>CM042059.1:54902777-55518888 GCA_023525745.1 Arctium lappa | reverse complement strand
CCCAGGATTTGAACCTGGGGTAGATAAGATTTTCCACTACGTCCCCCCAAGACTTAACCAATGTACCACAACCTAAGTGGTTATTTGTAAGAGGTTTGCCCATAGTGAAATTGAATGAAGCACAAACAATGACACTACTTTTATATATAAATCAATAAGGAAATTATATGTAAAATAGTGTTTGGGCGAATTAACAAGAGAGTTAGGGGCTGTTTACCCAAACACTTACCCGCTTAGCACTCACTTGTTAAATTCGACGCTATCAATTACCTTATCGGGTAAGATTTTAGTCCATTAAAACGGTATTGTAGGCAAAAAAATTACCGGTAAGCGCCAACCGTGTAACACCTCAAAAATCAGAGTAAATTAAAACCTGAAATCCTGGCAATATGACAAAAGTATTTCAATTAACTTCCCATAAATGGGATCAGTCCTTAAGACTATACAAACCTATAAAAGATTTCACCAGCAGGCAAACCACAATTTATCAAAAGAATGGGACTTAACAAATGCCCAGATACAATACTAAATATCTCCAAAAACCTCGAGATTCAAAACTCGTCTCTCCAAAAACCCTGTCAACCCACCGCTAATAGAAACCTGTTACACATACCATTTGAGAAAAAGTGTCAGACTTAAAGTCTGGTGAGAACATACAGTTTATAAAGCTCAAAAGATATAAACATTTGTATCATGAGGTAATATTTCCAAAGAGGTTAAAATTACAATTTTAAGTCCTTGCCACAACCGGGCTTTTTCGTTATAAACCTGTCATAAAAGGATCGACAATAAAACATTTTACCAAGGATTATGGCGTAACACAAAGTAGGCAAAAATCCGAGTTACGAGCTAAACAATTGGAATCCGCGGATATGAACACATAAGTCCGTGCTTCAACGTGAGATCAAGCCCCAAGCACAAAACCAATGTATACTCCTTCGCTAGGATCACTATGAACCATGGCTAGTATCCGGCCTCACATAACCGTACCAAGTTGCCCCCGAGGAACATATGATCCATAGCTACAAATTTGGGGAATATAACATCCCAACAATACAGTCGACTCAAAACCTAGGGATCCGCTAGTAATGGTACAGACTCGTCACAACAACATATGTGACCAACCATAATTAAACATATGGTATAAATACATTTTATAAACAAAATGTTATTTCTAGTTCAACTTCTGGTAAAAAGGAAAATCATTAAAAAGGAGCTCTTTAATATTCTTTTCGCATAACCGCATAACGTGCAAGTAAAACATCATTTTACTTTAACAAGATAAGATCCAAAAGGTAACTTTTGATATGTGTAAAGTTTAAAATGATAGTAAGAACTCACCTCTGTTTCCTTCTTCTTAAATAATGCTACCTATGACAACACCGAAAGAATCGGTAAGTCGAAGCACAGATAACACTCTCTCTACCTGACTAAAGCACCGACAACAGAAGCTAACAGACGGAGCAAAGAAGACTTGAGCGTGAACAGAAGGGTACGCAGACCACACTATGCGTTTCCCACAGGGAACGTAAGGTACACTATGCGTGTTCCATAGGGAACGCATGGCACACTATGCGTGTCCCACAGGGAACGCATGGCACACTATGCGTGTCCCACAGGGAACGCATGGCTCACTATGCGTGTCCCAAAGGGAACGCATAGTCTACTATGCGCTTCCCAAAGGGAACGCATAGTACCCTCCAGCCTTCTCTTTTTCCGGTCGAACTGTTCAACCAGAATCTCGCCGAAGCTCCGGCCCAGATTCCGGCCGAACACCAAAAACGGAAAAACAGGATTTTAATCGGATGGAAAGCTTCCTAATACAAATCTATACGGCTAAAACACAACGAAACTAAAGACTAAGATAAAAGACATACCTTAAAGAGGAAAAGAATAAAACCCACCAAAAAAAACTTTTCTCAAGCTTTTCTCTTCAAAGCATTCACTGGATCAAATAATCAAAATAAGAGATATTTTGCAAAATATCTCAATATTTGATATTTAAATAAATCCAAGTTACAATTAACCCCCCGAACTTTGGGAAATAAATAACTTTTTACCCGAAGATAAAAATGCGGGTGTTACAAACCTCCCCAACTTGGAAATGATTTTGTCCCCGAAATCCGACTACACAAAGAGATGAGGATATCTTCGCTTCATATCCTCCTCAGCTTCCCAAGTCACATTAGCTCCCCGGTGATGCTTCCACTGCACCTTGACCAAAGTGACTTCTTTGTGACGCAACATCTTAGACTTTCTCTCTAAGATGGCGTCGGGTTCTTCCACACAACGGTTTCCTTTGTCTACCCTTAGCTCTAAAAGGGGAATGACGATGTCTTCTACCGCCAAACATTTCCGGAGGTAGCAAACATGAAACATGTTGTGTATTCTGCTCAACTCCGGTGGCAGTTCCAACTGGTAGGCTTGCAAACCCACTCGCTTAAGTACTTTGAAAGGTCCGAGGAAACGGGGACTCAGCTTCCCACGTTTTCCGAACCGTATAATGCCCTTCCATGGCGACACCTTAAGCATAACGCGGTCGCCCACTTGGAATTCTATCGGTCGCCTCTTCTTATCGGCATAGCTTTTCTGACGATCCTGAGCCGCTTTCATTCTTTCACGAATGCACTTGACTTTATCGGCAGTCTCTTGCACAATTTCAGGCCCGGCGAACTGCTTCTCTCCCGCTTCAAGCCAATACACGAGAGTCCGACACTTTCGCCCATACAATGCTTCAAAAGGTGTCATCCCAATACTCGAGTGGTAGCTATTGTTGTAAGCAAACTCCACCAAAGGGAGGTGAGAGTCCCAACTACCCCCGAAATCGATGACACAAGACCTCAACATGTCTTCCATGGTTTGGATCGTTCGTTCGCTCTGCCCGTCGGTCTGTGGATGGTAAGCCGTACTCAACTTAACTCGTGTACCAAGCTCTTTCTGAAATCCATCCCAGAAGTTCGAAGTGAACCAACTGTCGCGATCCGACACGATCGACAAAGGTATCCCATGCCTCGAGACCACTTCATCGATATAAAGCTTCGCCAACTTATCCATCGGTAAAGTCTCGCGCATAGGCAAAAAGTGAGCGCTCTTTGTCAATCTATCCACTATCACCCAGATGGTATCGTGTCCCCGAAGAGTTTTAGGCAACTTCGTCACGAAGTCCATGGTGATATGCTCCCACTTCCACTCGGGAATCTCTAAGGACTGAAGACTCCCATACGGTCGCTGATGTTCGGCTTTAACTTGCGAACACGTCACACAACGCTCAACGTAACGCGCCACATCAAGCTTCATTACCGGCCACCAAAAGTGCAACTTCAAGTCCCTGTACATCTTTGTACTTCCCGGATGAATGGAATACTTGGACTTGTGTGCATCTTCTAACAACAGCTCACAGTTTCCCCCAATCTTGGGCACCCACACGCGACCATTAAACAATTTCACTCCACGGCTATCTTCCGTCCAAAGCAAACGTTGTTTTGTCATGACTTCCTCTTTGAGATTCTCTTCCATCAATGCTTCCATCTGTGATGTCTTGATCTTCTCAACAAGACTAGATACTAGCTCGATTCTTGAATGGGTAGCCCGAATACTCCCGTTGTAGTCCTTCCGACTTAGCGCATCGGCCACCACGTTCGCCTTACCGGGATGGTAAAGCAATTCACAGTCATAATCTTTAAGCAACTCGAGCCACTGCCTTTGCCTCATATTCAGCTCTTTCTGATCAAAGACATACTTCAGGCTCTTGTGATCCGTGTAAAGAGTACATTTCGTGCCGTATAGGTAATGTCGCCAAAGCTTTAAAGCGAACACCACCGCTGCTAACTCCAAATCATGAGTTGGATAGTTCTGCTCGTGTATTTTGAGCTGCCTCGAGGCATAAGCGATAACCTTGCCTCGTTGCATCAACACACAACCCAGTCCCATTTTAGAAGCGTCGATGTAAACCACAAAATCTTCTGACCCTTCAGGTAAAGTCAAGATCGGAGCTTCACACAACTTCGTTTGAAGAATCCGGAACGCCTTCTCTTGGGTTTCGGTCCATTCAAACTTCACATTCTTCCGATTCAGAACTGTCAAGGAAGAAGCGATCTTCGAAAAGTCTTGGATGAATCTCCTGTAGTATCCCGCCAGACCCAAGAAACTTCGGATCTCCGACGGACTCTTAGGAGGCTCCCAATTCATCATAGCTTCAATCTTGGAGGGGTCTACTTTCACTCCGTCCCGAGTGACTACGTGCCCCAGAAATTGTACTTCTTTAAGCCAAAAGTCGCACTTGGAAAACTTGGCATACAACCTCTCTTTTCTCAACACTTCCAGAACTTCACGTAGATGTCGCTCGTGCTCTGACTCACTCCTGGAGTACACGAGTATGTCATCAATGAATACAATGACCGACTTGTCGAGGAATGGTCGGCACACTTTATTCATCAAGTCCATAAACACTGTTGGTGCGTTCGTCAGGCCAAATGGCATTACGAGAAACTCATAATGGTCGTAACGCGTTCTGAAAGCCGTCTTCGGAACATCTTCTTCTCTTACCTTCACTTGGTGATAACCTGAACGTAAGTCGATTTTGGAAAAACAACCCGCTCCTTGAAGTTGGTCGAACAAGTCGTTTATTCTCGGAAGCGGATACCTGTTCTTCACTGTAGCTTTGTTCAACTCACGATAGTCAATGCACATTCTCATTGTGCCATCCTTCTTCTTGACAAATAAGACCGGAGCTCCCCAAGGTGACGAAGTCGGTCTTATAAAACCTTTCTCCAATAGCTCTTGGAGTTGTGCTACCATATCTTGCATCTCCGATGGCGCTAAACGATAAGGTGCTTTAGCGATCGGTGCAGCGCCAGGTACAAGATCAATCCGAAACTCTACCTAACGATCGGGCGGCAACCCGAGCAAGTCATCCAGAAAGACATCTGGATACTCACGCATGATCTTCACATCTTCCATCTTTGACTTCTCTAACTTAGCATCGATCACATAGGCTAGGAAAGACGAACATCCTTTTACTAAACACTTTCGTGCTCTTTCCATTGTGATTATTGCCACTTCACCCTTTCTCTTTTCACCATAGATGACAACGACCTCTCCAGAGGGGTTGGGAAGTCAAATCAACTTCTTGGAACACACGAACTCGGCCTGATTTTTTGACAACCAATCCATACCGATCACAACATCAAAACCCCCGATTAACATCGGCAGTAGATCGATCGGGAATTCTCTCCCTTCGATACTAAGAGTACACTGCTTCAGAATTTCGCGGATCATAACTTGTCTACCATCAACTACTTCTACTACTAACGCATCCTCAAGACTAGTAGTGGGCATAGCAATTTTCTGACGAAACAATTCAGATACGAAAGAGAAACTAGCACCCGTATCGAATAAAATACGAGCAGGTACAGAGTTTATAAGAAAAGTACCCGATACCACATCAGTGGATGCCCTGGCCTCTTCGGCCGTCATCTGAAAAGCTCGACCCTGAACCTTAGGAGGGTTCTCCTTCTTTGCTGGCATGCTACCCGACACAAGCTTCGAGCAATCTCTTCTCACGTGCCCCGATGCCTTGCACTCATAACAGACGAGTCCTCTGACCAGGCAATCTCTGACAGTGTGACCAGGCTTCCCACACTTATAACAAGTTTGAGAATTGGTGTAACAGTTACCATGATGCTTGGTTCGACACTTCGGGCACCACTTTGCTTCCTGATAACTGCTGAAGTTGCGGTTTCCAACAAAAGGTTGGGCCCGCTTGGGAGGTATTGAACTGCTCTCCCACTTTCTCTTATCAGATACTACCATCGATTTCTCATATTTGCTTTTTGCGAACATCTCCTCCATGAACTGAGCTTCCTCAACCATCTCTCGGAGGTTAGAGGCTTTGAAATTGTGGACCATAGATTGCATGTCAGCTGGCAAGCCGTTGAGATATGCTTTCATCTTGTCTTTCTCTGTTGGGGCAACGTGCCCCACCAGACCAAGTTTCTCCATAAACTGACGGGTGTACTCTCTCACCGTCAGGTTTCCCTTTGTCAGAGACCGAAATTCTTTCTCAATTCGGTCCATTGTTCTCTCGTTGCAGAATTCTTCTAGCAACTTCTTCTTGAACTCGGCCCAAGACAACTGAGCCAACACTTCAGGAGAAAGAGTGGATTAGATGATATTCCACCAGATGAGTGCAGTGTCCCTCAGCAGTTGGGTACCGAACCGCACCCTCTGATCATCTCCGCATTCGGAAGAGCCAAAAGCTTGCTCAACCGCTCGGATCCATTTTACACACACCGCCGGGTCATCATAACCGAAGAATTCTGGCGGTCCGACACCCAGAAAGGACTTATAGGAACAACTCTTCCTATTCCCTGGAGCACCAGGAATCCTACGCTCTTCCGCCGTGACCCTTATACCATCGCCTCTAGAACCTGCTACGACGTTCTCCACAACCGTCTCACTTATCCGATTGTTTACGTCGCGGTCCTCCATCGCTTTCAGCAGAAACTCTTGCTGCTTTGCCATCTCTTCCCTCATTGCCAACATCACGCTGGCCAACAACTCGGACTGGGGATTAGCATCCCGATGACTGGGTGATACGAAGCCAGATCTACTCACGGAATGACCTCTGGCCCCCCACCTAGCCTTTGCTAAACGGGTGGTCGTACAACAACCTCAACTCCTTCCGGCTGACCCGCTGTAGAGGCTGTCGCTTCAAGACCATCAACACGAGTACGCGGTCTTCCGCGCGTACCTACCATACTGAACTGCTACACAGAGCAGAGGAAGAGATATGAGAGAGATAGAAAAACACGAAAGGAAAACGTACTACCACATTACCAATTGTCATATTAACAACAAATCAAGCACTCTTACGTACAATATCCTCATAATAACATTAGCTAAGTGAAATTATGAACATATAACACATAATGGTTCTTGTCACCACCACTACAACGCTTGATAAACGTACTTTCCGTCGACTCTAAGACTAACCCAACTTAGAAGCTCTACCCAATTCTCGCGGATCAATTCTTAGTATACTCAGTCTAAGTCTAGACATCTTACAATCATGCCTAGTTCGCTTAAACTAGAGCTCTGATACCAACTTGTAACACCTCAAAAATCAGAGTAAATTAAAACCTGAAATCCTGGCAATATGACGAAAGTATTTCAATTAACTTTCCATAAATGGGATCAGTCCTTAAGACTATACAAACCTATACAAAGATTTCACCAGCAGGCAAACCACAATTTATCAAAAGAATGGGACTTAACAAATGCCCAGATACAATACTAAATATCTCCAAAAACCTCGAGACTCAAAAACCCTGTCAACCCACCGCTAATAGAAACCTGTTACACATACCATTTGAGAAAAAGTGTCAGACTTAAAGCCTGGTGAGAACATACAGTTTATAAAGCTCAAAAGATATAAACATTTGTATCATGAGGTAATATTTCCAAAGAGGTTAAAATTACAATTTTAAGTCCTTGCCACAACCGGGCTTTTTCGTTATAAACCTGTCATAAAAGGATCGACAATAAAACATTTTACCAAGGATTATGGCGTAACACAAAGTAGGCCAAAATCCGAGTTACGAGCTAAACAATTGGAATCCGCGGATACGAACACATAAGTCCGTGCTTCAACGTGAGATCAAGCCCCAAGCGCAAAACTAATGTATACTCCTTCGCTAGGATCACTATGAACCATGGCTAGTATCCGGCCTCACATAACCGTACCAAGCTGCCCCCGAGGAACATATGATCCATAGCTACAAATTTGGGGAATATAACATCCCAACAATACAGTCGACTCAAAATCTAGGGATCCGCTAGTAATGGTACAGACTCGTCACAACAACATATATGACCAAACATAATTAAACATATGGTATAAATACATTTTATAAACAAAATGTTATTTTCAGTTCAACTTCTGGTAAAAAGGAAAATCATTAAAAAGGAGCTCTTTAATATTCTTTTCGCATAACCGCATAACGTGCAAGTAAAACATCATTTTACTTTAACAAGATAAGATCCAAAAGGTAACTTTTGATATGTGTAAAGTTTAAAATGATAGTAAGAACTCACCTTTGTTTCCTTCTTCTTAAATAATGCTACCTATGACAACACCGAAAGAATCGGTAAGTCGAAGCACAGACAACACTCTCTCTACCTGACTAAAGCACCGACAACAGAAGCTAACAGACGGAGCAAAGAAGACTTGAGCGTGAACAGAAGGGTACGCAGACCACACTATGCGTTTCCCACAGGGAACGCAAGGTACACTATGCGTGTTCCATAGGGAACGCATGGCACACTATGCGTGTCCCACAGGGAACGCATGGCACACTATGCGTGTCCCAAAGGGAACGCATAGTCTACTATGCGCTTCCCAAAGGGAACGCATAGGACCCTTCAGCCTTCTCTTTTTCCGGTCGAACTGTTCAACCAGAATCTCGCCGAAGCTCCGGCCCAGATTCCGGCCGAACACCAAAAACGGAAAAACAGGATTTTAATCGGATGGAAAGCTTCCTAATACAAATCTATACGGCTAAAACACAACGAAACTAAAGATTAAGATAAAAGACATACCTTAAAGAGGAAAAGAATAAAACCCACCAAAAAAAACTTTTCTCAAGCTTTTCTCTTCAAAGCATTCACTGGATCAAATAATCAAAATAGGAGATATTTTGCAAAATATCTCAATATTTGATATTTAAATAAATCCAAGTTACAATTAACCCCCCGAACTTTGGGAAATAATTAACTTTTTACCCGAAGATAAAAATGCGGGTGTTATAAACCGGGTAAGAGTCGTCGCCCTCCTCATACCGGGTAAGACTCTTGACCATGGCTTTCGCTCTTATCTGGTAAGATTATTGGTCTTTGTCATATTCATCGGTTAATGTAATATAACTTGGTAAGTTTGGTAAGCGCTTACCCGGATAAGCTTTCGGTAAACGGCCCCTTAGATTGGCAATAGTTGCAGTACTTGAGAAAAAAATTGCTTTTTGCTTTTAATTATAATTAAAACTACCTTATGTAGCATTGAGTATTGTTTATTTATCTATATCTAAAACTATCAAGTATAACTCTAAAATACTTAAAGCCATATATGGTTAAAGTATTGTTTATTAATCCATATATCCCACAAGCCAACATTGTTAGTTAATCCAGTTACTTTTTATTGTTGCATGAGACTAGGATGTACACTTTAGTGACCTTTGTTGATATTGAATTTTTTTTTGTGGAGCAGAGTTAACTTATTCAGACCTGAAAGGAATACAACTAACCAAGCTATCATGGGGAATCACATCAAGAAGGTTCTTTATGTTTCCTTATTCGAATTGTAGACAAAATTACAGGGAAGATGAATCCCATATACTTAAGAACAGAGAAATCTGATTTTAGTTGTTACAAGCAATCTCAACTTAAGAATCTCATTTACTTGGGGTATTCTACAATATACTAATAGGTTGTTTCAGTTGATATCTCAAGTTTTCTTTGTACAAATTAATGAAGTTAATATATATTACCAACACTTTTGAGAGAGATGTTCTATTATTGGTGTAATTCTTAATGTCTATTTGACGATACTAGCAACTCATTCTTGTGGCATGTGAATCAATTCTGGTAATTTTAGGTTTTCAACTCAATAAACATGATATTCGAGGCAATATAAGAGCGGTTGTTGAACTCTTGAAGCTTACCTGGACATCGTGCACTTGTTTTGTTTGCAATTGAAAGAAGTTTGTCTATTCATTTTGTTCATAACACTTTTCAACCTTGTCTTTTGGTTGTTACATTTTATATATATATAAAAGGTCAATTTGGTTGGATAACACAACATTTCAATCTTGATTGTTTTATAGTTATTGCAATAGGTTACTAAATGCTCGACCCATGTGGTTCTAGACTCTAACCATTTCATGATACTTAAATAAATAAATGTCACGATGTCCAACTCCAACATAATAATATAATCAAAACAACATGTCCTTAGCATTTTTTTAGAACTTTGTAGGTTATTTTCAAGATTCAAGGTTACATTTAGCGTCCTTATAATTAGTTATTTAATTTACTTTATATCCCTTACTTTTTTATTTTTCATTTTACAGTCTTATCATGTTAACACAAATAATCGTATATGAACAAAAATGCAATGAAAAAATACGTTTTTTTTACAAATTATATCATTATAATCGTCTCGTCAATACCTTCAAAACGAGCTAAATATTGAATATTTTTAATTTAACCGTACAATTAAATATCATGAATATCTACGAATTAATTTGCTTTATATCCTTACGCTTTATTTTTTCTCACATTTAGCATATTAAAAATATATAATCGTAGATCAACTAAAATACATTAAAAATACGTTATTTCTTATTATAAATTACTCAATTATTATTTGTTCGTCAATATTTTCAAAATAAGCTTATTTTTTTTAATATTTATTGATTTAGTAGTATTATAAAATAGAATAAATACGTACCAATTTTATTATATATATCTGTAGCATATTGATAAATATTTGTAACAGCTATTGTAGAAAAAAATCAGGAATACAATTTTATACATATTTGTATCAGGTATTTTTTTAATTAAATTAATTCAAAATTTCTAACCAACTAAATTGTAAATGTATATATGGACAAAAAGAAAACAAAAATGAAGTATGATTGATTTATTTTTAATGGAAGATCTAAAACGGTCACACAATTCACCTTTATTAAACACTAGAAATACTAAAGACATATTATATAATATTTCCTGGATGATGTATACAGAATAGATGAAAATGCATATCAAAGTATTTCAGAGTCAAGGCATGATTCATATATATGTGCACTAAACGACTCAAATATCATGTCTTCATAGACTAAGGGTGCGTTTGGTATGCAGACAGGACATGACAGGACAAGATGGAACAGGATAGGACAGAACAGAATAGGACAGTTGTCCAGCATTTGGCAAGACATGCCAGAACAGGACTAGAATAGTTGAATGACGAATTTACCCCTAATGAAAAATCATATATTACATCACATAAAACATAGTGCAATGGATTATCAAAAAACATAAAACTAATTTATCACGATTAAATTTTGGATATGGAAATCAAAACTCAAATTTTAAGTTTCGGATTTTAGGTTGGTCGGGTTTGGGTTGGTCGGGTTTCGGATTGATGTCGGTCGGGTTCGGGCATTATATAATGCAAAAGTTATATATAAATTCAATCGTTTTTTAGGATGAATACAATCGATTGAAAGATTGATGAAATCGATAGCAAATTTAAAATTTAGAAAATATTTCAACAGACTATAATTTACGATTTTCAAAAAATAATTAGATATATATATATATATATACTAGTTGTGTACCCGCACGATGCAGCACGGATGAATCACAATTTTGAATCAATAACTTAGCTCTCAATTATGTTTCTTTGTCCCTTTCGATTTTGTTTCATGAGTTTGCGTGATTTATTTGCAAATCAACTAATAAATAAAATTGAAGGTTAATATAATGTATTAGCAAGATAT
Source organism: Arctium lappa (assembly GCA_023525745.1). Taxonomy (NCBI): domain Eukaryota; kingdom Viridiplantae; phylum Streptophyta; class Magnoliopsida; order Asterales; family Asteraceae; genus Arctium; species Arctium lappa. The sequence goes on along the minus strand of CM042059.1, from coordinate 55,507,333 downwards.
TTTGGAAAAATAATTACATGAGTGTTGACAAGAGCGATGATAAGTATGAAGAGTCGTACTCGGTAAGTGAGGGTGCTAACTCTTGCTCGATGGATATTGTTTTGATGGGCTACAACCTTACCCGATAAAGTAAATTGAAGTGTTTATCCGTACCAGTAAACGATTACAAGGAAACGCCCCTAAGTTACAATTTGGCTCAAGGGATGCAACTTTGTTTGGGAAGTAAAGTTAATATAAAATCAAAAAACTTTGTCAACCTAAATATAATCATTAAATTTCTCGGCCCAATAACCAATCCTTTTAATCTTTAAAAGAATTGTTGTCCATATTTTTAAAAAATAGCCCAAGCACCAATCCAACCATATAGGATTAAAATATGGTCCACAACCAATACTCATCCCATCAAAGCCCAAATCCATAGAAATTTTATCTTTATACAAATAAAACCCACCATCTATCATTCATATCTCCACCAATCTTTATTACTTACCAAAAATAGATATGTGCAGAACACAGACCTACTTTCTTCAACCTTCCCCAACTCAAGCTCATGTCTGTTGATTTTTTATTTTTCCATACTGATAAAGCTTCCCAAGGAATAGGGGAAAACACACCAAGGATCAGACTTTCAAGTTTCATTATTCCCTTTTCCACAAATTTTGTTCACAAATCCTTCCTCTACTCTTTCTACCACAGTCCAACCACAACCAAATCTTGATAAGCAGTATTTCCCTTAGGCAGACCACCATAAACTTTTTATACTTCTTTTTTTATTTCCCATATAAACATAAATCCTTCTTATTTCTCCGCAAAAGAAACAACAAACTCCACACACAACATTTGATCGGAATCTGAAAGATGGTCCAAGCATAAATCCAGCTGAAACCAATTAAATATTTTCTTCTAGCCTTTCCTCTCCAACAGATTTCAAGCCATACAACTACACATCTAAAATTGTCAATCCATAGATAAATTCCAGATATAGCTTTAACCATGTTATAAGTATCAACATTGATACTCCAACCCTGTATTGCCTTCCAGCACCAGACCCCTTCTGACCCAAACAGAGGCAACCATATATGCAATTTGGCCACAGGCCATTGCAAACATCTTTAATCCATACATTAACAGTCTACAAATTCTGGAATTGCCAACAATAGGGAAGGAACTCAAATTATTGCAAGGCAGAAGCATAATAATACTCAACAACAGATCACCATGCTTGAACCAGTCACATATGAAATTTCCAATCTTTGAGCATATTGTAATGGTCAAAGACCAAATTACACAAATAAGACCAAGGAATAGAGAAAAAAACAACTGTTGGGAAGCCATTTTGGATCCCAACATAGAACATATAGGGTATAACAGACCAATAAAAGAGCTAAGAATCAAAAGATTGATGATCAATAAGACCATCAAGGTTAAGAACATATGCAGAACCCAATATATGCCAATTTGGCCATGGACCATTGGCATAACACAATCAACTTTATCCCTCATCATAAACCATCTGCTTTGACCATGAGATATTCCCCAACAGTGTAACTTGAGAACAATACTTTTAATTCTCATTTTAATCACATCCAGCCAATTTGTCCAGCCAATCAAAAACCACAGTGTAATGGCCATAGGCCAGATTACACACAGAGTTGCTAGTAACTGCAAGGGGAACCACTGCTTAGCCAAAATATGATTTAAGCCATAAAGCAAACTTCCAAATAACAAACTTCCTTATTTCTCCAAGACCAGTGAAAACACCCATAACATTATAAATTAAGCCAAACACCAAACACCCATAAAGCCAACATTATGAGTTAAACAAACTTCCTTATTTCTCCAAGACCAGTGAAAACAATCTAATAACCACAAACTAAACCCAATAACAAGAATAAAAATCCACAAGGAACCAAAAAAATATTCCAAAATGGAACTGGGAAAAGCAAGTAAACCTGTAACACCCCGAATTTTCGTTGGTTTTGCGAGGTTGTAAAGAAGAAAAGAAGTAGATGTTTCTGTCTACAGGGCGAATGGGTCGTGCGCCATCCCTTTGGAAAAACGCACGAGTCGTGCGCATAGAACAGGGTGCGAGGCAGTGGAGAACGCATGGGACGTGCGCCCTCCCCTTTGGAAAATGTACGGGTCGTGCGCTGTGTTGGGAAGTGTGCAAAGTCTTGGCTAAATATCTCATTTGGTTGAGATTCTTTTGTAATCTCAGATATTTCTCTCTCTCTCTTCTTTTCTCTCTTTTCTTCTCCGATCTTCTAAGGTTCGTTTGGCGGCTAGTTTTCGGTGTTTCTAGCGAGGGGTCGGTGGTTTAAGCTTCACCTCTACATCGTGGTCATTATCTGATTTTCCGGGTTTTATTCTGAAAACCTACCGGTGAGTTCCTACTATCATTTTACAAACTTTATACATGTCAAAACTCTTATTTGCGAAATCTGAAGTATTTCTACGGTATGATTTCATGTTCTCTACAATTTGATATAAATGAAGTTTTTGGTGATTTTCGGGGTTCCCGATCAGTTTTGACTAAAATAACGGGTTCCGCCTTATCAGAAGTAAAAGGTTGTTTTACTTGCCCATGTTAGTGGCTTATTGAAAGAATGTATATAAACTGATTTTTTATGATTATCTTTCTTACCAGCAGTTGGTCTGGAAAATGGCATTTTGAAATATAAATGTGTTGATAGCTATTTATCTAGCTTTGTTGGTCACATGAAATATTGTGACAAGTCCTGACTATACTAGTGGATCCCTAGGTATCGAGTCGACTTATGGCTGGGAAGGATATGCCCCTTCCGTTGTAGTTAGCTACATTTGATCCTCGGGGGCAACTTAGGTACGGTTATGTGAGACCCGATCCTAGCCATGGTTCAGATGTAGTCTAATGAACGAGTATGACATGGTTCCTTGGGGGCCCTCCCTCACATCGTAGTACGGATTGAAGAGTTCGTGGCCATGGTTCCATGTATTTAGCTCATAACTAGGATTTGGTGGTCTACTTTGTGTTACACCACAATCCTTGGTAAAATGGTCCGTTTGTCATTGATTAACGAGTTTTGGACCGAAGAGGCCCGGTTGTGGCAAAATGTTATCTTTACGAACTAAACCTTTATGAAAAGATTCTTCATGATACTGATGTTTATATCTTTTGAGCTTTATAAACTGTATGTTCTCACCAGGCTTTATAGTCTGACACTTTTTCTCAAATGATGTGTATAACAGATTTCCATTAGCGGTGGGTGCCGGGGGTTTTGGAGAGACGAGTTTTGAGTCTCGGGGCTTTGAAGTTGTTTAGTATTGTTGTTGGGCATTGTTAAGTCCCATTCTTTTGATGAAATCCTTGTATAGGATTGTATAGTCTTAATGACTGGTTCCGTTTATGGAAAGTTAATAGATTTACTTTCGTTATATTGTCAGGTTTCCAGGTTTTAATTTACTCTGATTTTTGAGGTGTTACAAGTTGGTATCAGAGCTCTAGTTTAAGCGAACTAGGCATGAATGTAAGATGTCTAGACTTAGACTGCGTATGCTAAGAATTGATCCGCGAGATTTGGGTAGAGCTCTTAAGATGGGTTAGTCTTAGAGTTGACGGAAAGTACGTTTATCAGGCGTTGTAGTAGTGGTGACAAGAACCGTTATGTGTTGTATGTTCATAATTTCACTTAGCTAATGTTATTATGAGGATACTGTACGTAAGAGTGCTTGATTTACTGTTGATATGACAATTGGTAATGTGGTAGTACGTTTTCCTTTGTTTTATTCAATCTATCTCTTATCTCTCTCTCTGTTCTGTGAAACAGTTCAGTATGGTGAATACGCGTGGTAGACCGCGTACTCGTGTTGACGGACTGGAAGCGACAGCCTCCACAGCTGATCAGCCGGAAGGAGTTGAGGTTGTCGTGCGTCCGCCAGTTCAATAAATACTAGGTGGGGGCCAGAGGTCATTCCGCGTGTGGACCTGGCTTCGTCCCACCCAGTAATCAGGGATGCTAGTTCCCCGTCTGAGATGATGGCCAGCATGATGTTGGCAATGAGGGAAGAGATGGCAAAGCAGCGAGAGTTTCTGCTAAAAGTGATTGAGGACCGTGATGTGAACAATCGTAGAAGTGAGACGGTTGTGGAAAACATCGTAGCAGGTTTTGGAGGCGTTGGTACAGGGGTTAGAGCTGAGGAGAACAGGATTGTTGGTGCTCCGGGAGGTAGGAAAAGTTGTTCCTACAAATCCTTTCTGGGTTGCGGACCACCAGAGTTCTCTGGTTCCGACGACCCAATCTTGTGTGTGAAGTGGATCCGAGCGGTCGAGCAAGCTTTTGGCTCTTCCGAATGTGGTGATGATCAGAGGGTGCGGTTCGGTGCCCAATTTCTGAGGGACACTGCACTCATCTGGTGGAATATCATCCAATCCACTCTATCTCCTGAAGTGTTGGCCCAGTTGTCTTGGGCCGAGTTCAAAAAGAAGCTGCTAGAAGAGTTCTGCAACGAGAGGACCATGGACCGAATTGAGAAAGAATTCTGGTCCTTGGTAAAGGGAAGTCTGACGGTGAGGGAGTACACCCGTCAGTTTATGGAGAAGCTGGGTCTGGTGGGGCACGCTGCCCCAACAGAGAAAGATAAAATGAAAGCTTATCTGAATGGCCTACCTGCGGACATGCAATCTATGGTCCACAATTCCAAAGCTTCCAACCTCCGAGAGATGGTCGAGGAAGCTCAGTACATGGAAGAAATGTTTGCGAAAAGCAAATCTGAGGGAGCAGTGGTGGTGTCCGATAAGAGAAAGTGGGAGAGCAGTTCAGTACCTCCTAAGCGGGTCCGACCTTTTGTCGGAAACCGCAACTTCAGCAGTTATCAGGAAGCAAAGTGGTGCCAGAAGTGTCGAACCAAGCACCATGGTAACTGTAACTCTACTTCTAAATTCTGCTACAAGTGTGGTAAGAATGATCACACCACCCGCGACTATTCTGTCGTTGGGATGGTCTGCTTCGAGTGTAAGGCACCGGGGCATGTGAAGAGAGATTGCTCGAAGCTCAAGTCGGGTAGCGCGCCAGCAAGGAAGGAGAACCCTCCTAAGGTTCTGGGTCGAGCATTTCAGATGACGGCCGAAGAGGCTAGAGCATCCGCTGATGTGGTATCGGGTACTTTTCTTATAAACTCTGTACCTGCTCGTATTTTGTTCGATACGGGTGCTAGTTTCTCTTTCGTATCTGAATTGTTCCGTCAGAAAATTGCTATGCCCACTACTAGTCTTGAGGATGCATTAGTAGTAGAAATAGCCGATGGTAGTCAAGTTCTGATCCGCGAAGTTCTGAGGCAGTGTACTCTTAGTATCGAAGGGAAAGAATTCTCGATCGATCTATTACCGATGTTAATCGGGGGTTTTGATGTGGTAATCGGTATGGATTGGTTGTCAAACAATCAGGCCGAGTTCGTGTATTCCAAGAAGATGATTCGACTTCCCAACCTCTCTGGTGAAGTCATGGTCATCTATGGTGAAAAGAGGAAGGGTGAAGTAACAATAATCACAATGGCAAGAGCACGCAAGTGTTTAATAAAAGGATGTTCGTCTTTCCTAGCCTATGTGATCAATGCTAAGTTGGAGAAATCAAAGATAGAAGATGTGAAGATCGTGCGTGAGTTTCCAGATATCTTTTCGGACGACTTGCCCGGGTTGCCACCCGATCGGCAGGTAGAGTTTCGGATTGATCTCGTGCCTGGTGCTGCACCGATCGCTAAAGCACCTTATCGTTTAGCGCCATCGGAGATGCAAGAAATGGTAGCACAACTCCAGGAGCTATTTGAGAAAGGATTCATAAGACCGAGTTCGTCACCTTGGGGAGCTCCGGTCTTATTTGTCAAGAAGAAGGATGGCACAATGAGAATGTGCATTGACTATCGTGAGTTGAACAAAGCTACAGTGAAGAACAGGTATCCGCTTCCGAGAATAGACGACTTGTTCGATCAACTTCAAGGAGCGGGTTGTTTCTCCAAAATCGACTTACGATCAGGTCATCACCAAGTGAAGGTAAGAGAAGAAGATGTTCCGAAGACGGCTTTCAGAACGCGTTACGGCCATTACGAGTTCCTTGTAATGCCTTTTGGCCTGACGAACGCACCAGCAGTGTTTATGGACTTGATGAATAGAGCGTGTCGACCTTTCCTCGACAAGTCGGTCATTGTATTCATCGATGACATACTAGTGTACTCCAAGAGTGAGTCGGAACACGAACAACATCTACGTGAGGTTCTGGAAGTATTGAGAAGAGAAAGATTGTACGCCAGGTTTTCCAAGTGCGACTTTTGGCTTAAAGAAGTACAATTTCTGGGGCACATAGTCACTCGAGAAGGAGTGAAAGTAGATCCCTCCAAGATTGAAGCTATGATGAATTGGGAGCCTCCTAAGAGTCCGTCCGAGATCCGAAGTTTCTTGGGTCTGGCGGGATACTACAGGAGATTCATCCAAGACTTTTCGAAGATCGCTTCTTCCTTGACAGTTCTGAATCGGAAGAATGTGAAGTTTGAATGGACCGAAACCCAAGAGAAGGCGTTCCGGATCCTTCAAAAGAAGTTGTGTGAAGCTCCGATCTTGACATTACCTGAAGGATCGGAAGATTTCGTAGTTTTCAGCGATGCTTCAAAGATGGGATTGGGTTGTGTGTTGATGCAACGAGGTAAGGTAATCGCTTATGCCTTGAGACAGCTCAAAATACACGAGCAGAATTATCCAACCCATGATCTGGAGTTAGCAGCGGTGGTGTTCGCTTTGAAGCTTTGGCGACATTACCTATACGGCACGAAATGTACTCTGTACACGGATCACAAGAGCCTGAAGTATGTCTTTGATCAGAAAGAGCTGAATATGAGGCAAAGGATGTGGCTTGAGTTGCTGAAAGATTACGACTGTGAATTGCTTTACCATCCCGGTAAGGCGAACGTGGTGGCCGATGCGCTAAGTCGGAAGGACTATAGCGGAAGCATTCGAGCTACCCATTCAAGAATCGAACTTGTGTCTAGTCTTGTTGAGAAGATCAAGGCATCACAGGTGGAAGCACTATTAGAGGAGAATCTCAAAGAAGAAGTCATGACAAAACAACGTTTACTCTTGACGGAAGATAGTCGTGGAGTGAAACTATTCAGCGGTCGTGTTTGGGTGCCCAAGATAGGGGGTAACCGTGAGCTGTTGCTAGAAGATGCACACAAGTCCAGGTATTCCATACATCCGGGAAGCACAAAGATGTACAGGGACTTGAAGTTGCATTATTGGTGGCCGGTAATGAAGCTTGATGTGGCACGTTACGTTGAGCGTTGTGTGACGTGTTCGCAAGTTAAGGTCGAACATCAGAGACCGTACGGGAGTCTTCAGTCTTTAGAGATTCCCGAATGGAAATGGGAGCATATCACCATGGACTTCGTGACGAAGTTGCCTAAAACTCTTCGAGGTCACGATACCATTTGGGTGATAGTTGACAGATTAACGAAGAGCGCTCATTTCTTGGCCATGCGCGAGACTCTACCGATGGATAAGTTAGCAAAGCTTTATATCAATGAGTTGGTCTCGAGACATGGCATACCATTGTCGATCGTGTTGGATCGCGACAGTCGGTTCACTTCGAACTTCTGGGATGGATTTCAGAAAGAGCTTGGTACTCGAGTAAAGTTGAGTACGGCTTACCATCCGCAAACCGACGGGCAGAGCGAACGAACGATCTAAACTTTGGAAGACATGTTGAGGTCTTGTGTCATCGATTTCGAGGGTAGCTGGGATACTCACCTGCCTTTGGTGGAGTTTGCCTACAACAATAGCTACCACTCGAGTATCGGAATGGCACCCTTTGAGGCTTTGTATGGGCGAAAGTGTCGGACTCCCGTGTGCTGGCTTGAAGCGGGAGAAAAGCAGTTCGCTGGACCTGAGATCGTGCAAGAGACTGCCGATAAGGTCAAGTGCATTCGTGAAAGAATGAAAGCGGCTCAAGATCGTCAGAAGAGTTATGCCGATAAGAAGAGGCGGCCGATGGAATTCCAAGTAGGCGACCGTGTTATGCTTAAAGTGTCGCCGTGGAAAGGCATTATACGGTTCGGAAAACGTGGGAAGTTGAGTCCCCGTTTCCTCGGACCTTTCAAAGTGCTTAAACGGGTGTGTTTGCAAGCCTACCAGTTGGAACTGCCACCGGAGTTGAGTAAAATACACAACACGTTTCATGTTTGCTACCTCCGGAAATGTTTGGCGGTGGAAGACAGCGTCATTCCCCTTTCGGAGTTAAGGGTTGACGAAGGCAACCGTTGTGTGGAAGAACCCGACGCCATCTTAGAGAGAAAGTCTAAGAAGTTGCGTCATAAAAAAGTCACTTTGGTCAAGGTGCAGTGGAAGCATCACCGGGGAGCGAATGTGAGTGGGAAGCCGAGGAGGATATGAAGCGAAGATATCCTCACTTTTTTGTGTAGTTGGGATTTCGGGGATGAAATCATTCCCAAGTTGGGGAGGATTGTAACACCCCGAATTTTCGTTGGTTTTGCGAGGTTGTAAAGAAGAAAAGAAGTAGATGTTTCTGTCTACAGGGCGCACGGGTCGTGCGCCATCCCTTTGGAAAAACGCACGAGTCGTGCGCATAGAACAGGGTGCGAGGCAGTGGAGAACGCACGGGTCGTGCGCCCTCCCCTTTGGAAAACGCACGGGTCGTGCGCTGTGTTGGGAAGTGTGCAAAGTCTTGGCTAAATATCTCATTTGGTTGAGATTCTTTTGTAATCTCAGATATTTCTCTCTCTCTTCTTTTCTCTCTTTTCTTCTCCGATCTTCTAAGGTTCGTTTGGCGGCTAGTTTTCGGTGTTTCTAGCGAGGGGTCGGTGGTTTAAGCTTCACCTCTACATCGTGGTCATTATCTGATTTTCCGGATTTTATTCTGAAAACCTACCGGTGAGTTCCTACTATCATTTTACAAACTTTATACATGTCAAAACTCTTATTTGCGAAATCTGAAGTATTTCTACGGTATGATTTCATGTTCTCTACAATTTGATATAAATGAAGTTTTTGGTGATTTTCGGGGTTCCCGATCAGTTTTGACTAAAATAACGGGTTCCGCCTTATCAGAAGTAAAAGGTTGTTTTACTTGCCCATGTTAGTGGCTTATTGAAAGAATGTATATAAACTGATTTTAAGATTATCTTTCTTACCAGCAGTTGGTCTGGAAAATGGCATTTTGAAATATAAATGTGTTGATAGCTATTTATCTAGCTTTGTTGGTCACATGAAATATTGTGACAAGTCCTGACTATACTAGTGGATCCCTAGGTATCGAGTCGACTTATGGCTGGGAAGGATATGCCCCTTCCGTTGTTATGGCTGGGAAGGATATGCCCCTTCCGTTGTAGTTAGCTACATTTGATCCTCGGGGGCAACTTAGGTACGGTTATGTGAGACCCGATCCTAGCCATGGTTCAGATGTAGTCTAATGAACGAGTATGACATGGTTCCTTGGGGGCCCTCCCTCACATCGTAGTATGGACTGAAGAGTTCGTGGCCATGGTTCCATGTATTTAGCTCATAACTAGGATTTGGTGGTCTACTTTGTGTTACACCACAATCCTTGGTAAAATGGTCCGTTTGTCATTGATTAACGAGTTTTGGACCGAAGAGGCCCGGTTGTGGCAAAATGTTATCTTTACAAACTAAACCTTTATGAAAAGATTCTTCATGATACTGATGTTTATATCTTTTGAGCTTTATAAAATGTATGTTCTCACCAGGCTTTATAGTCTGACACTTTTTCTCAAATGATGTGTATAACAGGTTTCCATTAGCGGTGGGTGCCGGGGTTTTTGGAGAGACAAGTTTTGAGTCTCGGGGCTTTGAAGTTGTTTAGTATTGTTGTTGGGCATTGTTAAGTCCCATTCTTTTGATGAAATCCTTGTATAGGATTGTATAGTCTTAATGACTGGTTCCGTTTATGGAAAGTTGATAGATTTACTTTCGTTATATTGTCAGGTTTCCAGGTTTTAATTTACTCTGATTTTAGAGGTGTTACAAAACCCAAAAACCCTCCTCCCAAAAATATAGAGAAAAAAGGCATCAACCAACATCCCCTGTTCACCAAATGAAATAAACTCACCCAAACCTCCCAATAGACCTCCTTATCACTCTAAATCAAGTTCAAAAATCTAAACTCCTCTACTCTATATCCCCTTATACCTTCATCCCTTTGACCCTTCCCTAGAGCTGAGCATGAATTTGAGATAAAGAAGTACATGGGTTTTGTGAAGCAGCGAAGAGGATATTGATTTGTAAAACCCTGTGGTCTCACTCTTTCTCCATCTCACATTGTTTATATGCAGGTAGAAGCTTACTCTTGGTATGGATGGACGTGAAGAGGATCTCTCGGTATGGCTGGAAGTAAAAAGGTAGAAGGGGAAGTCAGACTTGTAGTAGGAATAGTAGAAGGAAGCCATACCTGGTTCTCCATTTCAGTAGGAAAGCTGGAAACGTTGTTTCTGGTTCTCCATTCCAGGAAGAAAGGTTGGAGGTATGGGTTGAGCATGTACTATCTTTATCCACCTGTTTTAAATTTTTTGCATCAAAGACTTGTATACTATGCTTTAAAAGTTGTCTTTTAAGAGATTTTTAAATTTCATGCTTAAATTGGTAGTACATTGTGCTTAAAAACTTGTCTTTAATACTTTTTCTTAAATGTATATTAAGGTAGTATAGATAGGTGGTTTCATTTGTAAATCCCTCTTATGATGCAAATTGTGAAACCCTTGTAAATGCCATTGATATCATCAATCAAAGGTCGAGATTAATTTGAGTTATTTATGTTAACAAATTAATTAATTTAAATAATAAATTAATAAAAATAGGACGAAAGGGCATAATGGTACATTCTAATCCCAAATTCAAGTATGGAAATCGGATTACTCCTTTTTTATACAAGCAAACCAAATTACTTTTGTTGGGTTTTAATGCAATTTGTAACCGTTAAACGAACGGAAAAATTAATAATTTTGGTTACAAATATTATAAAAAACTTTTCTATAAATAAATCTTAAAACCCAATCGGATCCAATGATCATTTAATTAAAATAAACCACACCATAGAGTGTTTAGAATGTGTACCTTTTAAGATCTGTCGGGGTTAAAACTGAATCACCAAGAAACCAAAGTAGGTTTCCTCTATTGGCAGTCCACACACGAACACGTTTCCCGTCTCCACCGGGTGCTAGCCCAATAACCCTAGATCTATATGTGTTTTACAGAAAAGAAAATGTTTCTTTACTGTATTTCTTTGAAAGGCTAATTCTGATTACAAATGGTTTAGCATGACCCCTTATTTATACCAGAAGAATTATAGTTAGACTATAATTCAACTAAGGATTAAATAAGGTTTAGTAATTATCTCTAACATTCAAATTCAAATTAAAAAATTCAAATTCATATATATATATATATATATATATAATTATCTTTTAAACTATAATTATCTATATATATATTTAATTACAGATAATTCCCCGTGATTAACTTAATTACGTTTTCACCCTGTAATTATCATAATTACAGTTTAACACATATTTTCATAATCATCCTTTAAGATTAATTATCTTCTTAATCAACTTGATTTAATCCGGGTTTCTACAAATGGAAACAAACGTATTCTTTGTGTGCAACCCTATAGGTTTACTAATCCTCAGCAGTATCTCAGTGTGACACGTGTCGTGGGCATATAATAACTTACATTCTCCCACTTGCACACGATACACAGTAACACAGACGATGGTAAGCGTCTAGCAACACGTCACCGCCCCCAAGGCTATGTAAATGTCTTTCACCTTCGAGCAGTTTGAATGATCCAATCAATCATATAGTATAATCATTCATTATCCTTTTACTTCACGATATTTTGTTTTGAACTTAAGGCATAGATCTATCTCATCCTTTAAAGTTCAAAGAGTATGTTTCTCGATCCCAACATATTTGATTATACAAGTGCCCTTAGTCCAACTAATCCACTTGTTCATGCATGTTAATCAAACTATGTAATCGAGGGGCCCAGAAATATCTCTCTCATCTTGAGAGGAGAAAATCCCATATTGCATGTACATGACTAACTATATAATTCATGTTATACCTAACATAACCCTTATGATTACCCGGTTAAGGGTAACGTTAGACTATATCAAAGCATAACACTCCTTGTGCATTAGATCCCAATGCACATCTCAGGTATGAGGATAAAGAGTGTTTACTATTTCAGGACTCACCTTATGACGCCGATCTATGAGGTGATCTTGACCGTGGGTCTTGTCTAACGCCTTGTACACCGACAAGCGCATGTGACTCTGGTTGCACCTAGTGCACTTCCAACTTGGACTATGACCAGACTTCACTATGATCTTGATTTATTACTAGTCCCCTAGTAATAATCGAGCAAGGAAATTTCTAAATAATATGATTATCATATTTATTTAAGGATACTTAAACATGCTAATAAAGAACACATAAATGTTTAATGTATATACTCATACCCAGTATGCTATATCAGATAAAAACATAATTGTTTTAATGTTCCAGAAAGTTTAAAGTTTACTAAAATTATTATTCAATATAAAAATCCTTAAGCCTATAACATGAACATCATGTTTGTTTTGAGACATAGGATTGACAAGTAGATTTGTATGTAAGCTCTTATAGCTCACAGTACATCCGTTCAATACATATTTCCCTATTACAATTTAAGTCATTGTTGTTGGTTTGGAAACTAGCATCTATACATCCTTAACAAGGTTCTAAATGGCGTGAGGCGTGGCGTGACGGCGAGGCCAAGCCTCAAGCCTTAGGAGCCACGACGAAGCCATGACATTTTCAAGGCGTGATTTATGGCGTCAAATTTCTATTTCATATATAATATTGTATATAAAAACATATGTTTTGTAGTGTTACTCAGTGAGTCAATAGTAATAGAGAAGTTAAATTAGGTTGTATATATAAAAAAAACTTGCAAATAAGACATTAAAACGTAAAGAAAACCAAATATCTCATTACAATAACCGCGCATTAGGCAATGGTGTGCCATGGGCTTAACGTGGCATGACACACAAGCCTTGGTGCCATGGCGCGCCATGGCGGCTGTGCAGCGAGTTTTTTAGAACATTGATCCTTAAACACACAGATCTCTTTCCTAACCGTTGTACAGTAAGAACATATCTTTAATTATCCTTAAATACCTCAGAATGTTCTTCATTGTTATACAGTGAGCATCACTTGGTTTGACTAATATCTGCTCATCATACACAGAGTATACGAGACATCCGGTCTTAGTACATTAACATGGCATACATGTTTAAACAGTTGGCTGAAAACATAGGGAACACCCTTTATATGGTTCATGTCCTCTTTAGTGCTAGGACTCTGAGTTCTACTCAGATGTACACTATGTTCTATTAGCAAGTTTCCTTTCTTGGAACCCTTCATCTTGAAGTGTTTTCAAGATCTTGTCAATGTGTGTACTTTTGCTTAATCTAATTAAGCATTTTGATCTACTACGAGAGATCTTTATGCCAAGGACTCTGTCTCTTCTAGATCCTTCATCGCGAAGTACTATCTTAATCCATGATTTTACACCTTCAAGCATTGGGATGTCATATAGGATCAAGAATATTGTTATGCTCCCACTGACCTTCTTGTATATACAAGATTTCAATTACGAGATGATTGTTCTAGTCCATAAATGGACTTTTTTTTAAACTTTCACTTTTAAGTTTGATGTTTTAGAGCCTTGTATACGTCCTCGCTCAAAATTCCTTTTAGGGAATGTAGCCTTTGACATCAGTCTTCATGGCATCTTGCCATTTATCAATAATCCGATCTTCGGATTAGTTTGTATCTCGTTTATTATCTTCAACAACTTGTTAAAGCTCAACATCTTGCTGAATGTCAGTGTCAACCATTCGTCCCATCTTTGTGGTTCTTGAATTCCTTCAAGATCTACTGCGTCCCCATCTGTGATTCTTGACAAAAAATCTTTTCTTAAGAACTCACCAGGGTGCGTTAACAAAACTTTTGTTCTCGCTAGACCTGTAGAAATAATATCCAATTGGATATCACATAAAGATGTACTTTTCAGACCTTTGAATCATGTTTTCGAAAATCTTTATGCTTAGCTTAAGCAATTTAACACCATATTCTCAAATATGATAACTTTGGTATCTTCCCAGTTTATATTAAGAGAGCGAGTTTTATTGGTCTTTGTTGGTTGATACATAAACTAGTATTTGGGCAACTGTTTTAGGGTATAACCCCAAAAACATTTAGGCAGAGTGATGAGACTCATCATAGAGTGAACCATGTTCAACAAGGTTCTATTTCTCTTATTGGATACACCGTTGTGATGCGGTGTTCCGTGAGGAGTCTACTGGGATACAATCCCAAAAATCTCTAAGATGATCTATTGGCTTAGATATTCATGACCTCAATCTAATCGAAGCATATTTATCCTTTGCCAAGTATACTCACTACTTCATTCTAAAACTCTTTGAAAAAATTTCAAAGCTTTTATATTTGTTCTATTAGGCAAACATACCTATGTCTACTGAAGTCATCAGTAGGATGTAATGAAGTAGTGATGCACGTATCTTGTGACATAACTATAAGTCTCACATACATCATTATGGTCAACCCCTAATAGTTCTTGTGGCCCTTAAAGGTTTACCCTTTGAATGCTCTTTTGTCATCTCGACTAACAAGATACGCACATATCATATGAATCATCATATGATTCCAACTCTTCGTCCGCCTGGAGTTTGGCTATGTGTTTCTTGTTTAAATGTCACAAATAGATCAGTTTTAAGCCCCGCTTAATTCGTTATAATGAATTATAATTATAACTATTAATTTCATAAAACATTTATTAAGATAAAACGAAAATATATTTATAAAACATAAATTCAGTTCGTTGTAATTGAGAAAATGAAACTAAATTCCTAGTAGCACTAGGTACATAAAGACACTTGCTAAGTGTTAATGTAAGACCATCTGGAAAGTTCATATCATATGTCCCTTTGAGCAACAACAGCTAGCTTAGCTCCATTTGGTCTGGTTTCATCTTTTCTTCACTTCTTATTTCCTGAAAGTAGTACTAATATGAGTATCATACTCAATATGTAAAACTTAGTTAGAAGTGAATTAAATCAAATTGGTAAACATACCTGAAGGTCCGGCTCTGTTAGCCTTCTGCTTTTTGATTTCTGCCAATCGGGCTGGACAAGTTCTCATTTGGTGCCCATGGTGAAAACAATTATACCATACTGTAACCTCAGGAATTTCTCCTCTGCCCTTATCTATGCTGGAGCTTCCAACATGTGTTTTACCCTTGGTTATCTCCCCCTTTTTCTTGATTATCCCACTGTTAGGTTTGATCATCAAAGCATGTTTTGGTTTGGTTGAATCCAACTTGGATTTCATATCTCTCTCAGTAGTTTTAAGTAAGCTGTAAAGCTCTATGAGAGTTTTATTCAAACCTTTCATATTGTGTGTCCCTGATTCAAGATTCTTATCACAATCAAGCAAACAAAACAAGATTTAACAACTACTTGTTTTGATTTCAGTTTCACAATCCAAAGATTACAAGCACAGATTGCAACTTCCTCACAAATTGCAACTTTCTCTCTCTAAACGTATCTTTCTCTCTCTACAATCTCTCTAAAATGTAAACTCAAATAACTAGTCATCCATCTATTAAAGAAAAACAACTCTATTTATACCTATCATCTAAAACAAGGAAAACAAAACAAATACAATTGACTTTGACTTTATTACAAAATGACTTTGACTTTCCATGAGATGTGACTTTCCAGCTTTGACTTCTTGTACTTTGACTTCTAGTCTTTATCATCTTGTATCCAACATATTTCTGCTATAACAATCTCCCCCTATGGATTCAAGATCATCTTTGAATGTTTTAGCAAATCAATCTCCCCCTTTGGTTCAATCTGGACAATCTCTTTCTTTTGTTTAACTTTATTCTTCCAAAGTCTGTCTTTGAACAAAATTAACAATCTCTCCCAAATATGCTAGAAACGATCTTCAATAATCTTCCAAAAATTACCACATAACTCTGTCAGACTTCAGAAAGAAATTATCTTTAGATTTAGCTCGACTTGCCTTAGCAAAATAATCTTCAAAGAAATTTTCAGAAAATCAGCACATCTTCAAACATCTTTGACTTTACTTGAACAATCTTTCAAACTTTGAACTTTGTCTTCTTCAAATCTTTAACTTTGAAATTTCTGAATCTGATATTTCTTTAAATCATCTCCCCCTTTTGATGAAACGAGCATCGATATCATCAAAACTATCATCAAGAAATGTCTTTGACCATTCTGATCTGTCCAATAGCCTCTGATTCGTTGCCAATTCGAACAATGTATTCATCTAGATCTTTTCAAATCTGGACAAAATAGGAATGTAACGCCTGAATCAACAAATGAATCAGTTAATATGTTTGTCAGTAACACGAAGTTACTGTGTGTAACAGATACACATAGGAAAGGAGCTTTTTGATGTTCACTCCCCCAGGGCTTCCATCCAATCATCGAAACACCACAAAGGAAATTTCTATGAATGTTATGACAAGAAAACAAATTCCTTGTGTGTTCGTGCTAGTGTAGAAAGAATTAAGCATATGATGATTGCTTTTATAAAGGCTCAACATTGTGTAAACCACTGAGACAACAGTAGATAAACATAGACTCAATATGCATGATTGAAGTGCGAAGGTGGGGCATACTTCATTCTTTTTCAATATCCAGATTTTCCAAATGAAAATCAGATAGATTATATGTTGCGTCCCCAGAAAAATATGAAACATTTTCTTTTTAAGAAGAAAATGAGTGGCTGGTGGGATTATAAACAAGAGTTGGCATGGGCTAAGTGCTTGTTTCAGTAATGTTCACGAAGAAATGTGAAACATTAGAAATGTGGCTGCCCGGCTCAGAAAGTATTAGGTGCAGAGTTTGATATTCTTTTACTCTGATCTCACACCCTCTGTCTTTTAAATCATTTAAGCTCACATCTAACCAAACTCTCTTTTCCATTTTACCTCAACGCACAACCCATAGTCATTTCTTTTCGACTCCTCACACTCAATCACTATGGATTAACTTCTTGGGTAGGAGACACTGGTAATCGTGAATCCATAGAAGTTTATTTAAGTCCTAGCACAAAAAACCCATAATTTCCTATGAAAATCAATGTTGCTCAAAAATGGTTTAATTGTATCAGTTAAAGCACAAATATACAAGTCAGATGTATGTATGCTCAGAATATAATCATGAAGATATGAGCATTTTAAACATTGAAGATATTTCAAACAAGTAAATTGAATGAATAGATTGAATGTAAGAGACTTATTTGAAAATCTGACATTGTATGAAAATGATCAGAATCAAATGATATAGAAATTAAAGCTTATGGTAAAAAATAATGGATATTGTCCATATGAATCAAAATACATACATGCTTGAAATGAACATTTCGAAATGAAATGACGCTCAAAATTCTTTGAAATACAAGCGGGTGTCTTACAATCGAAAAATATGTTTCAAATTTGAGACATGGTAAGAACTTTTTGAACAATAAGTCAAACCGGTGTGTGTGAATACTTGAAAGTATATAGAAAAGACAATAGGCAAGTATTTAACTTTGGAGACACACGATTTGTAATCATTTAAACACAAATAAAACGAAAACATTTAAAATCACATTTCTAATTCATGAAATCTGTTTGAGAATCGAGAAGTGGTTGAACATTTAAGAACATGTTTTCTATGATTGAAAACTGTCCTTCTTTCAACCATATATGAGATTAAGATAAGAAATTTAACCTTTATCGTGCAGTCTTAAATCTCATGAAGTCAAGCTTAAAGTCATAATGATATGATCTTGTAAGCATCCTCTCAATCTGCAAAAGTCTCAAAGTCATGTCAAAGCAACTTTATTCACAAATTTATTGAAAAATAAAAGACATAAAGCATTAAAACAATTAAAGTACGAGTTCTGATCTGAAATAATCAGAAGTCATATCCTTACTCCTTTTGTTTTACTCATAAACTCCCCCTAAATTCATGTATCACAAAAATTAATCGGGTAATTAAATGTAAAAATTTTATAAACTCCCCTCAAAAGAATGATGATCAACTTAAAATCTTGTCTCACTCCCCCTGAGTTCATGAACAAAAATGTTAAAGTGCAGATATCCTTTCAGAAATAATGATATAGAAATGATGAAAAACTACAATAAAAGAAACTTTAATAAGTAATCACTGATTAGGTCTTGAGATTTAGCATACTAAGCTTAGAGACAAGAAAATTAAATCTCTTTTCATCTAAAGGTTTGGTAAACAAATCTGCAAGCTGATAATCAGTTTTTACAAAGTAAAGTTATATTGTACTTTTTTCTACATTATCTTTGATAAAATGATACCTGACATCAATGTGCTTTGTCTTTGTATGTTGCACAGGATTAGCTGATATCGCGATAGCACTCTTCGAGTCACAATAAATCGGTATTTTGTCAAACTTGAATCCATAGTCTAGTAACTGTGTCCTCATCCACAATACTTGAGAGCAACAACTGGCAGCAGCTACATACTCTGCTTCAGCAGTCGATGTGGATACGCAAAGGTGTTTCTTTGACGCCCAGCTTACGAGCTTGCCTCCAAGAAATTGAACATGACCCGACATGATCTTCCTGTCTAACATACATCCAACATGATATGCATCTGAATAAGAAGTCAGTTCAAATCCTGTATCTTTAGGATACCACAGACCAAGATCTGCAGTCCCCTTCAGATATCTAAAAATCCGTTTGACAACAACCAAATGAGATTCTTTAGGATCAGCCTGATATCGTGCACACAAGCATGTTGAAAACATTATATCTGGCCTACTTGAAGTAAGATACATTAAAGAACCTATCATTCCTCTATAAGTCCTAACATCAACACTTTTTCCCGAAGAATTAGGGCTAATCTTAGTACCTGGTGCCATTGGGGTTCCATATGGTTTGCAATTTTCCATTTTGAACTTCCGAAGAATATCAAAAATGTACTTAGATTGGTTAATGAAAATCCCCGTTGAAAATTGTTTTACTTGTAATCCAATAAAGAAATTCATCTCTCCCATCATACTCATTTGAAATCTAGACACCATGAGGTTTGAAAAATTCTTACAGTATTTAGGATTTGTAGAGCCAAATATAATATCATCCACATATATCTGAATAAGGTGGATATTGGGTTTTTCCTTTTTAATGAATAAAGTGGTATCTACTTTACCTTTTGAAAAGCCTGAGTTGACCAAGAATTGAGATAAAACATCATACAGGCACGAGGGGCTTGTTTCAAACCATAAAGAGCTTTATCCAAGATGTATACGTGATGTGGCTTATCTGGATTTATAAACCCTTCTGGCTGAGACACATAGACTTCCTCCTTAAGAATGTCGTTCAGAAAGACAGTCTTCACATCCATTTGATAGACAGTGAAGTTTTTATGAGCAACGTAGGCTAAAAACATACGGATTGCCTCTATACGCGCTACTGGAGCATAAGTCTCGTCGTAATCTATGCCTTCCTCTTGCCTATATCCCTTGGCAACAAGTTTTGCTTTGTTTCGAATAACAATACCATCTTCATCCTTCTTGTTTTTGAAAACCCGTTTAGTACCTATAACGGATTTTCCTTCCAGTTTTGGCACTAGTCTCCAAACTTTCAAGGCTTCGAACTGATTTAACTCTTCTTGCATAGCAGACACCCAATCCGAATCAGCTAGAGCTTCTGATACTCGAGTAGGCTCTATCTTGCTTAGGAATGAGTCATTCATACATTGATTTAAGGTTGCTGGCCTAGTTTGCACCGGTTTGTTGAGATCTCCAATGACTTGGTGTAAAGGGTGCTATTTGGTCTAACGATGTTCATGAGGGAGTGGATTAGATAAAGATTAATCATGATGGTCATCTAAAAATCCACTTTCATCTTCTTCAGTTTGTACATTAGGAGGGAGTAGTTCAGTTGAAGTAATTGGTGCAGAAGTTTCAGTAGGTACAGCTTGTTTAGTCTGTTGATCAGTCCTTACAGTACAATCTACTGATTCAGCAACTTCTGGCTCTTCATTAACAGTTACAGCTTCAACTATCGGAGTAGGTATTTGAACTGGAATTTCTTGTTGAATCGGGGAATTTGATTCAGTAGAAACACCCGATGTTGTTGAATGAGTAATCGTTGAATCTTCAATCCTGTCAACCACAACAGGTTTAGTCAATTTAGATCCAAGAAATTCATCATAAAACATTTCAAATAAAAGATCTAAATCAGATAAATGATTAGTAGACGTTGATGTTTCATTTGATTTGTTCTTTTCAGGTACAGGTTCTGAACTAATTTGTCCAGAAACTAGCACTCCGGTTATCACGGGTTCTGAACTGACTTGTTCAGAAGCCATCTCCTCATCCAATGTCACATTTACGCTCTCAATTACATTCTTCGACTTCTTCAAATATACTCGATATGCAACAAATGTAGAAGAATATCCAATAAAGATGTCCTCATCTGCCTTAGAACTGAACTTATTCAGTCTCTCTCTGTCGTTTAGCACAAAACACTTACAACCAAAAACATGAAAATATTTAATGGTTGGTGTTCGGTTGTTGATCAACGCATACGGAGTCTTTTGAAATCTGTGGTGTATCATTGAACGGTTTTGAGTATAGCACGCAGTCGAAATAGCTTTTGCCCACAAAAATAGAGGTAAGTCAAATTGGCTGAGCATAGTGCGAGCGGCCTCGACTAGCATTCGATTTCGCCTTTCGACTACTCCATTCTGTTCTGGCATACGAGCAACAGAGTATTGATGTGATATCCCGACTAATTCGAGATATTCTTCAACAGTTCTTATTTTAAACTTTGTGTCGTTATCCGTTCTGAGAAGCTTGACTGGTTTCTGCAGATTCACCTGAGTCGTTTTCAGAAATGTGATGAGTACTTTGGACGTCTCATCTTTTGAACGTAGAAATTTGACCCACGTGTATCGTGAATAGTCGTCCACGATAACAAGAACATATTTCTTTCCCCCTAAGCTTTGCGTTCGCATCGGACCACAAAGATCCATATGCAACAACTCTAATGGAGAACTAGTACTAGGTTCAAGCTTTGGTTTATGTGGAGCTCTCTTCATCTTCCCTTTTTCACATGCTGCACACAAGTGTTCTTTCATGTACTTTAACTCAGGAAGTCCATGCACTAACTTTCCATTGATCAACTTATTTATGTAGCGAAAGTTCAGATGAGATAACCTTCGATGCCATAGCCAGTTGCATCGAGGCTTTTGAAAGTAGACACATCTGATTGTCAGTCTGGACCTTTGACCAATTAATTGTGTAAATATTTGACTTGCGAGTGCCAACCAAGAGTTCCTTACCTTCTTCAGGTCGTACAGAACACCTCTTGGCCTTGAAATTCACCTCTAAGTCTTTGTCACAGAACTGGCCAACGCTGAAAAGGTTGTGTCCTAGTCCTTCTACGTAACTCACCTTCTTAATCGTCACTTTGTCATGAATTACATCGCCATACCCCAGAATTGGCGAGAACTGGTCATTTCCAAACCTAACTATGCCGCAATACTTCTCTTTATAACTAGATAACATATCTTTTTGCCCAGTCATATGATTGGAATAGCCGATATCCAAGTATATGACGGGTCTGCACATGAGAAAATCACGAAACTACCTTTTTCGCGTTCATGTTTAGACTTTACTTCCTAGAGTTTAATCATCATAGCTTGCATAGCATTCATGAAATCAGATTTAGACATATCACATACCTGTTCATTGTCCTCTTCATCAGATTCTGCTTCATCTTCAGCTTCATCCACTATTTTTCCTATTAGACAGATATGAGCAAACTCTTCTTTCTCAACCTCTTCATCTGAGTGATCAAGCCAAAATTCATCCTCTGCCATCAATGTTTTGTCAGCCTCTTGTTGCTTGGCCAAAAGCATTTTATTCTTGTAATACTCAGAGTTTCGAACCTTTGGCTTTCTGCAATCCTTAACAAAATGACCAGTTTGCCACAGTTGTAGCATTTAGTCGGTTCTGGCTGCTTTGTCTCTTCAGCTCTATACTTTCTTTCCTCTGGCTTCTTCTCTTCCAATCTCTTTCCTTCTACCCTCTCTTTATGCTTATAGTTCCTTGAACCAGATGAATACCTCTGACTGTTCAAGGTAGGCTTTTTGTAGAATTTCTTTTGAAAAGCTTTGGTTAACATAAGCATAGCCTGCTTCAGATTCTCACAATCGTCAGAGTCAAAGTTATCCTCACTTTTAGCTTCTTCTGATTCAGAAACTATCACCTTTTTCTTCTTCTTGAGACTCACATACTTCTTTTTCACCACAATAGCAATAGGATCAACAACTGCTTTATCAGCCTTTTTCTTCTCCTCTTTGATCTCATCTACCTCTTCTTCATTTTGTCTCAGAGTTTCATAGACTTCATGGAGCGGTATCTCATTCAAGTCCTTCATTTGCTTCATTTGCCTTGTAAATCTTTTCCACTCAGGCTACAAGATACTAAGGAACTTGATATTTAGCTCAATTTGTGACTTCTTCACTTTGTTTTTGCTAAGCTCGTTCAACAAAGTCACAAATCGGTCATAAGTAGCCTCCAATGATTCACTCTCCTTAGCCTTGAACTCTTCGTAGTTATTGAGGCAGTTAGATATTTTAAGTTGATTCCCAACCTTAGATCCAAGCATCATCTTCTCCAGTTGATCCCACATTTCCTTAGTTGTAGCCTTATAGCTGTCAATTTTCACATATATCTCATTTGGGATGCCTTGAAGAATGAAAGATTTTGCCAGCCTATCAGCTTTTGATCTTTTTGTCTGTTCTTCTATGTATTCTTCAAATGGAAGTGGGTATTCTCTCTGTTCATTTCCAACTGTATGAGTCTTCATTGGAGTGTCCATAACATCTTCTGTCAAAGACTTTCTGATATAATCTCTCATATCATTTCTGTCAATAAAATCCAAAAATCGATCTTTCCACTGGTTATACTCTCCCTTGAAGAGTAGTGGTGGTTTTGTGTCTGTTCCAATAGCAAGAGTTTCTCGTGATGTCATCCTATTTTGAAAAAATATGCAATAAGAAACTTGAAATTGACCGTTAGTCCAAATGAAATCGCAAAGATACAAAAATCTTGAAATAGGAATTTAGGAATTTTGAAATAGGAGTTTATGATGAGAAACTAGCAGATCACTAAGAAAACTTGAAACTCGCAAACACATAAACTCGCAGATCACTGTTCACTGAGAAACTCGTAGATCTCTAAAAAAACTTGAAACTCGCAGACAGGTAAACTCGCGGATCACTGTTCACTAAGAAAATCGTAAGATGAATCGTGCGCGTTTGAATAACTCGCAGATGCCTACTTGTGTGTTTTATCAAACTCGCAAAACTCGAAAATGATCAAACTCGCAGACTGAAGAATCAAACACGCAAACTTTGATTTGCGCGTTTCTAGAACTCGCAAATAGCACTTTGCGCGTTTCTAGCCAAAATCAAAATCTTTCAGTTTGTGCGTTCTTCCGATGAAGCTTGCGCGTTTTGTAGATCTTGTTTGTTATTGAATAACTTGCGTATTCTTGACCTTTCGAATGAAAAGACAATATGAGATTCACAAAAATTTATCTAGACATCAAATTATAAACTGAAACTTTGAGAATTCAATCACCTAAACGTCTAAAACAGATTACAACCAACAAATTTCAAAAACAAACAACAAGATGTACAAATCGGTCCAATACAGTGCTCGTGAACTTGTAAACTCGACAACAACAAATTCATCAAAATTGATGATCAATTACAGTGCAAATTGTGAATCAAACTATACAAACTCTTTCTATTTCAATATACAAATCTAAAGAACTCGATTACAACATGAAATTTATACAAAAACTCAAAAACAAATTTGCAACCCAATGTAACAGTGTCGACTTCAACTTTTCTTGATTTCAATCTGGATCTGCTCTGATACCAATTGTGTGTCCCTGATTCAAGATTCTTATCACAATCAAACAGACAAAACAAGATTTAACAACTACCTGTTTTGATTTCAATTTCACAATCCAAAGATTACAAGCACAGATTGCAACTTTCTCTCTCTAAACGTATCTTTCTCTCTCTGCAATCTCTCTAAAATGTAAACTCAAATAACTAGTTATCTATCTATTAAAGAAAAACAACACTATTTATACCTATCATCTAAAACAAGGAAAACAAAACAAATACAACTGACTTTGACTTTATTATGACTTTGACTTTCCATGAGAGTTGACTTTCCAGCTTTGACTTCTAGTCTTCATGATCTTGTATCCAACATATTTCTGCTCTAACACATATTATAGTTCTTAATGAACTGCTTATATGTTTTGGGTAGGGAGTTGAGAACCATATCGATTTCCAACTCTTGACCCAGTGGGGAACTAAGACGGGTCAGTTGATCAAAGTATCCTTTCATTTTCAAAATGTGGGTACTAACTGACGAACGCTCAGTCATTTTACAAGCAGTCAATGCTTTAACTGTATCAAATCTTTCCCGCTTTATTTGTAACCAAAACATAGACTTCAGCGAAGATATCATATCCCAAGCAGTCATATTTTCATGATCCCGTAATAATTCGGGAGTCATGGTGGCTAACATTAGGCAACCAACAATCAAAGAGTCATATTGGTACTTATCATAAGCAGTTCTGACTTCAGTTGGAGCGTTTCTGATAAGAGCATTTGGAGGGGGGGTTTCAAGAACGTAGAACTTCTTTTCATGCCTAAGGATTGCCCTTAGGAATCGAAACCATTCGATGAAGTTTGTTCCGTCCAATTTTTCCTTATCCGGGATTGACCGAAGTATAAATTGGGATAAGTTGTTTGAGTTTGAATTTGAGGTAGGCATCTACAAAAACATGATTTAATTTTAGTAACTTTAATATCTCAAATAAATGGATTAACCTTTCAAAAAATCATTTGATTTAGCTAAGATCCATATTTCACCTACTTCCTTAAATGGCCAAGCAACTGTTTATGGAATTAGGTTATTAGGTAGGCATCATCCAATTATGTTCAACATAACTCTTAGATGTCGTGGGATCCTATTCAATATATCATATATTGAAAATGACATGTTTAATCCCACTTTAACGCCTTGAAAATACTCATAAATGGCCAAGCAACTGTCTATGATATTCTCAAGTAAACAAACCACACTAAGGCATCGTGGTCCCACCTAAATACTGGACTTAGGGTTTACTGGGATCAGTTTTACTGGGATCAGTCGTCCAAAATACGACTATTTAAGTGAATGGCCAAGCAACTATCCACTTAAATCTCATTATTTTGGCTCCTTGTCTAACACTACATTCAACCGACCTGATTGGCTGAGCACTGACCACATTGAAATCCTGTATGCTCGACAAGTACCCTAAATGGGTGGCGTTAAGTTTACATTTTGAAGAAAAAAAAAGTTTAATTTTAGAAAACATTCGAATTCTTTTTTGACTTTATCTCTAAAAATCTTGTTTTAAAAGTTTATCTTATTAAATCGATTTGATTTTGATAAACATATCAATTGTAAAACATCATATTTTATTTACCGATTTAAAATTTTGTTGTGCTTGATTTTATTTTAAAACGTTTGTGATTATCATGACAATAATAAAGCAATAAATAAAAGCAAACACAAAATAAACAACCACAACAATAATATATGGATTTGCCCCTAATGTGGTGTTGTGAGCCAACACAACAACCACAGTCAATTTTAAGGACGTCTTCAAGCTCCCACTGGCCTCGCCATCTTGGTGAACTCCAAGGACTCCATCTCGACCTCTTGGATCTTCGTCTTTGTTTGATTTACAATTTTAAAAATAGAAAGATAACATATCTATACTATTTACATTTGTCCCTATCTAGGAAAATTTAAAATTACAACCCTTGCAATTAATACATTTTAATTTTCCAAAACAGAAAAATAAATCAACCACGGGTCTTTGGGGCAAACCATATATTGTCTTATTTATTCTAAACATAAAATAAATACAAATTTGGCCGAATTATAGTTAACATAATTAAATGACCAATTTAATTGGAACAAATTATTATATGGCAAATTTAAAATTATTGACCTAATTTAATTGTTGGTTAACAAACCAAACCCAAAAGAGAGTTAGACCCAATAAAATGGGCCTTGGCCCATCCTACGATCAAGTCGTTTTAGAACACAAGCCCAACGAGAGAAACTAGTGTAAAAACCCAAAACGGTATGGGTTGAGAGACTTTCAAAATTTAGTTATAAAGATGAAGCCCAAAAAGCTTGAATCCCCTTTGGAAAAACACCTCAAAACTTACCGTCCTAATTCCAAAACAACAAGACATTGACATGTGATCCATACAAATATTTAGACTTATTTGGTTAGGCCCATAACCCAACCATTTGGTCCAAAAAATCCAATTTGGTTCAAAAACATAGGTTCATCGGCCCAAAAAACATTTTGTCCTAAACCCTGAAGAGACCAACCAACGACCAAGACAGACCACGGACGGAGCCGACAAGGTGCTGGATCGGCAACAACCAAACCAAGCAATATCTCAACCAATAAAATAAAACAAGAGCAGTTTTTGGGACCGTAATCCCAACTGTCCTAAAATAAAAATAGTTAACCAACTCAAGGCTAGCAGCGATGGCAACAGTTCCTAGCCCCTTGACAAGAACTAGCAACGCCGATCACGAGAACTACAGCCGCATAGCAAGCGGGCCAGCGGCAACTGCGAGCAATCCAAATTTGCTTGGGGTTTTCACCCAACCATGGTGCCAATAATCAACCTAGCTCAAACCTGGCGGTGGTATTTTAAAACATACTTATCTAATCCAGGTGTCTAAGAACGAAAACACACCAAAACCGATCACTTGGTCTAGTGACCAAACAAAAGGCCAAAACATTAAAACTTTGCGACAACCAAGAGAAACAGAGAGGATGCTCGTGGCCGGAGCCATCTCGATCCCGGGCCTCACCAAGCTGTGGTGCGACAACAGCCACAGTCGGCCTGGGGATGCCATTTGGTGACAACATACAACAGCGACAACATCCGTATAAAACCGACGATGTTTTGGGAAGACCAGCTAGCGGCAGTAGCCATGGTCGACCTACGATGTACTAGTCCAAAAACGAGCATGAGGCCATGGTCCAAAGCGACCAACCAGCGGCTCAAAAGCCCCGGCTGAAAATGACCAAACAACGGTTTGGCCTTGCCCAAAGGGACAAACAGAACCATCATCTCCGGCGACCCAGCCGCTCAACGGTGGCGACCAAGGTTCAGACCACCCACCTAGATCGGTCGTGGTGGCGTTTCGTCCAGACGGCGGCAACAGTCGCATAGGGTCGGCGATAAATACAGAACAACGACAACATCC
Source organism: Arctium lappa (assembly GCA_023525745.1). Taxonomy (NCBI): domain Eukaryota; kingdom Viridiplantae; phylum Streptophyta; class Magnoliopsida; order Asterales; family Asteraceae; genus Arctium; species Arctium lappa. The sequence goes on along the minus strand of CM042059.1, from coordinate 55,479,831 downwards.
AAGGGATGGTCGGCGACGATCAAGAGACGGGCTGTAAAAACAGAATCGCGACAACATCCAGGGGATGGCCGGTGGCGACCAGGACACAGAGGTTGTTGCTCGGCGACAAAAACAGAACCGCGGAGGAGTGGAGGATGGCGACAGCCATCGATGGTTCTACTTACCCGGCGGCGTGCAACGAGACCGCAACGGCGTCAACAGGACCACATCGTCGTCCTGTCGAGACTACATCGCCGATGACGACCAACGGCAGCCGGTGGAGGGCGACGGCCGGCGGTGTGGTTGGAAGGGGAAAAATAAAGCTTCTTATTCTTTTTGAAAAGAAACGATGACTTTTATTTTTAGAAAGATAAGGAGATTGATTAGGGTTTAAAACCCATATTGGGTTTCAGATTGGGCTATCTATTAATAGGAAGGGTTCATTAAAATAGAGTTCAATCAGATTAAAATTTTCCATATAAAAAAATATAATTCCTCTTTTAATTAAATGACATCAAAGTGGTTCTGATACCACTGTTGTTGGTTTTAATGCAATTTGTAGCCGTTAAACGCAACGAAAAAATTAATAATTTTGGTTACAAATATTATAGAAAACTTTTCTATAAATAAATCTTAAAAGCCAATCGTATCCAATGATCCTTTTAATTAAAATAAACCACACCATAGGGTGTTTAGAATGTGTACTTTTTAAAATATGTCGGGGTTAAAACTGAAGCACCAAGAAACCATAGTAGGTTTCCTCTATTGGCAGTCCACACACGAACACGTTTTCCGTCTCCACCGGGTGCTAGCCCAATAACCCTAGATCTATATGTGTTTTACAGAAAAGAAAATGTTTCTTTTCTGTATTTCTTTGAAAGGCTAATTCTGATTACAAATCGTGTATCAAATGGTTTAGTCTGATCCCTTATTTATACCAGAAGAATTATAGTTAGACTATAATTCAACTAAGGATTAAATAAGGTTTAGTAATTATCTGTAACATTCAAATTCAAACTAAAAAATTCAAATTCAAATATATATATATATATATATAATTATCTTTTAAACTATAATCATCTATATATATATATATACTATATTATAAAGATGGCATAAAAAACTCTTAATTACAATATTTTATACACAAAGTACTACTAATCAAAGCCAATTACTTAATTTACAATTTTATATTGCCTTCGTACAACTCATCGAGCATATCTCATTTCTCGCCAATCTTGCTTCAATAACACAATTCTAAACCCTAACCCTACGTTTCATTTGATAAAGGTAACATTGGTTTTGATTCCATCTGCACACCAAACCCTCACAATCTCTCAGCATATTCTTCGAATCAACACAAATCAGTGGGAACTCAATTCTGTAACATCTTCGCATGTTGGTTTATTTCGCACCTTATTTTTATTGATTCAACCGTCGCCAGTTCAATTCCGGTGACCGGAGCTGTCAGATCTAAGCGTAATTCATACTACCGATGTAAGGTACTGTTCTTCCTCACTAAAAATATATGGTTTTAAAAATTGCTTACTTCTTTGTTAATTTTCAGGCTCGAAATCAGAAGGTTGGAGAGAAGCCACTTCTTTCTATCTCCACTTTTGTACAGGTAATGTTCCCAAATTTCAGTTTTCGGTCAACATATTATGGCCATGGTCTTCAAGGTATGCCTGATTTACCATCAATTTTGTTGATACATTAGTTTAACTTACTTGATTATATTAGTTTACCATCAATTGGGTTGGTTTAAATGTAGTATTAACAATCACTATGTTCAAATATATGCTTCTACTTTGTATTTCATGTGCCAGTGGATGATTTATCTTGCGCCTGGAAGAATATGTGTTCCATATTGTTTTGAGATTGGCATTACATTATCTTTTTAAAATTTATTTTGTTGTTTTCATTGTTTTTGTTTCATGGTAATAATGGGACTGGAAGTTGTTTTCTTTCCTATTTCTTTTGAGGTTTATTTGTATTGATTAAATTTAATGAAAAAATATGTAAACAAATTACAATTACAGGATCTTGAGAAGAAGAGGAAAGAAAAGGCTCAGTTGGTGTATGAAAGTAAGAAGCAACTCAACAAACTTTGTGCGAAGGGCGAGAAGGCTGCAGAGGAAAAACTTGGATCACAATTGAAGATATTGCTTCTGTTACCCACTAAAGGTTTTAAACGTAGTTTCTTGCTAGGATTTTGAGTTTATGAAGAGTTTGGGTTGGTTTAAATGTAGTATTAACAATCACTATGTTCAAATATATGCTTCTACTTTGTATTTCATTTCTACTTTGTATTTCATGTGCCAGTGGATGATTTATCTTGCGCCTGGAAGAATTCTTTATAGAGATGGAAGAAGAGATAGCAAAGAAAGCTGGGATTTCCCTTGAGAGACACCGTTATTAACATGCAGTCACACATGAAGAGTTTATTAACATGATTGCCAATACTGATGCAGCTGGTGATGATGAGAGGTGGCTACCTGCTATTCTCAGGCTTGCATCGTTTCCTCACTATTGAATTTGGGTATGTTCTTCATCAATCTTCCCCTAATTTTCCCTTATTTCTATTGTGTTCTATATGTATGTTTCGATTGAGTAGGGTTTCTTAATTTTTGTATTTCTAATGTGGTTATGTGTGTGTGCAACTGTTTATACTACATATTGGACATGTTTTTGAATTATGAGATATTATAAGCGCATAAATGATGTGGATAGATCTCAACTAGTTTTCGAAGCTTCCGGGGAAGCTGTGCTTCTAGATTGTTGTTTCCAATGGGAGTCAGTTGCGTTTACTTCTGATTGTTCCATAACTAGGTTTGTTTTCTTGTTTATGTTGTTTAACTATAATTAAGTTGAAATGGTAACTCTAGACATCTGTACTCTGAAATCTCAAAATAAATGTTTTCTTGGGTTCTAATTGAAGATATTCTTTAGGGAATTTGCTTAATCATCTATTGCTTTGGAATCTGTTGATATATTGGGACAAGCTACACGAAAGCAAGTCAATAATGTAAGTTGTTGATTTTCTTTTGCTAATCAAGATTTCGATTTATCTGATTTTGGGACTCACAAAACTCCTTGGCATGTGATCAGCTTGTGTTTTTTTGTGTTTGGTCCAGCACTTGTTGGCAGCAACTTGGCTAAAACGTAACTCTCAAAAGCATCATTTCTACGTAAAGTGTTCTTCAAGTCTGTTATTTGACTGATATGGTTGTTGCTTCAAAAAGGTTAGTTTAATTAGTTTCCATACAAAAAGAGCACATAAACAGATCTGTGGATGTTCTAAAATGAGTTTTAAAAATTGAACTCTCATTTTACATGTTGGTTTGTGCTATTCGAAGTGTGACAACCGGATGTGGACGAGCTCCTCCTTATGTGTTGGACAGATCTTGGGATATCGATCAAGACACCAGGTACTTTGGTCGTTTTAATAACAAGCTACCTGAATCTATACTACCTTATAAATGAGATTTACCAAAAGTCTTAATTACAACATTTTATGCACAATGTATTGTTGTTTTATGCATGAAGTCTTAAAAAGTCTTAATTACAACTTCTAAAGCAAAATATACAACTCTTAGAAGCTTAAATTTGATCACCCATCACCAACACTGAATTTCATACCTTCAACATCCCTTTTCCTGCAAAAGACCATCCCTCGCTATTCCCTCTTTCTTTTTCTATTCTTACCAAATTCAAACTTTAAATTAGGGCACACTATATTTTGGTCTGGCATTTGTTCCCAAAAGTTCATCTTCCCCGTCGATCAAATGGTTAGTTAAGGAGGTTGTGGATGGATGCTTAATGATGGAAATCCCAGCTGGTTTGCATCTTATTTAAAATAATGTTCTCCATCTTTATATTTTTGCTAGACATGCTATATTGCTATTATCCTAAATCCAAGCAAGTAACTCTTAGTGGGATGGATGAAGCACTAATTAGGGTTAGTTCCTACCAGAAAGCCTCATCAAAACTCATTAAAGGTGCATAATTATCCTTATATTATTTCACTTGCAGCAACCAGCCAATACTTATGTTGTATTCTATCATGTTAAGCTTCTCAATTTTTATTTCCTGCCACTGATTTCAAATTTCAGTTCAAAGTGTATCATCTCCTTCTCTAGGTCTATTGTATAGGGAAGAAACAAGAGTTATAGAGATGTGAAAGGATTTTATTTTCTGACGGGGTTTGTTTTTAGCCTTTTACAACTAGATAAGATTAAATTTGCATACGAATATCATAAGTGTTGCAGATGCACTTTTGTGTCTCTAAATTTTCTAATTTTGTGGTTCTTGTTTTTTCCTATATAGAATTAACAACTATGGAGATTAACAAAGTTCTATGTGGATTTGAATTTGTAACATTTGTTGACCCAAGTAAGGTCTCGGTCTTGGAGGAAGATCATGTCACAGATGGTAGCAGATGCTGGTAAGTCTAATTTTTCTACTTATTTGATCAAACAGATGGAAAACTTCTTGATGCCTTGTAATGGATCTATCCCACTCTGAAATTTCTCTGCAATAAATTTTTCTGTGGCTTACCGATCTGATGAAGATTTTTCTAAAATTTGGATATGTTGATGTTAGTTTAGGAGTAGTTACTTGGGGATTAGTTCATTCTACCTGGAATGGCAAGTTGTTTGAGCATTTATACCGCTAAATACCACAAAACAAAACCAAATGAATACCAATTAAACATTAGAGATGCCATAAAATCATGGTTATTTTCACTGTCTCAAGTTGCTCTATATACTTATTTATGTTTGTTGAATTTGACCATTATATAGGAGTGATGAAACATATTGATTTTTAATGGAAGGAAACATGTTTATGTAGTTTTTGTATATTTAAAAGCCTAAATACTTGTTGGGTAAGATTATAATTTATCGAAACGAAATTGTATGCAATATTTTTCCGATAAGCGCTAATCGGTAAGAGTCATCACCCTAAATTACCGGGTAAGACTCTCGATCTTTGTATCGCTCTTACCGGGTAAAACTTTCGATCTTTGCCATCACTCTTAGTTTTTATTTGTTGTTATTCTACCCCCAAGGCGAGGTTTTTGAACTCTGAGAGTCTATCTATACATAGTGGAAACCCAAGTTTAGTTGTCAAAAATATATGTTCTTATATGGATTTGAACTGTAATACGTTTTTTAATCTATTTTTTTGATTTATTGGTCGTAATTTGAACTGTATACTGTAATTGTTCTTGCAACTTAGTTTTTTCATTTTTATTCAGGCTCTTAGTAGTCTTGGTGTCAGAGAGTTGGTGATTCCTGCCATCTCTGAACTTTTCAAAACATGGACCAAGGTGTTTGGGTTCAAGCCTCTCGAAGAATCGAAGAGGCGGGCGATGAAGTGCACGAGCATGATGGTGTTTCCCGGTACAGACATGCTTCATAAACCTCTTCTCAACAACCAATTTGCCAATAAGAATCTTGGTTCAGCCGCAGGTAAGTTATTCATTAGCTCATTCTTGTTTTTGGGGCATGTTAATTTTAATTCTAAACCTTTAATAATGTCATCTTATGTTTTGGGAGTAAAGGGTTGTTTACTTACAGCTTAATGAGCTTAATGGTCTTGGCAGCTTATTCGTTCAGCTATACAGGAGTGTTTCTTTACGGCTTAATAGTTAAACTATTAAGCCAAAATGGGTATATGGGATAAGCCAAGAACCCCTTGCTTTGTCCCATTAAGCCACCTCAAACAAATTAATACCAGAAATTTGCCACCCTCAAGCCCGTCAGTCTCCTTTCCCTCAGACAAACAACTTAACCTATATAATATAAGGGGCAGTTTGGGTGGTTTTGGATTAAGTCTTGTATGGATAGAACTGTTTGTATGGATTAATCTGTCTGTTTTGTTTGAGAAGGTTTTTATATGAGAGGGTTTTTTCATAGATAGAAGCAGATTTTTAATTAGGAGTGGCATGTTTGGAAAAAACTTGGGTTTAATCCATTTTCTATATCATTAAGCCACTACCACCAGTCATGTATAGCTGATTCGAATAAGCTGTGAGTTCCGTTAAGTTCATAAAATTCGGTTAGCATTTAATTGCTTATCTACTTAAGAAAGAATACACAAAGCTACATAATTCTGAAGTCTGGTTGTAATTATGCAGTTTCAGATGACAAAGCTATGGAAACCAAAGCATCAAATGCAACATATTTTGAACAAATGGAAGAAGCTACACATCTTGAATCTGAAACAACTACAGTTATGTCTGAAATCCCAGTTGAACACGTTCCATGCGATTCAGATGTTCGACATTGTGATGATTTAGCTCACGAGCACGAATCTGAGTCATTAAAAGACGTTGGGGTCAACCAAATGTCGGAAAGATTAGGTTCGACTTTAATCTTCAACCGGCTGCCGATATGCAAACCATGGATGATGATGAATCGGTCTCGAATGATTGCAAAAATCGGTTTGAACCATCGGAATCAAGGGCTCATGATTCCAAGAGCTGTGCAGCTCAACCTCTTGTGCTGGTTTGACATCCATTTAGAGGTGATCTTATTAATCTAAGCTCAGATGATTCATATGTTTGAAAGTGTTTGTGGTTTGAGATGACGTGTCAACTTATAATTGGTGGCTTTTTTTGGTACAGGTGGTTTGTTGTAAAATTTGGAGAAGTATGGGTGCTTATTTAACACAAGACATTGGCTTAATGATACAGCTAAGGGTTCAGTAATACTTTTAGTAGTAAATACATCTTTGTAGTGAAATTTTGGCTACCATCTTCATGTTAATATTACTAACTTTTTGGGGCATGTATGCATTGGCTTTTTCTTGAGTCTTCAAGTTTGATGTTTTTTTTTTCGGGGTGAAATGGAGCAACTTTTTGAAGTTTTATAACGACTTTGTTTGTTAGCAGCTTAATGAGTTTAATGGAACTCAACTTATGAGGTCATTTATACATGACAGTTGGGTAATGACTTGGTGTTGATTTAATGATATAAAAAGTGGTTTAAGCTTCTAGCGAGAGTTTTGTACAGAAAACCAAGTCTTTTTTTTAAACCTGTCATTTCCAATTAAAAAAATGTTATTCCGTGGATGGAATAACTCTTTCAAACAAAAAATCTTCTCTATCTATATATATAATTTAATCGTATATGACTTAACAAGATCATCACAAATTAGACATTTTTTCGGGTTCTATATAAAATAGCCATGGAGTTTTTAATATTTTTGTATGAATCTTGATTATAATATGAATATTTGTAGATTTTTCGGGTTCCATTATTTATAACTAGAAGCGTACTCGCGCAATGCAGCGAGATACATCACAATTTTAATGTTTCATTTTATTTTTTTGTCGATTTACAGTACGATTTTGGATGGATTTGAGAAAGTGATAATGTTTTTTTTTAATAAATTTGTTTAATTTAGGCTTAATAATATAATGTTTTTTTATATAAAAAAATAAGTATTTTGTTATAATTCAATGATTATCTTATATATTTTAATGACATTCTAGAAAAAATAATCAATTACATATTTAATAATATAATTAAAATAAAATTATAGTAATATAATATATTAATTAATAGCGATACATGGAAAGGTCTGTATAAAAGAAAGACCCTGCACATACCAAATTGGTGGTGTTAGAAGTCTGAGTAGTAATATATATCTTGTGCTTTGATACTTGTAAATTAAGAGATTTTTAAAATCTTGCATAAAATGATGGTACCTTGTGCTTAGTAATTTGTATTTAAGAGTTTTTTCATCCGTGCTTTATAATATAGTATGGATGCTCCGAGTAGTGATGGCCATCTTGGCCCGGCCCGATCGGTTAACCGAGCCCGACCCGCCTGAAAGCTCGGCCCGGTCCGATGCCAAACCGGTTTGAAGCCCGAAATCATGGACCGGTTTGGGTTTTTGGCGGCCCGGCCCAGCTCGGCCCGAGCCCGGTTCACGGCCCGGTTTTTGGCCCAGCCCGACCCGATTCGTACTTTTAAAAAAAAAACGTTATGTTACCGTTTATATACGTTTTTTTGACCTTTTTTTGTATTTTTTTTACCCCCCAAACCCCCATAAATACTTGTATTGTAAGTTTGTAACTTAAAATTATATATAAAATGTATTTTTAAAGTGTATTTTAGTGATTTATTATAAATAAAACGTATTTTTAAAGTGTATTTTAGTGTTCCATTATATAAATAAATTATTTTTAAAAAAATACGAAAAAATATCGGCCTGATCACGGCCCGGTTTGGGCCCGGCCCGGCCCGGTTTTGGTTAAACCGGTTTACCCCAAGCCTAACCGGGCCACGCCTTTTCGGGTGAAACCCGGCCCGACCCGAAGCCCGTTTTGGCCCAGTCCGAGCCCGATTTTTGGCCATCACTAGCTCCGAGTGATATCTTATCGTTTTCTGTGTGTACAAATTTGTATTGTCACAAATGATTATAATTATACTTTGATCAAACATACATATCGGGTTTTATTTGTCAATTATGAGTTGCATTAAGTTAAAACCACTATTCAACTCAAAGTCAAAGTAATATAAAACAATAAAATAAAATCAACTTGAACATAGAATAAAGAGAAGCAGGAATCAAGATTATGGGTTTTAGTTGTCAACCTCCAAATCAAGATGTATCCTGTCGCTTTGTGCGGGTACACAACTAGTATATATATATATATATATATATATATATATATATATATATATAGGGTCAGGTTCACGTGAGACCAAGCTGTTTCCGTGAGACCACGTGAGACCAAGCCTTAAAACATGAAACTTCACACCGAAACACTGTGAAGGTAAAAAAAACCCGAACATTCACAGCGAAAAACACTGTGAATGTAACATTTACGGTGTTTTCCCTATGAAAAGTTCGATTTTTTTTACATTCACAGTTTTTTGGTGTGAAGTTTCATACTTTAAAGCTTGGTTCACCGGTCTCACGGAAATTGTTTGGTCTCACGCGAACTTAAGTCTATATATATATATATATATATATATATATATATATATTTAATTACAGATAATTCCCCGTAATTAACATAATTACGTTTTCACCCTGTAATTATCATAATTACAGTTTAATTAAATATTTAATTACATAATTACACTTTTCATAATTATCCTTTAAGATTAATTATTTTCTTAATCAACTTGATTTAATCCGGGTTTCTACAAATGAAAACAAACGTATTCTTTGTGTGCGACCCTATAAGTTTACATAATCCTCAGCAGTATCTCTATGTGACACGTGTCGTAGACATATAATAACTTAGAATTTTATTATAAATTCTTTTTAATATATTATAAAATTATCAATATATTATTGAAAAAAGTGTTTAACATAATAAAACATTAGTTCATCATTGACACAGTGAAACAATAGGGAAATCATAGTGAAACTTTATTGAAACTATTGGGAAACATAGTGAAACCTTATTAAAACCATATTGAAACATAATGAAACAGTTTTACCTCTAATGAAAGCTCTAAAACGTATTTCATCATCTAGATGAAACCTTATTGCAACCATGGTGAACCGTAATGAAACCGTATTGAAACCATGATAAAATATAATGAAACTTTATTGAAACCATAGTAAAACTATAATTAAAAAAGAAAATAAAAAATAATGAAATCGGTAAAAAAATTAAATAAATACCATAATTAACAGATTCACATTTAAAGTTATCCAAAAATAACCACTCAATAAAACTACCATATATGCAGATTAAATAGAAAAAGACCTACTTGCCCTTATAATTTAAATAAATTAAAAATCAAAATAAATTCTCTCATTGGTTGAAAATGGTGTGCAAAGTTTGCATCACAAGTGTGGTTTTCAAAAGATCACTCCCCTATATATATATAGTATTTAAAATATAGATTTATGTTATTTCGGGTTTTCGGACGGGTTGGGTGGCCAACGATCAAACCCAATCCGAACCCATATATCCTCCCAAATGTCGAGTTTCAGATTATAGGATTTCGGGATATTCGAGTTTTGCAAAAATACCTTATTTTTGGTTCAGATGCAGATTCGGATTTCAGACGATTCGGGTTTTGCACATCCCTAGCTTGGAGGCGTGGATGATGAGAAAACATGTTTTATGTTTGTGTTTTTTAACAAAGGGTATATTAGTCAAAATATTGTTGTTCTACTTAGTTTCAGGGGGTTGGAGTGGAACAAGTGTATCCCATGGTTGTTTCACTTAGTTCTAGCGTGTCCCACATATGGTCACGTGCATGGGACAAACTTGTTCTATTTTGTCCTGTTCCGTTTTGTTCTGTATACCAAACGCACCCTAAGTGTCGATAAGGACGATGAATATAAACTTAACATGAAACATATCGCATTACGAACGGGTATACAATTAGTATCTATACTATCTTATAAACCAGATTTGTCAAAAGTCTTAAATGCAACTTTTCTAGCATATAGTACAACATAGATATGCATAAAAGTCTTAAAAGTCTTAAAAACAACCCTTTTAAACATGATGTACAACTCTTAAATGCACATGCTTTGTATTAAGAGACTTTATGGTTCCCGTGCTCATTAGTCCTCTCAACTCCTCCCCCAAAGTGACAATTTGGTTACCAAGACGCCGCTTCAAGCTCCGGGTTATTTCTCCAAACCGACGCTTCAAGCTCCAAATGATTCAAGAAAAAAGCTCCAAATGATTCCAATATATATCGATCGTTAAAGCTCTAAGTCATACTTTATCGTTCCTGGTTCAAGACATCGGCTCGAGCTCTCGAACCCTTCCTCCATTATCGTACCTGGTTATCGATTCATCACTGGATATCTCAATTCATCTCTCTGTAAGTTCAATTTTTGTTCTTGTTTGTGAATCTAGGGCATTTTTGTTTTACATCAATTTAGAAATTCATGGGTTCGTTGATCTGCTCTGTTGAAGTGAAATTCATGGTTTCATACTGCTTAATCGAAACTATTTCACCCATCATACTTTTGCACCATTCATCTGCTGTATACTCAAAATGCTCCATCGAGACAGCATGACCTTAAGATGGAGTGAGGTTGCATCAGAATTTTGTTCCTGTTCTCTTCTTTCAGTTTCCTTTTAAGTTTTTCGATCTGAACCTGCGAAAAAGAGAGAAAAAAAAGCAATATTTATTTCCAAATTCTGCACAATCTTTGTCCTTGTTCTTTCATTTTCCTTTCAAGTTCAAATCTTTACTACCTTATCTTGAAGGGTCGAAGAGTAGGACGTTGACTCTTTGAAGTTGGAACCAGATATACCATTCTGTAAAGATGGAAACAGATCACCATGCCAAGTAGAGTCAGCCCCATCCTAATATGTTTTTAGTGTTTAAAACATCATATAATGATGAATAAAATTGGAACCAGGTCATCATAATGACTTATGTGTGCCTAAGTATAGTAATCAAATCCTAGAATGATGAATAAATAACATAAAAATGTATCAACATATATTACCATTTATGTGCACCTTACCTGTTGATTAGTTGGAAGAGGCTCAGTTAATGCTTTGGTCTCCATATCCTCAAGAGAGGTCCTGGTGGCAGAAAAGGAATTGTTAAATGATGCATGTTCTTCCTTTTTCACATTATTTCCTTTTTTGCTAACAAGTCCATTTGAGTTTTAGTCTAATAGAGTATTTGAAAGAGCATAAACAATGAAGGTTATATTGGTTTCTTACATTCTCAAACTTTTAGAAATTTCTCCATCTCAAGTTTATCAGAGCTTTTCCAAGTCAAATGTAAAAACAGAGGTCTCTTCCTCAAACAGAGGTATGTATTCCCCATTAGATTATTTTAGAAAACAAAACAACTTTGTCTTCATAAGTGGCCGAAAATTGGTTAATTTACTCAGGTTTTGAATATCATTTTGAACATTAATATAGGATATGCCTTTTCTAAATCAAATAGAAATCAAATTCCTTGAAGTTACGCAAACTTAATCACTAAATTCGGCGGAATTCAATTGATTAAATCTATGAACCAAACAATGGCAAAGAATTTGATCAAAGGAATTAGTAATTCCAAATCCTTTGGATTACGGAACCAAATTCTCCCTGAGATATACATACAACTTGATGCATTTGTAGTCAGTGTCCTTGGTTGATTTATGTTGAACCATTAGGCCTTTAGAACAGTTCCTTGGTACCTTATAGCCACTTCAAGACAAGGATTTGTTTTATGAGCACCAATAAGAAAAACTATAATATTCAAAAACTTGTATAAATTGTTTAAATATCATAAATATTAACTTATATGTTAAGTACATGAAATAATCAAGTTGTTTAAAAACTAAAACTGACATGCATCCTTAATTATCTCATTTCTAATATATCGTCATCAATGATTTTTATCATTTCCAATGTATAATAAAGGGAAGAAAATGTTACTAATAGATTGTTCAATAGGCTTAATGTCACCATGAATTCTATTTGTTACTTTGAATATTACTTTTTTGCTTAATGTACATAGAGAAGATACAAAGAGAATTTGTCAATAGTTTGATTCTTTTTTTTTTTGCATTCTGCAGTTGAAAACACTTAACAAGCTGATTCATATGGAAGAGCAGACAAGCCAAGTTTGTGATCAAAGATATGACTACTTAAGTATATATTGGCAGATATGTAGTTAAATGAAGCAGGATGAAGAAGACACAAGAGAAAAAAGTTACTTTCTATTTCTTGGAATTTACGGAGCCACTAGATCATGTTGTTTTATAATTGTTTCTCAAGTGTAATTGTCGGCTATTTAAATGAATAGAAAATGCATTGAAACCAACAAAACAAATGAATGATTCAAAGTTTGTTGAATGAATCGATGTAAGACGAGTTCAACGTTGGTTTACATTTAATTGATAGGTTAGGTTTAGGCTGAGCATATACAGTTGAATGTTAACAAGTTTTTGTACTCATTTTGAATGTATAACACCTCAATTTCTATGTCAATATTAAAATGGGTTGTACAACGGATCGGTCTTGGCATTCCATTTGACTGTTGAATGATTTGGCTTTCTACTTCACAACATCTAAATTGGGTTCTGAATTAAGAGCCAAGTGCTTTCAGAAATATTTATTTATTGCTTCACGATTTTCTTTCTTTCTTCTATTAAGATTTGGTGCCTTCTCATGTTAGAAATGTCGGTAGTTCTCATGTATATTGTTAGAATTTAGTTCTCATGTCTAATATTAGTAAAGAATTATCCAAAAATCTTTACCAAAAACTCGTGATTCAAGGAGGTGAACCTGATCTGATGACTGCTGCAAAGATGGTTCTACACGAACGGTTTGGGGTAAAATACCTTTTTTTGTCCCACCCAAAAGCAAGAAGACCCGAAAGATGAACCCAAAGACACTAATGTTGTAGAGAAAGACGTAGTAGTTGATGAAGTCAAAGAATTGGCAGCTAGAAAAACGATTGAAGCTAATTAACGGTTAATCCATGTTCAAGACGATCCCTTCACCAAGAACAAATTAAAGGGGGATGCAAATGAACAAGTATCATAGATTTCTTTCTAGTGGTTTCGAGAAAAGGATCATATCTTTATTTAGCATTTTTATCATTAATTTTGATAGATGAGAAAATGTTCATTGTAATTTTAATTGGTTTGTATCATGAATATTATAAGTTCTTTATGCATACACTTGGCCATGGTGATTAATCAATGCGTGTTTGAGAGCAGTGTTACGGTTGAGATCATGATTAGTGTTTAAATGGTCCCTGTGTTTAATTTGGCAAAATTTTGGTACAAGATATGCTATCGTTATATGCATTTTTTTTAGTATTTGTCATTGTTTTATATTGTGTAAAATTAGGTGACAAGAAATCACATGAACAAAATCAAAGAATTTGACAAATTTGGTGTCAAATAAATCTTTTATTTTTTGTAAGGTTGATTAAGCTCTATGCCTGTATTTATATAGAAATAATAGCTCTGGTGATTCTAATGACTAATGTAACATTTTACATAGAAAACTTTCATGTGAATGTATTGAAAATCTCATCTTCTTTGGATTCGAAACCACTTGCCACCAAAACCCTTGTGATCATTGTTGTTCACCTTCGATGACTTCACATCTTTCGTGGTTGTCCGGAGGATTAATCTGTGCATATAAGATGGCTAAAATTCCCATAACTACATAAAAAAGGTGAGAAAAGTCTTTTTATTTTTATAACTATTTTCTAATAATTCGATGTTCATGACTTTATGTTGTAGTAGAACCAATTTCTACTTTTTTGTGATTTTTAGGATCATATACCGGTTTGATACATGAAATAGTATGTATCCAATTTAACGAAATATGTTTTTCATTCATATCACAAATTTTCTTTATACTTGTTTTCACGCTCTATATAACATATGTGTTATTTGGTAAAAACATAATTGTATTATGCAAATTTGGTTATTACACATATTCTAATTTTGCATCCCGTCACATTGTGCGGGTACATAACTAGTGTATATAAAATAAAAAAGTTTAGAAATTTATGACAAAATTGTGAAGTCTATGCAAGAAAGAAGCTCACAAGCGTATCGATTAAAATTGATGCACCGAATCCACCGAGCTTTGTGCTCAATATATACATACGCTTGCAACAGCCCACAAAATTTCACCCCCCTTTTGCTTCACACTTATATCTTGTAGTCTCAGAAAATCCCCGATTTTCCCTCGCTCTGAATTCGAAACCCTAGCTTTTGATCGTCAAATCAATTAGCAAACCATCTGATTCACTGCTATTTCATCATGATTCCGTTGGCGCAAAGATTCTCAACTGAAATTCGGCTGTTGTTCGAGAGCTTGAACGAATCCAATTTCGACTCCGTTCTTCGCGAACTCTCTCAGGTATATTATGGATTTTCTTTTCTTAAAAGCTTAAAGGATGAAATTTTCTCCATGTCTTTTTGTTTTCTCCCGAGCGATCTACTTGTAAGTTAAAACCCTAATTGTTCCACATGACTGTAAGTGGAACGAATATAATGCGTGCTAAAATTGAGATTGCTTGGAAAGTTACTAGCTCGTTTTATTGATTGTGGTTTTATTTGGTATTTTGGGAGTTTGATGTAGCAGTCGATGGGTAACTGAACTACATTTGGAATGGGGATTTGGATATCAGACGCCTTTATTTGGATGGATGATCCACCCGTGTTCAATTTGGTAATTTTGTTGACCTCAAGGGTTTGTGTGTTCATCAAACCGCGACACACAAATGAGGCTCACCTTGGAGTTTGGACCTTAAGAAAAGGCTCTTGTCTTTACTCTACTAAAACTCCGAAGAATGCCAGTCTGATTACATGCTGTGTATATAACCTCTGTTAGGAGGAGTGTAAAAGGGATTGTACTCAATTGCATTACCATAGTTAGTTATGGCATGTGGTGCAAGCAGAGTTGTCAATCTAAAAAAGAGGCATGGTGTACATTTTACATAAACCCACTAGTATAAATATGAAAACTCTAACAACATTCAATTATATAATATCCATTTTGTATGTGACAAAACTTAGACAACCATTAATAACTTGAGCCATGAACAATGTGTGTGTGCATGTATATATGTACATATATAGAGACACACACATGCATGTACACTCACATATACAAGAAGTGACCTCGGTGTGTCATGGTTTCTTGGAATTCTAAGGGTTTGGGAGGGAGGCATTTCTTTCAATGTTTTACTTTTCTTTCTTTATGAAAAAACTGTTATTTTCTTTCACTTAGTTCTATATCCCAAAAAGAAAGGATAACAGGAGGAAAAGCCCCGCTACGCATCAATAGATATGTTTGTTTGATCAATCTTTTTCACTGATATGAACCCCAAGTAAACTGTTAATAAACACAAACTGGTTATATTCTCATTATAAATTTTTTATTGTTTACAACATGTCAACATCAAACGCACATTCGAAATGTCTTACAAATTTTTCGGGAAGGACATGTAGGCCTTCAACAACATTTATCACGTTTTAACACCTCTCATTGCATGAAAAGTTCTTTTGAGGGTAGGCTTCAGTCTCAAATTCAAATTAAATCTGGAGTGACATTCATGACCTAAGTTTGAAGTCAGAATGAGAACTGTAAGTTGTTATGAAAGTTCGAATGCCAGTCGAAAGTCAACATCAATGTGTGAATGACAGCAAAAAATAAAAGAATGATATTGGAATGGCAGCTGTCTCTTATGGTAGATATTGTGTTTGTTTTGATTAATTGTTGTCTTGGCACAGTTCCACATGCTTCTGATTTTATCTTCAATATTGATCTGACATAAATCCATAATGCTGCCAATTCCATCAGATTCAACATCAGTTTGATCTCATTTAACGACCTTTATCCCATGGTTGTATACAACTTGAATATATTCAAATCACCAGATTGATTCTACTTGCCAGAGGTCCCCGGAAGTGTTTGCCAGCTTCAGCTGCACCTTGCAGTTGGTCACAGACTATCAACTTTAGCATCTGTCAGTGTTGTTGGCCTTTCTAGTAGAGTTGGAAATTGGCAGATAATGGGACAGGGGCCCTTTATTCATATTCGTTTCTACACCAATGGTCTTTAGTACTCAAAAGTATATGACCCAAGTTAAAGTTATAATGCATAACTGTTATGGTACATGAATCAATACCAAAGAAAAAAAATGTAAACAGAGCCACAACATCATAAGAAGTTTCAAGATTGTTATAAAATGATATATATATATATTGGGTAAATACAATTTTTTGGTTGTATCCAATACTGGTTCAGAAAATCACCATCGTATCTGCTCCATCTTTAATCTTTGTCAGCCTCAGATAACTCATTCTCATTTCTACAGCTGGACTAACCTTTCTGCTTTGAGTGATGCTTTTTTAAACCTAATAAGCCAGTGTTGCAGCAAGATAATGTTGAAGGCAAATCTTTTGGTAGTTATCTATGTCAATGGAGATTCAGGAGCTTTCTTGCTGAGTACTATAGAAATGTTCGTTCTATGGAATTCTGTTTTGGATGCTTCTTGGAATCCATTTATTTTTGGTTATGCTTTGGTTAAAATCTTGGAGGGATTTCTTGACTAGTGAAGAGTTTTCAGGTTCTTTGGCACAATTTGAAATTTTAGGTGTGTTTTGTATTAGCTTAAATCAAGGGGCTAATTTGTCATTGTGTGGTATCAGTCATTTCTAATAGTCTTCTTAGATTTTTTTTGGGTGTTATGCTGTTTGTAGTGAGGTTTGCATGAAACAATCATCTTGAGTTGTTATGGGAGAGGTCCTTTTGTGTGTATTCAGAGGAGGAGCTACCACCTCATATTGCTGTCTGGTTTTGGTGGAGGAAAACCTAGGTTCTTTTGTAGTAGGAGTAAGAGGTGAGTCAGGTGGAGCCACTATTTGTTGGTGTGGAGGAGTGGTATTCTTGTGACGTCCATGTTTACTGACCTGAAAGGTGGACCTTTGTGTGCTTGATCTTGGAGTTGAGCAGGAATCAAACACTCTTTGGTGTTGAGGAGGAGGCCGTTTGTGGTGCCAACACCAACCTCATAGGTGGACTTGGTCTCTCTCTCTCTCTTTTTTTTTTTTTTTTTTTTTTGCGTTTTTGTGTAGTGAAAGAGATCCCTTGTGAATTTTTGTGAAGTTGAATGAAAAGATGGTGAGATCTATTTGCTTGATTTGTAGGATTCCCTATTCTAGTTAGTTAATAGTTAGTTTGTCAATCAATTGATTCGCTTGGTGTATATGCTGTTCGGTCTTTGTTTATTTCAGTAGGATTGTTTCTACTACTTGCTCATATCTGGATTTGTCTAGACTTGCTTGGATTACATTGCTTGGTATATGCTTCGGCTTGGTTTGCTTGGTCAACTGTGTATTAATACTGGGTATGATAGCCAACTTTGGTTTCCTTTTTTTCTCTGTTCTGTAGGCTGTCAACGATGTTCCTATTTTTCTGATTAGTTGTTGCCAATACATAGGGAGGAGTCCTTGGTTCCACTCTATGGTTCTTGGAAGATTTGAAAATGGAATGTGAATGTACTTGTTTGCATTCTGAAGACTTGATTTTCCTTATAAAATTCTGGTATCTTGTTTGCTTGGAGAGTGGGGCAATATTGATATATAGGCTCCAATTTGGATGTTGGTGGTTGTATTAGATTTAGGTTTACGCTTTTTCATGCTGAGAGTTATGATAGGGGTATTATTCTTGGTAGTATTATGTGGAGATTGCTGTTTAGTGCATAGTTTGATTTGGCTGCAAACTTGCTGTACTATTTTCCATTTTATTCTTGGTGTTACATAACAAAATTTTGGTGAACTCTGCTTTGTTTTAGAGGGAAGGTATGCAGTTTTGTGGGGGATATACATGTAAGTCACGAGATTATAGGAGAAAAGCTATCTAGTAGAAGGCAAATACAAAGTTAATTCTGAGATTGTATATTGTTAAAAAGAACATGCTCTTACTTTTTTTTTATTTGTATTCTTTTAGGACTTAAGAGCCCTCAAAAAACACAAAGAACTCTTATCTGTGCCTAAAAACACATGAAAGATTAACTAGGATTTTGTACTTGGTAACTGGGTCCATACTTCAAAACCAAAACATAAATAAAGGGGTAAAGTTAATGTGGTAGGCGGACAACTGCTTATTTTGGATATACATGCAAGTCTCGAGCATGATTACAGGAGAAATAGTAGAAGGCAAAATACAAGGTTAATTCTGTGAGCATATACTTTTTAAAGAGAACATGTTATTACCTTTTTTTTCTTTGTATTCTATTATAACATGGGATTCTAAAGGGATGGCTCTTAAATAACACAAAGAACTCATATATGCGTACAAACACATGAAAAGTTAGCTAGGATTTTGTACTTGTTAATTGGGTCCATACTCCAATACCAAAACACAAGGCAGACAACTGCTTGTTTTCGGTAATAATAACCAGCCTACTCTGGAGAATCTAACTGTGTTGTTTTTAGTAAAAGGTTCATTGTAGTTGTACCAGTCAGTATTGCGTTTAATGTGTTCTTGTTGATATTACGAAATCTTCTGCAGTATGTTGATTATGGAACGGAGGGAAGTGTTTTGCTTCTAGAGACCTGCTTGGACCACTTTAATGTATATGAGAAGGATTTGAAAAGTA
This sequence comes from Arctium lappa, assembly GCA_023525745.1. NCBI lineage: Eukaryota > Viridiplantae > Streptophyta > Magnoliopsida > Asterales > Asteraceae > Arctium > Arctium lappa. The sequence continues at coordinate 55,460,770 of CM042059.1, read as the reverse complement.
CTCGTCTGGAACCTGTAGTTGCTTCACTTTTTAGAAAAATGCTTGAAAAGCCGCAGTTTAGCACTGTATTCTATGTGTCAGTAAGGCCAACAGCAATCACTGAAGAATTTCTGGATAATCTATCTATTGCGCTACAATTATCGGCATACGAGAAACTTGGGTTTGGCCTTGCTTTGACAGATTCAGAAAATAATGACATTAGAATGGCTGGTGAGCTTTCTTACTGTTTCTTGTTTTTCTTTCTGCTGTTAGCAAGAGCTCTACATTTATGTGCATATGAGAACTGTATTGCTGTTTGCAGGAAGGAACTTCTGTATGGGGAAGATTGAGGAATTGTTTGCTACCCATACCTCTTTGCATACCACTGACTATGTGCAGGATGTATTGCTGTTTCTTAATAAATCTGAAGTCCTTTCTAAACATGTGGATTCGTTTATGCAATTGTTATCTCTGGTTCAGTTTGATAAGGATTCAGGGTTTATCTTAGCTCCTCTCCTTTCAGATGAACTGCAAGACTCCAAGTTATTGAGGTGAATTTATATTTTTGTTGCTTGGGCAATATGAATTTGCAACTGATTTTATTTTTTACTATTTCAAAATCATTTTGTTGTTTATTTGATTGAAGATTTTAAATAATAGTTTTTTGCTGTTTTCTGTTTTAATTTTTCAGGGATATCGATTTTCTTAGTGAAGTCAATGACAACGAATTTGATGCTATCCTAGCAGAAATGGAGAAGGAGATGAGCATGGCTGACATGTTGAGAGAATTGGGTTATAAGTGCACATTAGATGTATCACTGTGCAAAGATTTGTTATCTTCATTCTCACCGCTAACTGAAATCACCGTTGCTAGGATACTAGGCACAATTGTCCGATTTGATACCGCTCTTCAGGACCATGAGAATGCATTTTCAACATTTTGTTCTGCTCTTGGTAGAGGGAGTCTGTCCGAAATGTCATCATTGAACTCTTGGAACACTGATGTCCTTATAGAATCAATTAAGCAGCTTGTTAGTTCCATATTTCATTTTTCCTTTGTTAATATTCTTCATATTTTGTTATCCATGAATATGGCAGATGCAATTTGGAAATATTATTAACGCTAATATGAAATATTTAGGCTCCTGGAATCAGCTGGACAACTGTAATTGAGAACCTTGATCATGAAGGTTTTTACATCCCTGATGAGGCAGCATTTTTGCTACTGATTTCCTGTTACAGACATGCATCCCAGGTTTTTCCTCTATTTTTTTAGTTCTTCCAGTGATGAAGAGTGGCTGATTTGTTTGATGATGTTGCTGTTGATGCTTATATTGTACTAATTTGTTTGATGATGTTGCAGGATCCTTTTCCACTGGCTGCTGTTTGTGGCAACATTTGGAAAAACACAGAGGGGCAGCTGTCATTTCTGAAGTGTGCCGTTTCTGTACCACCTGAAGTATTCACGTTTGCACACGGTGAAAGACAAGTGGTATGAAGATTTTCATATTTGCTGTTTTTATGAATGACCGAGTTATCTGAGGGATCCAAATATTTATACCTATTCTTGCAGGTATATGTTGATGCAGTCAATAATCAGAAATTTCAATCTGGTCATGCAAATCATGCATGGTTATGCCTCGACCTTTTGGAGGTCTTGTGCCAGCTAGCTGAGAGAGGGCTTGCAAATTCTGTGCGGTTGCTGCTTGAACATCCTCTTAGGCATTGTCCCGAAGTGTTGTTATTTGGGATGGCCCATGTTAATGTATAGTCTTCTCACATTGTTGACTGGTTTATTTTCTGCTTTTCCATTACGTTGTTTTGGTTGATGGTATTACTTCAAAATATGCAGACACCATATAATCTCATCCAACATGAAGTTTCTTCGGTTGTTCTTCCTGTGATACTTAAAGACGCTTCTTTGGGTGGCATTCTGCTCCATCTTTGGAATGTAAACCCTCCCTTTTTGTTGAGAGCTCTAAATGACGCACTCAACCTGGATGCAGATAACACAAACAGAGTATTGGATTTATGCCAGGAGTTAAAGGTCAGTGGTCCAGTTTTAATTTCTTATCCGACACTGTTTGTACAAGTGTCTGAAAGCGCTATGGATAAGTAGAATGTGTATGGTGTGTTGTACTATGACTATATGGACATTTAATTTCCATTGCTTATTCCGATGGATGTAATGATCTTTAGAACTGTTATTAACAATTAATTTTAGCTGTCTTGTGAGAAAAAAATATTATTTATCTCGTTAAACAAGAACAGAGTGAAGAAAGTATTCTGGGAAGTTTTTTTTACAGATTTGACAGCAACCTTGACAAATTGGCTTGTGAAGAGAGAATTGGCTATTTGCTTTTTTACCTGTAAAACATTGTGTGCTAATCTTATTTTATAACCTATGCTGTACTGAGAATAGGTGAGGAGAAGGAACTTGGAAAACCTTTTATGGTTAAACATGATATTTTGCATGTAATGCGTAGTTTATGCTTATTGTGATTCTCTGTTTCCAACTTCTGTTTTTATATATGTAAAACATAGAACCATCATCTCCTGAAATATGTTTTATGGTAGTTTTTTGCCTCATTTTTATTTTTTTTCTCTTTTTGTGTAAACCCCGAAAGTTCACTTACTTGCTTCCATTATCTGTTTCCAATTTCTAGTTTTGTTTTCATCTAGTCTTCATCTCTCAAATGCTGTATGTATTTTTATTATGTCTTCTAAAATATATTTCTTTGTCACAGATTGTATCTCCTGTATTGGATATGGTACCTATGTCTTTGGGTATCAGGCTGGCTGCCTTGGCTTCTCGAAAAGAACTCGTAGATCTGGAGAAGTGGTTGAGCACAAATTTAAGCACGTACAGAGATACTTTCTTTGAGGTAAGTTTAAACTCCCTGGCAACTTTTTACCTGTGCCATGCCCTATCACTGTGAATTGTTAGTGCTGTTGTACATTCGCATCTTTTCTCATTAGACACTGTCATGCATTGTTCAAGATGAGACTTAAGATGATAGTGATATGCATGTGTTACGTTTTCAGGAGTGCCTCCGGTTCCTGAAAGAGGTGGAGTTTGGTGCTCAGGAATCTTCCAATCGGTTGCATAACTCCAGTAACATCTGGAGTCTTTATATGGAGACTGCTCCTGTGTTTTTAAAGGTTTTACTCGTTAAATGGTTGTGTACTATTTCAATTCAATTATCTCTAGTCCACACACTGTTAAAATCTGTCTTGTTAGGTCCTTCAATCGCATACAGGCTTGCTCTCATCTAATCAACTTTCTAAGGAAATGGAAAGGTTACATTTGAAGTCTACAAACAATAGTTCAAGGATGAAGAACAATGGTGGTCCTGATTCATCAACATCTGAAGTATATGCAGATGATATAGAGACAGAGGCCAACTCTTATTTCCAGCAAATGTTCTCTGGTGTGTTGACGATTGATGCAATGGTTCAAATGCTAGCCCGATTTAAGGAATCTTCTGAAAAGAGGTTTATTCTTTACTCAGATTTGTTTTGAAGTTTATTAATACCATTTTCTATCTCTTTTTGTGCTACAGAAATTTGTAGGTTAAAATGCTTAATTTGTTCGTTTTCGTAATTTATTTTCATCTTGGTTTTTAGATCATATAATGTGATTCTTCTTCTTCTTTACAATGGGTTCTTTTCTTGGAGAATGGTTTTGCGGCTCCGGTTCAACCAGAATATGGATTTTCTAAATTATCTTAAATTTTATGGAGCAAGAACTTAAGAATTGTTTTTTCATCCTCATTCCTATTTGAATGAAAAGCCTCCTGGCTTCAGAGTCTTGTATTGTGATTGATTGCACATTTTCTTAGTGAGGTGGGTGGTATTGAGTGGAGGGGATGTGTCCAATCCCTTCCTATGTGAGAGTTTGTGGTTCTTTGATTCATGTAATCATGTGTATTGGTGAGCCTTATGTCTTAGATTCACTTGCTCACTCTAGGACACATTCTCGTTCATATTGTAGGAGGGACAGAGGAGGGCTCTGAACACTACAAATATATCATTGGATTTCTCAACTGAGTGCTTGGTGTCTGCATGTCCATGTTATGCCCAGAAACCAAGGCACATTATGAAACATGAGCTGTGAGGATGTGTTGAATAGGATGGGTTGTGTTCCTGATGGAAGGGGAGCATAACTTTATTTGTAGCATTGGTCTATTTTGTTGGAAAAGGAAGTTGGCGTAAGTGAAGATCCTGGTAATAGTTTATTTGCTAGCTGTCAGTTGGGACAATAGTGTTTCTTTAAGGTTCCATGATTCGTATTTATAAATTTGGGAACACAAGTGTTGGCCAAATTATTGTCAGAGGATGGAAGGTTTCATGTGTCCTTGGCCACTGGTTCCTTCATAGTTGAAGTTGCCTTTAGTTAACGGGGTGGTAGACGATCGAGGTATTCTTAGGTGTAATCTCATGGATTATAATCGGGGAATCTCGTGACAGTGTAAATGGGTTTGGAGCTGGAGGGCTCTTTTCCAGACAAAGACCCACTCATATAGTGAAGGCAGCCATCGCTAGAGAATAACTCTGTTATTGATCACATGATGTTTGAGTCATTGTGTGATTGTGTGAACAAAACATATGTGGGCTTTTCCGTCTGGTTGAATCCAATTGTGAAACAGCAGACTTGTTTAATTTTTTTAAACAATACAATCTGATGATTGGCGTTTTAAGCTGCTAAAAGGTTTACTCACTTTTCATGTTTTTAGCCAATTGCTCATTTCAGTTCTCATATCTTTAGCAAAATGGTCATTTACTTCAAGACAAATGAAGTATGTTGTTTCAAAATGGACATGAAAGATACTTGGCATGACTCTATGTTATGATATTACAAACTCTGACCGTCATAAAAGGTTTAAAAATTATTTGGCTTCAAGGTGACCCAAATCGCGTTTAAGTTTGTAGTTCTTGGAGGGAGCTGAACTTGAAATGACAACTGATGTATTTGACTAATGGCCTTCTGTTGCTTAGTTCTTGGACAACCCCTGATCTTTCTTCAGTCTTTTGAGTATGAATTAAGTTTGTTATCATTGTCTATGAACAATTACCCTTGGAGCATTTGATTGGAAATAGCTAGCAAAATGCAAATCGGAAATGGTTCTTACATTTATAATTGATTGAGTCCTTATGTTCTGCTGCCGTGTGACCTTTCAGGGAACAATCAATATTCGAGTGCATGATTGCCAACCTGTTTGAAGAGTACAAGTTTTTCAATAGATACCCGGACAGACAACTTAAACTTGCTGCCGTTCTCTTTGGTAAGGCCGCATAGGACTTACATTGCAGAAATGTAACTAGCAATGTTGTTTTCTACTGTAAAATTTGTTTTGATGTTTCTTTGGCATAATTTTCTTAATCCCTACGTGGATTAATAATTACATATATGTTTTGTACTTTCTAATTGTTTTGCAGTGATAATCTATCCCATAAGTGTGTCTAGTCATGTGTTTGCTCAATCTGGTATTTTCTTTAACGGGTCTTGTGTTCAATATAAAAAATTATGGAGCTGTTTTTGCTCGAGATATGACTGATTTAAACTGAGTTAATATGTATGGTGTTTATATGATATGGTGAACGTTATTTGCTATTTACTTTGTCTCTATGTGAAGCGCTATTTTTTAATTATGAAATTTGGTTTTTGTAAATTTGAAATTGCAGGATTGCTTATTAAGAATCAACTTGTGACCCATCTGACACTGGGTATTGCCCTACGAGCTGTTTTGGATGCATTGCGCAAACCTGCGGATTCCAAAGTACTAACTTCTAGTGATGACATTGCTCTAGTCCAAAGGCATTTGTTTTTCTAATGATGAAAAATGCCTTTATGCAGATGTTTGTTTTTGGTACAAAGGCTCTGGAGAAGTTTGTGGATCGCCTGATTGAATGGCCACAATACTGCCAACATATCTTGCAAATAGCACATCTACGCGGTACCCATTCAGAGCTTGTTGCTTTCATTGAAAGGGCGCTTGCCAGAATTTCATCAGGCCACCCAGAATCAGATGCAGGCCACAATCCTGCTGCCGACCAACACCATAATTCTATCCCACAAGCAAATATTGAGGTAGATCTTTCATGTTCCCTTGGTGTCTGTTTATTCTTCATACATGCATTGGTGCATGTCAATCATTTTTGATATTTCAGATCGTGAATAGTTGGTAAATGAGGTTGCTTTGCTTCTTTTGTAGTAAACTAAGTAGATAATATAACATTTTGTATGTTTTGGAAGTGGACTTTGGCTAGTCATGGGGAAGTTTGAGAGATTCTTGACGGTTGTGGTGGAATGGCAACGACATCAGTTATTACTTGGATTACTTCTTCAAGTTTTATGAGGAATATGTTCATTTTTTACAACCCAATTACTTGTGATATCATACTGAATTTCTTTGTTAGTTGTAGCTTGTAAGGGAACTGTATATGCCAGTGTGAACTTGCTTGTGCAGGCATGGTTTTTAAAAGCAGTTGAGGTCTACGCCTCAAAACGAGGTGGCCCAAAACGTACTTGAGGCTCTGTCTCTTGATGCCTAACTAATTCGTCCTTCTTGCATATGAGGTGGTATTGAAGCAGTGAGGCAGGAGTCTATAGAGAGCCGTACGGCTCTGTTATGTGGGTGTTCCTCTATTTAAATACTAAAAAGTCAAACACTAAATTTGGTCAAAAAGAATGGCTGGTTCTTGTCTTTATCTCAACAGCGATTTACCTCTGAATAACGCTTAAAAATCTTCTTTCTTCTCCCCTCACACTTACGCCTTGTGAAAACTTGTACCTTATATATATATATATATTCTGAACCTGCTGCATTCAAAGCACCGAGTATACAAAATTGTTTTTGAACTTACGGACTATATTATATTTTTGTTGGTATATTATTTATATATCTATATATTGTGCATATATATATTTATCTTATCTCTGTTGGTATATATATTTTGTGTATGTATGTTATATAATATATATATATATATTTATATATATATATATATATATATTTGTGGGTATATATGTTTTGTCTATGTGTATTGTGTAATTCTGTCTGTAAATACTGTGTCCAGTATATTTCTGTTTAGTATATTCTGTGATTTTTGTCTAGTATGTTTACGCCTCGAGGCTTACGCCTCGCCTTCCTGAGGGAAAACGTCTTGCCTCGTATTTTTGTACTTTAGATCATTGTGTGCAGGTTTGTTACACTTAGACGATGCACCTGGAGTTGTTAATATGGTACTTTTATCTATTCCAAAGCGAATGATGGTTTTGTGTGTTTCAACTTCTATATTTCATCTTTTGCTGTTTTTTGTTTTGAACAGCAATCTTTTGCTGTTCTTTTAAATATATCATGATAATTTTCTTCACATAAGCATCATCTTTAGCTAATCAAACAAGCGTTGTACCAATTTTTTTTACATCAAATATCACCTATAATAGCTCCTATAATTTCATACTCCTTTCAGTATGCATTTAGTTTAGATGTTTGTTGATCACATTCAATTTAATTCTTAAATATAATATATTACATATTAATTTGCTTCTGCTGATTATTAATATAATCTATCAAAAGTGGCGTATATATTGTAATGGACGGAGTATTTTATTAGTGACACGATTGAATTTGCTGATTATTTGGTCTTGCATTTTCCAATTTACTTATGTTGTACACTTCTTTGTTGATGTATGCCTATCCAACTTAATTATTACCAACAGCATTGAGGTTTGAGCTGATGTTTCTGTAAAGCCTGATTTAGGGTGGCACTAGGAATGGGTTGAGTGATGGCTTTTTCGAATTGTTACGGGTACAGGTGGCTGAGATGTACTTTCTGATACCTATGTATAAAGCTAAGAAGGTGTTTTCTTTGAGATCCTAGGAGAGTGTGCAGGATGCTTGTAGTTTATAGTAAAATATGTTCTCATGGATTGCATGGTGTAACAAGTTTAAGGCTTATTGTAACGGAAGTAGTAGGCAAAGGGTTTGGCATGGGCCTTTAGGCAAAAGTGTTATTTGAATTTGTTTCAGTTATCATTTTCAACATATTTGTTTCATGCATAGAAGGAGACATGTACTGTCGGCTACTTACCTATAGTGGCTATAATAATGATTACATGATGAAGGATCTACTTCTTTGAAAAATGTGCCTTCTTAAGTGATGTTGGTTGAGCTTTCTTCTTTTTGGTTCTTTTTGGTGAGGAATAATATCAGGGTTAATAGCATGCTCTTACCCAAATATAAATTGAACTCCATTACATCTTTCTTAGTGCTGATGATTCAAGTTTGCTTTTGGACTATTGTAGATTGATATATGCAGTCTTGGATATTTGTTTTTCTTGTAGATGCCGGCTTCATCTTTCCCTTTGATGGGATCTGGTGGTGGACAGCTTGGTTCTCAAATACCTTCTCCAATTCAGCTTCAGCAGAGGAACCAGAGTTATTTAGATGAGCGACACAGAGCCTCTGTAACTTCGTCCAATTATATGAAGCCAAACTTAACTACTACAGGGCAAGTCTCGGTTGCTCCAGCAAGTGAACCTGTTAGCATCCCGAAGGCAAGTACCATACTGCAACCTGAGTTATACAAGACGCTTTCTATCTTCGTTCAATTGTTTGCTACTGTTCGTCATCTTTCAAATTTTCCTTTGTGATCATTTTCTTCTTTATCATGGTTAAATGCAGCCACAGAGCGTAGTTAGTTCTTCAGCAGCATTGGCTTCCTCTCCTGCGTTTGTTCGGCCATCTCGAGCTGGTTCTTCAGCAAGTACGTTTTGAACTTTCTATTAGCCTTTTACACACATTCATGTACTTTCTCATATCTCTGATGTTTTCATTTCTTCACCTTCCTTTTATGATGCCTGTTTATCTATATACTGCAGGGTTTGGTTCTGCATTAAATATTGAAACACTTGTTGCTGCTGCTGAACGCAGAGAAACTCCCATAGAGGTATTTTTTGTACCCTCGACTTTTTTGGTGGGGTTTTCCAGGATATTTAAATGAGGATTTCTATTAGTGACGATAGTTATCTCACTAAGATAATTTCCCTGGGTCAATCAAACTGGTGAAGGACCTCAGAAATTAATATATTAAGATGAGTTTCTGATAATAAAATTGCAAGATCATGTTCCTTCAGACACCAACTGTGGAGTGGTTAAGGGGATGAGATGCTTGCTCTTTACTTGTTCAGAGGGGATCCAGTTGTCATAAATGCATTCATATTATGTGTGTCATCTTGGTTTTATGAGCATCTAATAATTTGTTGCTCTGCCTAAAATTATCTCTAAGATTTTTCTGATCATTTGTTCTCTAACATGCATCTCGTTTACAGGCCCCACCATCAGAAACTCAAGATAAGATCTCATTTATTATCAATAATTTATCTGCTGCCAATATTGAAGCTAAAGCAAAGGAATTCACAGAAATTTTGAAAGAACAGTACTATCCTTGGTTTGCACAATACATGGTCATGAAAAGGTGAGAAACTATATAACTAACTGAATTTATCTTGTGGTGGTAGTTTTTTTGGGCAAAATCTTTGACAACCATTAAGCTTACCAGAAGTGGTTTTTATGAAAAATGAATGACTGTTAATGCACATTTTATATTGACACTCGCGTTCTCTCTTCAGGAAAAAATGATTAAGTGGGAATTTTAAGTGACATATTTTGGTGGTTTCTACATTTTTTCTTTTGCCGTATCTTCAAAATCTTTGAACCCATCCATCTTCAGGTCCTGCACATGGAGGTTTGCTTATGAGTCTGAGCATAATATATCCAGTGTTCAGTTCTGTACAACTTGGTAACTGTAACCAAGCATGTAAAACTTTCTTTAGAAGCGCCCACTGGAACACGACAATAATCAACATGCTTTTTTGTGATTCAGTTTTTTTGGATGAGGGTTTTTAAGCTTTGCTTACTTGTATATAAATGAGTTGGTATTTTTCTGAGTGGCTTAATGATCTTGTTGACAGAGCGAGTATTGAACCGAATTTTCACGACTTGTACTTGAAGTTCCTTGAGAAAGCCAACTCAAAACCTCTAAACAGAGAGATTGTTCAAGCCACATATGAGAATTGCAAGGTGTGTTTTTGTAATTTAATTTTTGGTGTGTTTTGGGTGTGATAATCTGTGGATCGTTGGAATTCTTATATTAGATGGTGTTGCAACAGGTTCTTCTAGGATCTGAACTTATAAAGTCCAGTTCGGAAGAGCGTTCCTTGCTGAAGAATCTTGGAGGCTGGCTGGGAAAGATTACGATTGGTAGAAACCATGTTCTGCGTGCTAAGGAGATCGATCCAAAGGCCTTAATTATTGAGGTCATCATACAATATGTTTTCCAGTTCTAACATAGTTGTCCTTTAGTAATTAGGTTTAATCTTCAAAAATATTATCCTCTATTCTTCCGTGTGGTATGTAACGAATTAAAAAATCTGCAGGCATACGAAAAGGGTTTAATGATTGCAGTGATTCCATTTACCTCCAAGGTACACAGATTAATTGGTTCATCTTTATTCTCTGTTGAAAGGATTGTGAGGCATTAAATATCTTTTTTGTTCATGCTGTAGATTTTAGAGGCATGCCAAAGCAGTCTGGCATATCAACCTCCTAATCCTTGGACCATGGGAATTCTTGGATTACTTGCTGAAATTTATGCAATGCCGAATCTCAAAATGAATCTCAAGTTTGAAATTGAGGTATGTATACTGTTTATGGAGGTGAAAAGTGAGTGATATGGAATTGGAGAATCACTCCTCAAAGCCCTAGGGTTGCTTAGCTTCAGTACAAGATGATTGCCATATCACCCAAAGGAACGACTAGAATTTTAAAGCAGATCTCTATATAGCAATTAATGAAATAGCCTCTTTAATAATAAAATGAAATTGTCTTGCCTATGTCTGTAAAACCATGGTTGACTGCTAAACTGAATAGAAGCAACTAATAAATATGATTAGCAACAACATAAATTATTATCAGATGGTACTTTCACATATTTGCTTTTGTCGTTGTGGCCTTTCAGGTCTTGTTCAAGAATCTTAATGTGGATTTGAAGGAAGTTACCCCAACATCCCTTCTTATGGACAGAGTGAGAGAAATTGAAGGAAACCCTGATTTTTCTAACAAAGATGTTGGGTCGGCCCAACAACCAATGGTTGGGGAAGTTAAATCTAGCATGATATCTACTCTAAATCAAGTCGAATTACCACTTGAAGTTGCCAGTTCATCTCATCCGGGCGGTCATTCACGTATATTGTCTCAGGTTTGTTATCTTTGTATATTTCTCACAGTACATCCATGCTATTTCTTTGCAACCCTGGTTTGCTAGTGCCATTTTTTTCGGTGGATAGTATGCTGCTCCTCTCCATCTTCCTGCTGCTACTTTAAGCGAGGATGAGAAGATGGCAGCTTTAGGCTTATCTGATCAGCTTCCATCTGCTCAAGGACTTCTACAAGCGCAGTTACCGTTTTCAGTTGGCCAGGTGTGGTAGAGTGTGTTATTTCTCTTGTATAGTTTTTGTTCTTCTTCATCGAAATGGTTGTTGTCTTTGCAGCTGCCAGCATCAAATATTGATCAACAAGTTATTATTAACCCTAAGCTCCAAGCTCTGGGCCTGCATTTGCACTTCCAGAGGTGTTCTATCTTCTTTTGACCTTGTGGCTAGTAAACTAAATACTGTTTGGTTTACCTAACTTATTTATCTTATTTTGTTTGACAGCGTGCTCCCAATGTCCATGGATCGGGCTATCAAAGAAATAGTTTCTAGCATTGTGCAGCGTAGTGTTTCTATAGCAACTCAAACAACAAAGGAACTTGTCTTAAAGGTGTCATTTTGCTGGTCCAGTATGTTCATTCATTGTGTGTTAATATGGCTGAGGTCTTCTTACCTAAAGATCTTGTACATACAATGACAGGACTATGCCATGGAGTCTGATGAGAGCCGTATACACAGTGCAGCTCACTTGATGGTTGCAAGTTTGGCTGGAAGTCTAGCTCATGTGACATGCAAGGTTTTTTGTTCATTGTTTATCCATACTGTAATTCGATATGTATATTCTCGTATCTTACATTGTAATTAACACTTATTTTTTCTGTTATTAGGAACCTCTTCGTGGTTCAATATCAAGTCAGCTAAGAAACAATCTTCAGACTTTTAATATTGCCAGTGAACTGTTCGAACATGCAATTCAGCTTGCTACTAATGACAACCTCGACCTGGGATGTGCGTTAATTGAACAGGCGGCAACAGAGAAGGTAAGATTGTCTGATACCTTTTTCCAATGTGACATATTGTGGTTTACCTGGATGAAATGCTGATCCCACACTGGGAGTGTTCGTATCACGTTCTAGATTCGAGCAAATCTTGGACGTTATTGCGAGTGCTTGCAGATGATACACATGAAGTTGAATTTGTTGTGATGCTTTGTTTTTTTGTACCACATGTACTCCTAAAAACGTTGCACTTTTTCCTTGAAGTTGGATGAAAAAAGTGATCTGGCCACACATTTGGCAATGTTATTTACGAGGCAAATAAAAAAGGTGATAGGGAGGGGCTAGAACAGAGATGAATGAAGAGATAAAGTGCCTGTCCATATAAGGGATACATCTTAGATCAAAAGCATACACAACATGAATAAATTAACTCTGGATGTTGTAAGAAGGTTCACTTGACTCTTTATAACAAAATCTTTTAGGTACTTAATTGGGGTAAGATACTGAATATATGGAAAGGTAATGTTAAGGTATTGATCTGAGATCCTTTCTTAATTTATACCAGCATTTATCAAGTACTCTCCTGATAAATATCTTATTGATGTATTCAACAGTTGGAATTAGATTGCTATACTTCCTGGTACTTAGCTTCTAATTTACGACATGCCGTTTTATCTCTAAATAGTAACTGTTACTAATTTAATTGTGTTGTCTTTTGTAGTTTTTGTGGAGTTTGGGGGAAACATATTTAGAAAGATAAACATGAAAACTTAAGAGTATGCATGATAAAGTTTGAAGTTCTTTTGTTTTTCTATTGTCGGTGGCCATGATGATGCTTGATGCACACTTTTTTGGTTACAAGCTGCAATCTCCAAATGGTTCTTTGAGAAAATGGATGTAACACGTGATGCTTTCTTTCAACTTGTAATATGTAAACACAATTCTGTCTGTTGAGTCCGCAGGTCATTAGTACATTACCCCCTTTTTTCCTCTCACATACCTAGTGGAGAGAGAGAGAGAGTGTCAATGAACATATGTGCTCCATAATTAGCGTTGTGGGAGGGCCCTGACACATTTGGTACCTGCAACTTTTTAGTCTTTCTCTCTCCGCTTGCATTGGGATGCTTGCCCCTACTTTTTGTTGAGAAAATCCAACTTCATTGTCTGTCACTAGGGTTTAAGCTGACTCCTAACAAAGTATAAGCTTGTATGTATTGCTGTATGTTTATTTCTATGTTCGGATTTCTTACATTGTTAACTTGGGTTTTGGATGATCCCTCACATCTGTAAATGGTTGTCTGTTACTAGTCAATTACAGTAACAATATATTTTGGTGCATGCAGGCTGTACAAACAATAGATGGGGAACTTGCACCACAACTTTCTATAAGAAGGAAGCATAGAGAAGGGGTTGGACCTGCCTTTTTTGATGCAAGCCTGTATACCCAAGGTCATGTAGGTGGTCTACCAGAAGCCCTGCGTCCTAAACCCGGCCGCTTATCCCATTCTCAACAGCGGGTTTACGAGGTATCATCTTAAATCTACCATTCAGTGGTTTTGATTTAGGACTCGGTATAAATTTTAGTAGTAACACTCTTTTTGCAGGATTTTGTTCGGTTACCCTGGCAAAATCAATCCAACCAAAACTCAAATGCTGTACCTCTTGGTCCTTCGGCTCCCCAAGGAAGTGGTGCTCTACACCGAGGATATGGCTCAGCTTCGGGGCAACTAAACCCTGGCATTTTCTCATCTAGCCTTGGAAACTCTGGTATCAATGCTGTTGCACACTCCTTGGATCCTGAAGATATGGAGCCTAGTTCAGTAAAACTCCTTAGGTGTGTGGGAATTTAGTCGTCCTTTATGTTCCCTTTTTGTGTGATTGGTCAAATGGTTTTCCTTTATTCATGCCTGGCGTTTTTACTTGTCTTCTATATTCTTTACATCTTTTATCATTTCCTTTTCCATTTCCAGTGCTTCTTCTGTACATAGTGGGATGGCTGGTGGTATTGGTCCACACAATTTTGAGAATGAAGCTGTTCTTTCCTCATTTTCCTCAGTGTCAGCTCCTGAATTGCACATAACAGAATCTTCCAATGTTTCCAAGGTTAGTAAAATTTATAAGCATGAGTTCAAGATGGTGAGTTTTCATTGCTCATATCTTTTGCCTAACATGTGCCTTCTCTTATTTGTTAGGAACCGGGAGTCTATGCACAGCCTTTGCCTTCGCCTTCAGCTTCAGATCGCATTATAAGTACCACGGCCGAACCTTCATTGACTACTGGCGATGCATTGGATAAATACCAGATTATCTCAGAGAAGGTCTCAGATTGTAGCCACTTCAGCTTTTTCTCTGACCATCTGTTTTTATAAGTTCATTATTTATCTTTACTTGCTAGCTTACAGTAGAGATGTTAGGCCAAGTATTTTGGATGGGCCGGGTTAGAGGGGGCACCCGTTATATTTACATCCATACATTCTAGAGTGATTAGTGGAGAATGGTTGTTGTATGCATGGGACATGGGTCTTAAGCATGTGATATGATCTTGCAGACTCAAATTATGGTGAAAAGGTTTCTAGTCTGCATGGAAAGAGGTTTCTCGGGTAGTCTAGTAAAACATGCATCTTATGCCCATGTGCGGAGTTTTCTTGTACTCTATTCATGTCATGGAGAAATGAATAGCTATGTGTAGAAAGATGTCGGAATTGGTGTCCAGGTTTATGAAGTACAAAGTATTTATAGTGTTGACTTGTGATTTTGCAAGTATGACTAACATATTTCAAGTGTAACCTTCTGAGTAAGATGAGAATGTAACTGATGAAGAATATTTGACCTTAATCACATGTATGCATTGCTGTGTCTTATAGTTATCTTAAGATTAATTAATGAGAATGGGCTTACAACTATGCATTTATGTCTTACTATACTACACAAAGCTTGCTCTACACCAATATATGGTGTTGTGATGCATTTTTGAACAAGTCTTCATAATGTAGTAGAGTAGTAGGGAGTAGTGGGTATATGCAATATGAATGTGTCCCGAGTTACATAATGTGTTGCCTAACACTCCAACAGGTGATATGGAAATACTAATGCATTGATGACTCATGATATGGAAAATATTGTATGGAAAATTTCTTGTTTGTTTTCAAACCTTTCGTTGTTATGAAACTTCTGTCTCTGAGGGGTTTTGCAACTTAATTTCTGAATGAGGAGATGTGCATGTTCTCTTCTTTTGCTTTCTTATTCCTTCTATTCTTGAAATGATATGGTTGTAGAGCTCACCAGATCTATCATTTGTTATTTCAGCTTGAATCTCTTATAGCAAATGATGCTAAAGAAACAGAAATTCAGGTAATGTTTCTTCATATTCATCGTTAAAATATTTTTATTACTCTTAAATTTTGTTTACTAAGGCTCTAAATTTGACGTGAATACAAAATCTACTTCCCCAAAGATGATTCCATTCAATCAAGTACTTTTTGGATACCACTTGAATTTTCAAAACACATCTGAGTTCTTATTAAGAGGATGCTTGTTTTCAGTCTATTATTGCTGAGGTTCCTGCGGTCATTCTTAAATGCATTAGTCGGGACGAGGCTGCCTTGGCTGTGGCTCAGAAGGTATTTTCATTGTTGTTTTTTTGATGCTTATCATTCTTACCAAATAGATATTGATACTTCATGTAACATTGTAACAGGTCTTTAAAGGTGTATATGAAAACGCAGCGAACACCGCACATGTTGGTGCTCATCTTGCCATGTTGGCTGCGATTCGTGATGTTAGCAAGCTTGTAGTGAAGGAACTGACTAGTTGGGTATGTTTATCTTTCTTTCCTGATTTGAATGATGTTTGAGGTCCATAATGCATCTCATTCAGTAGCTACTGTCTATTGTTATTTCGATGGACCTCCTTAAGAAACCATGCAATATATTTCTAGGCTGATCCCTTCGTATTTTTTTTTTGGGCCCCAAACATAATTTTGCACATCTTTTCTTTCAAGCTTTATAATCCTTTCCCATGTCTTGGCACATACATTTGTCATATTTTTTTTGCAATTAATTTCTTAGTGATTGGGGTGCTTAACTGATTAATTCAGTGACAATTTTCTGGCTCTTTGAATATGGATTTGGTCTTACATCATTTATTTTATCATGCACATGGGGTAGGTGCTTAATGGCAGGATCCAGATAGATCTGACATGAAGTGCACATCCTATTTACTTCTATCTTATTTACTCGATTTGTTTGATGTATGTTTCTCATGGGAGTGGTTTTAAATATTAATCTAGAGACAACTTCTTTGTCTTAAATAGCTACATTTCAGGTCTATTTAACTTCTTTTGGTTTGACATTTGATGTCCTTATCTTATTGTTACTACTAATGCTGCTGCTGCTACTACTATATGCTCACATCGTGTTCCTGCAGGTAATATATTCTGATGAAGATAGGAAGTTCAACAAAGATATTACCATTGGCTTAATTCGCAGAGAGTTGCTGAACCTTGCTGAGTATAATGTTCATATGGCAAAGCTTCTTGATGCGGGAAAGAACAGTATGTGTAAACTCTATCTGGTTAATAGTAGCTACATGATTGCAAGTTTAAGATGTGTTGTAACACGATGCTTTGATGTGGTACTTCCTGCTTTTTGCTCATGTTTATGTGCATGTGCATATGTTTAAGTGCATATATATTCACATGTAGTATAGACTGTTTCATCATTTAATCACTATTATAATTTACTAACATAACTGTAAAACATAGTTACATTTACAAAGTAGCTAAATTATCATGAAAGGGCAGCCTGAAATTGGCAATCATGTATTATTTAGGAGATCAGCGGGTAGTGCATTCTAGTTCCTTCTCCAGTTTAATACAATTGACATTTAGTTCCTTTTTATATAATGTTGAAATTTTTATGAAGTTCATCATCAGATTACAGGTAGCAAATGCCTGATAACATGTCTTACTCTTTTTGATTTTTTGAGTATTTTGAACTACATAATTACTTCAAGCATTCTTAAACAGTTGAAATTGTATATAATCTTAGTTATCATACTTCAGAGAAAGACAAAGCAAAATAAGATTATGATTACCATGTTAAATGGGATCATTAAAATGTTAGGAAGGAAGTGAACTAAATCATTTGAGGTGGAGACCTACTGTTTGGCAAGTGATTGAAAGAACAAGTAATTTGATGGTAGTATGTAAGTGGATCTGTACAGCTCTTAGGCTGTGAGTTTAAATCTCGCTAGACGCAGTAGTGTATTAGTGTATTGATGGTTTTAACAAAGTTCATGCTTCATGACTCCAATTAAGTGAAAAGTACTTTTCCAAATTTTTGAAAGTGAAATGTATTTTTTTATTCGAGGGAAATACCCTATTGGAATGGATCCAAGTAGTTGCACATTTTATAGAACAACACATGTTGATAGTTGTCGTGATACAGTGGTTGTTTTGGAAGTCTTTGCATGGGTCTATCAAGGTATTGCTCCTTCATAGCTAAAAAATGATTTTTATATGCTATGCAGAGGTGGCAACAGAATTTGCAATTTCTCTCATCCAAACATTGGTGGCTAGTGATGCCAGAGTAATATCTGAACTTCATAATCTTGTCGATGCATTGGCTAAGGTTTGATCTTACTCTTAAATTCATATTAACTTAACTGGCGGCAGCATCCCTTCTGATGAAAAAAATAACCTGCAGCTTGCAACAAGGCCTGACGCTCCTGAGGCTCTTCAACAGCTTGTCGAGATTGCTAGGAACCCAGCAGCTTCCTCTGGCTTTTCAGCTGGCAAGGATGATTTGGTCAGGCAACCAAAAGACAAAAAGGTAGCATCATACTATTGTTATTGTTGCTGTTGCTAGACAACATTCCGGGATCCTAACTTGTTAAATGGAACAGGTGGCTAACCATCCTGTAGCAAGCAGGGATGACAGCAATGCTTTGGAATCTTCTGAACCAGATCCTGCTGGTTTCCATGAGCAGGTATATGAAGCCTTCTTACTAACATCCTTTTCGTCATATGTAACTATGTATTTATACATGCTTAATAAGATATATGTACTATAATTGTTGGATATCATTGAATATAAAAGAAAACTTGTATTTATACATGCATAATAATATTTGTGGTATATTAATTTGCTGCCTTAGTTCACACCTTATTGCCAATTTTGAGTCTTGATTTAAACAGATTAAAACAGACAAATTAAATGGAAATTTACAACAATGATTGTGGTCTGGATTTCTCCTCCTGGTGAAGTGTCACCTCTTGTTACTCCCATTCTCATTACTAAATGAAACATCCATATGAAAACTTGGAAGAATTTCTAGAAGACTGCACCATGTAATAGTAATTCTCACTACTGTTGTCATGAAGAGTTCTACTGGAAGTGGAACAACAAAAAACTGTTGTCTGGATGTGGCTCGTAAGAGCCCCAGCAGATCCATGAGTGTTTTCATAGATTGGGGCTTGTGTATAATGATTTTGTTTGCTTCGTCCATGTTCCAACAAGGTTCTAGATAAAATCATAAGTAGATAGCATGACTGCAGAGTTACTTTATCACTTTTGTTGACTCCAGGGTCAAGATATGGGCTGGCAGTTAGGTCCCATGGTGGTGGAAACAAAACTCACATGGTTGGATCAAGTTGTAATCATAGTTGTTTAAGGCGCACCTCACTAAGGCTCATAAGGCTCAAGGTCTTGGGCTTTTTTAAAGTCGATGCTAGGCGTATTCTCGAGGCTCACTAAGGCCCTGCGCCTTGGTTGAGGTGCCTTGTGGGCCTAGACACGCCTCACAAATAGTTATTAAATACCTAGTTAAACCTTAATATTAAATAGGTTTTTTCGTCTTCTCATCTCCTAAGTCCTAACTTCTTAAAAGAAGAGTCATTAAAAACTTCAAGCTTCCTTCTCTATAAATATCCCAACCTTAAAACTTCTCCCTCACGGGTCACGCTAACCACCTAACCCTTCTCCCTTCTGCCTCTATCGATGTATTGCTGGTTGCTGTATTGGAGGCTTGTACTTGCTGGCTGCTGCATATTTGAGTTGTGTGCAACTTTGTGTGTGTGTGTGTGTGTTGATAGGATGTGCCTTGCATCTCTGAGGCCCACGCCTCGCGCCTAGGCCTCAAGACTCCTTTGCGCGTAAGTGCGCCTTGAGCCTTTAATAGCTTTAGTTGTAATCTAGAGATCCGCTGCTATTGACATATATGATATATAGGTTTGATTGACTGAATATATTACTAAGGATTAAAACCTGACTATATGGAATATCTTGGATGGGCATGTGTGGACTGCTGGACAAATAACCATATGAACACATAGCATACACTAGTTCTATCTTCTAACAAGAATTATTGTAGTCTTTAATATCCTTGAGTTGACAGGGCAAAAGCTGGTCTTTTCAACTAAGTAAATGTATGTTTCTCATAGGTTTCTATGCTATTTGCTGAATGGTACCGGATATATGAACTCCCTGGTGTGAACGACGCAATATCTGCTCGTTTTGTTCTACAACTGCAGCAAAATGGGTTGTTGAAAGCGGATGATACATCAGACCGCTTTTTTCGCCGTCTCCTGGTGTGTTTTATAACTATGATCTCTCTGCTCTTCTTTAGCATCCGAAACACATGCACATGCTCACAGAAACCTCAAGTTACTTCTAATTATTCTGTAAGAAAAACTTGTGTTTATCTTATCTAATTTTACCAGGATGTTGCTGTATCGCACTGTATATCGTCTGAGGTGATCAATTCTAGCTCTCTCCAATCCCATCAGCAAGCACAGTCATTATCTTTCCTTGCTATCGATATGTATGCTTCACTTGTCTTTTCGATACTGAAGGTAAGGGACATTGACCCTGACATTTGAACTTCTACTTTATCTATGCATTTTGATTATGCTTCTCATCATGACTTCATTTTTTTGTATGACTAGTTCTCTCCTGTTGACCATGGATTAAGCAAGCTGTCACTTCTGTCGAAGGTTTGAATCGTAAATTGTAACCAACTTTTTTTAGATAGAAATTTCAATTAGATGCATATGATGACTGAAATTACTCCATATTTTGTGCTACAGGTGTTAGCAGTGACTGTGAGATTCATTCAAAAGGATGCTGAGGAGAAGAAAACATCATTCAACCCTAGACCATATTTCAGGTTATTCATTGATTGGCTGCTTGACCTTAGTACCCTTGATCCAGTTTTTGAAGGCGCAAACTTTCAGGTACTTGCATTTCTTTATTGAACTTGTAAGTGCATTTTCATCTGAATTATCTTTTTGCTTAAGTTACTAATTTGCTTTGGGCTTGTACAGGTTTTGACAGCTCTAGCAACTTCATTTCATGCCCTGCAGCCTCTGAAAGTTCCTGCATTCAGGTTAGTGAAATATTCTCAGTTTTGAGTCTATTATAGATGGTATTGGGTTAATCAAAATATTGTGGAGTCAATTTATCATGTCAAAAAGTTAGAAGACCTGTGGTGATCTAGTACTCTAGTAGTCAACTGAGCTTCTAAGTTGGGTGTCACATTCATCTTTTCCATGCCCCTTTGAGCTTAAAGTAGATGTGTAGGGTCAACTGATATGAAGTAACGCATACTTGGATCATGTTTGATATACAGATCAGAACATGAATTGACATGTCTGACCATGTGTATTTTCTTCATCGGGAATTAAATATCTAGAACTTTCATAAATTCCAATTTGCTATTTTTTAGTGTCATACAATAGTCTCTGTGACTTAAATATCCTATGAAAATCAATAAAACCATCTGTATGAGTGTATTCTCATGTGTCAGTTGAGGTGCATGCAGGGAACATGGAAGCTATACTACTGCTTCTACACAACGCTGTATAGTTCCCTACCACATTCAAAGATGTGCACACACATACCATTATCTATTACTCGTATATAGTTAAGATGTAAAATTGATGCCACAAAAAATGTCATGCATGAAGAGAAGTTGTAGATAAGTTTCTGTTTTGGAGTGCAATTTTAAACTGATAACGACCGAGTTCTAGCAAAGACTTCCTTTTTATACATTGTGCATCTAATGTGGACAAATTGGTCTTCAGCTTTGTATGGCTTGAGCTAGTAAGTCACAGAAGTTTCATGCCGAAACTGCTCAGTGGAAATGCTCAGAAGGGGTGGCCATATTTCCAACGTTTGCTGGTAGACTTGTTCCAGTTCATGGAGCCTTTCTTGAGGAATGCTGAACTTGGGGAGCCGGTTTGCAATCTTCTACTGATAACTCCTATCTTAGCATGCATACAGATTTCAGCATCTTATTTTTCATGTTGTTCTTTTTTTCTTGTTACTCAGGTTCGTTTTCTGTACAAAGGCACACTCAGAGTGCTGTTGGTGTTGCTTCATGATTTTCCGGAGTTCCTATGTGATTATCATTTCAGTTTCTGTGATATCATTCCTCCAAGCTGCATCCAGATGCGGAATATAGTACTCAGTGCGTTTCCACGCAACATGAGGCTACCTGACCCATCCACTCCCAACTTGAAGGTCTGTCTTGTCTTAGTTTAGTATAGAGATGCACAAGTCCCCGTCCTTCCAGGCCTGTTCTTTCTGAAAACAAAAATAACGCCCAGTCTCTTCAGGCCCGGGCCGGGATTTTTTGGTTGAAGGGCCCGATCAGGTATCTTTGGGCCGGGCTATAACCAAACCATGAAAAAGAATTGGCCTGATTGGGCTTTAAGGCCGGACCTGGGCTCAGGCTTTTCAAGCCGGGAACGTGCTGGGTCCGTTCCTGGCTTCGGATGTCTTATCATGATCTGAACTAATCCTTGAATGTGATCTCTTTTTCCTTCCAGATTGATCTGCTGGCTGAGATTAGTCAATCACCCCGCATTCTTTCAGAGGTCGACGCAGCTTTGAAAGCCAAGCAAATGAAAAGTGATGTGGATGAGTATCTTAAGGTACAGACTTTTGTTTAATAATATGGCTGTAATGGCACATGTTCAACATACATGCCAACTAGAAATGAGTAGAAGGTGGAAAAGATAAACTCTAGTTCTGATCCATTTCAGGCTTTCACAATTTAAGTTGATTCATGTAAGCATTTGTCTGTTCTTGTTTTAGTGCGAGTGGTATTTAATTTTAATTATTTCTGCAGACGAGGCCACAAGGGACTTCATTTCTTTCTGAATTGAAGCAGAAACTTCTTCTTTCACCAAATGAGGCTGCAAGAGCTGGAACACGGTACAACGTGCCTTTGATGAACTCCCTTGTACTTTACGTAGGAATGCAGGTATATTTAAATAACTCCTTATTCCTCTTTTTTCTGTAGAATATCTTAGTTCTTTTTTAGATAATTCCAAAGTGCTGACCGGCATACTGTATTATCAAGTATAAATCAATGACAGACATCAAATATACACACAATTTCGAACAATCTGACCAAAATAGAAGCTTAATAGCCAAAATACTTGCTGGCTAATACAAAAAGTATACTTGTTTTACATATATTAAAGGGAGAAAACTCTGTCAGAATTAATTTCTTCAAGAGTTCAAGGACTTGCTTAAGAGTATGGAATGTATAATGTCCTTTAACCTGATTACCCTGAACTGGACATTAGTATAGCAAAACTTCTTGGGTAAACCGAATGAGCCTAATATATCCCACCCGGATGTGCAGTCCCACCCCCACCCGGGGTGGGGTGAGGGGAAGATGTACACAAACCTGGCCTGAAAGGGTAGAGCGACTATTTCCATGAAAGACCCCGCGGCTAGGGAAAAGTGTGGAAGGAATGAAGACAGAAATACAAATATGCTAAAATTTGAAAAGCTGGATATGAGTAAACGATAGCAATACAAATAGAAAGAGAGAAAGGCCATAAGGGTGTCGACTGCAAATTGTGTAGATTTGATTGCAACTTTTCTTCAAATAACTATCGATATGCAAATGGTAGTTTAAACTTTAAAGCCATCAATAACTTAGGTTATTTATTACTGTAACAAAAAGAATTGTGGTACAAAATTGTCTTACAATGAAGCATGATGGTCCAGGCAATCCAGCAGCTGCAGGCAAGAACTCCTCATGGACAGTCGATGGCAAGTAATGCTTCACTGGCTATCTTCTTGGTGGGTGCTGCTTTGGATATCTTTCAAACGCTAATATTGGAGCTAGAGACAGAAGGACGTTACCTCTTTTTGAATGCGGTTGCAAACCAACTGCGCTATCCCAACAACCACACACATTACTTTTCCTTCATTCTTCTTTACTTGTTCTCTGAATCAAACCAGGTGAGTTGACTCATGCTTCCTACTTATCTATGCAACCTCTCTTTCACCTTCAAAGATTTATGAGATCCAGTGGAACATGTATTGTTTCACAAACAATATATTTTCATAAGCTTACATGTGAAACAATACCAAATAATGACATGTGAAGCACGTTTACATTGGTTCTCACGAGCTCTCAACATTTTTGAGGTTCTCATTTAACCTTAAGCCCTTAGATTTGCCTCATATAATATATAGTTGGCTGATCATGTGAGAACCACAAAGAGGTTACAAACTGTGAGAACCGGTGACTTGATGTGTTATTTTGCGTGATTTTTATTCATCTATGGCTAGGGTTTAAGATATTATTTAATATATACTTGTTTAATAATTCGTTTGTTTCATCACGTGAAACTTTTTACGTGTTAGTGAAACAAAAGATACGTGTGAAAAAGTTTCATGTTGTGAAACAAACACATTGTAAAACAAATATATGTTAATCAATACCTTAAATCTAGCTTTAGATGAAAAAATAATAATAATGTGAAACAATACCTTAAACCTTAAGGTAGAATTCTCACGGTTCTCATCTGATTATTCCCCTATACATGTGTGTGTGTATATAACTATTATTGCACAAAGTTTAGTAATGGGCGAGTGAACATGCAGGAAGCGATCCAGGAACAGATCACGCGAGTTTTATTGGAGCGGTTGATTGTTAACCGACCACACCCATGGGGACTTCTTATCACCTTCATTGAGCTTATTAAGGTAATCAATCATGTGATTAATGTTTATGTTTGATTTAATAAGTGGAGAATAGCAGGCCGTTGTATAACTAACTTCTTATATTATTTACGAGCAGAACCCTAGGTACAACTTCTGGAGCCGATCTTTCACAAGGTGTGCTCCAGAGATCGAGAAATTGTTTGAATCGGTTTCAAGGTCGTGTGGCGGCCCAAAACCGGTGGATGACAATGTGGTTGGTGGTGGGATATCTGATACCATGCACTAGTTTGAATTTGTGTTGTGTAAATAGATAGAGTATGTTTTGGATGAATTTCCTCCCATCATCCTCTCTTTCTTTTCTGCTATTTGAGGGGATGTGTCGAACTTTGGAAACCAAAAAACTTTTTGTAAACATGTGTACATGCTCAGCTACTTGCTCATATGCTTATTTAAACATGTCTCTTATCTTTCGACAATTTAGTTATATTTTTGTTTTTGTTTTTCAGAGATTATATTTGTTTTTGTAAATGTGTAAACATAATCAAAGTTGATAGTATTAAGATATTAGAGGAAGGTACATGGGACAGGACGGAACAAAACTCACTGTCCCATGTTTGGCGTGACATGGGACAGGTCAAAAATTCACTACCCCACGTTTGGTGCGACATGGGATAGGGCCAAGGATTGGACAAGGTGAGACAATATGAGATAAAAAGGGTATTTTCTTGTTCCACCAAAATAGGTGGAACATGGGACAAAGTGAGACAAACAAAAAATATTGATTTACCGTCAATTGATATATAATCCTAATATGATGTTAATCTTAAAGATCACAACTACCCTTCGTCACCACCACCATCGGCTGCCACCAGTAGCCACTACCAACCATCGTCGGACACCTTTACTTATTTCTCCACTATAACAACCATCTCCATCAACCATCGCCACCACAACTACCATCATCGACCACCTCCACTAACACCGATCACCCCCACCCCCACCCATGGCCGCCATTGCCATCGACGGCCACCGGTAGCCACCGTTAACCATCGTCGACCACTTCCACATCTTCCTCCACTACCACTTCCACAACCATCGCTACCTCAACCACTCACCACCATTGCCGCCACCACCACCGGCGTTGTTAGAACTTTCTTTGAATCAATTTGTATTTTATTTGTTTGACTTTTATCTTGTTAAGTATTGTATGAGGTCAAAGAATGTTTGACCCATATAAATACCCTTTTGTTTTTTGTTTGTTTCCTTGTGTAAGAAGTCTTTGTACGTTCAAGTCTTGTAAGCATCTAAGTGAGATATATGACATGAGACTTGTGACCATTACTTTCTCTCTCTAGAATACCATTGATTATTGATTTTGTTTATTGATCTTAATCGTCAAATGCTTGAATCTGGAATCACAAATGGTATCAGAGCCTACTCAGATTAATCAGATCAATCATCAAGCAACCAATTTGAAGAATTTGATTCAAAGATTAGAAACTTTACTGTTCATCATGAGTATTTCACACTTCACTGTTTCATAGATTGAGTTTGTGATTTTGTGTTATTTTTGTTAAGAGATTCATTGCACTGTGTTCGTATAGCATTATAGAACATCTTTGATTCACAATGTATTCACCAATTCACAAGAATTCAGTGTCAATTTCTTAAAATTTTGAGTTTGTAAGTTTTTGAGTCGATCGCACTGTAATTTGATCAATTCATATTGATCATAATGTTTCTTGGTGAAATTGATGCCTAAGGGTTGTTCTAGATGATGTTGTGAGCAAATTCACAAAGTTTCATAGGCTAATTCAAAGGATTGAAGTGAATTCAGTGGATTAAAGTGGTTTTCAAGTCGACAACTTCAGAATCCGCAAGATCTGAAGAACTCCCATGTTCTTGGGAAGAACTCGCATCCAACTAAAGTGTGAAGAATATTAAGGACATAATTCGCATCAAACTCCATGCGAAAAGGTGAAATTCGCATGAAGTAGTATACGAAAAGAAGAATTTCGCATCTCCTTTTATGCGAAAATTGAAGAATTCGCTTACTGTAGACTCAAATTTTTTCTAAGGGAGGTTTTCGCATCGATACATGAAGTTTAGTGTGGTAAATTTGGCTAAGTGAGGAATTCACATAAGCTAAGTGTACGAAAAGTTCAATTATGAATTCTACAAGACAAGAATTCGCACCTCACCCTGTGCGAAAAGTAGGAATCCGTATCCTACATTGTGCGAAAAGTCAGAATTCGCATCTACCTTTGTGCGAAAAGTGAAGGATCCTTATTCTTTTTGTGTGAGAATTGTGTTCATGCAAATTGTTTTTCATATTGTGCGCGAATTGTATACTTAGAATATTTTTGAACTTTTTCTGATTAATTTTTCAAGGTTGATTTTTCTGATTATCTGACTAACGATCATTTCAAGCATTTTTACAGATATAAAATTTTCAAAATGCCTTACACAGATGAAAAAGGGAATACTGTTTTGACCATGAGAGACTGTGTTGTGGCATACATGCCTGAGATACCAACAATAGAAGCTGAAAATGAGAAGCTTAAACTTCAGAATGCAGAACTGAAAGCTGAGAATGATAATATACAAGTTAAACTGAAGAAAGCTGAAAAACAGGTATCTACCTATCAGGCAAAGGGAGCTGATTGGATCAAGAAAGTTCAAGAGACAAGTAAGAATGAGAAAGTTGAACTGGAGAAAACTTTTAATCTAAAGATCCTTCAAAGAAGGCTTTACAAGAAAAGAAAGACTTAGAAACCAGATGTATTAAACTCTCCAAGCAAGTTTTTGAATTTGAAAAGATCTTAATATATGAAAGAGATATCTTTGAAAAAGAAAAGAAAAATGTTGAAAAGAGAAATGTTGTTCTTTTCAAAAAATTTCAGAGAAAAATACAAGCTTGGAAAAGGATTTTGAATCAGAAAGAAAAGTTTTTGAAACTGGTATTTCAAAACTAACAAGCAAGCTGGCTACTTTATCTTCTGATATCTTGAAAGGACAAAAGAGTACGGGGTTGTTCGGTTGTGGCTTGTTATGTCCCTAATTATCAAATTCTAATTACAAATTCAATCACAAACAAGATGAACACAAACGAATACACAACCTGTTTCAATTTCCAATTGTTGAATTCGTACAATTAAGTTTCCTCTCTCAAACTTTCTCTCTCTACAACTCAGTCACTGTGTACACAATCTAACTTGCAACTGCTACAACTTCTTACTTCTAACAACTACTCTAGTCATATATCTATTAAAAACAAAACAACATACGCGCTTACAAAACAATACAAAGACTTTGACTTTATTACAATTTGACTTTGACTTTGCTTTGAGAGTTGACTTTGAGCTTTGACTTGGCTTAACTTTGACCTTCAGACTTCATGATCTTGTATGCAACAAATATATGTTCTAACAATCCCCCCCTTTGGATTCAAGATCATCTCTAAAATATTTTGCAAATAAATTTCCCTCTTTAAGCTCAATTTGTGCAATCTCCCCTTTTTCTGTACAACACAAACTATCTCCCCTTTTTAATTAAAGTTTAGCAACTTTATATCCTCTTGTAGACTTCTTATCAACTCTGATAAAAAACAAATCTGTATTCTTCCCAAAGTCTGTCTTCAAGAATAGTAACAATCTCCCCAAGGTTGTAAAACCTCTTTCAGACATCAGACTCGATTGTGCATGATCGAAGTGCGAAGGTGGGGCAAACTTCCTTCTTTTTCAATATCCATATTTTCCAAATGAAAATCAGATAGATTATATGTTGCGTACCTTGAAATATGAAACATCTTCTTTTTGAGAAAAAGATGAGTATCTGGTAGGGTTTTTATCAAGAGTTGGCATGGGCTAGTTGCCTGTTTCAATGATATTCACTAAAGAATTGTGAAACAATCAGTAATGTGGCTGCCCGACTCAGAAAAAGTTGGTGCAGAGTCTAATATTCTTTTACTCTGTTCTCACACCCTCTTTCTATTAATCTTTGAGCTCGCTTCTAACCAAACTCTCATTTCCATTTTACCTCATCACTCAACCCCACTT
This sequence comes from Arctium lappa, assembly GCA_023525745.1. Classification (NCBI taxonomy): domain Eukaryota; kingdom Viridiplantae; phylum Streptophyta; class Magnoliopsida; order Asterales; family Asteraceae; genus Arctium; species Arctium lappa. The sequence goes on along the minus strand of CM042059.1, from coordinate 55,432,548 downwards.
AGTTATTTTTTTTAACTCCTCACTCTTCGATCACTCAAGGATTAACTTCTTGGGTAGGAAACACTGGTTAACGTGAATCCATAGAAGTTCTGTTAAGTTCTCACATAATGAACCCATGTTTGTCCTAAAAGAACATGTTGCTCAACGATTATCTTGACATTTAAGCACAAAATACCATAGTCAGTCTATGTATGCTTCACATTATCAATGTGTGAGCTTTTGAACATTTAAGATTTCTCAAAACAATGAAATTGAACAAATGAAACGAAGTCAAGTGAAGTGTTTTGAGAATCTGACAATGATATAATCAGATCAAACAAAAATGATTTAGCAATTAAGGCTTAGGTCAACAAAAATTGAATATTGTCTATATGAATCAAGATATAGACACTTTTGAAAGAAACGTTTAGAATAAAATCACGCTTAAACTTTGAATATCAAGCGGGGTGTATCACCATTGAAAATTTTGTTCAATTTGAGACATGGTGATAACATGTTCAACAAAAATTTAAACCGGTGTGTGTGAATACTTGAAAGTATATAGAAAAGATAATACACAAGTATTAATCTTTGGAAACACATGGTTTGTATATCATTGAAGCACATATAACATGAAAACATTTAAAATCACACATCTATATTCATGAAATCTTTTAAGAATCAGAAGTGGTTTGAACATTTAAGAACATGTTTTCATATCTGAAAGTTGTCCTTCTTTCAAACACATATGAGATTTAAGATTAGAAATAAACCTTTTTTGCTCAGTCTTAAATCTCTCTCAATTATGCAAAAATCAAAAGTCGTCAAAGTACAAAGCTTTATTCACAAAATTTATTGAAAATAAAATGACATAAAGCAATAAAACGTTTAAATGTACGAGTTCTAATCAGATGTAATCAGAAGTCATATGCCTTACTCCTTACTCTTACTCCCCCTGAAATTATGCATCTGAAACATATGCAAAATTTAGTAACTCCCCTTCAAATGTAGATTCTCTTATCTTGTATCATCTCACACTCTCCCTGAAATCATGAACAACCTTAAGTGCAGATATATTTCAGAATAAAAATAAATAATTGAAGAAAAATAATAATAACAAAACTTTAGTAGGTAATCACAGATTAAGTCTTGAGATTTAACATACCAAGTTTTGAAATGAGAAAATTAAATCTCTTTTCATCCAGAGGCTTGGTAAATAAATCAGCAAGTTGGTAATCTGTGTTTACAAAATAAAGTTCAATTGTACCTTTTTCGACATTATCTTTGATAAAGTGATATCGTATGTCGATGTGTTTGGTCTTTGTATGTTGAACATGATTCACAGATATAGCAATGATGCTCTTCGAATCATAGTAGATCGAGATATTGTTGTATTTGAAGCCATAATCTCAAAGTTGTGTTCTCATCCACAACACTTGAGAACAGCAGCTCGCCGCAACGACGTACTCTGCCTCAACTGTTGATGTGGATACACAAAGTTGTTTCTTTGAAGTCCAACTCACGAGTTTATCGCCCAGAAATTGTATAAGCCCTAACGTACTTTTCCTGTCAAGCATACAACCTGCATGGTCTGCATCTGAATATGCTGTCAGTTCAAAACCTGTATCCTTAGGATACCACAGACCAAGATCTGTAGTGCCCTTCAGATATCTAAAAATTCTTTTCACTGCAGATAAGTGATATTCTTTTGGAGAAGCCTTATATCTAGCACATAGACATGTAGAGAACATTATATATGACCTACTAGATGTTAAATACATTAAAGAACCAATCATTCCTCGGTAGGTTCTAACATCGACAACTTTTCCCGAAGGATCAGTGCCAATCTTAGTTCCAGGTGCCATCGGGGTTCCAATAGGTGTAATATTTTCCATTTTGAATTTTCTAAGAATATCGAAAATGTACTTTGATTGATTGATAAAAATCCCCGTTGAAAATTGTTTGACTTGTAATCCGAGAAATAAATTCATCGCTCCCATCATACTCATCTGAAATCTTGACACCATGATGTTAGAAAAATTCTTACAGTATTTTGGATTTGTTGAGCCAAATATGATGTCATCCACATAAATCTGAATTAAAATGATATCAACTTTTTCCTTTTTGATAAACAAAGTAGTATCGATCTTACCTTTAGAGAAGCCAGACTTGACTAGGAATTTAGATAACACTTCAGACCGTAAAGAGCTTTGTCCAGAATATAAACGTGATTCGGATTTTCTGGATTGACAAATCCTTCAGGCTGAGAGACGTAGACTTCCTCCTTGAGAATGCCGTTGAGAAAAGCAGTCTTCACATCCATTTGATAGACAGTGAAGTTCTTGTGGGCGACATATGCAAGAAACATGCGAATAGCCTCGATACACGCCACTGGAGCATAAGTTTCGTCATAGTCAATACCTTCCTCTTGCCTATACCCTTTAGCCACTAGTCTTGCTTTATTTCTGATCACGATACCATCTTCGTCCTTTTTGTTTTTGAATACCCATTTTGTGCCGATAATAGTCTTACCTTCAGGCTTAGGCACAAGTCTCCAGACTTTGAGAGATTCGAACTGATTCAGGTCATCTTGCATCACAGTTACCCAATCTGAGTCAGATAGAGCTTCAGATATGCGTGTTGGCTCTATCTTGCTCAGAAATGAGTCATGCATACACATATTTAATGTAGCAGACCTAGTTTGCACCGGTTTGGATGGATCTCCAATGATTTGGCTTATCGGGTGCTCTTTGGTCCACTTATGTTCATGAGGGACTGGATTTGATGTAGATTTGTGAGTCCGTGATCGTTTACCAGATAAATCAAATAACAAGCATGTAAAGATTACCAACCTGTTTCTGATTACAAATGCGGATTACAAAGGTTGATGTTCTTGATCAGTTTAGCTCTCTCTCTATTTCACCTTCAATATGTGTGATGTGTGTGTTCTATGTAATCTTTTGTTGTTGAGATCTAGCTTATCAAACAAACAATAATATCTAGATATATAATATCTAGATATTATATTTAAACTAATATAATAATTAACTAATATCTAAAACATAATATCTAAATAATATAATATCTAGATATTATATCTTTGACGCTTATTACAAATTAGACCCTAGACTATTGTTGAGAGTGACTTGTCAGCTTTAACTTCAGATTGCGATCTTCGTTTTGTATGATCTTGAATCCAATGAGACTGTGTCCTAACAATCTCCCCCTTTGGATCAAGATCATTACGAAAATGATTTAGAAATACGATCTTCTCTTTCAGCACAGAAGATGCAATATCTCTCTTAGTCTTCAAGATATAGTAAACTCCCCAAAAGATGTAGTTTTTCTCTCTTTCAGTTAATGGGAAGAAATTATCTCTATTTTCAGCTTGAAATTCTTCAGCAACGTATCTTCAAAAGAAAATTTCTCTCGAATCAGCATATCTTCAGAATACTTGTTCTTTGAAGAATTCAATCTTTGACGAGATTCTTGAAATATGTGATCTTTGCCATTTCTTGTGTAGTCATTCTCCTCCTTTTTGATGATAAGTGCAACGACTTCATCAAAACTTTTTGTTGACAAGAAATGTCTTGCTTATAGAGCCCCTGATTCATCAATTCATAAGAGATTCATCCAGATCTTTGCAAATCTAGACAAAGTAGTCGTGTAACACCTAAATCAACAAATGAATCAGTTAAAAAGCCTGTCAGTAACACTAAGTCACTGTGTGTAACAAATACACATTGGAAAGGAGCTGTTTGATGTTGACTCCCCCAGGGCTTCCATTTAATCATCGAAACACCACAAAGGTTATTTCTATAAACGTTATGACAAAGAAACAAATTCCTTGTGTGTTCGTGCTTGTGATAGAAAGAATTAAGCACTGATGATTGCTTATAAGGCTCAATATTATGTAAACCACTGAGACAACAGTAAGTTAAACACAGACTCAATTGTGCATGATTGAAGTGCGAAGGTGGGGCAAACTTACTTCTTTTCAATATCCAGATTTTCCAAATGAAAATCAGATAGTAAATGTGCTGCTTCCCCTTTGAATAATGTGAAACACTTTCTTGTTGAAAAGAAAATGAGTAGTTGGTGAGGTTTGATCAAGAGTTGGCATGGGCTAGTTGCCTGTTTTAATAATGTTCACCAAAGAATTGTGAAACACTAGTAATGTGGTTGCCCGACTCAGAAAAAGTTGGTGCAAAGTTTTGATATTCTTTTAACTCTGTTCTCACACGCTCTTTCTTTTAAACATTTAGCTCACTCTAATCAAACTTTCTTTCTTTGTTTGCCACACTCATTTCTTTTCGACTTCTGACACTCAATCACTAAGGATTAACTTCTTGGGTAGAAATCACTGGTTAAGGTGATTCCATTGAAGTTGTGTTAAGTCCTAGCACAATGAAATCCTTGTTTTCCTATTATGCATATGATGCTCAGAATGGTTTAACTATTTCAGTTAAAACACAATATAGTTCTTGAAAACATTTAAAGTCACACTTCCAATTCATGAATTCATTTTGAGAATCGGGAAGTGGTTTGAAAATTTAGAACAATGTTTTCAAATGATTGAAAGTTATATTTCTTTCAACCATTTATGAGATTAAGATAAAGGATAATACCTGAACGTATGATCTTACATCTCATGAAGCTAAGCTTAAAGTCATAAAGATATGATCTTTTAAGCTTCTCTCAAAAATTCTGCAAAAGTCTTAAGTCAAAGTCAAAGTAAAATTTATTCACTTAAATTGAAAAGACAAAAAGCAGTAAAACTTTTTAAAGTACGAGTTCTGATCAGAAATAATCAGAAGTCATCACCTTTTTACTCCCCCTGAAATTATGCATCAGTACATTATCAGTTGTAAAAGATATGCATAAAATTTCAGACAAAATATGTACTCCCCCTTGATGGTTGATTTCCTCTTGGAGTTTTAAAGTACAATCTCTTATCAGTACGGAGTAAGGTCTTTTGATCATTGAAGTGCGGGTCTTAAACTGTTGTATTCAAGAGCCATACTTCATTGAAGTCCGGGTTCTAAGCTGATTTACTTAGAAGCCTCTTTCTCTCCTACTCCCCCTAGACAGTAGGTACCTGCAACACAGAATCATTCCTTTTCTTTGGTATCCATTTCCAATTGGATCCAACTGTGTTAGCAAACGATTTTGGCACCCAGTGAAATTTGGGTCCACTTTGCTTTTTAGAATCAGATAAAGAATTTGAATGATAAGAGGGAACATGATATGTTCCAAACCAAATATCAGAATCTTGACAAGAAGCATAATCATGTCTATCATAATTTGAAAACTTTCTAGCAGACAAAGATAATTGGAAAAATTGCTGTTTTGAAAATTTCTTGCGAGAATCAACAAGTTTTGGTTTAGAAAAAGCAACATCCACAATTATATCATCTTTACTAGTAGTAATCTTATTATAGTCAGTACTAGAACATGTTGATATAGCAATCTCGTCAAACTCCTGTTTTGGTTGCCATTCAGATTTAACTTCAAGTCTTTTCTTGCTCATTCCTGAAACATTTGAAACTTGTGAGTTAGACTTTTGAGCAACAAATGAATGCACCTTCTTCGGCTTACCAGCAGTGATAAGTTTCTGTGAATGCTGAGATTTAATCTTACCTTTAGCATTTTTAGCTTTCACAGAGACTGATTTATCAACTTTCGTTGATTTTGCACTGTTAACAGGCATACTGGTTTTTCTCAAAGATTTTTCAACAAAAGATGAATGGTTAGGAAGTTTTGCATTAAAGTCAAATTGATTAAAACAAACATCTAAACCACCGTCAGAGTTCAGAAAATCAAATCCTCCATCAACTAGACCAAAACTATCTTTAGATTTTGAAGCCTTAGAAATAATAACATTTTTCAGCACGGTTGAAAAAACTTTTTGTTGAATCTCAATCAAAAGTCTTTCATCTGTTAAAGAGTTCTTGAGTTCAGAAATTTGACTTTCCAAAACAAGAGGAGGGACGTAGATTTTACCTTTAATAGGCTTCGCCTCCATCTCTTTTTCAGAATAACTCTAAAAGAAATCATTTGAAAGAGATTTCTTGTGATATATTGGATTATCATTATAACTATTATTCAACTTCGCATAACGAAATGGAAGTTGAACTTTAGTTGTGTTCTTTCGTTTTTCCGTTTCCTTGGCTTATCCTCTTTTGACAGTCTAGTCCAGAAAACTTTAAGCTCAGGGATTCTTCGAGCTAATTTCAAAGAAAGAAGATCATAAAGTGCAGGCACTTCAGATATTCCTTTTTGAAGACAGTGAGGATTCTTATAACCGATTCCCCAATTGTCTTTATTCTCTATCGGTTTGTTAAGATGAATGGTTTGCTCACTTTGACCTAATGAGTATAACTTCTTTTCCAAAGCATCTAATTTTGCAATTAAAGTTTTGTTTTCTTCAGTACATGAAGAATGCATTTTTGTAAGCTCATATAATTCAAGCTCACTTTTTCTCAGTTTAGAGTTGAGTTCAGAATTCTCTTTAAGAATTATTGTCTATTCTTTCGCGCTGGTGTCATTGTTTGTATATAAAACCTCAACCAATACTTTCTTCTCAGCAATTTCATCGCTAAGTTTCTGTATCGATTGGTTTTTGTCAGTAATAACACCATTTTCACGCTTAAGATTCGACTCTAAATCTTGGAGTTTTATCTTCATGGCATGCATTTGAGTTAAGAGATCTGAATTAGATAAAGCACATACCTCTTCATTAGAATCAACTTCGGTTTTTATCTTCATCTGACTCATCAAGCACAAGTGTGTTGTCTCTTTCTTCTCTCCTTCTGTTTCCAAGGTAGAAATCCTTCCTTTGTAAAGTACATGTGTATTCTCATCCATACTGATTACTTTCTCAAAGTTACCAACTTGTTGAGAAAGCTTTATACATTTAAGCTCGAGTGTCTTCTTCCTTGCAACACTCTGCTTGGAAAGGTCTGCAATCTTCTTTTCAAACTCTGATAGTTTCTTTTGAAGCTCAACATTTGCATTCTCCAAATCTTTGGACTTCTTCTCAATGCTCTCAACAAGATCTAACTTCTGTATTTGAGTTTCAAGACCATAAATCTTTCCTTTTAGCTCTGAGTTCTCAGCTTCCAAAGCCTTAACTTTTGATGACATTACTGATCCTGTCATACACTTCTCAATATGTTCCCATATCAGCTTTCCTGTAGCCCTTTCGCGATCTAATTTGAGAAAAATCTCTTTTGAAATCTCTTCAGTCATTCCATTCAATAGGAAAGATCAGGCTAACTCGTCATCTTCATGTCTCTTTTTCTGCTCATCAGTGTATGCATCAAGTCTAAATTGAAGCTGAGCTGGTACTTTTTCTCCATTCTCTTTCACATGAGTATAAGGTTTCGTTGGAATTGTCTTTATTCCTTCGCTCAGAGATTTTCTAATTAAATCCTTCATTTCATGTCTTTCAATGAAATTTATGAACCGACTTTTCCACTGATCAAAGTCCCCCTGAAGAGTATTGGTGGCTGGGAGTCGGTTCCAATGGCGAGAACTTCTCTGGATGTCATTTTGAAGAAAATTCTAAGTCTGGAAAACTTTGCGTTTTTAAAAGGTTTGCGCGAGAGGTTTGCTTGAGCAATGGGTCGCGCAAAGTGGAGCTTTGCGTATCACTTGGGTTGCGCAAAGTGCTACTTGACCGGGAGAGTGTAAAGACCGAATGGTTGCTCGACCGGTAAGATGTTGAACCGGTATGAGACTTCGACCGGGAAGATGTAAGAAGTTACTTCGACTGGTATAGGTTGTATAAGCAGTAAAATTTTCTTTCGACCGGTAGAGATATGTCAAAGTAAGGACCGGTATAAATTTCAACCTTCGACGGATATGATTGTAATCAAAGGTGGTCGACCGATAGAATGCTAAATTGGACCGATATTCAAGAATAGTGGATCGATATTAGATGAAGTTGAAGAATAGTTGACCGGTACACCTTATTGGACCGGTATCGTGCAAATTGATGAACCGATAGTGAGTGGATAATGAGTGAAGATGCTATGCTTTTCTAACAAATGTCCACGTATCAAAGAAAAAGGGACACGTGATCTTGTTCTTTCTTAAATATGCCACGTGTTTGGAAAATATTCTTATGATGGTGAACATGTGATCATGCAATTAAGTAAAAAATGGGGTTTTGCATGTGAAATTTGAGTTTTGGAGGGTTGTGATTGGACCGATGAGTGTGAGGACCGATAACATGCAAGGATAAAGCTTTTCAATATTGGACGTGAAATTCTTATGAAATGCTTTTCTTTGATTCGACCGATAAAGCTTTTAAATAAGGGATAGTGGACCGATATGTTGTAAAATTGATCGACCGGTAGGATGCAATATCTTCGATCGGTATTAAAATGTTTGACCGGTAAATTATTTCGACCGGTATAAGTTTTAACAAAGGACCGATAGATTTCGACCGGTAACTTTGTTCTTCGATAAATCGATCCTGCAACTCCCAAATTAACTGGACTAGAGGTCGAATTAAAGCACCAAATTTTGACAGATTTATCGATTTATCAACTAGAACACCACACAACCTTTAGATTTTGAAAGCAACCACAAATTTGAAGTGTGATCTATGTACCAACAATAGCAATACACAACCGGTAAAATGTGTTACTCGACCGATATTAAGGTGACTCGACCGATAAAAAGCTTGACCGATAGAATTCGACCGATAGTAAAAGACCTATAGCTTTTCTTCTCCGATTAATCGGCCCTGTAAATCTCAAATCGACCGAACTAGAGGTCGAGTTACAGCCCAATATTTTGACAGTATGATCTACGTACCAACAACAACAATACACAACACTTTGATTTCGAAAATAACCACAAAATAAGATTTTGATCTATAGCACAGTGGTTTGAGAAAAATGAAGAACACAGAGTCTTGAAAATTTGATTTTGATCTGGTATCAGCTCTGATACCAATTGTGAGTCCGTGATCGTTTACCAGATAAATCAAATAACAAACATGTAAAGCTTACTGTTTATGCCAAAAATCTCCCAAGGAAAATTTAAGGTAATCGTGAAGCTTAATCCAACCAAAGGAAGTAACGACAATAATCGTACGACTATAATAGAAATAAAGTAAATGAGACAAGAGAATTGGTGACGCGGAAAACCCCAAAATGGGTAAAAACCGCGGACGATTGTGAGTCGTCGTGCACTATGGACGTCAATCAGGGACGTCGTCCTTTAGAACAGGTGTTACAAGTGTAATACAATGAAAAGTAATATAACAAAGTAAATTCGGTCGTGCGTTGGATGTATTCAGACTTCAGTCGTGCGTCGTATGTCAAACAATAGAATGCTTTATGAACTTTGAGAAAGATTGAACAAGCTTGAGAGTATAATCTGTGAGTTTCTGAGGTATGAGCATCAGATGTCCAAATGTGTAGTTTCAATTCCATATTTATACTCCATCTTTCCGTTTTCCAAGTCTTTGAATGCATATGACCGTTTCTGATATTGATGATAGTGTCCGTTATGCTTCTTGTCATTGATGATGTCTATCGTTACAATCTTTAATCATAAATATCTTTGAATCCTGCATTAAAACATGGCATAATGTATATTGTAGGTTAGTAACTGAAATCATGTCGTACGATGGTATTCGTTGGACGGATAGTTAACTGTTTTAGTCGAGGTCACCTGAAGAAAGATCGTCCCTTACCTTATGTCGTACGACCATAGTCTGTTGGACTTTTTTACTCAAACACTTTGCCCCCAAATTTAAAATTCAAGCGGCAACTTTTGAAATTTAAATTTAAGATTAAAACACGTGTTGCAAAAGAGAACGTGGATCTTTCGATTAGAATCAAATTGGTTCATTTCTAACTAGATAATGACGTCATCACCTGCAATGTAAACAGTTAGACAGCTAATTTTAGACAGGTGTCGCATTTTGGAAGGACATACTCGAGTATTTCCTCTGATACAAGTGACACGTGTCAAACGACAACTAGCGATCTATTTTCTCGGTCGATTCAGTTTCCAAATTTACAATACAAATAAGGATTTTCTTCGATCTCATCCTTTTTTCTACACTTACCTTTTCGAAGAATTCATATATTTCCGGCGAGATTTTCGAGCGATCAGAATCTTTTCCACTCTGAATTTGAGGCTTAGAACACTATTTAAGGTACGATTTCTGAGTCTTTTCTGTGTCGATTTATGTATAAAAAATCCTTAGCTAAGAAACCTAGAAAAGCTTGGGATTGTCTTAGTTACTGGAAAGCCACTGTGAATGTCTCTGATTTCAAAATGTCGAGTGAACCTGTTAGTGTCTTCAAAGAAGAAGAAAACCTAGAGTATTTTAAGAATTTAGCTAAGATTCCTGAGGGTGTTAATCTAGTGACGCCAGAGGATTTACGACCAGATGAAGTGCCGAGGGGATATGGCGTTTTATACGAATATCCCTTCAAAATAGTTTTTTCGTGGCCATTTGTTCCCTTAGTCAGGGAGTTTTTAGATGCATTCGACTTATCGCCTGGACAGTTAATGCCTCAATTCTGTCGAATTGTCCAGGTGGTCGATCGTCTTACAGCCGATTGGGAGGCTCCATTCAATTTGAATGACCTTCTACCAGCTTACAGCGTTAAAGCAGATAACTATCATAGATATAGTTTATTCCCTCGAACGAAGGGAGATACTGTACTGGTGCAAAATACTGCGGTGAATGACCGTGGTTGGAAACGCCACTATGTTTTACTCCAAGTGGCATCCTTAAACGATGAGGATAGCCAATGGTTTTCATCTGGATGGAATGAGTCAGGTAGGTTTTCTTATTTTGTCGGGTGTTGTTGTCGTGTGTTTTATAATGTATACTAATACTGTCTTTCTTTTTGTTTGGCAGTGATTGACTTCACTAAAGTGAAGCCAAACAGAGATTCTTTAAACAAGGTTCAAAGGATCTTGGAAAAGAGTATCGCTGACCGTTCTTTTTCTGTTCGGTCGAACGACGAAGAAGACGAAGTCGTCTTTGTTACGGAGGTTCCATCCGTTGAAGGTTCTCATCAAGGAGAGGAGAGAGAAGAAAGAAGAGAAGAAAAGAGAGAAGAAGAGATGACTGGTACGTCGTTTGATGTCTTTTTCGTAATTTGCATTTTATGTCTTTTCTAACTCTTTCATTTCGTCCAGAAGATTCATCTACGAAGTCGGCTGCTCAGAGATGGGCCGAACAACTGGAGCTTGCCCGTCAGGGCAGAGAGAAATTGAAGAAGCGATCTGCTCCTTCCGCGGGGGTGGATCCAAAGCGTTTTCGAGGCAAACCCCGGACTTCACCAAAGAAGACGGGCGATGCCACTCTGTCGTCCCTTTCAGGGGCGTCATTAGCGAAAGACACCGTTGCTGGGGTCAAGCTTGGAGGCTCGATCAAGGTGACGAAGGATGCTCCCATGTCGGGGGTGTCGGGCGTTGAGAAGCCTTCTTCCTCCTCTAAAGGTGAGGGAAAGAATAAGGAAAAGGTGGGAGAGATGACTTTCAAAGCCACTCTCCCAGCTGATTTCATGGTAAATGACGTTCTCGAAAGAGACGTTATTTTTCCACACTTGGCGAAGTTCCTTCTCCCAACCTTTTATGATCGTTACAAGGATTCCAGGGTGGAAGATACAGGAGCCCATGCCGCTGGTCTCTCCTTCATGGTAATCACGTCTTAATTATTTTTCCTTGTTATTTACTGTTCCGACCTATTAACCCTTTATTGGTTGTCATGCAGGCTTTTCAAGCCTGTCTGAGCTTTTACGCTCAGACAGAAGGTCTTAGGGCGTCCTTTCCTGACGTCAAGAAAAGGGCCGACGAGGCTCTTGAAAGGGAGAAGGTCGCCTTAGAGGCGGTTGAGATCGAGAAGAAGAAGGTCGAGAGTCTTAAGACCAAACTTGTCGAAGCTCAAAGTGAGACGATCAAGTTCAGGGATCATGTCCTTGAACTTGAGGCCTCGACGTCCAAACTGGAGGTGGAGAAGATAAAGGCCACTACTGCTGCTGCTGCCTCTGCTGATGAAGTCAGGTCACTCCTCAAGAAAGTTGAAAGCCTAGAGGGTGATGTCAAAGATTTAGAAGAGGAGAATCAACAGCTTGAAGCCTTTTCTCGTCTCACAGCCAGGGCTGCTTTGATGAGACGTCATCTGAATGGGAAGAATCCCATGGCGTCGGCCGCTGAAGAGCTTAAGACTTATCTTGAGAAGGTGGGGACTGAAAGGGATCTCGACGAGGACGACGATCTGGAAGGGAGCGAAGGAGGAGAAGAGGAGCTAGTAGCGAGGATGGACGTCACGCAGGAACAGTCTGACGCTCCTCCTACTTAGTTTCTTTTGAACTTTTTACCTGAAGGTCGACCATATGTGGTCGTCTCTTTGTAATTTTTTGGAAATGAAAAAGTTTCTTTTGTTTATCAATGCTCGTTACTTGCTTTATTTTTCCAAAAGCACGTCAAGTAAATTTAAGAAGATACAAAATCATTATATATTATACATTCGACCAAACCATCACTCATTAACATGCTATAATGGAATCAACTGAGTTTTGCGATCGAATAAGTGCAATCGTAATAATTGTTTTCGCATATATATATTGGGAGTCAAATGTAGAAAATTAACCTTTAACAGCAATTGCGATCAACCATATACATACGATCGTATGAGTATTTACTTGACATGAGAATTTTAGTTAAGTCGTGCGTCCTTGCGAAGATCATTGTTAGCGTGGTGGTCGTTGGTTTGACCAACGACCCTCCGATGCTTAAGTTAGTAATCTTTTTAAGAAATAATCCAAGGAAAAGAATTCATAATTTAAAAGAAATACCTCTTCAAATGAACTGCATTCCAACTTCGTGGGATATCTCGACCATCAAGGGTTTGGATCTTATAAGCTCCTTTACCCACGACGCCAGAGATTTGATAAGGGCCTTCCCACTTAGTGGAAAGTTTACCTGCGTTGAGTTCTTGAGTGTTTTGGAACACTCGACGTAAGACATAGTCGCCTTCTTGGAAAACTTTGATTTGGATATTTTTGTTGAAATGTCGTTCAACAGCTTGCTTCTGCGATGCCATGCGAATGTAAGCAGCTTCCCGAAGTTCCTCTAGGGCGTCAAGATCATAACTTAGATCGACTAAGTTATGTTCAACAGACGTATGTCTTGAAGTTGGTAGTCGTACTTCGATAGGTAACATAGCTTCACATCCATAGACTAAGGAAAAGGGAGTTTGTCCTGTGGATATACGAGGTGTCGTACGATTAGCCCATAGAACAGAAGGCAATTCTTCCACCCATTTTCCTTTGGCAGCTTTAAGTCGTTTCTTAAGTGAATTAATGATAGTTTTATTGCTCGACTCAACTAAACCATTCGACTGTGGATATCGAGGCATCGATGTTACTAACTTGATATTTCTTTCTTCACAAAATCTTCGCGTTCGGTCACTGATGAATTGTGTCCCGTTGTCGCACGTTATTTCAGATGGAACTCCAAACCTGCAAATGATGTTAGTTTGGATAAAAGAAATGACTTCTTTATCCCGGACTTGGGAAAAAGCCGCTGCTTCGACCCATTTAGAGAAATAATCAGTTAGAACTAAAAGGAATACCTTTTGCCCGGGAGCAGGTGGTAGTTTCCCAACAATATCCATTCCCCATTTCATAAAGGGCCATGGGATCAAAGTCGAGTGCAAAGGTTCAGAAGGTTTATGAGACATACCTGCGTGTCTTTGACATGCGTCGCATAACTGTACATACCTAGTCGCATCTTGTCTTATCGTCGGCCAATAGTAACCTTGTCTTAATATCCGGTTAGCTAAACTGCGGCTTCTGGAGTGATTTCCACATTCACCATCGTGCATATCCTGTAAAATTTTGTGTACTTGTCCCTTGCTGGTGATACACCGCAAATTCAAACCAGTTGAAGATCGTCGATACAATTGTCCTCTGATCATAACGTACCTCGATGCTTTGAATCTAATTTTTCTTGCTTCCATTTTATCATCGGGCAATTGATTGTGCTCTAAGTAATTTCGAATGTCGTCCGACCAAGAATTTTCTTCTTCAATTGGTGCGACTGAAATATTATCATCCTCTTTGATGGAAGGGGTTGCAAGATGAACTATTGGGATATTGTCGAATGTTGTTCGACTAAGTGCTGACCCCAAATTGGCCAGTGCATCAGCTTGAGTGTTCTGATCTCTTGGTATTTGCTCGATTACAAAGTGACTGAACTTCTTTGCTTCTTCTTTTACTATTTTATAATAGGCAATCATCCTTGAATCTTTTGCTGCGAATTCTCCATTGATTTGGTTAACAACTAGGGATGAGTCACTTCGGACGTGCAGACGTGTTGCCCCCAATTCACGAGCAATTTTGATTCCTGCAATCAATGCTTCATACTCTGCTTCATTATTTGTTGCTTTGAAATCGCATCGTATGGAATATACCATTTTGCCCCCTTGTGGGGACTGAAGGACGACACCCAAGCCTGTGCCACGTATATTTGCCGAACCATCAACGTCGAGCGTCCATGTAGTGTCGTGCAAAGTTGCCACAATTAATTTATCGGACGTCATCGTGCTTTCTAGTTCTGGACTAAAATCTGAGATGAAATCGGCTAAAACCTGCGACTTGATCGCTGTTTTGGGCTTGAAATCCAGATTAAAATTGCTGAGGTAAATACTCCACTTAGCTAATCGTCCTGTTAATTCGGGCTTTCTTAACACAGATTTTAAAGGAAAATTAGTTACCACAATTATAGGATGTGACTCAAAATAATGTCGTAACTTTTTAGCAGCTATAACTAACGAAAGTAAAAGTTTTTCTATAGACGAATACCTGGTTTCAACATCTAATAGAGTCTTACTTACATAGTAAATCGGCAATTGTCGTCCGTCGGTTTCTCGTATAAGAATTGCACTTATTGAATTATTGCTGACGGCTAAGTAAAGTTGAAGGACTTCATTTTGCTCAGGTTTAGAAAGAAAAGGAGGCGACATCATGTATTTTTTGAGTTGCTGCAACGCTTCTTCATGCTTATCCGTCCATTCAAACCCTTTATTCTTTCGTAGGACATTGTAGAATAAATGACATCTGTCGGACGACCGAGAAATGAACCTGTTCAGCGCTGCTACACGTCCTGTAAGACGTTGGACTTCTTTAAAATTTCTGGGTGATTTTAGCTCAATAATTGCTTTAATCTGTTCTGGATTAGCTTCGATTCCTCGTCTTGTGACCATATAACCGAGAAATTTTCCAGCTCGAACTCCAAAAGAACATTTAGTCGGATTCAACTTCATCTTGTATTTACGCAAGATGTCGAACGACTGCTTCAAATGTCCGATATGATCGTCCGCATGTTTTGATTTGACAAGCATGTCATCGATGTATACTTCCATAGTATCACCCAAATGTTCTTTGAACATCATATTCACCAATCGTTGATATGTCGAATCTGCATTTTTAAGACCAAAAGGCATTACTTTGTAACAATAAATACCTTTATCTGTCATGAAGGCTGTTTTCTCCTGGTCGTCTGAATGCATCAATATCTGGTTATACCCAGAATATGCATCCATGAATGTGAGTAGCTCATGTCCTGCTGTAGCGTCGACCATAGAGTCGATATGTGGTAATGGAAATGGATCCTTCGGACATGCTTTGTTAAGGTCTGTGAAATCGATGCAGACTCGCCATTTGCCATTTTTCTTTTGGACGACTACAACATTAGCGAGCCAATCTGGATACTTGACTTCTCGTATTTTTCCTGTTTTAAGTAAATTATCAACTTCGTCGTTGATAACCTTATTTCTCTCAGGAGCAAATTTTCGTCTTTTCTGTTGAACAGGTTTAAATGATGGATCAATGTTGAGTTTATGAGAAATAATACTCGGATCAATACCCACCATGTCTTCGTGCGTCCAAGCAAAACAATCATACTGGTCCTGCAAAAAAGAAATTATTTGCTTTTTAAAAGAAGGGTCGAGCGTAGAACCTATGTATACCATCTGATCAGGCTTATCCTGGTTTAAGACGACAGCCTCCAAGCGATAATCGTCGTTAGTCCCAGGAACGTCCTGGTTCTGTAATTGCTATACTGTTTGCTTCGGAGGCTTCAAGGAAACTTTGTAACATTCCCTAGCAACCTTTCTTTCGCCTTTGATTTCCTGTACTCCCCATTGCGTGGGAAATTTCAGGGTTTGATGATATGTTGAAGGCACGACCTTCATGTCATGAATCCAAGGTCGCCCAAGAATAACATTATAAGCTGATGAACAATTGACGACATTGAATTTCGTCTGTCTGTTGATTCCTTTAGCATATACTGGGAGTATGATTTCCCCCATGGTGTTTGTCGCTCCACCATTAAACCCAACGAGTGTGGTCGAACGTCGTGTAATCTCGGATTTGTCGATGCCCATTGCTTTCACTGCATCAAAAAAGATAATGTTAGCTGAACTACCTCCATCGACGAGTATCCTTTTGGTCAGACAATTCCCAATGCTAAATTGAATAATTAGTCCGTCATGATGCTTTTGATGTACGTCATCGAGATCTGCCTGGTCGAATGTTAAGGGCATAGCCTCCAATTCTGCGTCCTCTTTGAGTCGAGCCTCCTTTGGAATTGGTCGGTCGTCAGGACCGCGACTGGCATGTCTTTTAGCAGCTGAATAGGTGGTCCCACAGATATCAGAACCTCCAGTGATACAATTGATCACCTTGGCATGTTCTGGGGATGTGGGACGTGCGTCTTTCTTTTCTTTTAATTCCTGCAAATAACCTTTCGAATTGAGCCAGGACAACTCTTTCTTCAATGCGATACAATCTTCCGTTATATGACCAAAGTCATCATGAAAGTCGCACCATTTAGCTTTATCCTTCTTGTCACTGTCTTTGTCACTTTTCTTTGGCCATCGTATGTTTTGCTGAAGTTGCTTCAAGGATATGACGACGTCTTTAGCTGATCCAGGGAAACCATAAGATGATACCTTAGGATACTGGACAGATTTAGAAGTCGTCAGTCCTTTCTTTTCAAATCTGACGTTTGAAATCTGCCGAGTAGGCTCTGATCGATTGGTCGACTTTGGTTTGAAGTCTGGCTTTTTAACACTTAAGCTTTTTCGGTCGCCCGAATGTTTATTTCTGAATGCAAGGTCATCCTCGACCCTCATATGGGCAAGTGTCCGTGCTCGTACGTCTTCAAAGGTTTCTGGAGGATATTTTGTAAGATCGAGATATAACCCGGAACTATCGTCCAGACCTCGTTTGTATGCTTCGATTGCTGTTTTTACATCACAGTTACGGATACTAATCATCTCCGCATTGAACCGATTAAAGTAGCTCCGGATGGACTCTCCACTCTTCTGCACGACGTAGTAGAGGTCGCTTGTCTGCTTCTCCATTTTTCGGCTGCTAGCGAATTGTTGAGTGAATTGATTCACCAGTTCTGCAAAAGACCCAATAGTTTTAGGTTTAAGATTTATTAACCATTGTAAAGCTGCTCCGGTCAAGGTCGCCCCAAAACTTTTGCACATGCAAACTTCTTGGAATTGGTGCGGTATTGAGATAGTCCACATAAGTTGCTTGTATTGAGCGACGTGTTCCGTTGGATCAGTGATGCCTGAGTACTTTGGACTGAAGGTTGGAATGCTATACTTCTTTGGGACGTCCACTAACGCGATCTCGTCAACAAAAGGTGACGCCTGAAACCCTGTACGAGGCTCAACATCCACTGGAACTGCTGCTCCCGGTAATTTGGCCAACATTGATAGGACACGTTCATTTTGCTCTTCCAGAAGTTTTAATCTTTGTGCAACGGGATCTAAGGGAATACCATTTGAAGTGCCCAATGGAACATAACCAGTCCCATTGAGGCTATTCTGCTGCGAGGCATCAGAGGCATATCAATTGAATGGAATAGAGGCTATAGGCATAGTTGGAATCATAAAAGTTGCAGGGTTAATTGATGGCGGACGAGGATAGTTTGGTAATGGGGGGGGGCACATTCCAAGTACCAACATAAGCATTTGTAGTCCCCATCATATTATTCCCATTTTGGTTTCTCAAATTCTCGATGGTTTCAGCTGCTTGTCGAGCTTGAGTTGTTAAGGCGTCAATACGAGCACGAGCAGCTGTTAGCTCCATGTTCATTTGAGCTACGACATGATCTTGAGTTCCTTGGAATGCCATTATCCTGAACAACTGGACAAGAAAATACTAAGAGAAAACGTTAGTCTGTCGTGAGATTATTGATGATTTCCTTTGGATGGGGCCCCACGGTGGGCGTCAAACTGTTTATGCCAAAAATCTCCCAAGGAAAATTTAAGGTAATCGTGAAGCTTAATCCAACCAAAGGAAGTAACGACAATAATCGTACGACTATAATAGAAATAAAGTAAATGAGACAAGAGAATTGGTGACGCGGAAAACCCCAAAATGGGTAAAAACCGCGGACGAGTGTGAGTCGTCGTGCACTATGGACGTCAATCAGGGACGTCGTCCTTTAGAACAGGTGTTACAAGTGTAATACAATGAAAAGTAATATAACAAAGTAAATTCGGTCGTGCGTTGGATGTATTCAGACTTCAGTCGTGCGTCGTATGTCAAACAATAGAATGCTTTATGAACTTTGAGAAAGATTGAACAAGCTTGAGAGTATAATCTGTGAGTTTCTGAGGTATGAGCATCAGATGTCCAAATGTGTAGTTTCAATTCCATATTTATACTCCATCTTTCCGTTTTCCAAGTCTTTGAATGCATATGACCGTTTCTGATATTGATGATAGTGTCCGTTATGCTTCTTGTCATTGATGATGTCTATCGTTACAATCTTTAATCATAAATATCTTTGAATCCTGCATTAAAACATGGCATAATGTATATTGTAGGTTAGTAACTGAAATCATGTCGTACGATGGTATTCGTTGGACGGATAGTTAACTGTTTTAGTCGAGGTCGCCTGAAGAAAGATCGTCCCTTACCTTATGTCGTACGACCATAGTCTGTTGGACTTTTTTACTCAAACAATTACCAACCTGTTTTTGATTACAAATGCGGATTACAAAGGTTGATGTTCTTAATCAGTTTAGCTCTCTCTCTATTTCACCTTCAATATGTGTGATGTGTGTGTTCTATGTAATCTTATGTTGTTGAGATCTAACTTATCAAACAAACAATAATATCTAGATATATAATATCTAGATATTATATTTAAACTAATATAATAATTAACTAATATCTAAAACATAATATCTAAATAATATAATATCTAGATATTATATCTTTGACGCTTATTACAAATTAGACCCTAGACTATTGTTGAGAGTGACTTGTCAGCTTTAACTTCAGATTGCTATCTTCGTTTTGTATGATCTTGAATCCAATGAGACCGTGTCCTAACAAGATTGATCATGATTTTCATCTAAGTATCCACTTTCAGTTTCTTCTTGTTCAGGGAGAGGTTCACTTGAAGTATTTGGTGCAGAAGTTTCAGTTGGTACATCATTATCTGGCTGTTGAGTAGTCGTTACAGTACAACCAACTGAGTCAGCAACTTCTGTCTCGATAGTGTCATGTACAACTTCAACCGAAGGAGTAGGTGTTTGAATTGGAGTTTCTTTCTGAACCGGGGGAACGAATTCAGTAGACACATCTGAAGTGATTGGATGATGACTACTTGACTCTTCAAGTTTGTTAATCACAACAGATTTAAAAAATTTAAATCCAAGAAACTCATCATAAAAGAATTCAAACAATAAATCTAACTCTGATAAATGAGATGTAGAAGTTGAAGGTTTATCAGAATTAGTGTCTTTAACCACAAGTTTTGGACTGATTTGTCCAGAAGCTAGTACTCCAGTAAGTACGGGTTCTGAACTGTGTTGTTCAGAAGCCAACTCTTCGTCTAATGTAATATTTATGCTCTCTATGACAGTCTTTGACTTCTTCAAATAGACCCTGTATGTAGCAGATGTTTGAGAGTAGTCAATGAAAATGCCTTCGTCAACCTTGAGACTGAACTTGTTCAAATTCTCTTTGTCGTTCAGTACGAAGCACCTGCATCCAAAAATATGAAAATGTTTAATGCTAGGTGTACGATTATTTATTAAAGTGTAAGGTGTTTTACCAAACCGACATTGTATTATGAAGCGATTCTGTGTGTAGCAAGCAGTCGATACAGCTTCAGCCCATAGAAATAGAGGTAGATCCGATTGACTAAGCATAGTTCGAGCGGCCTTGACTAGCGTTCTGTTACATCTCTCTACTACTCCGTTCTGTTCAGGCATTCTGGCAGCATAATACTGATGTGTTATCCCGACCGATTCGAGATAATATTCTACAGTGCTATTCTTAAATTTTTTGCTGTTGTCTGTTCGTAGAAGCTTGACTGTCTTTTGCAGGTTTACTTGAGTGGTCTTTAAAAATGAGATGATGACTTCGGGCGTCTCATCCTTCGTTCTTAGAAATTTGACCTAAGGGTACCGCGAGTAATCGTCCACAATCACTAATACGTACTTCTTGCCGTTAATGCTTTGTGTACGCCTAGGACCGCAGAGATCCATATGCAACAATTCAAGTGGAGAACTTGTACTAGGTTCAGGCTTTGGCTTATGAGCAACTCTCTTTATCTTGCCCTTCTCACACGCTGCGCACAGATGCTCTTTCTCATACTTAAGCTCAGGAAGTCCTTTGACTAATTTTCCCATGACCAGTTTGTTGATGTAACGAAAATTCAGGTGAGAAAGCCTTCGATGCCATAACCAACTTTGCTACAGCGAGGCTTTTGACAGTAGACACACCTCATTGTCAGTCTTGACTTTTGACAAATTAATCGTGTAGAGATTAGACTTTCGCGTGCCGACCAAGAGTTCCTTACCGTCTTCAGTACGCACATAACATCGCTTGGCCTTGAAATTAACCTCTAGGTATTTGTCACAGAACCGTCCAATGCTAAACAGGTTATGTCCTAATCCTTCCATGTAGCTTACTGTTAAAGCACAGTTTTATTGGATTCAAGATCATCATTATCTGAAGATGGAAAACTGAAGTCAAAGCTGATAAAGTCGTCTCAAGAAATAGTCTAGGGTCCTTTTGTAATAAATAGTCAA
Source organism: Arctium lappa (assembly GCA_023525745.1). Classification (NCBI taxonomy): domain Eukaryota; kingdom Viridiplantae; phylum Streptophyta; class Magnoliopsida; order Asterales; family Asteraceae; genus Arctium; species Arctium lappa. Next base: position 55,411,451 of record CM042059.1, on the reverse strand, counting down.
AGTATGTTTTTCATGTTTTCTTTATTTGTCTTTTAATTTAGTTAATAGTTGTTTTTAGTTTTTGGGCCCAAGCCAAGCCAAGCCCATTAGGCTAATAAGGCCTAAGTATAAATTAGAATAGTTTAGAGTTAATTAGGGTTAAGAGAGCTTAATTGAAAATTAATCATTGAGAGAGGCTGCTTGTTGGTACGCCGTACACAGAGAGACATAGAAGTAGAGATAGATCGATTTCTTCATCAATACCTTGTAATCGTTTGATTAATCAATACCAGGTTTGCATTATCGTATTGTTTATTGGTTTACTTGATTGAATTGTTAATCACTGGGACACACAATTGGTATCAGAGCAAGTTACAAATTGAATTGAATAATTTTTGTTCAGTTCTGTTTTTCTGTCAAAGATTCATATTTTTTATTGTGTAATTGTTCATTCAAGTTGTTATTGGTTGGATTGTGTTTGTTTTGCCTATTATCGTGATTGGGTATTGATTACTTTGAGTATCGCATCGATTTTGATTATCAATTTGATGAATTTGCTGTTCTGGGTTCGTTCACGAGTCAACATTGTGTCATAAATCAAATCTCTCTTAGAGTGGTTTTTATTGAAATTAATTGTTTGCAATAAGTTCTAGTTGGTTAATCAATCGTTTTGGCAAAGTTTGATAATTTAATTCATGTTATCGAGTGTTTTCTGGGTTGAATTTTGGTATCTGGGTCGAAAAACATCAAGAACATATCGGTCGCCCGACATACACTGTTCTTATCGGTCTTTGTTTTTCTATCGGTCGCCCGACATACATTGTTCTTACCGGTCGAAAACCTCTATCGGTCCAAGCCAATATCGGTCGAAGACCTCTATCGGTCCAAGCCATTACCGGTCGAATACCTTTTATCGGTCCATACAACGTATCGGTCCACCTTCCATACCGGTCAACCGATACACTCACAGACCACCCCGGTCGTCCGCATTATATCGGTTCATATACTTTATCGGTCGAATCACAATACCGGTCAACACTTTATCGGTCGAAACAAGTTACCGGTCCAAGCATATTACCGTTCAAACAAAATCCCGGTCGACAACAGTGTTTGCGCGACCCAAGGCTCACGCAAATCGCACTTTGCGTGACCGACTATTCGCACAATTCTCACTTTGCGCCACCCGTGTCTAGCGTAAACCTATCTTTGCGCGACCTGCCTCTCGCGCAAACCGTCCTTTGCACCTCTGTCCTTGGCAAATATCTGATTTTTGCACCAGTTTTAACTGTGTTTAATCTATTTGTGCTTTATACTGATTGAGAGGACTGCATTTAATTATTTTTGGAATTTGTTTTTTCTGAAAATTTTTGAGTGTGGTTTTTATCTTGTTTCTAACGATCTCATCTATTTGATTGTCTTTCAATACTAGATAAGTTTGATTTCTAATCATACCAGTAAGGATGTCTCGGGAAGCTCTTGCTATCGAAACAGATGTGAAGCCATCAGTACTCTTCAAGGGGGAGTACGAGCAATGGATGGAAAGATTCTTGGACTTCATTGATCGACATGATTTGGGAGACTATATCAGAAAATCTCTGAAAGAAGGAACCATGACACCTCCGACCAAGGTTCTCACTGTAGCCGGAGAAAATGGTGAAGAAGAAGAGACAAACTATAAATTATCGATTGGTGAATATTCTGAAGATCAGCTGAAGAGACACAAGGGTGACAAGCTGGCAAGATCATTTATTCTCCAAGGCATACCAAATGAAATATATGTCAAGATTGATAGCTACAATGCTACCGACAAGCAAATGTGGGATCAATTGGAGAAGATGATGATTGGATCAAAAGTCGGCAACCAACTTACAATTTCCAACTGCTTGAATAATTATGAAGAATTCAAAGCCAAAGCTGGAGAATCACTCGAAGCCACTTATGACAGATTTGTCACATTGCTGAATGAGCTCAGCAAGAACAAGATCAACAAATCTCAAGTTGAGCTGAATGTGAAATTTCTTAGCAACCTTCAGCTAGAGTGGAAAAGATTCACCAGACAGATGAGGCAGTTGAAAGATCTGAACGACATTCCACTTCATGAAGTTTATGAAATCCTCAAACAGAATGAGGAAGAGGTGGATGAAATCAAGGCTGAGATGAAGAAGGCTGACAAAGAAGTTGCTGATCCAGTTGCTCTTGTGGTCAAGAAAAAGTCTAAGAAGAAGAAGGTGATAACATCTGAATCAGATGAGGCTGATAGTGAGGTAAAGTCTGACTCTGAAGATTGTGAACAATTGAAGGAAGCCATGCTAATGTTAACCAAGGCTTTCCAAAAGAAGTTCTATAAAAAGCCAAACTCCAACAGTCAGAGGTACTCATATGGTCCGAATAACTACAAGCATAAAGAGAAAGTTGAAGAAAAGAGACCAGAAGACAAGAAGAAGGATGGAGCCGTAGAGTTCAAGAAGGAAGAACCGATGAAGTGCTACAACTGTGGCAGACTCGGTCACTTTGCCAAGGACTGCCGAAAACCAAAAGTCCGAAACTCCGAATATTACAATAATAAGATGATTCTAGCCAAGCAACAAGAGGCTGGAAAAGCATTAATTGTCGAGGATGAATACTGGCTCGAACATTCGGACCAAGAGTCTGAAGAAGGAGAGAAGGACGAGACAGCACACCTGTGCTTGATGGGGAAGAAGCAGCCAGAAGTTGAAGCTGATTCTGATGACGGAGATACTGATGAGGTATGTGACTTAGGTGAATCTGATTTTCTGAACCAAGAATTAGAGTCTAAACTGAAGTGTGAGAAAGGTGTCATAAATGAGAAAAATCAATCTATACATAAACTTAGTAATGATATTGCTGAGAAAAATGTATTAATTGAAACTTTGCACAAAAATATAGACACCTGCGCTAAAGAAAAGACTATAATTCATAAAGAGTTATCTGGAATTGTTTCTAAGTATAGAGAATGTGAGTTTAAGTCTATAGAGATCTCTAAAAGGTACTTTTCTACTTCAAAAGAAAACAAGTCTTTAATAGACAAGGTTAATGCTTTGGAAGAGAATTTATATACTTTAGGTCAAACTGAACACACTATTCATTTGAACAAACCTAAAGAGAAACCCGATACTTGGGGACTTGGTTACAAGAACCCACATCATCTCAAAAAGGGTATATCTGAAGTGCGTGTACTTTATGACTTTGGGTTTTTGTTGTTGGCTCCTTAACATCAGGAACTCAAACCCTTTTGGACTAGTCTGTCTGAAAAAGATAAAGCCAAGGAATATGATAAAAGAAAGAACACAACTAAAGTTCAACTTCCATTTCGCTATGAGAAGTTGAATAACAGTTATAGTTATGATAAATCAAAATTTCTTTCAAATGATTATTTTGAGAGTTATTCTGTAAAAGAATTGGAGGCTAAACCCATCGAAGGTAAGCTTTACGTCCCTCCTCTAGTTTTGGAAAGTAAAATTTCTAAACTCGAGAATACTCTTACAGATGAAAGAATTTTGATGGACTTAGAACAAACTGTATTTTCAACAGTGTTCACAAATACTGATTTTTCTAAATTCTCCAAGGTTTTAAATTCTGATGACAGGTCTGGTTCACTTGATAATGAGCTTAATTTCTTAAACTCTGAAGGTGTTTTAAATGGTTGTGTTGCTCAATTTGACTTTACTTCTAAACTTCCTGATCATTCATCTTGTGTTGTTAATTCTTTTGGATTACCCAGTGTGTTTGAAAAAGGTGAAACATCAACGAAAGTTGATAAATCAGTTTATGTGAAATCTAAGAATGCGAAAGGTAGGAAAAGAAAATATCAGCATTCACGAAAACCGATCACCACGGGTTAGCCAAAGAAGACGCATTCTTTTAATTCTCATCATTCTAACTCTAAAGTTTCAAATGTTTCAGATATGAGAAAGCAAAGGGTTGAAGTTAAGACTGCATGGATACCGAAACAGAAGATAGACGAGAAAGCTAAATCTAGTTCTAGTTTTAATAAAAATACTTCTAGTAAAGATGAATTGATTGTGAATGTTGCTACTTTTAAATCTAATCTTGTTGATTCTCGCAAGAAATACTCTATAAAGCAATTATTCCAGTTAGCACCATCTAATAAAAAGTTTTTAAATCATGGTGAATGTGATTATGCTTCTCGTAAATATTCTAATGTTTGGTATGGTTCATATAATGTTTCATCTTATCGTTATCATTCGTCTTATCATGCTTATGGTTTTCAAAGACAAAGTGGGCCCAAATTTAAATGGGTTCCAAAATCAAGTACTAACAGTGGAGGTCCCATTTATAAATGGTTCCTAAACCTCTTCTTTCCTGATTTGTTTTAATGCAGACTTGTCATATGTGGTACTTGGATAGCGGGTGTTCTAAGCATATGATCGGGCAGAAGAGTATGTTGTCTAATTATACAGACAAATACTGTGGCACAGTTCATTTTGGAAATGATCGGTTTTCACCAATTCTGGGATATGGTGTTGTTGTACACGAAAATCTCACGATCAAGAAGGTGAGCTACATTGAAGGCTTAGGGCACAACCTATTCAGCATTGGCCAGTTCTGCGACAAAGACTTAGAGGTTAATTTCAAGGCCAAGACATGTTCAGTACGCACTGAAGAAGAAAAAGAACTCTTGGTCGGCACTCGCAAGTCAAACCTCTACACCATCAACTTGTCAAAGGTCTAGGCTGACAATCAGGTCTGTCTACTATCAAAGGCCTCGATGCAACAAAGCTGGATATGGCATCGACGACTTTCTCACCTCAACTGTCGGTACATCAACAAGCTAGTCAGTGGAAAGCTAGTAAAAGGACTTCCAGAGCTGAAATATGAAAGAGAACACTTGTGTGCAACATGTGAAAAGGGAAAGATGAAGAGAGCTCCACACAAGCCAAATCCTGAACCAAGTACCAGCTCTCCATTAGAGTTGTTGCATATGGATTTATGCGGTCCTATGCGAACGCAAAGCTTAGGAGGAAAGAAGTATGTGTTAGTTATCGTGGACGACTATACGTGATACACTTGGTTCAAGTTTCTACGGGCTAAAGACGAGACGCCCGAAGTTCTCATTATATTTCTGAAGACGACCCAAGTCAATCTGCAGAAACAAGTCAAGATTCTCAGAACTGACAACGACACAGAGTTCAAGAACAAGATAGTTGAAGAATATCTCGAATCGGTCGGGATATCACATCAATACTCTACTGCATGTACGCCTCAACAGAACGGATTCGTTGAAAGGCGAAATCGTACACTTGTCGAAGCCGCTCGGACAATGCTCAGCCAATCTGCATTACCTCTATTTTTGTGGGCTGAAGCTGTCTCGACTGCGTGTCACACTCAGAATCGTTCCATGGTACACCGCAGATTTCAGAAGACTCCATATGCGTTAATCAACAACCGGAAACCTACAATCAAATATTTTCATATATTTGGGTGTAAGTGTTATGTTCTAAACGACAGAGAGAATCTGAACAAGTTTAGTGCTAAGGCGGATGAAGGCATCTTCGTTAGTTATTCCTCTACATGTACTGCATATCAGGTTTACTTGAAGAAGTCGAAGACTATGATCGAAAGCGTAAATGTTACATTCGATGAGGACATGGCTTCTGAGCACGTCAATTCAGAACCCGTAATTACCGGAGTACTAGCTTCTGGGTCAACCAGTCCAGGACCTGCACCTCAAAAGAACAAATCAGATGATGCTTCATCGTCTACTTCTAAATTATCTGATTTGGATTTATTATTTGAACTGTTTTATGATGAATTTCTTGGATCTAAAGTGCCTAAATCTGTTGTGGTTGATAGAATGGAAGACTCGATGACTACTCATCTAACCACTTCCGATATATCTACTGAATCCAATTCCCCGATTCGGCAAGAAGTTCTAGTTCAAATGCCTACTCCGACAGTTGAATTGTGACCAACACCACCGAGACAGAAGTAGCTAACTCAGTAGGATGTACTGTAAGGACTAATCAACAGATTGACCAAGCTGTACCTACTGCAACTTCTGCAACTACTACTTCAACTGAAACCCCCATTCATTCTGAACCATCTGAAGGACATAACAGTGGATTCCTAGATGCTGACAATGATCAATCTACATCTAATCCACTTCCTCATGAACAAAAGTGGACTAAAGAGCACCCGATACATGAAATCATTGAAGATCCTTCGAAACCGGTGCAAACTAGGTCTGCAACATCAAATTTATGTATGTATGAATCCTTTTTGAGCAAGATCGAGCCTACTCGCGTATCTGAGGCCCTTGCCGATTCAGATTGGATAACTGCGATGCAAGATGAGCTGAATCAGTTTGAAGCACTAAAAGTCTGGAGACTCGTACCCAAACCGCAAGGTAAAACCATCATTGGTACGAAATGGGTGTTCAAAAAGAAGAAAGATGAAGATGGTACCGTTATCCGTAACAAAGCACGACTTGTTGCCAAGGGATATAGGCAAGAGAAAGGGATAGACTATGATGAGACTTATGCTCCAGTGGCGCGGATAGAGGCAATTCGGATGTTCTTAGCCTACGCAACTCACAAGAACTTCACCGTTTATCAAATGGACGTGAAGACATCTTTTCTAAATGGAGTACTCAAGGAAGAAGTCTACGTCTCACAGCCAGAAGGGTTTGTAAATCCAGATAAGCCTAATCACGTTTACATATTGGATAAAACTCTTTATGGACTGCAACAAGCTCTTCGCGCCTGGTATGATATTCTATCTCAGTTCTTGGTCAAGTCAGGTTTTACAAAAGGTACGGTTGATACCACTCTTTTCATTAAAAAGGATAAAGGCGATATCATTCTTATTCAAATATATGTGGATTCTATTATTTTTGGTTCTACAAATCCTAATTACTGTAAGAACTTTGAAAACCTCATGGTGTCACGTTTTCAGATGAGCATTATGGGAGAAATGAACTTCTTTCTCGGATTGCAAGTCTAACAATTTTCAACAGGTATTTTTATCAATAATACTAAATACATTCTGGATATTCTTCGGAAGTTCAAAATGGAAAACTGTAACCCGATTGGTATCCCGATGACACCTGGTATTAAGATTGACACCGATCTTTTGGGAAAGGGTGTTGATGTTAGGACATATAAGGGGATGATAGGTTCTTTAATGTATCTTACTTCTAGTAGGCCGGATATAATGTTCTCTACATGCTTATGTGCTAGATATCAGGCCAATCCTAAAGATTCCCATTTGTCTATTGTTAAGCGGATGTTTAGGTATCTAAAGGGGACTGCAGATCTTGGTCTGTGGTATCCTAAGGATACAAGCTTTGAACTAACAGCTTATTCAGACGCAGATCATGCTGGTTGCATGTTAGACAGGAAGAGAACCTCGGGTCATATCCAATTCCTCGGAGATAAACTCGTCAGTTGGGCTTCGAAGAAGCAATTATGTGTCTCCACATCAACGGCCGAAGCAGAATATGTAGCTGCTGCTAGCTGCTGTTCTCAAGTCTTGTGGATGAGAACTCAACTACGAGATTATGGGTTTCATTTAAATAGAATTCCGATCTATTGTGATTCGAAGAGCGCTATTGCGATTACCGCTAACCCTGTTCAGCATACTAAGACCAAGCACATAGATGTCAGGTATCATTTTTATCAAATATAATGTAGAAAAGGGAACAATTGAAATTTACTTTGTAAAAACCGATTATCAGCTTGCAGATTTGTTTACCAAACCGTTAGACGAAAAGAGATTTAATTTTCTTGTCTCAAGACTTGGTATGCTAAATCTTAGGACCTAATCGGTGGTTACCTATTAAAGTTTCTTATTGTGTCTCTTTATCATTTCTTTATTATTATTTCCGCATGATACCTGCTCTTTAATCGTTTGTTCATGATCTCAGGGGGAGTGTGAGAAGTATCTTATAGATGGTCACTGTTATTTTGAGGGGGAGCATAATGCATTGTACTTACTGATAAATTGTTAGTGATGCATGATTTTAGGGGGAACATACAAGTAAAGAGTATGGCGATGACTTCTGATTATTTCTGATCAGAACTCGTACATTTAATTTTTTTACTGCTTTATGTCATTTAAATTTCAGTGAATAAAGTTTCTTTGACTAGACTTTTAGACTGTTGTAGGTTGAGAGATGCTTCAAAGATCATATCTTTATGACTTTAAGCTTGACTTCATGAGATGTAAGACTGCACTCAAAAGGTATAATTCCTTATATTCATCTCATCTATGGTTGAAAGAAGGACAACTTTCAATCATAAGAAAACATGTTCTTAAATGTTCAAACCACTTCCCGATTCTCAAACAGATTTCTTGAATTGGAAGTGTGATTTTAAATGTTTTCTGATTCATCTTTGAGCTTAAACTGACAAAGTTAAACCATCTGAGCATCATATGCTTCATAGGAAAACATGGGATTAGTGTGCTAGGACTTAAAAGAAACTTCTATGGATTCACGTTAACCAGTGTTTCCTACCCAAGAAGTTAATCCTTTAGTGATTGAATGTGAGGAGTCAAAAGAAATGAGTGTAGGATGTGTGATGAGAGAAATTGCTAAAAGAGAGTTTGGTTAGCTGTGAGCTTAATGATAAAAGAAAGAGGGTGAGAGAACAGAGTAAAAAATATTAAACTCTGCACCAACTACTTTCTGAGCCGGGCAGTCACATTTCTAATGTTTCACAATTCTTTGGTGAACATTATTGAAACAGACAACTAGCCCATGCCAACTCTTGACATTACCCCACTTACCACTCATTTTCTTCTCAACAAGAAATTGTTTCATTTTCAAAGGGGACGCAACACATATGCTATCTGATTTTCATTTGGAAAATCTGGATATTGAAAAGAAGGAAGTTTGCCCCACCTTCACACTTCACTAATGCAAATTGAGTCTGTGTTTAACTAACTGTTGTCTCAGTGGTTTACACATTTTGAGCCTTATAAGCAATCATCATTATCTGAAGATGGAAAACTGAAGTCAAAGCTGATAAAGTCGTCTCAACAAATAGTCTAGGGTCCTTTTGTAATAAATAGTCAAAGTATGTTTTTCGTATTTTCTTTATTTGTCTTTTAATTTAGTTAATAGTTGTTTTTAGTTGTTGGGCCCAAGCCAAGCCAAGCCCATTAGGCTAATAAGGCCTAAGTATAAATTAGATTAGTTTAGAGTTAATTAGGGTTAAGAGAGCTTAATTGAAAATTAATCATTGAGAGAGGCTGCTTGTTGGTACGCCGTACACAGAGAGACATAGAAGCAGAGATAGATCGATTTCTTCATCAATAACTTGTAATCGTTTGATTAATCAATACCAGGTTTGCATTATGGTATTGTTTATTGGTTTACTTGATTGAATTGTTAATCACTGGGACACACACTTACCTTCGTAATCGTCACGTTGTCTTGAATCACGTCACCGTAACCAAAAATTGGTGAACACTGATCATTCCCGAATCGCACGTTCTCGTAGTATTTCTCTGTATAATTAGAAAAAATATATTTCTACCCAGTCATATGCTTGGAGCAACCAGAATCCAAGTACCACATATGACGGGTCTGCATAGGAGAAATCAGGGAACAATAACTTTAGGTACCCATATAAATTTGGGTCCTCTTTTGTTTTGAAAAACATGAGAAGCTTTAGAATTATAAACATGATAAGTACCAAACCAATCATCAGAATATTGGCGAGAAACAAAATCATTCCATCTAGATTTAGAAGACTTAGTAGCAAACCGAGATAATTGGAGTAATTGCTTTATTGTTTATTTCTTGTAAGGAATTGCAAGGTTTTGTTTGGTAGAAGCAACAGTACCAATTACATCAGAAATACTACCAGTATGTCTATTACAAACACTAACAGGACATGATTCTGCTGTCTCATCAACCTTCTGTTTTGGTCGCCACTCTGTTCGTTTTTCTGACCTTTTCTTTTTCAACTCTGAAACACAATATTTAGATTTTTTAGGAAAAACAGATTTCTGAGTTTGTCTTTTCTTAAGCTTACTATTGTTAGTCCATTTCTGTGAGTGCCGTTTCTTTTGCTTCTTACCTTTTTCATAGTATTAAGTACTCACAGAAACTGATTCACCAACCTTGGTTGATGATCACCTACTTCAAATACACTTGGTAAAGCTTCAGAGTTAATGATAAAAGCAGAATGATCTAGAAGCTTAGCATTAAAGTCAAACATATCAATACTTTCCTCAACACACCCATCATCATAATTTAGAAAATCATTTGCAGACGCAAATAAGTCATCAAAATCATCTTCAGAAGTTTGAGGTGCCTTAGAAGATGTTGAACACTCTTTGGATTCAGATTTAACAACAATGTTCTTCATTACAGTAGAAAATACAACTTGTTCAATGTCAATCAAAATTCTTTCATCAGATAAAGCATTTTGAAGATCAATTATTTTGCTTTCTAACACAAGTGGAGGAACATAAATTTTTGCTTTAATAGGTTTTGCCTCCAACTCAGTAGTAGAATAACTTGCAAAATAATCATTTGATAAAACTTTTGGTTTTTCTGAAAGATAACTATCATTCAGCTTTTGATAGCAGAATGGTAGTTGCATTTGTTAGTGTATAAATTGTATCCAAGATTTAATGAGAAAAGTCAGAGTATGTAAAGTCAACAAAGTCAACATTAGTGACTTGAGAGAAGTCATGTTGTGAGAGTTTTAGCCTTGTGAGAATTTATGTTTTAGTACTGTGAGAGAAGTGTGTAAGATATAAATAGAGTTGTTTGTAAGAGAACCTTGTAACTAAGTGTCATACGTCTAATTGTCATATATCAATATACTTGGAAATTCTCTCTCTACTCTCTCTCTAGATCTTGAATGTCATATCATTGTTTGATTGTGCTTGATTGAATTGGGAATTTTACACTTTCAATTGGTATCAGAGCGAGACCAAAATGATTCAGATGGATTAAACACACTTGATTGGATCGAAAATTTCTGATTTTACAAAGAACACGCAAAATGTTTTGAAAGTTACTGTTCAATCGAATTTTTCGTGTTAAATAGATTTTGATGCAAGAAAAGGGAACTATAGTGTTCGAATTTCATTTTAGAATGTTTCTTGTGTAGAATGTTTCACGAAATTCGAATCAAATCACATCTAATTTTGAATTTTTGTGATTTTCGGTTTTAAAAAGTTTGAACTCTGTTTTGATCGATTCACTAATTTTTTGTTGTTTTTAATCAAAATCAAGTGTTAGAAAAATGTTCTTGTTGATATTTCGATCAACCTTGTGGATTTACATGTTTTGATTGTAGGTTTTCGATGTTTTGATCGAGATCAGAGTATAAAACTCAAGAACACGCTAGATCTGTACTTCACCCTAAGGGAAGAATACACACATCATTAAACTCGCTAGCCTTGAAGAACACGCATGATGAAGATTTCATGTTATTTGCAAGTTTTGACCAATACGCGCTAGGTTTGTTGTACGAGAAGTATAAACATGCACAAAACTGTTTGCGAGAAGTGAAGTGTACAGTAATCTGCGAGTTCTATCAGTTTGCGAGTTTGCATTTTGTGCGAAGCGGTTTTTCAAAATTATTCTAAGTATAGAACGCGCAAAGGCAGCAAAACGCGCACAAAGTGTTCTGAGAAGTTACTTCGCGCATGAACTTATATGCGAGAAGTTTAAACGCGCACCCTTTGTTTTGTGCGAACCAGGAACGCGCACATGCTTGTTATCGCAAATTGAAGTGAACAGTGTTTTGTGAGTTTCTTTGTTGTGCGAGTTTGTGCCTTAGAAATTTTTCTAATCTTTTCAAGTGTTGTTTAAGTTTGATTTTCAAGTCAAATTTTTATCTGAATATTTTGGGAACGATCATTTCAAGCATACATTCAAGCTAAGTCTGCGGGACCCCCGTGCTAAGTCTGCGGAGGGGGACATATTTCTTATTGTGATATAAATTTTTCTGATTTTCGTTAACGATCATTCATTTCAAGCTAATTTTATATTCAAGATGTCAACAATTTTATCAGGGTACATGGCTGAGATAACGGCAATAGAAGCTGAACGGGATAAACTGAAAGATCAGAATTCAGTTCTTCTTAAACAAATTCAGGAGTTGAAATCTAAGTTGTCAAATTCTGATAAAACTTCTGATTGTGTAAAATGTGCTAATCATGCTAAATCTGATTTTGCAGGTATCATCAGAGAAAGAGAGAAAGAAATTACAGAGAAGGAGAAAAATATTGCATTAAAAGAGAATATCATTGAGACATGTGAAAAAGAAATAAAGCTGAAAGAGAGAAAGATTGTGAATCTTCAAAGCCAACTGAAGACAACTTGTTGGGAATTACAAAATTGCACAAGTAGGGTTAATGCTGCTAGCACAACATGATTACTACTGCTAGTAGATTTAATACTGCTTGACAAGTTAGTACTGCTACTTCAATAGTTACTACTGCTTGAAGAGTTAGTACTGCTAGTAGTTAGTACTGCTAAGGAATTAATACTGCTGAGCACAGTTACTACTGCTGATGAAGATTAATACTGCTCAGAGTGTTAATGCTGCTACAACTTAATACTGCTTATGAGATGAAGACTTCGTATGGCAATGATGACAACTGTATTGATTGAAGATATTAATGGAAAGCTTGGAGATAACTATGGAAGATTATACTGAAGATCTTTTATTTTTTGTTATTATCTTTTATTTTCAGTATATGTATAGACTTATTGAGAATAGTTTAGAACATTAAGTTAGAGACAATATTCTGAGTTTTTGTTTTCATAGAGATAATTAACCTCAAGGTTTAGAACCCTAGTTTTAGAGAAGTAGAATTCGTATTGGTGAGCCTGTTCATCAATATTGAGGTTTTGTGTGAAATCTTGTAGCTTTAAATCATTCAATAAAGTTTACAAGTTGTGATTTTTGATTCACTGTTACATTGATCTTTGAATATTAAAGTGTTATTCCATAAACTCCTTTAATATTGTTTCTGAGTTCATTATTCTTGTTAAGAATTAGATCCTGACAAGTGGTATTAGAGCAAGTATTCTCAGAAACCTTCATTCATCATGGAAAACACAGTTGAATCAAACAGTACTCTTGTCTCAAAGGTTCCAATGCTCATATCTAATGAGTTTGACATGTGGAAGATTAGGATCAAGCAATACATTCTCCTCACAGATTACTCTATGTGGGACATCATTGAGAATGAACCATCTGATAAAGGAAAGATTGGTGCAGATGGAAAAAGAATCCCATCAAAGACGGATGCAGAAAGGAAGACAAGGCAGACAGAGATGAAAGCCTTGAGCACTCTGCTCTTGGCTATTCCCAATGAGTATCAACACCAATTCTGCAATTGCACTGATGCACATATGCTTTGGAATGCTCTAGAGAAGAGATTCTCTGGTACCAAAAGTACCAAGAGAAATCAGAAGGCAATATTGAAGCAACAGTATGAAAACTTTATGTCAACTAAGAATGAGTCCATGACTCAAACTTTTGACAGGTTTAATAAGCTGATTGGTGAACTAGCTACTGTAGGAGTACAGATTGATCAAGATGATGTAAACAGAAAGTTCTTAAGGTCCCTTGGAGATGAATGGACCATGTATACCGTTTCATTCAGACAGAATGAACAATTGGAAGAAAAAGAACTTGATGATCTGTATAATGACCTTAGAGTGTTTGAATCTGAGGTGGAGGCAAAGAAGAAGCTTCTGGATATGTTCATAATGCTTCACTCCTATCAGCATCAATTGATTCTACTTCTAACCCTAAATCAGTTAATGCTGCTAATGGAGTAAATCAAGAAAAAGGCACTAAATCTGTTTTTGAAGCCTTTCTTTCCAGCCATGGAAACTCTTCTTTAATCAATGATGACTTGGAACAACTTCATCCTGATGATCTTGAAGAGATGGATATTAAATGGTAGATGGCCATGCTTTCTATGAGGGTGAAGAAGTTCATCAAGAGGACTGGGAGGAACAACTTCTCCTAAAGAAGAGAAGATGGTGCAGGCTTTGATAAGTCAAAAGTGGAGTGCTATAAATGTCATCTGAAGGGACACTTTGCCAGAGAATGCAGAAGTGGAGTGTCTCACAATCACCAACAAACTCAGACTGGAAGCTTCAACCAGAACAGAAACTCTGCTCAAGCCCTTGTTTCTCAACAAGGAATGGGGTTTGACTGGAGTGATCTAGCAGAAGAGGATATTCAAAATCAAGCTCTCATGGCAGAGGTATCTGATCTCCCAACTGAGGTACTTTCTAATCTATGTTCTCAAACTTGCATAGATACCGTTAAAAGGTACAGGGATCACAACCAGAATATGAGTGATGACCTTAAGAGATTAGAAAAAGATATAAAAGACTATGTGAGAATTGTTGAGAGGTTTGAGGAACAGATTAAAAGTTTCCAAGCCAATGAACTTCAACACTCATATGATACAAATTACTGGAAGTGGGAGAAGAATGACCTAGAAATCCAACTGACCAAATCTAAAGAGGAGAATGAAAAGTTGAGAGGAGAGCTAGCCAAGGTTAAGCTGGATGTAGAAAAGTTTTCCAATGCTTCTAAAGCAATGGACTCTTTAATACAAACTCAGTTTGATGACAAACTGAGAAGAGGAATTGGGTACAATACTACACCACCACCATACAACAACAACTACATTCCTCCTATATCAGACTTGCTAGAGACCAAGGATAGGAAGGACCTGCCTGAGGGAGCCACTGAGATAGATCCCATAGATGAAGTAGTTGTTGAGGACAAAACTGAGAAAGAAGCTGGTAAGAGTAAGAATGATACTGTGAGTGGTGAGATTCCCTTAGAAAATACCATTATTACCAATGAGGGTTGTGGAAGGAATTGGATCAAATCAAAGGACATAGAGAAGACTGAGGGAAAGTCTAAGAAGGTCCATTACAAGCAGACCACAGTTGTGAATCCTGTTCCTTGCAAACAGTGTGAATGTAATAAGTCTGAGCCCCTAAAACATGATAAAAGGAGGGGAAATAAAAGAAATTGGAATAATCAATGGGCTCAGAAACAAGGAGTTGATCTGAGTAACATCATCAGACCAAAACCTTGTTTCATATGTGGCAAATTGAATCATCTTGCCAAGTACTGCTACTTTAATCCTGTTAACCAAAGGATGACTTTTCAAAGATCTATGCAAAAACCCTTTGGTTATAGGAAGAATGAAAGGAACCATGTGGCTAAGAAACCTATTAAATCTAAAAGCCACATGAAGAAAAATACTGTGAAAGAAAGTGTCAAGATGTGGATTCCCAAAAGCACTAAAACTGTTAGTACTGCTACCCCAAATAGTGCTGCTGACAATGATAGTGCTGCTAGAAGCAATACTATTGCTACCAATGTTAGTGCTGCTAAGAGTATTAATACTTCTAAAACTAACATTGTTAGTACTTCTTCTAATGTTAATACTGCTAGCTCTGTTAGTGTTGCTAAACCTGTTAGTGCTGCTAACTCTGTTAGTACTTCTAAAGATAGTACTGCTTCTAGTATTTCTGCTGCTAGACCAATCATCTTGACAAAGTACTCCAGTAAAGAGTGCTCTGAGTTTAAAAATCTCATCAAAAAGGAATGTAAATACTTTGATGAGAAAGGGAGACCCAAGACTACTTTGGCTTGGGTTCCTAATCAATACTAATTGTTTTATTTTATGTGCAAGGCAACCAGCAGCTCAAAGGAAAGAGCATCTGGCATGTTGATAGTGGTTGCTCTAGGCACATGACAGGGAACATGGCTTGCCTCAAGAATTTCAAGAAAATTGATGGAGGACATGTTGCCTTTGGAAATACTCCAGATGGAGGTAAGATCAGTGGTAAGGGTGATGTAACAAAAGGTAAGATGACCTTTGAGGATGTGTTCTATGTTGAGCAGTTAAGGTACAACCTGTTAAGTGTATCACAGGTTTGTGACAAAAAGCATAGCATATTGTTCACAGATTCAGAATGCATTATCCTTGCTCCTGGATTCAAGGTAGTTGATGAAAAGATGATACTACTAAGAACTCCCAGAAAGGATAATGTCTATTGTTTGAACATGGAAAATGTTTCAACTGATTCATCCCTAAACTGTCTTGTTTCAAAAGCATCTTTGGATGAATCATCACTTTGGCACAGAAGGATGTGTCACATGAATTTTAAAACAATGAATAAACTTGTTAAAAACAACCTTGTAAGAGGTTTGCCTTCAAAAGTCTTTTCATGTGATGATCATTGTGTTGCCTGTCTCAAAGGCAAACAACACAAAACTTCTCATAAGTCCAAAGAGTTGAACACAATCTCTAATTCTCTTCAGTTGTTGCATATGGATCTGTTTGGTCCTACAAATGTTATGAGTATAGGTAAGAAATCATACTGCTTAGTTATTGTTGATGATTACTCTAGATTTACTTGGGTATATTTTCTAAGGACTAAGGATGAGACAAGTAGACTGATCAAATCCTTTATTCTAAGAATTGAAAACCAAACAAATCAAAAGGTGAAAGTCATTAGGTCAGACAATGGTACTGAATTTAAAAATCATGACCTAAACACCTTTTGTGAGGAAAAAGGAATTGAGAGGCAATACAGTGCTCCTAGGACTCCACAACAAAATAGTGTTGCTGAGAGAAGGAATAGGACACTGATTGAAGCTGCTAGATCTCTGTTAGCTGATTCAAAACTTCCAATTACTTTCTGGGCTGAAGTAGTTAATACTGCTTGCTATGTCCAAAACAGAGTTCTAATAGTCAAGCCTAAAAACAAGACACCATATGAGCTTTTAAATAAAAGAAAACCAATTATTGGATTTTTCAAACCTTTTGGGTGTCCTTGTACCATTCTCAATACCAAAACTCACTTAGGAAAGTTTGATAGCAAGGCAGATGATGGTTTTCTTGTCGGTTACTCATCTCAGAGTAAGGCTTACAGAGTATTTAATTCTTCTTATAGAATAATTGAGGAAAGTGACAATGTCAAATGGAATGAGAACTCACCAAATCCTATTGGTTCTGGTCCTCAGTGGTTGTTTGACATTGATTCACTAGCTAACTCTTTGGGTTTCAGTAGTGATGATCATGCAGGTTCAGGAAGTGGAGGATCAGAGGATGTACAAGTACAAGCCATTAGTCCTCAGTCTGTGATCTTTCCCATTCCTACAATGGAACCTGTTGAAATCTGTGAAAAGGAGACTGTTACTGAACCAATTCAGAGTGAAGAAGAAAGAAGAGATAAGGAGATTTCAGAGCATGAAGAACCAAAAGTAGCTGATGAGATCCCCTCAGCTGACTTAAATGATTCCAATCTAGAAGTAGGAATCAATGAAGAACCTAGTCATCAGACTAGAACACAAAAGAACCATCCTCCAGAGCTGGTAATAGGAGACATATCTTCTCCTATGATAACTAGAAATCAAAGCAGACTTCAAGAGTTGCAGGATCAGCAACATACAGTACTCTCTTGCTTTCTATATCAGATTGAGCCTAAGAAGGTTTATGATGCAATGAAAGATTCAAGTTGGATAGAAGACATGCAAGAAGAGTTGCTACAATTCAAGTTGCAAGAAGTTTGGGACTTGGTGGACCTTCCAAAAGGTCATAGAGCTATTGGCACCAAGTGGATTTTCAGAAATAAAAAGGATGAGAGAGGAATTGTAATCAGGAACAAAGCAAGGCTTGTGGCACAAGGGTACACTCAGGAAGAAGGCATAGATTATGAATAAGTTTTTGCTCCAGTTGCAAGGGTAGAGGCAATTAGGATATTTCTAGCCTATGCCTCATACATGAAGTTCAAGGTATATCAAATGGATGTGAAGAGTGCCTTTCTATATGGTACAATTGATGGAGAAGTATATGTCTGTCAGCCCCCTAGATTTGAAAATCCATCATATCCTGACAGAGTATATAAACTGAATAAATCACTTTATGGTCTACATCAAGCCCCAAGAGCATGGTATGATACTCTGTCTACCTATCTCTTAGAAAATGGGTTTGAAAGGGGAATAATTGACAAGACCCTCTTCATTAAAAGAAGTAAGAAGGACATCCTACTTGTTCAGATCTATGTGGATGATATCATTTTTCGATCCACAAAAGATCAGATGTGTAGAGACTTTGAAAAGTTGATGCATAAGAGCTTCAAAATGAGTTCATTGGGTGAACTCACCTTCTTCCTTGGACTTCAAGTGAAACAACAGAAAGATGGGATATTCATAAGTCAATCAAAGTATATGAAAGACATCCTAGATAAGTACGGTTTAACAGACTCAAAGCCAGTAAGCACACCAATGGAGACTCATAAACAGATCACTGCTGATCTTGAGGGGGAGGATGTTGATGTCCATCTATATAGATCAATGATTGGATCTCTCATGTATCTCACAACCTCAAGACCAGACATCATGTTTCCAGTGTGTGTGTGTGCCAGATTCCAAGTCAAACCAAAGCAATCACATCTTCAAGCTGTTAAAAGGATTTTCAGATACTTAAGAGGGCAACCTAGATTAGGTCTTTGGTATCCTTATGAATCCAAATTTGACTTGATTGCATATTCAGATAGTAACTTGGGTGGTGCTAATATGGATAGAAAGTCTACTTCAGGTGGATGTCAGCTTTTGGGTGCAAGACTAGTATCTTGGCAGTGTAAGAAGCAAACCACAGTGTCCTTATCTACAACAGAAGCTGAGTACATTGCTGCTGCAAGTTGCTGCTCTCAGGTTCTATGGATTCAGAATCAAATGCTGGACTATGGGGTAACCTTTCTTCACACTCCAATCTTCATTGACAATAGCAGTGCTATAAGCATTGTTAACAATCCAGTCAAGAACTCCAAAACAAAGCAGACTGAGATCAGGTATCACTTTATTAGAGACTGTAATGAAAAGAAGCTTATTCAAGTTGCTAAAGTTCATATTGACAACCAGTTTGCTGATCTATTCACTAAAGCTTTTGATGTGGGTAGATTCACTTTCTTGGTCACAAGTGTGGGCATGATCAACTCTGAATGAGCTCATGTTTTAAAAAGTGTTTACATACCTATTATTTGTTATTCTTTGGTGCTACTAATCATCTTTCTCAGGAAGTTATTACCTTGCTCAAGCTTTAAAAAGTGTTTACATACCATATGTGTTCAATATGAGGGCACCACTGAAATCCAAGAAACTCGTAAGATTAACTTGGTAAGACAGTATGAAAGTTTCATCGTTGGTAAGAATGAATCTCTCTCTGACGTTCATCAGCGGTTTAACTGCTTAATCATTGACCTAAGAACTGTTGGTAGGACCTATTCTAATTCTGAGGTCCTAACAAAATTCTTAGAATGTCTTCCTGAAAGCTGGGACAATTATTCAATATGTCTTAAGCTTACAAAAGACTTAAATTCTCTTTCTCTCAGCACTCTGTATGGAATATTGCTCAACTATGAGCAATCGAATCTCCTGAAGAAGAATCTTGTAAAAGTTTCCAAAGACTCCAAAAGCACTCCTGTTGCTTTAGTCTCTTCAGAGATAATTCCATCTCAGCGATCTACTCTCACCATCACTGAGTTTGATTCTGAATCTGAGGATCTATCAGACCCTGATCTTTCAGAGTTTGATGAGTCCTTAGCACTCTTGACAAACTCTTTTAAGAGATTTGCAAGAAAGAGCAACTTTCGAAGAAGTAAGCCTCTCTCTCTTACTGAAAAGCCAAAATCAACACCTGTTGATAAGGCTACTACCACTTGCTATAACTGTGAAAAGATTGGACACTTTGCTAGTGAGTGCAGGTCGAAAAAGGTCTTCAAACCTTTACCTCAAGAAGATCCAGTGATGACAAATACCTAAAGCTGAAGAACAAATATCAAAAGCTGAAAAGCTACAAGCGAAAAGGTAAAGGTCTCATCGCTGAAGAACACGACTGGGCTGAATCAGAAGAATCAAGTTCTGATGAAGAAGAAGTCGCTAATCTCTGCCTCATGGCTGAGATTAAAGAAGAAGTGGAAGAACCATCTGAACCTTCTATGAGCTACATATCATCTCAGGTATCTATCTCTACAAATCCCTCTCTGCCTGAAGCTGAGAGAAGTCGCGCTGTTGATGTGTTGATGATTGACCTTTATAATGCTCTAAACGACAAAACTCAAGATGAGAATAAAAATGTTCATTTAACTTAAGAGCTAGAGAAATGTCATGAAAAGATCAGAGAACTAAATCTTTTAGAAGAAAAGTTGAAAGATCAAGTCATTATAAATGAAATCATCAGCATTGAACGCGAACAAGCCATCGCTGCTCTAAAAGCAAAAAAGGCTCATGTTGAAAAATGGTGCAAATCATCAACAAAAATCTCTGAGATAATAAATGCTCAAATTCCTGAAAGTGATAGAACTGGTCTTGGTTTTTGGAAACCACAGGATGTAACTAAAAAAGAAAGTTCATCGCTTAAGTTTGGAACGTTTGTCACTTCTTTCTTTGACACTTCTTATAATCAATTCTATCCTAGTTCTTCTTCTAATTCTATTCCTGAGGAAAAATCCAAAGACACTAAGTCTGCGGATAAAGGAAAGTCCATTCTCCTTCCTCAGAAGGCTACCAGAAAAGCAAAGCTAAAAGTTCCCTCTAAATCTTCAGCTAATCAATCCTCTAGCTCTATGATAGAAATCTTTGATCTCTATCCTCCAAAGCTAAAGATTGATCTTAAATCCACGAGATCTGAAGAAATGAAAATTCCTCCCAGATCTCATGAGAAAAGCCTTCTCGGACCTGGCCCTGCTCATCTTAAACTTGCAAAACCTTCTACTGGTCCTAAAACCGTTTTCAAATACAGAAAATGTTATCACTGTGGTTTTACTGATCATATTGCAAGCAAATATCAAACTGCCACTAAAGCTGACAAAACAGCTAAAATGAAGAAAAATGCCTCTAAAGCTGAGAAGGTCACCTAAGTTGAAAAATCGACCAAGGTGAAGAATACCACTAAGGTTAAGAAATTAACCAAAGTGAAGATCACCACTGAAGCTGAATCTTCATCTGCTGAGAAGAATGTTGAAACTTCTTTATCCACTAACTTTAAAGGACCTATTGAAAAGTGGGTACCAAACAACGCTTAATCTTTCTTATGTGTGCAGGGATCAAAGGGCATCTGGTATCTTGATAGTGGATGTTCTCGTCATATGACTGGACAAAAAGACCTGCACATTGAATACAAGGAATAGAAAGGTCCCTCTATGACCTTCAGTGGAAATGGAAAAGGATATACCCGAGGGTTTGGTGTCCTCAACAATGGGACAACTACCTTTCGAAGAGTCGCTTATGTAGATGAACTGAAGCACAACCTTCTGAGCATCAGTCAGCTATGTGACAAAGACTACAAAGTTCGCTTTTCTAAGAAAGCATGTTCAGTGGTGGATGAGAAAGGAAAACTTGCTCTCAGTGGTTATCGCAGAGAAAATGTCTATGTAATAGATATGGACTCTACTAACATCGAAAACTTATGTTTTCTCTCTAACGCCTCTTCTGATGTCAACAGGCTATGGCATAAAAGGCTCTCTCATCTAAACTTCAAAACCCTGAATTCTCTCTCATCTAAGGAACAGGTTTCTGGTCTTCCTCAGCACTCATATGCTAAAGAATCTCTCTGCTCAGCATGTGAAAAAGGAAAACAAACAAAAGCTAGTTTCAAGTCTAAACAAGTTTCCTCAGTGACAAGTCCTCTTCAGCTCTTGCATATGGATCTGTTTGTCCCTGTCAACATCCAATCAATAGCTGGAAAGAAATATACGCTTGTCATTATAGATGAATTCTCTCGTTATACCTGGGTTATCTTTCTTCGCTGTAAGAGTGATACTCCAGAAGAACTAATATCTTTTGTTAAAAAGATGGAAGTGCTGAATAATCTTACTGTTCGTTCAATAAGAAGTGATCATGGAACTGAATTCAAAAACAGTTCTCTGAACAATTTCTTTGAGAACAAGGGAATTTCTCATAACTTCTCTTCAGTAAGAACACCTCAGCAAAACGGAGTCGCTGAAAGAAGAAACAGAACGATCATTGAAGCTGCTAGATCAATGCTCAACGATTCTCATCTCCCTACTCAATTTTGGGCAGAAGCTGTAAACACTGAATGTTTTACTCAAAACAGATCGCTGATAGTAAAGCGATTTGGGAAGACAACTTATGAACTTTTTCATGGAAGGAAGCCTTCTATCAGTTTTCTTCATATCTTTGGTTGTCAGTGTTATATCTTAAACAACAAAGATCAACTTGGGAAGTTCGACCCAAAAGCTGATGATGGAATATTTCTAGGATATTCCTCCATCTCCAAAGCCTATAGAGTTTTCAACAAAAGAAGACAATCTGTGGAAGAAACAATTAATGTCACATTTGATGAAACTCGCTCAACGAACTCTAAACCAATCACTGATAATGAAGAGTTAAATGCTTGGATGTTCTCTCATTACAGAGAAACTGAATCCTTCTTCTCAAACCATCAGCATTCAGATCCTCCAGCCGCTGATGATGATCCAAACATTATACCTCCTAACGCTGAATCCAACTCATGGGTTTCAGCTGAACCTCTAAACACCTTGCTACCATCAGATCTACCTCTGTCTGAAAACCTCTCTGATAACAACCATCTTTCCACTACTCAACAGTTAATTGCTGATGAACCTCAAACATTCTCATCAGTAAACATCCCAATTGTTGATTCAACCTCTGAGTTGAGCGATCATGCTCCTGCTCAGCGATGGACCAGAGATCATCCAATAGATCAAATTCTTGGTGATCCAGATGCAGGTATTCAGACATGACGAAGCTCAGGTAATATCTGTCTCTTTGTCAACTTTCTTTCTTTAATAGAACCAAAGAAGACTGATGATGCTCTCAGAGATCCAAACTGGGTCAGCGCTATGCAAGAAGAGCTGACTGAATTCTCTCGAAACAAAGTTTGGAATCTCGTTCCTAGACCATCTGATAAAACTGTTATAGGCACCAAATAGGTGTTTAGAAACAAGTTAGATGAACATGGAACTGTAACCCGCAACAAGGCTTGACTTGTTGCTCAGGGATACAGACAAGAGGAAGGTATAGACTATGATGAAACTTTTGCCCCTGTGGCTAGGCTCGAAGCAATTCGACTATTCTTAGCTTATGCAGTCTATAAAGATTTCATCGTCTATCAAATATTTGTAAAATCAACGTTCCTAAATGGAAAGCTGAATGAAGAAGTCTATGTAGAACAACCTCTATGACCCTAAGTATCCAAATTATGTTTATAAATTGGATAAGGCTCTCTATGGTCTTAAGCAAGCCCCTCGTGCTTGGTATGACACTCTCTCATCATTTCTTATCTCTGAAAATTTTGAAGGTGGCAAGATTGATAATACGTTATTTTTCAGAAAGATAAAAGGTCATATAATTTTTGTACAAATATATGCCGATGACATAATATTTGGTTCTACTAATCCATCTCTATGTACTCGCTTCGCTGAAAGAATGAAGAAAGAATATAAAATGAGTATGATGGGTGAGCTGACATATTTTCTTGGTATTCAGATTAAACAATCTGACAAAGTTACTTTTATCAGCCAAGGTAAGTATGTTAAAGATATGCTAAAGAAGTTTGATCTTAATCAAACTTCAACAATGAAAACTCCTATGACACCACCCCTGACACTTAACAAAGATCCTTCTGGAAAACCTGTTAATGTCACTGCCTATAGAGGAATGATAGGCTCCCTGCTGTATCTTACAGCGAGCCGACCTGAAATTATGTACTCTACTTGTTTATGTGCACGCTATCAATCTAAACCCAAGGAATCCCATCTGATTTCTGTAAAGCGAATTTTCAGATATCTGAAGGGAACTCCTAACCTCGGTCTTTGGTATCCCAAAGACTCAGGGTTCGATCTAACTAGTTATTCTGATAGTGATTTTGCAGGCTGTAAACTTGACAGAAAGAGTACCACTGGTGGATGTCAACTCTTGGGAGGAAAGCTGGTAAGTTGGACAAGCAAAAAGCAAAACTTAGTGTCCACTTCCACAGCTGAAGCTGAATACGTAGCCGCTGGAAGCTGTTGTTCTCAGATCTTATGGATGAGAAATCAACTATTAGATTATGATCTTCAGCTATCAAAGATTCCTATCTATTGCGATAGCACTAGTGCTATAGCTATAGCAAATAATCCAGTACTACATTCAAAGACAAAACACATAGAGATCAGATATCACTTTATCAGAGATCATGTGATGAATGGTGATATTGAACTTCACTTTATTCCTACTGACTTTTAGCTCGCTGATTTATTCACCAAACCTCTTGATGAGACAAGGTTCAACTTTCTCATCAGTGAGCTTGGAATGCTGAATATCGAAGAATAAATCTTCAGCGCTCATGCATTGTGTCAGTAATCATAAGTTCCCCTTTTATCATTCTCTCTGATAAACATTCTGACTCTCAGGTATGTTTTCTCAATCCCTACAACTGAATCTTCATTCAGTTAAGATGTTTTTCAAAATATAAACTTTAATCACTGAAACTTTCTTCAAATGATTAAAAGCTTTTTGAAATAAATTTATCACTGATATTTCTAGTCAGTGATCCTTTAAAAGAAAATCTATCCCTATCTTTACCATCAGGGATACTTTCAAAAAGAAAAATCTATCGCTAACTTTTCTTCAGCGATAATTTCAAAACGGACAAATGAATAGTCTCTCTCTTCTATGACGTCATTTGAACCGACAATCCACGACATGCCTTTTTCTGACACGTTCGTCCGTTGCACTTCTATCCAATCAACTTCGTGGGATGTGTCCATGTCATGATGAGCGTTTGCTTTCCCTCCTCTCACATTCTCTCTCCTCTCTCACACGTATAAAAGAAATATTTTTCCATTCTTATCATTTTACGCTTTCTGGAAATACTTTCAAAGCAAGAATACTCTCTCAAGCATTCTAAACATTCTCAAGCATTTGCATCATCTTCTTCGAAGATCAACAAGTTATTCTTGATCTTATTCTTTTTTCTTATCTTAAATTTTTTTTACATAAACCTCCTTTTATGGGTTTATAAGATTCTAATCACATAAAATCATTTTCATTTTTGATTTTATTCTTTAAAAAACCATCTTATTTTGATTATTCTTCATTCAAAATCCTGGTTTTTCTTCCTGTTCTTATATATTTTATAAAGAACACCTTTTTAATCTTCAAATTTGTTGCTTTTCTATGTTTCTTTCCTCAAATAGAAACTAGACAAATCTTCTTTATTTTTAGACTAAAACCTTTTCTTCTACTCTTTTATCTACTCATATTCAGAATGGCTCAATCTGCTCTTGTCGCCTCTAAGAACGTCAAGTTCGCCATCGCTGAATCAGAGCTTCTGAAGAACAATCATCTCACTCGTCTCGATTTTGACGGTGTTAAGTATCCACATCTGAAGGAAGCTGCAATGTTCCTGAAGCAATCCTGCATTGCTTATGCTATCACTGTGGATCCCACACCCTCCAAAGCTCTTCTCCAACAATTCTGGTTTACTGCTGATGAAACCTCTATCACCAACAAAAAGGGTGAACAGGTTCCTGCTATCTCCTTCAGCACTCAACTGGGCTCAGGGATGATGACTGCCCTAGGCCTAAGGAAAGCTCTACGTTTTCCTGACAAACCCAGGAATGGATTCGACGCCTTGCCAACTAACGCTGAACTCATCCAATTCCTGGATGCCATGGAATATGCTTGGGAACCCAAGCCAAGGACAACAATTCCAAACAAAAAGCTGACTCTTGTGAAGAAGGCACTGATGCCTTCCCAGCTAAACTACATCTTCTCACACTTCATCCAGTGTATGAGTAGAAAGAGTGGGTCACTGGACCAAGCCAGCAAGGTTTAGGTCCAGATGGCTTACTCAGTGATAGCTGGACGCAACTTCGACTACGTAACAGCTATCTTTGACGACCTGAAGTCAAAGATAGAGAAGACCGATAGGGATCCCAAAGTCCCCTACGTACGCTTTATCTGCGCGTACCTGAAGTTCCCCTACTCTACCACTTACCCCACCAACTCGGATGCATCTTTTCCGAAAGTGGGCCAGCGATCCCTGGAAGTCAAGCCGCTCCCCAACGAGGTAAGTATCTCTGAACTTCGCTTCTGACTCTCTCTCCTCACTTCTTCTACTTCAGCGGCCACGCAGGAGGTTCCTTCTTCTGCTATCCCTGCCGCTACCCCTTCTAAACGACCATCAACTGGCTCCCTTGGTCCTTCGAAGAAGGCCAAGGTGACCAAGGAGAAAACTACTTCTAGCTCTATCCCTAAGGATGTTTCTCTACAAACTTCCTTGGATACTTTCGTGGGTCTCTCCTCCACATCCTCAGCAACAACCACTTCAACCGTGCCAGCGATCTCGGTCGCTGTCACAACAACAGTGACGCAACCTACAATCTTGGTTCAACACCCTGAGGTAGCTACCCCTATCCCTACATCTTCTATCCCCATCTCTAGTCCTTCTATTTCTTTGATCTCTAACCCTCCCTCTATCTCTACTCCACAGTTTGGACCCATAGGACCTGAACATCAATCTTTTGAGGAATCTTTACAATTCTACAAAATGTTTGATAATTCAGGTATCCCTATACCCTTAAACACTTCTCCCAACTCACCATATAAGCCTGTTTCTCAAAAACTAACTTATATTTCAGGTCCTAGCTTGGCGACTGTTGACACCAATGTCAACAATCTGAGTGCAAAGGTGGATTCTATGACTGCTTCTCTCAACACCACCACCAACGCTGTTCAATCAACTGGTGAAGCGCTGAAGATACTGACAGCCACTTGCGCCTCCAAAGCTGACGTTTCTCAACTCGCTACTCTCCAAGAAGCGATTGACAAAGTCAAGGAAGACTCACAACAACAGTTTGTGGATCTGTCTACAAAGGTTGATGCCTGTGAAGTCCTTCTTCAGCAAATCTTGTCTCACCTGAAGGCACCAGCTCCGACTCCTACTCCCTCATTCACAGAGAACGATCGAACATCGCTGAACATTGCCGTGGAATTTATTCAGCAGGCAACATCTGATCTTCCTGCGTTTGAAGGCCGTCTGGATTGTTTGGAGGTTGAAGTTCAGCTGTTGGCCGATGCAAAAGTTTCATCTCCTTCCAGAGTTCTCTTTCTCAATGATAATGACAAAGAGGGGGAGAAAGCAACTGAAGAAAATACGGAGTCTGAAGTAGCTGTTGAGGTCCATCAGAAGGAAACTCCCTCTCAGGTTGAGGGGGAGATAGCTGCTGACAAAGCCCCTCCCACCTTCACTGATCTAGTCGATTTTGAAGAGGAGGAAGAAGACGATGATGAAGGCCTTGATCTTGAAGATCAAGAGGATGTTCTCATCAAGATGATGATGATGACGATGAAGATCAATCTCTATGGTGTTCTTCAGCCGTCACTTCATCAGCGATAGCTTCGAAAGAAGTTATCAAAGCAGGGGGGAGTCAAGAGACACCTTCAGGAACCCCTTCCCAAAGAAAAGGTTCAACTGCTAAGGGAATACTGAAGATGATTTCACTACCTAAGGAGAATCCTTCTCAGGCATGCCTTACTCTTGTTCCTTTTTTCTTCTATAAAAATCCCACCCTTGTTTCTTTCTAGCCTTTATCTCTCTCCTTCCTGAAAAATAAATCTATCCTTGTTCTTTTTCTAACCAGACAGTTCTCTCCCCTGCTTAAGGGTAAAGAGCTTCAAATAATACCAGCCGCTGAAGCTGATGACCAAATAATCCCAATCTCTATCAGAGAGATTGATGAAGAGAATGAAGAAGAAGAAGAGTCCCCGCAACATCATGGAAGACCCTCAAGACCATCTCACTGGTCAGAGGAAGAGAGAAAGAAAAGAACAGAGATGATCTCTCATCTGGAGAGTCAATGAAGAAAGGTCCCCTTTCAATCATCAGATCTGGAGTTCCTAACTGAAGCTGAAATTGAAGAATCCGTCAGGGCTGAGAAGTTGATTGCTGACTGTCAAAGAGATGCCTCTCTGGCTCTCAAAATTCAGTCTTCTCAAGTCAAAGACAAGAAGCTGAAAAGCAAACCAGTGGAAGTCCAGGCAGCTCTTTTGAAAGAGATTGAAGAGGAACGCTCCAATGAAAAAGCGGTCAGCGATATTTCTATCGATTGGTGCAAGCACAAAATTGACTATCGCTCTGACCCAATGAAGATCGTACCGGTTGCTATCTCTGGAAGAAAGAAGAAGGATAAACTCTCTGTCACTATGGAGATTACCAGAGAGGATGGAAGCTGCAAGGCTATGTTCATTTCAAAGCTGGAAGATCTTGGCTACATGGAGTGGCTTGAGTTCAAAGATGCGCTGAAGAAATCAAAGTCTACATACAGAGGTTATGTTGAAAGGGTAAATGATGCCCTCATCAACAGAGTCGCTGCTATACTAAAGGTGCCATCTACTCTTCCTCCAAAGTCCAAGCAAATCAAGAGAAAGCCTATCTCCTCTTCATCTGATAATGTCGCAGTGATCAGGAATGAAACCTCCATCAAATTCTCAAGAGCAGCTCTGTTCGGTCCTCCTCCTGATCTTTCATTTCTGGATCTATCTCTGCCTCCTGGCGGACCATATGTTGCGGCACAAGTACTCGAAGAACCTTTTGGAATCTTCTTCAGAGATGACGAGGAACAACTCAGATTTCAAAGGGTCTCTGAAATCCCTATATGTCCCCTTGCTCTTCTCAAGGATCTCATGTGCCTATGGTGTACTCTCTCTCCTGCTGCTGAGCCAATCATAGCGATCATCTGCAAAGAATCATTAGAGCGAAGGAAAAAAGGAGAAGAAATACCTGAGTACTTGATCAATCCTCCTAAACCCTCTTTAGATAGTTGATAGATTAGTTTCTTTTCTTGTAATCTATTAGTTTAACTTACAATAGTTAGTACATCACTTGTACTTGTAATTTTCATTCCTTGTAATTCTTTTCTTGGATTAATGAGAATTTCAGTGAAGTACTTAACTCTATCAGTACTGTAAAAGATCCCTCAAAATAGTAATTGGGACATGTATGTTATGAGTCCTGATTATTCCATCATTTTGAATTATAAAGTAATTTTCTTCAGTTACTTTGTCATTATTAAATAGGGGGAGATTGTTGATCCAAACTCTCTCAGTGATTTGATAACGACCCTTTTCTATACTTAGTGAAAATTACGTTTTAATATGTATTAGTGTTTCACCATCAGCGATCAGACTGAGTCTGTTCAGTTATCGCTGATAGTCTTCTTATAAACATCTAGTATGTATTAGTGTTTCACTATCAGTGATCAAACTGATCCTATTCAGTATCGCTGGTAGTTTCTGATGTAAACAGTAACGTAATCCCTGAAGACAAGTTTTGCGTCAACAGATGTTCATAGCTGAATCGAAGACGAAGCTGCTGAACAAAGACAAGTGTACTAGTGACCTGATGCAGATATCAGTGAATCAAAGACGAATCTACTTATATGCGAAGGAACATGAGGAAAATCTTCAAGCAATCGCTGAACTCTTGATATCTCTAAAAGAAGAGATACTCAGCGATCGAATGATCACTTAGCTTATGTCTCAAGTTTCCTTTTGTTTCTCCTTGCACAACTTAGTACGATATGTCAGAACGGACATGTCTCTGCCACAATTCGTACAACACCTCTGTCATCTACACTGTTCATTGTCCGGCCGAAAGCATGTCTCCAAAAGTCAGACTCTCAAAGCCAATCAGTGAACGCCACGTGTAAAGTACCCTGCCATGCATTTAATGCATAGGGTATAAATAGTAAGATCACCCCTTCATCTGAAGGGTGCTCAATCCTTGAACCCCATATAGAAACCCTTGTTTTCTATATCTCTTAAGCCCCCATTCTCTGAATTTCTTGTGCAACCATCTTAGTGTTTCTTAAGTTTGTTTAGATTGAGTCTGTCTTAATCTTATTCCGCAACAAACTTGTAAATTGTATTTGATTTATCAATAAACAATTTATTAAACTTTAATTTCTGTGTTTGTATTCAACCCCCCCCCCTTCTACAAACTTGTTAAGCACCTTAGGGACCAACAGTCCTTATCTACAACAGAAGCTGAGTACATTGCTGCTGCAAGTTGCTGCTCTCAGGTTCTATGGATTCAGAATCAAATGCTGGACTATGGGGTAACCTTTCTTCACACTCCAATCTTCATTGACAATAGAAGTGCTATAAGCATTGTTAACAATCCAGTCAAGCACTCCAAAACAAAGCACATTGAGATCAAGTATCACTTTATTAGAGACTGTAATGAAAAGAAGCTTATTCAAGTTGCTAAAGTTCATACTGACAACCAGTTTGCTGATCTATTCACTAAAGCTTTTGATGTGGGTAGATTCACTTTCTTGGTCACAAGTGTGGGCATGATCAACTCTGAATGAGCTCATGTTTTAAAAAGTGTTTACATACCTATTATTTGTTATTCTTTGGTGCTACTAATCATCTTTCTCAGGAAGTTATTACCTTGCTCAAGCTTCAACAGTGTAAGTGCAGTTAATGCTGCCAGTGCATAGTTAATACTGCTAGTTAGTTAATACTGCTCTCAGTTAATACAGCTAGTTAGTTAATACTGCTCTCAGTTAATACTGCTAGTGGTTAATACTGCTCTCAGTTAATACTGCTTCGGTCCCGAATCGTATAAATACCCTTTTTGCCCGCCTAAAAGCTCATAACAACTCTTTGAATACTGTTCATCTTCTCTCTAACCCTTTTTCTCTCAAGCACCTAGTAAGTTTCAGGCAAGAACACTCAAGCTCGATGGCATCTATGGCGTTCATTGATGAGCACAACGAAATCGCAATGCTTCAAAAGCCGAAGCAGGCTGATGGATTTCACCAGATAGTCAATTTTCTAAAGACAAGCCATATCGCGTATGCTCTTACAGTGTCATCATCCATCTACATTGAGCACCAGACATAATTCTGGGCAAATGCCACCATTGTTACTGAAAATGGTGTGCAAGTTATCAAGACAAGGGTGTGTAACAAACCCTTGACAGTTTCTGAAGAGGTAATTCACATCAGTCTACGTCTAGACGATGCCTCAGGTATCTCATCTATATCTAATGATGAACTGTTTTCAACTCTTACTAGAATGGGGTATGGAGGCCCATTGGGTGTTTTTATGTTCTCAAAAGCTAAATTTTCTCCCTAATGGAGGTTCTTTGTCCATACCCTGATGCACTGTATTTCTAGAAAAACTACTGGATAGAGTGAGTTCAGTAGTACCATTGCTTATGCATTGGTTTGCTTGGCCACTGCCAGAAAGTACAATTTTTCAAAAATGATTTTCAATGACCTTGTGTCAAACTTGGTAAACAAAAAGAGTTTTTATATGTACCCAAGATTTGTCCAGGCAGTTATAACCAATGAATTGATGGATATGCCTCAATTTTATGAGGTATATGTACCTAAAATCCCCAAAGGCAAGGTCTTTTCAAATATGAAGAGATATCCATTGGACTCGGAAGGAGTTGACACCCCATTGTTCTCTACAATGATGGTGGTGTCCCACAATCAAGAAGGTATGGCTTCAGGGTCAAGGCCCTCATTAGACCATCCCACTGAAAGCCAATCTCAACCTTCAATCAGTATATCAATCCCTCAGTCCCTTCTTAAAAAACCAACTTCTACAATCACCAATACCCATATCAGGAAAAAGGTAAAAAAGGCTCCTTCCCTTCTTGTACCTTCACCCACAAAGCCTTTAAGCCCTCTAATGGAGAATTCTCCGTTAGAGAATATCTATAGGGAAACCACAGGGGTGTCTCCCAACCCTAAGGAGGTGCTCACTGAGGAGATGAATGAGCATATGGGTGCAAAGGCTGCCACTACTTGTGTGTTCCAGATTCTAATTTCTATTCAATTACAATCAAACAAACAAGATTAACAACAACAATTACCTGTTTGATTACTTGAATTCTCAAGAAATACACTTTCTCTCTCTAAAAGTCTTTTTCTCTCTAAAAACAAATTCTCTCAAATCTTGAATCTGATATTACAATCTTAGTTACGTACTTATGAAAATACAAAGAGAAAAAGTATTTATACTACTACTAAAATACAAAGACTACTAAGTTTGACTTATTACAAAATAGACTTTGACTTTTAATGAGATTTGACTTTAGCAGCTTTGACTTCCTCAACTTTGACCTTCAGTATTCTTGATCTTGTATCCAACAGATTTATGCTTTAACAATCTCCCCCTTTGGATTCAAGATCATTGTTGAAAGATCTAGCAATTCAGTCTTCACTTTAAGCTCTGTCAAAGCAAACTCCCCTTTTTCATTGATGATCTTCTTTCCAAAACTGTCTTCAAACAATTAACAATCTCCCTAATGCTTACATAGAACACTTTCAGACTTTTGGAAAGAAATTATCTTCAGAATCAGCTCAAATGCTTTAGCAAATAATCTTCAAAGAAAAATTCCTCAAAACTTCAGAAATTCTTTGATCGTCTTCAAAACTTTAAATCTTTGTCATTTCTTTGATATCATCTCCCTTTAACTTCAAAAACTTTAACATTTCTTCAAACTTTTCAACCAACATTTCTTGATTTGAACTCTTCTCCCCCTTTTTGATGAATTGAGCATCAACATCATCAAAACTTTCATCAAGAAATGTCTTTGACCATTCTGATCTGAGCCTCTGATTCTTTGCCAATTCGAACAATGTATTTATCCAGATCTTTTCAAATCCGGACAAAATAAAAATGTAACACCTGAATCAACAAATGAATCAGTTAAAATGCCTGTCAGTAACACAAAGTCACTGTGTGTAATGAATACACAATATAAAGGATCTTTTTGATGTTCACTCCCCCAGGGCTTCCATCCAATCATCGAAATACCACAAAGGCAATTTCTATGAATGTTATGACAAAGAAACAAATTCTTTGTGTGCTCGTGCAAGTGTAGAAAGAATTAAGCACAAATAATTGCTTTTATAAGGCTCAACATAGTGTAAACCACTGAGACAACAGTAGATAAACACAAACTCTATGTGCATGATTGAAGTACGAAGGTGGGGCAGACTTCCTTCTCTTTCAATATCCAGATTTTCCAAATGAAAACCAGATAGATTATATGCTGCGTCCCCTTAAAAATGTGAAACATTTTCTTTTTGAGAAGAAAATGAGTGGTTGGTGGGGTTTAAGCAAGAGTTGGCATGAGCTATTTGCCTGATTCAATAACATTCACCAAAGAATTGTGAAATGCTAGTAATGTGGCTGCCTGGCTCAGAAAGTAGTTGGTGCAGAGTTTGATATTCTTTTACTCTGATCTCTCACCCTCTTTCTTTTTAATCAATAAGCTCACTACTAACCAAACTCTCTTTTCCATTTTACCTCAACACACCTACACTCATTTCTTTTGACTCCTTACACTCAATCACTAAGGGATTAACTTCATGGGTAGGAAACACTGGTTAACGTGAATCCATAGAAGTTTCAGATAAGTCCTACAAAGCATATGTTGCTCACAATGGTTTATCTTGAACATTTAAATCATAGGAAATATGGGTCAGATATATGTATGCTTAGTGATATAATCATGAAGATATGAGCATTTTAAACCATTGAAGTATTTTCAAACAAGGAAATTGAATGAATGAACATGAATGCAAGAAACTTGTTTGAAAATCTGACATTGTATAAAATGATCAGAAATGAATGATATATCAATTAAAGCTTAAGGTCAAGAAAAATTGATATTTGTCTATACGAAACAAGATATAGACATTCTTGAAATGACCGTTTTGAAATGAAATATCGCTCAAAATTCTTTGAATACAAGCGGAGTGTCTTACCATCGAAGAAAAATTGTTTCAATTTAGAGACATGGTAAGAACATGTTTGAACAAAAATTCAAACCAGTGTGTGTGAATTCAATTGTTCCTTTTTCTACATTATCTTTTATAAAATGATACCTTACATCAATGTGTTTAGTTTTGGTGTGTTGGACAGGATTAGCAGATATGGCAATCGCGCTCTTCGAGTCATAGTATATAGGAATTTTGTCATACTTGAATCCAGAATCTCGTAGCTGTGTTCGCATCCACAAGACTTGAGAGCAGCAACTGGCAGCAGCTACATACTCTGCTTCAACAGTCGATGTGGAAACGCATAACTGTTTCTTTGAAGTCCAGCTAACGAGCTTGTCTCCAAGGAATTGTACGTGACCAGAAGTACTCTTTATGTCCAACATGCAACCTGCATGATCTGCATCTGAATATGCAGTCAGTTGAAACCCTGTATCCTTAGGATACCACAGACCAAGGTCTGCAGTCCCCTTCAGATATCTAAAGATCCGTTTGACAGCGGCCAAATGGGATTCTTTGGGATCAGCTTGATATCTAGAACATAGACATGTTGAAAACATAATATCTGGTCTACTGGAAGTTAAATACATCAACGATCCTATCATACCTCTGTACGTTCTAACATCTACACTTTTACCCGAAGGATCAGTGTGGATTTTAGTACCAGGTGCCATTGGGATTCCAATTGGTTTAGAATTTTCCATTTTGTACTTCTGAAGAATATCCAAAATGTACTTAGATTGATTTATGAAAATCCCCATAGAAAGCTGTTTAACTTGTAATCCGAGAAAGAAATTCATCTCTCCCATCATACTCATTTGAAAACGTGACACCATGAGGTTAGAAAAGTTTTTGCAATATTTTGGATTAGTAGAACCAAATATTATATCATCAACATAAATCTGAATAAGAATAATATCAGCTTTTTCCTTCTTTATGAATAAAGTGGTATCGATCTTACCTTTAGAGAAACCAGACTTGACCAAGAATTTGGATAATACATCGTACCAGGCTCGAGGGGCTTGTTTTAATCCATAAAGGGCTTTGTCTAATATGTAGACATGATCTGGCTTATCTGAATTAACGAACCCTTTTGGTTGAGACACGTACACTTCTTCTTTAAGAATGCCGTTCAGAAAAGCTGTTTTCACATCCATCTGAAAGACTGTGAAGTTCTTATGAGCAGCGTAGGCGAGAAACATTCTTATTGCCTCTATACGCGCTACTGGAGCATACGTCTCATCATAATCGATGTCTTCCTCTTGCCGGTAGCCTTTAGCAACAAGTCTAGCTTTGTTTCTGATGACGACACCATCTTCATCCTTTTTGTTTTTGAATACCCATTTAGTTCCTATCACGGTTTTTCCTTCAGGCTTAGGAACTAATCTCCAAACCTTTAGGGCTTCAAACTGATTGATCTCTTCTTGCATTGCAGATACCCAGTCCGAATCAGCAAGAGCATCAGATACTCGAGTTGGCTCAATCTTGCTGAGGAATGAGTCATGCATATACTGATTAAGAGTCGCTGACCTTGTCTGAACAGGCTTATCAACATCTCCAATTACTTGATGTAATGGATGGTCCTTGGTCCAGCGATGCTCATGTGGGAGTGGAATAGATAAATTCTGAACATGATCATCATCTTGAAATCCACTTTCAAAATCTTCAGTTTGAATTACAGGAGGGGGATTTTCAGTTGAAGTTTCATGTGCAGAAGTATCAGTGGGAACAGCAGATTCAGGCTGTTGAGTAGACAAAGTATTACACCCAACTGAAATAGTTACTTCTGGCTCAATATTTGCTTGTGCATCTTCAACTTTAGGAGTAACAATAGGAATATGAGTTTCAGACTGAACTGGGGATGCTTGTTCAGTAATAACCTCTGAATTGACTGGATGATTACAACTTGTATCTTCAGACCTGTCAGTCACTGCAGATTTAGCTACATTAGTTCCAAGAAACTCATCATAAAATAATTCAAATAACAAATCTAAATCAGTTAAATGTGAAGTAGATGTAGAAGCGTTATCCGAATTTGTCGCTGTAGACACAGGTTCTGAACTGATCTGCCCAGAAGCTAATACACCTGTGATAACGGGTTCTGAATTGAGTTGATCAGAAGCCATATCTTCATCAAATGTGACATTGACGCTCTCCACAACTGTCTTTGACTTCTTTATATAAACACGATATGCAGCAGAAGTTGAAGAATAACCGATAAAGATGCCTTCATCCGCCTTAGCATTGAATTTGTTCAGACTCTCTCTATCGTTAAGCACAAAACATTTACACCCAAATATATGAAAGTATTTGAAGGTAGGTATTCTGTTGTTGATCAACTCATATGGAGTCTTTTGAAATCGGCGGTGTATCATGGAACGATTTTGCGTATGGCATGCAGTCGACACAGCTTCCGCCCACAAGAATAGAGGTAGATCTGATTGACTAAGCATAGTCCGAGAGGCCTCGACTAGCGTTCGATTACGTCTTTCTACTACTCCATTTTGTTGAGGCGTTCTAGCAGCAGAATACTGATGTGAAATCCCAACTGATTCGAGATATTCACCAACAATCTTGTTCTTGAATTCTGTGCCATTGTCAGTTCGAAGGAACTTGACTTGTCGCTGCAGTTTCACCTGGGCCGTCTTTAAGAATGAAATGAGAACTTCAGGTGTCTCATCTTTTGATCGAAGAAATTTGACCCACGTGTATCTTGAGTAATCATCCACAATAACCAACACGTATTTCTTACCACCCAAACTCTGAGTTCTCATTGGACCACATAAATCCATGTGTATCAGTTCTAATGGAGAACTAGTGCTTGGTTTAGGCTTCGGTTTGTGAGCGGCTCTCTTCATCTTACCCTTCTCACAAGCTGTGCATAAGTGTTCTTTTTCGTATTTCAGCTCAGGAAGTCCCTTTACTAATTTCCCACGAACCAGCTTGTTGATGTAACGAAAGTTCAAGTGAGATAAACGTCTATGCCAGAGCCAACTTTGTTGCTGTGTAGCTTTTGTCATCAAGCATACCTGATTGTCAATCTGAATTTTGGACAAATTGATGGTGTAGAGGTTTGTCTTTCGATGTCCACCCAAGAGTTCTGAACCGTCTTCAGTACGAACTGAGCAACTCTTAGACTTGAAGTTGACCTCTAACCCTTTATCGCAGAATTGACCTATGCTGAATAAGTTGTGCCCCAAACCTTCGACATAACTCACTTTACTGATCGTTATATTGTCTTGAATAATGTCACCATATCCTAAGATAGGTGAAAGCTGATCGTTTCCAAATCTGACATTGCCACTGAATTTCTCTGTATAGTTAGACAATAAAGCTTTTTGCCCAGTCATATGCTTGGAACATCCACTGTCCAAGTACCACATATGCCGGGTCTGCAAGAGAAATCAGGCAATAATAGACTTAGGTACCCATTTAAAAACGGGACCTAACAGTTTAGTACAAGATTTTGGCATCCACTTAAAAATGGACCCTCTGTTCTTGTGAAAGCTTTGAAAAACATTTGACTTTGAAGAATATACATGATAAGATCCATACCAATCAGAAGAATCATGAGAATAAGCAAAGTCAGTTTTCCGATAATTATGATGAAATTTAGTAGTAATAGGAGATAATTGAATCAACTGCTTTATTGAATAACGCTTGTAAGAAGTTACAAGGTTTTGTTTACGAGAAGCACATTGATCAACTACATCAGAATCACTACTAACAGATTCAGTACAAAAATTATCAGTAACTGATTCAGCTATCTCAGCATCCTTCTGTTTTGGTCTCCATTTGGATTGAGCTTTCAACTTTTTCTTCCTTAAATCTGAAACATAAGATGTAGATTTATTAGGAAAAGCAGATTTCCTAGATTGAGTTTTCTGATGTATACCAGTGTATTTCTGTTTCTGTAATCGCTGTTTCTTATGTTTCTTACCATGAGCATAGTAATCAGCAGTTACAGAAACTGAATCACCAACCTTAGTTGATGTTTCACCAATATGAACATCACTTGGTAACACTTTGTCATTTTTAAGACAAGTAGAATGATCAGGAAGTTTAGAATGAATGTCAAACATATCAGATTCTTCCATGCTCCCATCATCAGAATTAAAAGAATCATTTGCAGACTCAAATAAGTCATCAGAATTATCAGAGAAAGTTTGAGGTGCCTTTGAAACTGTAGAACACTTTGTTGATTTAACTTGAAAAACAGTGTTCTTTAAAACGGTAGAAAATACATTTTGTTGAATATCCACCAAAAGTTTTTCATCAGATAAAACATTTTCAAGCTTGACTATTTTGCTTTCAAGAATAGATGTAGGAACATAAATCTTTGCAATCGCAGGTTTTGCCTTCATCTCTGAAGCGGAATAACTAACAAAATAGTCATTTGAAAAAACTTTTGGTGTTTCTGAAAGATAACTATCATTTAACTTTACATATTTAAATGGTAGTTGCATTTTCTTTTTATTCTTTCTATTTTCAGTTTCTTTGGCCTCATCTTCGTCTGACAATTTGGTAACAAATTTGGGTTTTAAATGAGTATGTTTACCAGCACAAGCAAGAAAATCATAGTTATAAAGTGCCGGCTGTTTTCTGATGGCTTTCTTAAGATAATGGGGGTTGTTAAAACCAAGTCCCCATCTTTGCTTAACATCAACCTCTTCATTAGGAGCATTAAGAAAAATGGTTTGATCTGTTTGACCTATTTTATAAAGTTTAACTTTCAGATCATTTACCTTCTTGTTCAAATTCTTGTTTTCAACCTGCAACTTATAAACAGTTAGTGCAGATTCATTCTTTTCAAACTCATATTTATTTACTTTACCTTCAAACTCAGAAATCTTCTTTTCAAAATCATCTACTTTAGATTTAGAATCAGAATCAGATTTGCTTAAAGAATCAATCAGATCTTTGTTTGAAATAACAGAAGTATTAAGTTCAAATATCTTCTTGTTCTTTTTAGCAACCTTTTCCTTTTCATTTTTCAGATTATTTTGTAAATTTTGAAGCTCAACCACCATGGTTTCCAACTTGGTAATGAAATCTTTTGGAGTTAAGTTTAATACCTCATTAACTTCTTCATCATCTGACTCGTCATTCTTGTCCTCTTTGCCCATGAGACAGATATGAGCATTTTCTTCTTTCTCATCACTTTCATCCTCAGAATGATCTAACCAAAAATCATCCTCGGCCATTAAAGCAACACCAGCTTCTTGTTGTCTTGCCAAAAGCAACTTGTTCTGATAGTACTGAGAGTTGCAAACTTT
Organism: Arctium lappa; assembly: GCA_023525745.1. NCBI lineage: Eukaryota > Viridiplantae > Streptophyta > Magnoliopsida > Asterales > Asteraceae > Arctium > Arctium lappa. Next base: position 55,372,358 of record CM042059.1, on the reverse strand, counting down.
CGGCTTTCGGCAATCTTTGGCATAATGACCCAACTTACCGCAATTGTAGCATTTAATTGAATCAGTTGCTGGCTTCTCAGCAGCAGTGTAGTCATTTGCAAACTTCTTCTTCTCATCCGGTTTCTTCTCACCATACCTATTCTCTTCAAATCTCTTGCCTTCTACCCTTTCCCGATGCTCGTGGTTCTTTGAACTTGATGACGAATAACGTTGAGAATTAGATCCCGGCTTCTTATAAAATTTCTTTTGAAATGCACGAGTCAGCAATATCATAGCTTGTTTCAAACTTTCGCCATCATCACTATCAGACACAGAACCAGACTCTGAACTTGAACTCACTTTCTTTTTCTTTTTCTTCTTCTCAATCTTCTCTTTCTTTTCCTTCTTCTTTTCACCAACAACCAAAGCTATAGGATCAGGAACTTGTATTGCCTTCTTCTTCTCAGCTCTTTTCTCTTCAACCTCTTCTTCATTCTGTTTCAGGGTCTCATAAACTTCATGAAGAGGGATTTCATTCAAATCTTTCATTTGTTTCATCCTTCTTGTGTGCTTTTTCCATTCAGAACGAAGGATGCTCAAAAATTTCACATTGTTTTCCAACTGCTTCTTCTTGACTTTGTTCTTAGTCAGCTCATTCAGAAGCAAAGTAAATCTCTCATATGTGTCTTCTAAGCTCTCATTCTCCTTTGCCTTGAATTCCTCATAGTTATTGATACAGTTGGCCACCTTTATTTGATTCCCTATTTTTGATCCCATCATCATCTTTTCCAATTGATTCCACATCTGTTTAGCATCATGTTTGAAGCTATCTATCTTGATGTAGATGTCATTTGGAATGCTTTGGAGTAAAAGAGATCTCGCTTGTTTGTCAGCTTTAAATCTACTATTCTGTTCTTCTGAATACTGAGAATAATCAACTTTAACTTGTTTTGTCTTTTCTTCCTTTTCTATATCCCCATGTCCACTATCAGAAGAATCATCAGCATCATCATCTGGTACATTGACAGTGACTGGTTTCATCGGACCTTCAGTAATAGACAAAAGTATATTTTCTCCATTTGAGTGTCGGTCCACGAAATCCAAAAACCTATCCTTCCATTGTTCATATTCACCCTTGAATAAAACTGGAGGCTTGACATCTGTTCCGATTGAGAGTGCATCTTTGGAAGTCATCTCGTTTAAACCTGTTTGAAAAATATATCAAATAAGAAACTAGAATTGATCGTTAGTCCAAAGTATGAAATTACAAGAAAAATCTTGAAATCTAGAAAAATCAGAAAAATTCGAAAAATTTGACTAAGTATCAGAACTCGCAACTCACTATTGAACTCGCAAGCCCTAAAACTCGCAGACTGAAGAACTCGCAGACTAAGACTTGCGCGTTCTATAAATTCTCAACCAAACGCGCAGACAAACTCGCAAGTAAACTCGCAAGAAAACTCGCAGATATTTGCGCATTTTGAGAAACTCGCAAGCAAATACGTAGATCAAACTCGCAGAACAAACTCGCAAGCGCCGAAACTCGCTAACCACTGTTCACACTAGAACTCGCTAACTGTGAAGTGCGCGTTTCCCAAACTCGCAGATCGAAGCTTGCGCGTTTGAACTAAACTCGCTAGCCACTCTTGCGCGTTTCAACACTTAGAATTATTTCTTGAAGTTTCAAACTTGCAGGTCGATAAACTCGCTGATCACTGTTTCTCCTCAAACTCGCAGGCCAAAGAACTCGCAAACTACTATTCCTTCTAAAACTCGCTAGCTTTGATTAGCGAGTTTGATGAACTAGCTGGCCACTACTAGCGCGTTTCTTGAAACTCGCAAGTAGCCTTGCGCGTTTGAGACCAAAAGCCTTCTTTCGACTTGCGCGTTTTACCCTGATGAACTTGCGCGTTCCACGAAGAACTTGCGCGTTCTAGCGATCTAGCGCGTTCTTCCTACTGTCGACCCAAAAACCTGAGTTTTTCATCTGAAATCGATCTTTCCTTGTTCCAAACGCTCTGAAACTCTGGATTGATGCTCGATTACAACTCTAGAACGAATTACAATTCAAGAATTTTACAAACAAACACTTACAAATCAAAATAATAGATGTAACAGTAAAAACGACTCGTTTACACAACTTAACAAAAATCACAAAATTCGTGTGATTTTACAGTGCAATACATTAAATTGATTACAAAGACTTAATCAAAAACACTATTCGAACACTTTCTATCCAAACTCTGCTCCAAAAACACTCTGAAACTCAGAATTTGATTCTTAACAGTAACGACTACAGAGACGATGAACAGTAACTCGATTTCTTGAATTTCTTGATTTGATTTCACTTTGGATTTGCTCTGATACCAATTATGTGTTCCAGATTCTAATTTCTATTCAATTACAATCAAACAAACAAGATTAACAACAACAATTACTTGTTTGATTACTTGAATTCTCAAGAAATACACTTTCTCTCTCTAAAAGTCTTTTTCTCTCTAAAAACAAATTCTCTCAAATCTTGAATCTGATATTACAATCTTAGTTACGTACTTATGAAAATACAAAGAGAAAAAGTATTTATACTACTACTAAAATACAAAGACTACTAAGTTTGACTTATTACAAAATAGACTTTGACTTTTAATGAGATTTGACTTTAGCAGCTTTGACTTCCTCAACTTTGACCTTCAGTATTTTTGATCTTGTATCCAACAGATTTATGCTCTAACACTACTCCTGCTAGCACAGAGGAGGCCAGTGGTAACATTAGTAAGACTGTCAGGATCGAATTCTCAACAAGAATTAATTCTCAGAAACAATATCAAAGAAGTTTGCGGAATAACACTTTGATATTCAATGAAACAGTAAACCAAAACAGTAAATATGAAGAACAAACTGTAAACTTGTATTGAATAATTGAAATCACAAGATTACACACTCAACCTCAATCTTGAAGAACAGACTCTTTCAAGACGAATTCTACTTCTCTAGAATTAGGATCTATGCCTTGAGGTTGATTTTCTCTCTAGAACTTAGAATGAATAATAATCTAAACTATTCTATATCTTCTATACATATACTAATCAAAAGATAATTACAATAAATAAACATATCTTCAGTATATCTTCCATGTATATCTCTAATCTTTCCAGCTGTCATCCTTTTCATTCGGATCTTCAAGTCATAAGCAGCACTAACTATGCTCAGCAGCATTAACTTCTTCAAGCAGCATTAACTGTAAGCAGCACTAACTACTAGCAGTACTAACTAGCTAAACAGTACTAACTTTGTTCAAGCAGTACTAACTTTGACTAGCAGTATTAATTCTACTAGCAGTAGTAATACTCAGCAGTATTAACCTTGAAGTCTTCTAGCAGTAGTAACTCTGAACCAGCAGCATTAACCATACTTAAGCTTTTCTTCAGTTCCCAACAATCTCCCCCTAACTTGACTTTTAGGAAAAGAAGTCAAGTTCTTCAGATGCTCTTCAAGATGCTTTCAACACCTCAGGTTTAATTTCCCAAATTTGGATCTAAGCCCAAACTTTGATTTACAGTTCTTCTCACCACAATCTTGGCCATCTCTGAATCTTTTGTACATACCAGTGTAGCTTTAAGCATCCCTTCTAACTTCTCCTTGCTATGCTCATAGATTTTGTTCACCAGGTAGTATTCATGATAACAGTTGTCAATAGTAATCATGTATACTCCACAGTTTTCAAACAGTATCCATTTATCAATCTTCTTGAATATGAACTCATGCTTATGATCTTTAATCCTGTAATTCACTCTTTCTGGATCAAACATCATGCACAAGTATTCCAATGTCACTTTGAGAAGATTCTCTTCAGTACCTTTCAACACAGGTTCATAAAGTTGCATCCCCACTTTGTATAATTCTTCTATATCAGCTCTTGAACAACTTCTGATAACTCTCCCCCATGTTGAATAAGCTTCAAATGAACCATCAGCTCTCTTGATTCTGAAGAAAGTCTTGCCACTGTCTCTTAGAATATCCCAGAAGATGATCTCTGGAGCTTGCATAGAGATTGGAACAGCCTTCAAGGGTTCCACTATTGTCATGTACAGATCCATACTCTCATCAGTTGGCTTACTTGACTGTTCTGGAAGTTGTACTGATTCTGCTATAGGTACCTCTGAATGCTCTGCTGTAGTACCAGCTGTTTCTTCCACTCTGGGCCTTTTAGACTGCTTTTTGGAAGCAAAATTGTCTTCACCCTTTTTCCAGCTTTGGCTTCTACACCAACACTCTCAGGTTCTTCCTTATTCTCTTCTACTTTATCTTTTGAGGGTGTGGTCTCCTCAGGGAATGGTTTTTGAATATTCAGGTCATGCCTTTCCTTCATTCTTCTCTCAGCCTCCTCCCTTTGTGCTGAATCCCCTTGGAGCTTGGCCATTTCCTTTTGATACAACTCTTCAACCTGAGTGTATGCCATATTGGTAAACATCTCCCCCTTAACACCAATTACACCTTTCAGGAAATTAATCATTTTTCTTCTTTCCTGATTGGCCAAAAATGTTTTGGAGGGTTGTCTTTTCTGTTTTGGCATCCTTTTGACTTGAAGTTTCTTGGCTTGAGCTGCTTCTTTGATGCTTTTCTGATATTCTGCATTCAACTTTCTAGCCATGATCTTTGCGAGTTCTCTATCCTTTTCTGTTTGCAACTGTTCCTCCTTTTCCATTTGGTCTTGAAGCTGCTTTGCTATTGCCTCATCCAATTCAATTTGGGACTTCTTCTTTGCAGGCATTTCAGCTTCAACCATCTTCTCCTTTCCTTTGCCCTTTGACTCTTTTGCCTTTTCTTTCTCCTTCTGTTGACTTCCTTCTTCATTTATGGCTACTCCCTTGGCCTTTTGAGTAGCCTTAGGAGTATCATTTTTTGCTTTGACCAATGTTTCAGCAATTTCCATTTCTTCAATAGAAAGCCCTGTTACTGCTGCTTCTGTTACTGCTGCTTCAGCAGTATTAACAGTTTCTGCTGCTTCAACAAATTCTGTTTATTTTTCTTCCTCCCCCTCAACCTCAAATGCCCTCTTAGCTGTACTTTCTTTCTCTGTTTCTGCCTCTTTCTCCCCCTTGTTGGAAGCATCTTTATTATTTGACCTCTTCTTTAAGACAAACTGGTTTCTCCTCTTCTTTTGCACTAACCTTGTCACCATTTTCTTTAATTTGGCAATCTGTTCTTGTTGGGACAAGATTACCAATTTCATTTCTTCTATCTCTTTGCCTTGTTTGATGACATCCAGGTTGATGTTACCCATTGTCTCCATCAATTCATCATAGTCATATCTGTCCTCACCTTCTCCAGGAGTGTTACCCCCTATTGAAGGATCATTGGATCTTTTATTAGTGGATGTCTTCTGCCTAGCAAAAGCACTATCCACCCCCGTGGTTTCTTGGCACCTGGGACCTTTGAATGATTGCTCATTCAAAGTTGCCATGGGGGAGGTCTTATTGATGTTACCACTGTCCTCCTCTGTGCTAGCAGGAGTAGTGGCAGCCTCATCACCCATATGCTCTTCCTCCTCCTCAGAGAGCACCTCCTTGGGGTTGGGAGACACCCCTTTGGTTTCCCTATTGATATTCCCTAAAGGAGAATTCTCCCTTAGAGGGCTTAAAGGCTTGGGGGTTGATGGTACAAGAAGGGAAGGAGCCTTCTTTACCTGTTTCCTCTTGTATGTTTGGGTGATTGGTGAGGTTGTTTTTTCAAGAAGGGACTGGGGAATAGATTTAGAGTGGGAAGGTTGGGATTGGCTAGCAGTAGGATGGTCTAATGGGGGCCTTGACCCTGCTGCCATACCTTCATCAGTGTGGGACACCACCATCATTGTAGGGAACAATGGGGTGTCAACTCCTTCCGAGTCCCCAGCAGATCTTCTCATATTTGAGAAAACCTTGCCTTTGGGGGGTTTAGGTACATATACCCCAACAGGATGAGGGATATCCGTCAATTCATGAGTAATAACTTCTTGGACAAACCTGGGTACATAAAGAAGCTCTTTTTGTTTCCCATGTTTGAGACAAGATCACTGAAAATCATTTTAGAGAAGTTGTACTTTCTGGTAGTGGCCAAGCACACCAAAGCATAAGCAATGGTACTGTTGAACTCACTCCATCCAGTAGTCTTTTTGGAGATACAGTGCATAAGGGTATGGATAAAGAAACGCCATTGGGGTGAAAATTTGGCTTTTGAGAACTTGAACACACCCAATGGGCCTCCATACCCCATTCTTGTAAGAGAAAAGAACAGTTCATCATTTGGAATAGAAGTTATACCAGAGGCATCGTCTAGACGTAGACTGATGCGAATAACTTCTTCAGTAACTGTCAAGGGTTTGTCACACACCCTTGTCTTGATCATTTGCACACCATTTTTAGTGATAATGGTGGCATTTGCCCAGAATTGCCTTTGATGCTCGATATGGATTGTAGGCGATACAGTAAGAGCATGGGCAATATGGCTTGACTTGAGGAAATCCACAATCTGGTGGAACCCAGCGGCCTGTTTGGGCTTCTGTAACATCGCGATTTCATTGTGTTCATCTATGAAAGCCATGGATGCCATTGAGCTTTGAGAAAATCTTGCCTGAAAGCTTTGAACTTGAGAGAGAAAGGGTTTAGAGCGCAAGTGAACAGTATGCAAAGAGTCGTTATGAACTTTTAGGCGGGCTAAGGGTATTTATAGTATTCGGGATATAAGCAGTATTAACCTAGAGCAGTATTAACGGACAAGCAGTATTAACTGCAAGCAGTATTAACCACTAGCAGTATTAACGGACAAGAAGTATTAACCACTAGCAGTATTAACTAACTAGCAGTATTAACTGCGAGCAGTATTAACCACTAGCAGTATTAACTAACTAGCAGTATTAACTGCGAGTAGTATTAACCACTAGCAGTATTAACTGAGAGCAGTATTAACCACTAGCAGTATTAACTATACTTACTCCTTTAATCTTGCGAAAATCTGAGTACTGCTATACATATCCTGAAAAAATAAGATTAGTAACACCAAGAATAAACACTATACAGGTATAGAACCACTTTTTAAGAAGGGGTTTATTCAGAGTTGATCATTCCCACACTTGTTACCAAGAAAGTGAATCTACCTACATCAAAAGCTTTAGTGAATAGATCAGCAAACTGGTTATCAGTGTGAACTTTTACAACTTGAATAAGTTTCTTTTCATTACAGTCTCTTATAAAGTGATACCTGATCTCAATGTGCTTTGTCTTTGAGTGCTTGACAGGATTGTTCACAATGCTAATAGCACTGCTATTATCAATAAAAATTGGAGTGTGTAGAAAGGTTACCCCATAATCCAGCATTTGATTCTGAATCCATAAGACTTGAGAGCAGCAACTTGCAGCTGCTATGTACTCTGCCTCTGTGGTAGATGTGGATACTGTGGTTTGTTTCTTGCACTGCCATGAAACTAGTCTTGCACCCAAGAACTGACATCCTCCAGAAGTAGATTTTCTGTCCAAGTTTGCCCCACCTAGATCACTGTCTGAGTATGCTAGTAGGTCAAAGGGTGAGTCATGAGGATACCAAAGTCCCAATCTGGGTTGCCCTTTGTGATATCTGAATATCCTCTTAACAGCTTGATAGTGAGATTGCTTTGGCCTAACTTGGAATCTTGCACATACACAGACTGGAAACATTATATCTGGCCTAGATGCTGTGAGATACATGAGAGAGCCAATCATGGATCTATAATGATGCACATCCATGTCCTCCCCCTCAAGATCTGCTGTTATCTGTTTGTGTGTCTCCATAGGTGTGCTAGCAGGTTTTGAATCTGAGAAACCAAACTTGGTTAGAATGTCCTGCACATACTTGGACTGACAGATGAAGATACCATCTGACTTCTGTTGAACTTGGAGTCCAAGGAAGAAAGTAAGTTCCCCCATGGAACTCATTTTGAACCTTTGATGCATTAGTTCCTCAAACTCCTTGCACATGTTGTCTCTTGTGGATCCAAAGATAATGTCATCGACATATATTTGGACCAGCAAGATATCCTTCTTCTTTCTCTTGATAAATAGAGTCTTATCAATGACTCCTCTTTCAAAGCCATTTTCCAAGAGATAGGATGATAGAGTGTCATACCATGCTCTTGGAGCTTGATGCAGTCCATAAAGAGCTTTCTTCAATTTGTATACCCTGTCTGGATAGCTTGGGTTTTCAAACCCTGGTGGTTGACAGACATATACCTCTTCTTCAATTGAGCCATAGAGAAATGCACTTTTTACATCCATTTGATAGACTTTGAATTTCATGTAAGAAGCATAGGCTAGGAATAATCTGATTGCTTCTATCCTAGCCATAGGTGCAAAAACTTCTTCATAATCTATACCTTCTTCTTGAGTATACCCTTGAGCCACCAACCTTGCTTTGTTCCTTATGACAATTCCTCTTTCATCTCTCTTGTTCCTGAAAATCCACTTTGTGCCAATTGCTCTGTGACCTTTAGGAAGGTCTACTAGATCTCATACATCTTGTAACTTGAACTGTAATAGTTCTTCTTGCATTGCTTCTATCCAACTGGATTCTTTCATAGCATCATGTGCCTTTTTAGGCTCAAGCTGAGATAGAAAACAAGCAAGCACTGTATGCTGTTGATCTTGCATTTCTTGAAGCCTGCTTTGATGTCTAGTCATCATAGGAGAAGATATATCTCCTATTACTAGCTGTGGAGGATGATTCTTTTGAACTCTGGTGTTATGACTAGGTTCTTCATTAAGTCCTCCCTGTAGATTAGCGTCATTCAACTCAACTGAAGTGTTTTCAGCAGCTACTTCTGATTCTTTATTTTCTTGAGTCTCCTCATCTCTAGTTTCTTCTTCACTCTGACTTGGTCCAGTAGATGGTTCCTTTTCACAGTCTTCAACAGAATTCACTGTGGGTAAAGGAAATATCACAGATTTAGATATACTTTCTTGAACTTGTGTAGTCCCTGATCCTCCACATCCTGAACCTGCATAATCATCACTACTGAAACCAAAAGAGTTAGTTAGTGAATCAATGTCAAATAGCCACTGAGGACCAGACCCAATAGGATTTGGTGTGTTCTCATTGCATTTGACATTGTCACTTTCTTCAATTATTCTAGATGATGAGTTAAAAACTCTGTAGGCCTTACTCTGAGATGAATACCCAACAAGAAATCCATCATCTGCCTTGCTATCAAACTTACCTAAGTGAGTTTTGGTATTGAGAATTGTACAAGGACACCCAAAAGGTTTGAAAAATCCAATAAAGGGTTTTCTTTTATTTAAAAGCTCATATGGTGTCTTGTTCTTTGGCTTAACTACTAGAACTCTGTTTTGGACATAACAGGCAGAATTAACTGCTTCAGCCCAGAAGGTAATTGGCAATTTTGAATCAGCCAACAGAGATCTAGCAGTCTCTATTAGTGTTCTATTTCTCCTCTCAGCAACTCCATTCTGTTGAGGAGTCCTAGGGGCACTATATTGTCTCTCAATACCTTTTTCTTCACAAAAGGTGTTTAGATCAAGATTTTTAAATTCAGTTCCATTATCTGATCTAATGATTTTTACTTTTAGATTAGTTTGGTTTTCAATTCTTAGGATAAAGGATTTGATCAGTCCACTTGTCTCATCCTTAGTCCTTAGAAAATATACCCAAGTAAATCTTGAGTAATCATCAACAATAACCAAGCAGTAAGATTTCTTGCCAATACTCATAACATTTGTAGGACCAAACAGATCCATATGCAATAACTGGAGACAAGAAGAAATTGTATTTATATCTTTGGTCTTATGAGAAGTTTTATGCTGTTTGCCTTTAAGGCAAGCAACACAATGATCATCACATGAAAAGACTTTAGATGGTAAACCTCTTACAAGGTTGTTTTTAACAAGTTTGTTCATAGTCTTAAAATTCATGTGACACATCCTTCTGTGCCAAAGATAGGATTCATCTACATAAGCTTTTGAAACAAGACAATTTAGAGATGACTCACTATCAACATTGTCCATATCTAGACAATAAACATTGTCCTTTCTTGGAGTTCTAAGTAGTATCATGCTTTCATCAACTACCTTGAACCCTGGAGCAAGGATCATACACTCAGTATTAGTGAATAATATGCTATGTTGTTTGTCACAAACCTGTGATACACTTAACAGGTTGTACTTCAATTGATCAAAATAGTAGACATCCTCAAATGTCATCTTACCTTTGGTGACATTACCTTTGCCACTTATTTTACCCCCAGTAAGATTATCTCCAAATGCAACATGTCCTCCATTGATATGCTTGAAATCCTGAAGGCATGACATGTTGCCTGTCATGTGCCTAGAGCAACCACTATCAACATGCCATATGCTCTTCCCCTTGAGCTGTTGGTTGCCCTGCACATAAGATAGATCAGTTAGTATGAATTAGGAACCCAAGCCAAGGTGGTCTTGGGTACCCCTTTCTCATCAAAATACTTGCATTCTTTCTTGACAAGATTTTTGAACTTTAACTCCTCATTCTTGGAGTACTTTGTTACAATAATAGGCTTGGAAACATTCTTGCTAGAAGCAGTACTGATTTTAGAAGTACTAACTGCCTTAGCAGCACTTGCATGCTTAGCAGTACTAACCTTGTTGGAAGTAGTAACTGTGTTAGCAGCAGTAACTGTGTTGGCAGTATTAACTTTTGAAGAGGTACTAACATTATTAGCAACATTAATACTTTCAGCAGTACTAACAATAGTAGCAGCAGTAATACTTCCAGCAGCACTATCCCTGTTAGCAGTACTAACAGTTTTAGTGCTTCTAGGCACCCATATTTTAATACTTTTTTTAAAACCTTTTTCTTCATGGGGCCTTTACTTTCAACAGATGTCTTCATCACATGTTTCTTTCCAGCCTTCCTATAATCAACAGGTTTTTGCACAAATCTTTGAAAGTTCATCTGTTGATTAATAGGGTTAAAGAAGCAATATTTAGCCAAATGATTTAACTTGCCACATATGAAACAAGGTTTTGGTCTATATATTTTATTTAGATCAACTCCTTGTTTCTGAGCCCATTGATTATTCCAGTTTCTTTGATTACCTCTTTTTATACTAGAATTTAGGCTCTTGGCTTTATTGCAAGCACACTGTTTACAAGATCCAGGATTCACAACTGTGGTTTGTTTGTAATGGACCTTGTTATTCTTTCCAGTGGTTTTCTCTATTTCCTTGGACTTGACCCATATTTTCCCACATCCCTCATTGGTGATAATGGTGTTTTCTAAAGGTATCTCTTTACTTACAACATTATCCCTATTCTTACTGGCTTCTTTCTCAGTCAAATCCTTAACTACTACCTCATCCAAAGGATCTATCTTAAAAGCTTTCTCAGGCAAGTCCTTTTTCTCCTTGGTTTCTAACAGGTCTAAAGTAGGAGAGATATAGTTGTTGTTGTAAGGAGGAGGTGTATTGTTGTATCCAATACCAGGCTTCATCTTATCATGAATCTGAGCCTTTAGAAGAGAATCCATTGCTTTTGAAGCATATGAAAACTTTTCTATGTCAAGCTTAACCTTAGACAGTTCCTCTTTCAGTCTATCATTCTCTTCTAAGGATTTAGACAGTTTGGTCTCTAACTCATTCTTTTCCCAATTCCAATAGTTTGTGTCATAAGAGTGTTGAAGTTCATTAGCTTGAAAGCCTTTGATTTGCTCTTCAAATCTCTCTACTATTAACACATAATCTCTTCTGTCCTTTTCTAATCTTTTGAGATCATCACACATACTTTGATTGTGATCCCTGTATCTTTTGACAGTGTCAATGCAAGATTGAGTGCAAAGATTAGAAATTACCTCAGAGGGGAGATCAGAGACTTCTGCTATAAGAGCTTGATTCTGAATGGCTTCCTCAACTTGATCACTCCAGTCAAATCCCATTCCTTTTTGAGAAACAAGGGCTTGAGCAGGATTCTTGTTTTGATTGTAGCCTCCATTCTGAACTTGTTGTCCTCCATTCTGAGCTTGTTGGTGGTTGTTGTTTGGACCAACACTCCTGCACTCTCTAGCAAAGTGTCCTTTCATGTGACACTTATAGCACTCCACCTTAGTCTTGTCAAAACCAGCTCCATCTTCTCTTCTTTGAGAGAAGTTGTTCCTTCCTGTTCTTTTAATAAACTTTTTCACTCTCATAGATAACATGGCCATCTGCCATTTAATGTCCATCTCCTCCAGGTCATCAGGGTGAAGTTGATACAGATCATCATTAATTAATGCATTGTTGCTATGACTGGACAAAAAGGCTTCAAATATAGTTCCAGTGCCTTTTTCTGAATTTACTCCACTGGCAGTACTAACTGCTTCAGGGTTAGCAGTAGTATCATTAGATGTTGAAAGAAGTGCAGCATTGTGGATATAACCAGTGGGCTTCTTCTTGGATTCTACCTTAGTTTCAAAAACTCTCAGATCATTATATAAATCATCAAGTTCCTTCTCTTCCAGATTGTCACTCTGTCTATATGAGACAGTGTACATAGTCCATTCATCCCCAAGAGATTTGAGGAACTTTCTGTTGACATCATCTTGTTCCATCTTCACCCCTACAGTAGCCAGTTCACCAATGAGCTTGTTGAACCTATCAAAAGTTTGAGTCATAGACTCATTCTTTGAAGAAGTGAAGTTCTCATACTGCTGCTTTAGAACATCTCTTTGATTTCTTTTGATGCTTTTAGTTCCAGCAAATCTTTTCTCAAGAGCATTCCAGAGAATCTGAGCATCCGTGCAATTGCAAAATTGATGCTGATATTCATTGGGGATGGCCAAGAGCAGAGTGCTCAAGGCCTTCATCTTTGTCTGTCTGATCTTCCTCTCACCATCTGTCTTTGGTGGAGGTCTTTTCCCATCTGGTCCTATCCTTCCTGCTTCAGAAGGACCATTCTCAATGATATCCCACATTGAGTAGTCAGTGAGAAGAATGTATTGTCTGATTCTGATCTTCCACATGTCAAATTCACTGGGTTTGAGCATTGGAACCTTAGAGACCAAAGTACTGCTTGATTCTGCAAGATTTTCCATGATGAATAGATGTTTCTGAGAGATGAGACTCTGATACCACTTGTCAGGATCGAATTCTCAACAAGAATTAATTCTCAGAAACAATATCAAAGAAGTTTGCGGAATAACACTTTGATATTCAATGAAACAGTAAACCAAAACAGTAAATATGAAGAACAAACTGTAAACTTGTATTGAATAATTGAAATCACAAGATTACACACTCAACCTCAATCTTGAAGAACAGACTCTTTCAAGACGAATTCTACTTCTCTAGAATTAGGATCTATGCCTTGAGGTTGATTTTCTCTCTAGAACTTAGAATGAATAATAATCTAAACTATTCTATATCTTCTATACATATACTAATCAAAAGATAATTACAATAAATAAACATATCTTCAGTATATCTTCCATGTATATCTCTAATCTTTCCATCTGTCATCATTTTCATTCGGATCTTCAAGTCATAAGCAACACTAACTATGCTCAGCAGCATTAACTTCTTCAAGCAGCATTAACTGTAAGCAGCACTAACTACTAGCAGTACTAACTTTGTTCAAGCAGTACTAACTTTGACTAGCAGTATTAATTCTACTAGCAGTAGTAATACTCAGCAGTATTAACCTTGAAGTCTTCTAGCAGTAGTAACTCTGAACCAGCAGCATTAACCATACTTAAGCTTTTCTTCAGTTCCCAATAAAGACCTTCCCCATGGCAACTTTGGGTGAGCAATCATCCAAAGGTTCCACTAACAAATCTTTGTGTACTTAGTTTTCTGATTTAATGACCTCTAGATTTCAGATGAGCATGATGGGAGAAATCAACTTCTTCCTCGGCTTACAAGTGAAGCAGCTTCCAGATGGAATCTTCATCAATCAGTCAAAGTACGTATTTGACATTTTGACGAAGTTCAAGATGGACAAATCTACTTCTATCGGCACACCGATGGCTCACAGTGCCAAACTCAGACTCGATCCAGATGGAAAAGCTGTGGATCAAAAGACATACAGAGGGATGATTGGATCGCTGTTGTATCTAACTGCCAGTCGCTCGGACATAATGTTCTCCACGTGCTTGTGTGCCCGATTCCAAGCTAAACCAAAAGAATCTCATCTTTTAACAGTCAAACGCATTTTTAGATATATTAAAGGAACTCTTTATTTAGGATTATGGTATCCTAAAATTTCTAACTATAATTTGATTGCTTATTCAGATGCAGATTTTGGTGGTAATCAATTGGACAAAAAGAGTACTTTTGGTCATCTTCAGTTTTTAGGTGACATACTGATAAGTTGGGCGTCGAAAAAGCAAAACTGCGTTTCAATATCAACAGCCGAAGCTGAATACGTCGCTGCAGCTAGTTGTTGTGCTCAAGTGCTTTGGATGAAAACGCAACTTCGCGATTACGGGATGCTATACAAGACAGTGCCGATATATTGTGACAGCAAGTCTGCAATTGCGATATCGGTCAATACAGTCCAACACACCAAGACCTAGCACATAGACATGAGATACCATTTTATAAAGCATCACGTGGAAGAAGGTACTATTGAATTATATTTTGTCCCAACTGAATATCAACTTGCTGATATATTTACAACAGCTTTAGATGAAAAACGTTTTAATTTTTTGTTTTCAAAACTAGGCATGTTGAATTTAAAAGTTTAAATCTTTACAAATCTTATTATATAAAGTAAAATCTATTAGATTTTCTTTCTTTTGAATAAAATGTGTGTCTAAGATCTTTTACAAGTCGCCTTGTTTATATTAAAGTTTCATATGTTCAATTTTAAAATCTTACAAACATCGAAAAGTCAGCAACATGATTGACGCTTTAGATACTGCTTTAAATATATGTGAGTCGGCATATTTATGGTTTACTTTGCTTGAACAACCTAAGTGATCAAAATTGTAGATTGTAATGAAAATATGGGCTAAGCGATTCAATATAGATCTGAGTTATTGAGATGATTAATTTTAAGCTTATAAAATACAGAAATCTTTGGGTTTAAAAGTTTGTACCTGTGACCTTTCTAGTTTGGGAAAGTAAATTCCGCGGGATGCTCGACATCTGGTCCCCTAAGGTCATTTGGTCTGGGAGTGATCGAACATAAATCCTTCTATAGAATCAGATCGAAAGTCATGTTTTACTGGTATGAATGGGTTTAGAATATGTCGATGTAGCCTTTTTGATCCGGGAAAGTAAGTTCCAAGGGGTGCTTGACACCTAGTCTGTAGATCCCAGTACAGTGCAATCAGCAGCAAGTTAATATCAAAGATGAACAGAATATGAATCACAACAACTAGTCATATGATTGATATGAGATCAAAGGGTTCGAGGTTTACAGAAAGGATTTCTGATCAGAGAGAGTAAACCAATAAACTAGTTGTTTGTAAAAAAATGAGACTAAACTTTAAATGAATGTAAAACAGCCTTTATATATCCAGGATTTACAAGATAATGGGCTTATGGGCTTTTAGGCCCAACAAGCTATTAAACTTTCAAACAATTACAAATTACACCCTGAACTTCTATTTAACATTTAAGTTGCCCTAAGAATCTCCCCCTTTAAATAGAAGTTGATAGTCGCGCCAGTTAGGAACAAAAATCTTTCGGAAACCAAAGCTGATCTCGAAATATCTCATTTGAGTCATGTACTCCAGTCGCTCTTCAATTTCACCCAGTGCTTCAAGAACAAGTGACTTGTATTTAGGATCCAAAAGCTGAACCCCTTTTTCATCTTTATCAAGTGCACGCTTCAACTTGTCTTTCAGCAACATTAACGTACCGTCACAGAATCTGGCAATCTGATTAAAAAGAATGAACCGCATAATACCTTTGTTGTTCAAGTAGGTCATGCCGAATTCTGAAATCTTTATCACAGTGAATGCAGGTACACTTTAGGCTTCAGCAGATTAATCTTTGGCTGGTCGCTTTCTAACCCAATCTGAAAGTCTTCCACCGAGGCAAGTTTCATCGCACACTTCATATATCTCTTTACTGTCTCTAGTGCATCAATGACTTCCCCGGGTCTGTTGGTTCTGGTCTTTAAGTCTCGAAGAATGAACAGCAGATCTTATGGTTCAAGACACGAAAAGTCAGCTTCAGAAAAACAATACTTCTGACCATCTTCTCTCGTTACCATGAAGTCTGAATACTTTACTTTCATGAAGAAGGCAGATTGAATCCGGTCAACTGATGTAATCCTGAGCTCTGTCTAGGAGTGCTTGCCTTGAAACTTCTTATATACGAATACAAGCTCACGCTGTTTTTCCTTGTTTTTCACAGACAGTAGACCATGGAGTACGACTTCATCATACTTCCGAATCCAGTGGGCAAAGATCTTCTTTTGGCTTTCTTCAAGGAAAGGAACTTTGATTCTGACTCTTTCCCACTTGGATGGACGAACTGGTGGATTACTTTCTGTTCCCATAACTTGTGACGCTGGAGGAGATCTGAAGGGAATATCTGTATCAGGAAGATCAGGGTTAACAACAAAATAAGTCAAAAGTGGAACCGCAACAGAACTCTGATCGTCTGGCTGATAGTCCGGATGAAGAATCTCATCTATTTCGGCTTGCATGACTACCAGTGCTCGTTCATAATTGGCACATTCTTCTGTCGGTTCAGAAACTTCATACGGGTCAAGAATTAACGCCCAGTCTTCAGGGACAATCGGATAACCTTCATCAAATTCCTCAGGCTTTTCAACCCTTGGAATGTCATACAGCACCAAATCCATACACTGTTCCCGTGCCTGTTCCTGCCCTTCTGATCGAGTACCAGAACCCGAACCGTGTTCCGTTCCCACTTGAGTTGTTTCCACAGTCTGTATCTCCGGCTCTGTTAGGCGTTGGCGCTTCTCCCCCTCATGGTGATCAGGATCATCCTGATCATCATGCCTGCGCTTGAGCCTGTCTGCCTGGCTTCGGCAGGTATTTTCCACGGCTTATAGGCGTTCAGTCAAGACAGCTACGGTTTGCTGCAAAGACTGAAGCATGGCTTGCTGTAGCTGGAAGGCTTCGGGAGATATAACGAGTTGGGGGTGGTGGGGTAGGAGTGGATGCTTGAGCAGGAAGTAGCGATAGGAGATCGGCATCTCGGGAGGGTTCTGTTTGAGATTGGGCAAGAAGTTTGGCTAGGAGTATGGATTTGAGGTCCTCGATTGACATCTCGGTAGCCGGAATGAAAGGTGGTGGTGTTGGAGGTAGCGGTTCAGGCTCAGTCGCAGGACCTTTGCCTTTGATCATTTGTTTCAGTTTATCTACCTCCTCTCGCATCATGGTTTGGACAGCCTTTAGGGCGCCGTCAATATACTCCCTTGAGACGAACTCATTTGGGGTAACTCTGGGGTCACTTAGACTTCCCGTTGTAGCTACGACTGTAGAAGTCGAGCCGCCTACGTTCACAGCTGGCATGATGATAGCTGTGGTAGGACTTCCACCCAATCCTCGTAAACCAACCGAAGATGGAATTACTATGGATGTTCCGGCCGGGCCAATATGTCACACCCCGCTAAAGCGGAAACACGAGGCGTAACAGCTCCGATGCCACAACACAAGATTATAAACATACCAACATTTATTTAATCAACCAAAATACATTACATTTTAGAGAACATAATATCGTTAACGTTTACAAATTCCAAGTCTTTTAAACATAAGATACACTTAATCGCGAAAATAGTCTTGTGCTTGAAAATACGAGTACGCTGATAAGGCATCATGGGATTACCTTCTAGATTCCTGAAAAGCATGAATGAAAACCAAGGTCAACTACAAAGAGTTGGTGAGTTCACAGGTTTTGAATATGCACAAATCATTTTTGTTATATGCAAATTAACATTCGTAGAGCGTACGTAAAAACCAACTTCAATTCTTTAATTCATGAGTACCACAACTTAAATTTCTTTATGATGAGTGTAAGCAAAGACGTATTATTACGTTGAGCCACTACTAAGCCGTCCCTGACCAATTACAACGCCCCCGATGGACTAACTCAGCGGTGGTTCATGCCACATGTTTAGCCATCTTCTCTAGTATAGTGCACCCCTGCTCGTCAGCATTAAAGTGGGCTTGTCACACCAAATAGCGCTACCCACTAATACTATAGGCCCGATTTTCTTCGAGTTAATAGTAGTGTCACGGGGTCTTAACATTAAAAACTCAACACATCAATTGCATACTCATCATAAGCTTAATTTTCCAAACGCTTTTAACAAAGCCTTATAAATTGCCAATTCGCAATTCTTTTAAACAATTCTCATGAATCCTTAAGTACGCAATTTAAACATGCTTTTCACCCAAAAATACGTAAAACGATAAAAGAGGGGCTGTGAATACTCACCTTGATGCAAGCAACGAGTGAAGCTTTACTTTAAACTTAATGAGTTTTGTCACGCCTTAACTTTCCCTATATAAGAGTTGCCATAAGAAACACATTAATACCCTATTCCGATGTCCAACCAATATGTCCAATTGTCCCATGAAATGCCATCCAATAAGTTTCTTATCCATAATTATTTTGTCTAGACAAAGTTCCAATTATAAGACATTACTTAAGCTTGATAACACAACTTTTCTGGATTCAGCACATGCTGTCCAGAAAGTTATCCGGTAATTTCAACACGGAAACTTAACTTCTCAAGAGAATTATTTAATCAAAATTTTTGGGTTGGAACTATAATATGTTTAGATCAAATCTGCACTTTTTCATAATTTTTGAATAACTTTTGGTACATCAAATCATTTTTGTAAAATAAAGTGTCACTGATTTTCGGATCAGTGACATACCTCACTTGTAACAGGTTTTTGAGGTATCAAAACTTGGAATTAGCTAGTGATCCATATATGGATGAAAACCTAACTCAAAATCCTAACATTTGGAAAACGATTCACTTAATTTGGATGAGTAGTGAGGGAGTTATGACCTCTACAAAATAGGTGTATGAATCTGTCTTCACTGGACAGATTGCACCATTTTCTTATAAAATCCATTTAAGTGCTCAAATCATCTCCAAATTCTATGTTTTTGGACTTTTTAGAAAGCTAACACTCTAAACTGAAGTTTAGAAGCAAAAACCCCAAATTTGGACATGTGGTTTGTGAGTTGTGTAAGCTAGAAGTGAGGTCCATTTTCTGGACAGATTCTAGAATGATGTGAATGCTAATTTAACTCACAAATAATGATCATTAGACATGGTTTTTGGTTAAAACCATGTCTTCACCTTCCAACACATGAAAACTAACACATGCATCATGGATTCATGGCAATCTAAATGCTCATCCAAATGCACGCATGAACACAATATAAAGAAAATAAGACATTAATATTGTTACAATGTTCTTAATCATGTAGAACTTAGAAAATCCCTTCATAAGAACATCTTTATACTAACACTCATTGAAACAAGAGTCAAAAACTCATATTATGTAAATATCAAGGGTAAACCATCTTATTAACAAATTTTCAACCACATGCAAGACAACATAAACACTAGATTAGTGGTTTAACACTATATAGAACTCTTTAATCATATGAGATTGAACAATCTCATCCTAAGAATTTATTTATACACAAAATTGACATAAATGCATAAATTTCAATCCAACATTATTAAAATTTTGTGGACCAAAAACCACATTTCATAAAATCATCATCTCTTTGACAAAATCTCAAAATAACACACATGGAAACCCTAGTTTCATTGGAAGATCATTAAATGGTTCATTAGCAAATGTATAGGTACTAATGCATCCCATTTCACTTCTAAAACTTGGATTGTACATCATTTACATAAAAGATATGAAAATAGAAGCTTTTTGATTATGAACTTGAAAAATGGAAGTGTTAAGTGATTACCTTCACAATAGGTGATGAAGACTTGGATTCTACCTTCAAAATGGTGATGGATTCTTGGTTGGGTTCTTGAACCTTAGCAATGGAAGGAGAAAATGAAGAAGCAAAAATGAAAATGGTGGTGGTGAAGTTCGGCCGAAAGAGAGAGAGAGGAGAGAGAGAGGAGGTGAGGAGTTAACTTGAGAATGAGGTTGTCTCTTGGTTTTTAAATTTGGTTTTCAAATAAAAAGAAATAATTAAAATAAATAAAATGAGTAGGTTTAGGACAAGTGTCCTAAATGACTCACCCACAAAAATATTTAATTTAGTACCATTAATTGAATTACTAGCTTTAAACTATACAATGTCAGATATATTTGAGAACCGAAATACCCGATTATCAATTTTTGCTAAATAATCGACAAATTTGAAAATTTTGCAATGCAAGAGAAATTAATATTTTAATTTTTATAATTTAAGAATTTTGGACTTTTATCCACTTATTTGGCATTTCTGGACAGTGACGGTCAGATGTGGAACTGTTCCGGGTCTTTAACGCAACTTCTAAATTTTTCGGGGAAACTTTTTATCTTAAAGGCTTTTTAATAAAATTTAAAAAGTGACAAGACTTATAAAATTATTCTGAGGGCGCTGACCTCTTTACTCAAAATTTGACAGTTGTCACACCAATAAGGCGACCGACAGTAGCCGAAAAAGGTAATTGTGTCCTAGGAATGGTAGATATTACATCAAATGTCTCTAGACACTGTGCACCGAAAGAAGTCGAGAACGGGGGCGGTTGTTCTCTTGTTTCAATACCCAAACTCTCAAAGTGAGAGACGGGTAGCTTATGTGTTATGTCCCCGTGTGAACTTGAAACCACCATCTGTTGAGAGATGGCGGAGTGGCTGGGTGGGGTGTGCATTCGCGCCGCTAGGTCCACGGCGTCTTCTTCAATACCCTGTCTCAACACATGAGACTGGGTAGCAGATGTGGCTACCTGGGTGGATGTGGCTAGGGGGGGTACAACCGTTGATGGTTGCCCCGTCACTCGTGTACGCTCATGATGCATCTTGGTTCTCCTTTCCTTCTCTCTACTCACTTCTAAATTTTCAACACAAACTCCCTCCGCTCTCCTTCTTTCTCCTAAAACAAAGAACTGAAATAAAGAAAAATATTTTTGAACTTTTCTGATTAAATATATATAACAAAAAAAATGAACCTAAAAAAAAAATACCTCCTAAGGGAACAAAACTAAATCCTAAGAAAAAAAATTGCTCCCCCTCGAACAGTGAATGAGATACGAGAAACTTACCTGCTCCCCCTGGAACGGAGGATTAGAGAACCTTACCAAACATCGTGCGATCGTGCTCCCCCTGAACACATGAACATCCTCTAAAGACCACCACAAACGATAAAAGACAACGAAGAGAAGAAAAACAACACACGATAGAAACAAACGAAATCTACTTTATTGATACAAAAGTTTGGAATTGACACAGAACTTAGCGAGTAAAATGCAATAACCAAGGAGTGTGGATCGGAGCAACCAGAGACAAGTCACTGGGGCATTAAACACAATCATTCATTATTAAATGAAACTCGTTGAGAGCTGTGAGGGGATCAAACTTTCAGATTTAGCATACCTAGCTTGGACACAAGATAATTAAAGCGTTTTTCGTCCAAGGCTTTGGTGAACAGGTCTGCTAACTGATGCTCTGTATTAACAAAGTAGAGTTCGATGGTACCTCTTTCCACGTGGTCTTTTATGAAGTGATAACGAACATCAATGTGCTTCGTCTTCGTGTGCTGGACTGGATTGCTAGATATTGCAATGGCGCTCTTAGAATCACAGTAGATGGGGATCCTCGAGTAGTTAAAACCATTGTCTTTCAGCTAGGTGCGCATCCAGATGACTTGCGAGCAGCAACTGGCGGTTGCTACATACTCCGCCTCAGCGGTGGAGGTGGACACGCAATTTTGCTTCTTCGAAGCCCAGCTGACGAGACGATCACCCAGGAACTGGACATGTCCGGATGTGCTTTTCCGGTCCAGTATGTTTCCAGCATGGGCAGCATCGGAGTAGGTTGTCAATTCAAAACCTGTCTCTTTTGGGTACCACAAACCAAGATCAGCAGTACCTTTTAAATATCGGATAATATGTTTAACTACAGCTAAGTGAGACTCTTTAGGTTTCGACTGAAAACGTGCATATAAAAATGTCGAGAACATAATGTCAGGCCGGCTAGTCGTCAAGTACTTCAGAGAGCCTATCATACCTCTATAAGTTGTAGCATTCACATCCTTTCCATCAGGATCGGAGTGTAGCTTTAAGCTAGTAGACATGGGGGTTTTCATAGGTGAAGAGTTTTCCATCTGGTATTTTCAAAGAATATCCGAGATGTACTTGGATTGATTAATGAAAATTCCTGTTGCTAATTGTTTTACTTGAAGACCCAGGAAAAAATTCATTTGCCCCATCATGCTCATTTGAAAATGTTTACTCGTTAAGGCGGAAAAGTTCTGACAGTACTTGGGGTTTGTGGAGCCAAAGATTATGTCATCAACATAAATTTGTACAAGAATGATATCTTTCTTTTCTCTTTTAATAAACAAAGTAGTGTCAATTTTACCTTTAGATAAACCCGATTTAATCAAGAAGGATGAGAGAGCGTCATACCAGGCTCGTGGCGCTTGCTTAAGACCGTATAAGGCCTTGTGAAGAAAATAAACGTGATTCGGAGATTCAGAACTCACGAAGCCTTCGGGTTGCGAGATATACACTTCCTCTTTGAGAACGCCGTTCAAGAAAGCAGATTTCACATCCATTTGAAAGACGACGAAATTCTTGTGGGCGGCATAGGTGAGGAAAATGCAAATTGCTTCAATGCGGGCAACCGGTGCAAACGTCTCCTCATAATCTATCCCTTCTTGCTGGCGATATCCTTTAGCCACTAGACGCGCTTTGTTCAAACAATTATTTCATTTTCGTCCTTCTTGTTCTTAAAAATCCATTTTCTCCCAATCACGGTCTTGTTCTTTGGCCGGGGAACTAGGCGCCGCACTTTGAGGCTCTCAAATTGGTTAAGTTCCTCTTGCATGGCGATCACCCAGTCTGGATCGTTCAACGCTTCGGGGACGGTGGAAGGTTCGATACGGCTGAGGAGCGAAGAAAATAACAGTCGTTCGCTGTAGTAGATCGAGTTTGAACAGGCGTCTTGGGATCACCAATGATCTGATGTAGGGGGTGAGCTCGAGTCCACTTGGTGGTGTGTGGAAGAGGTTGATATGTCTGTTGAGAAGTATCGGGGTCCACATAACCACCGGGGGGTAAATCCTGAACTGCTTCGAGTGAGGACGGCCTGTGAGGTGGAAGTTCCTTAGTTGGAGTCGAGAATTCAGCAGAGGACGACTCAGGAGGAGATGCATTTAGAGCAGGATCCGGGAATGCCGGAATGGAAACTTCAGAAGGGCCGTCCACAGGTGTCGGTTCAGGAGGGCCTACTGATTTCGGTGCGACAGTAGGATCTTGGATAGGAGGAGGATCACTTGAGCTTGGGGATGCAGAATCATTGTCAGTAGAAGAAGGAGCACCAGGCGAGGATGGGCCACCGGAGTTGGTTGGACAAGTGACTTGTGTCACTTCTGGTGCTTGAGCATCATTCCTGTTACAAGACATAGAATTAGACTTAATATTAAATAAGTCATCATAAAAATACTCAAAAAGTAAATCCAAATCAGAAAGATGGGCTCTTGACGTAGACACATGATTTGGATCTACTGGAGATTGTGTAGCTTCTGAACGAACTTGTCCAGAAGCTAACACACCAGTTAATGAGGGTTATGAACTGAGGTGTTCAGAAGCCATATCAGCGGCCTCGTCAAAAGTCACGTTCACACTCTCAACGACGGTCTTCGTTCGTTTGATGTAGACACGGTAAGCTTTGGCGTGCTGGGAATATCCAATGAACACTCCTTCGTCCGCTTTGGGGCTGAATTTGCCGAGATCATCCCTGTCATTCCGTACGAAACATGTGCACCCGAATTCATGAAAATAGTTGACATTGGGGATGCGTTTGTTAATGATCTCGTACAGTGTCTTGCTGAACCGCTTGTTGATGATAGTGCGGTTTTGAGTGTAGCAAGCGGTCGCAACTGCTTCTGCCCATAAGAATAGCGGTAACTTGGACTGAGATAACATCGTTCGTGCTGCTTCGACAAGAGTTCGGTTCCGACGCTCTACAACCCCGTTTTGCTGAGGAGTGCGAGCAACTGAGAAGGTATGCGTTATGCCTACTGAAGTCAAGTAACCGGAGATCACTTGATTCTTGAACTCTGTGCCGTTATCCGTCCTTATGGTCTGGACTAATAGGTTGAGACTGACTTGACTACTCTTTAGGAGAGAAATGATCAATTCGGAAGTTTCATCCTTTGAACGGAGGAATCTGACCCACGTGTAGCGAGAAAAGTCGTCAACCATCACCAGGACATACTTCTTGTGATTAATGCTTTGAACTCGCATCGGTCCACATAAATCCATGTGAATGAGTTCAAGGGACCGTGAAGTACTAGGAGTGAGTTTAGGCTTATGGGAAGCCTTCTTCATCTTGCCCATTTCGCAGGCAGCACATAAATGATCTTTTTCGAACTTAAGATCAGGCATTCCCTTGACGTGTCCACCGAGCACCAACTTGTTGATAGTCTTGAAGTTCAAGTGCGAGAGTCGACGATGCCATAACCAGCTTTGTTCGGCTGACGCTTTAGACATCAAACAAACTTCCTTGTCTACTTTCAAGCATGAGAGTTCGATCGTATAAAGGTTTGTACGATGCGTTCCAGCTAATATTTCTTTACCATCTCCAGTCCGAACGCTGCACCTTTTTGCTTTGAAGGTAACCTCTAGATCCTTGTCGCAAAATTGACCGATGCTGAAGATATTGTGACCAAGTCCTTCGACGTAGGACACTTTCTTGATCGTGATATTATCCTTGACTATATCTCCGTAACCCCTGATGGGAGAGTAGTGATTGTTTCCAAAACGTATATTACCACAAAACTTCTCGGTGAAGTTTGTGAGTAGCTCCTTTCTTCCGGTCATGTGCTTGGAGCAGCCTGAATCCAAATACCACACATGACCGTCCTGCAATACAAGTTATTTCTTTTTAGGTACCCATTCGTAAATGGGTCCTTTGGGGTTAGAGATAACACCCGTGTTGGATGCCTGTTTAGACTTGGGTCTTTTTCTATGACGGGTAATATCAAATTGAGAATTATAATTGCCAACATGATACGAGCCAAACCAATCAGATGCATAACGACGATCAACAAAATCATTTGATCCACAATAGGAGCAACAAATACAATCATGAGACAGTTGAAGTAAATGCGAAATAGAATAAACTTTTAAAGGTAAAGTTCCATTACGTTCAACTTAAGGTTTAGAATTAAAAACATCATGAATGTTATTGTTTTTCCTAGACTTTAAAACTGGATCAACTAATTCTGGTGTCGTCGAGCTTTCCTTTGACTTCTTAGCTACCCAAGCATATTTAACTTCGTTGCGTCGACCAACAGTATCTGAAAGACCGTGAAACTGATAGTGAGAAGATATGAAACTTGAAGATTGTTGTCTTTTGGAGCGACCGGTCTTTCTCTTCTTTTGTGAATGCTTTTTAGATTTAGACTTTGAAGAGTTGTTCACATAGGGTTTTGTGGGGCGGATGTGGAACATTCACCCTTATAAAATTGTACCGGAGGCTCACAGGAAGAGTTTAGAAAATCAACGTGACTTGGTAGAGACGGATTAAAATCAAATTGGGGCAAATCACTGTCTAAACACACCTCGGAATTCAAGAATGCAGAAAATTCCATTTCCTCATCAGAAGGGACCTTATCGCTTGAGGAATTCAGGACATTGGAAGAATTAGTTTGAAGAGGATCATAGGCGGAAGCATTTTTAAAATCAGAACACTGATCTGTTTCAAAAAGTTGAGGCTGTTTTCCTTTACATGAAGGATTTGGTGACGAGTCACCCAAAAATACTTTACAGGAAGATGTGTCGGAGAAAGGATAAGAATTTTCAGACAGATGAGATATCTCTCTTTGGAGAATTGAAGGCTTGGTTTAAGGCTCAGCCTTGTGAAGTTGCTCTTTCAGGCGATCTGCTGCCAAAGCAGCCAGTTGTGAATTTAACTTCTTTATTTCTGTCTGAAGGTATTCTTTCTCCTTGTCGGACACAGATTCCTCTTTATTGGAAAGGAGGCACTCAATATGGGATAAAAGTTCTTGTTTTTCCTTTTGAAATATGTCCCTTTCTTGTTCAAACGACTTTTCTAGCTGAAAAATTTTCTTTTCTAAAACCAGAGGTGGAACATAAACTTTATGGTCTAGTTGTTCCTCCTCAGTTTTAACAGTTTTAGCATGAAGTTCAGTTTGAGTATAACTTCTAAAATAGTCATTTGATAAGAAACAAGGTTTTTCTTCGTTGTAAGAGGCATTTAAAGAATCATAAATAAAAGGAAGTTTCATTTTAGTAGAGGTCTCCCTTCTCAACTTATCCGCTTCCCAGTCCTCATCCTCAATTGGTTTGGTCCAATTGATTTTGTATTCTGGATAGGTCTTGTCTAATCCAAGAAATTCGGACGCATACATCGTAGGAGCTTTGGATAGGGCCTTTTTCAGATAATATGGGTTATCGTAACCGATTCCCGTATTCTCATACTTGGGTTCTTTTGGTGCAATTAGATTTAACGTTTGTTGTGATTGCCCAAGTCTATAAAGCTTCTTTTCCATCTCCTTTA
The DNA here is from genome assembly GCA_023525745.1 of Arctium lappa. Taxonomy (NCBI): domain Eukaryota; kingdom Viridiplantae; phylum Streptophyta; class Magnoliopsida; order Asterales; family Asteraceae; genus Arctium; species Arctium lappa. Next base: position 55,345,694 of record CM042059.1, on the reverse strand, counting down.
ACTGATTAGATAATCTTTGTTTTTCATTTTTATAAGCCACGTTTTGAGACACAATATCGATTTTCTCATTCTCGGACATTCGTAGCTCATTGGTCAGAACATCTACTTTGGTCTTTAACTCTTTTGACTCTTTTGAACAACTCTCACACTCTTCTTTTAAATTAGAAATTGTGCACAAGTTGCTTGAGATTTCTAAACTTTGATTTTCAATACATTCAGTCTGTGTAGCAACTCGTTTTTCTTGAGATGAGATGAGTTGTTCTTTTTCTTTTATGAGTAGCTTGAAGGAGTCTAGTTTATTCATAGCAAGTTGCATCTGATCTATTAAAGCTTCGTGAAAAGGAGCACATACCTGACATGGAGAGCTTTGATCTTCATCATTACTGTTAGACGGTGATGAATGCTTGCCCATGAAACACAAATGTGCTTCGGCATCTTCAGGTTCTTCATCAGATACTTGTAGCCAGTAGTCATCTTCATCCATGAGAGCCTTACCAGCTTCCTTTTCTTTGGCCAATAGCAGCTTGGCTCTATAATAATCAGCGTTGCGCACAACAGGCTTGCGATAATCCTTGGCAAAATGACCCAACCGACCACAGTTGTAGCATTTGATCGGCTCCTCTTTTGGCTTTTCTTCATGTCGCTTGTCAGACTTCTTCCCATATTCTACACGTATCTTACCTTCAAACTTCTCTTGATGATCACGGCGAGTGGAGAATCTTTGCTTGTTTGACGACTTATTAAAAAACTTTCTCTTCTGAAAAGCTTGAGTCAGGTACACCATAGCTTCTTTCATCTTAGTGTATTCTAGATCCGAATCACTGTCAGGATCTTCGGGTTCAGATTCACTTTGCACTAGCCTTTTTTCAGACGAACGGCTGACAGACTTACCTCTTTGCTCAGACACGAGTGCTAACGGATCAACTACCGGCTTTTCTACAGCTTTCTGATTCCCCATAAGTTCCATAACTTCTTCTTCATCCTGGAGCAGCATTTCATAAAGTTCATGCAGATAAAGCTTCTCCAGGGTTTGAGTATGACGAATATGAGAGACGCACGACTTCCATTCAGGTTGGAGGTTGTTCATGAACTTGATGTTGTTCTCGGTATTCGTCTTTGTGATCTTATTCTTCTGGAGATCATTCAGAAGCAAGTTGAACCTTTCATAGGTTTCTGTCAGTGTCTTGTCTTTTCTTGCTTTGAAGCCATCATATCTGGTGATGCAGTTTGTCACCTTCAGTTGATTGTTGATGTGGCTCCCCATCATCATTTTCTCAATCGGGTCCCACATTTTCTTTGTAGACTCTTTATAAATGTCGATGCAGGCATAGATGTCATTTGGTAGACTTTGGAGAAGATATGACTTTGCTTGCTTCTCAGCCTCATACATAGCCTTTTCGGGATTTGTAAGGTCACCGATATTTTTCTGAACTGTACGCTCCGGTCGATCTTCGGTTAGGTCTCCACGTATGACCTTCGTTGGCCATTCTTGTGGCCCCTCTGTCAGACAGTTGTATATTGCTTCATAATTTGATTTTGCTTCAATGAAGTTCATGAAGCGATCGTGCCACTGAGGATATTCTCCCCGGTAGAGCACCGGGGGCTTCTGATCCGACCCAATAGCTAAAGCATCTTTTGAATTCATCTTAAATCTCTTAACTAAAAAACACTGTAACGATCGTAAGACAAGCAGAATGATCCAAACACAATAATAAACAAAAAATAAATAAGCAGAATAGGACAAGGGTCCGGTCGAACTAAGTATCGGTCAAGCAAAAGACCGATATAGACAACGTTCCGGTCGAGCAAAGGACCGGTATTGACAATGTACCGGTCGAACCAAAGGACCGGTATGGACAACGTACCGGTCGAACCAAAGGACCGGTATTAACAAATTATCGGTCTAATCTTATTATCGGTCAAGACAAATCCGGTCGAACCAAAGGACCGGAATAGACAAAATATCGGTCAAAGAACCAAGACCGGTAATCAGGGTACCGATCGAATCAGTGAGTCGGTCGAACAAAGGACCGATATCAACAATACACCGGTCAAATGAAAGACCGATAAAGTCAAAGCACCGGTCGAGTACTATCGGTCGATTAACAAACAGCAGATAAACACAAATAATTGATTATAGGATTTTAGACAAACCTTTTTCTGGATCAAACCATTAGTCTCTTTGCTCTGCCAATTGTAGATCCCAGTACAGTGCAATCACCAGCAAGTTAATATCAAAGATGAACAGAATATGAATCACATCAACTAGTCATATGATTGATATGAGATCAAAGGGTTCCAGGTTTACAGAAAGGATTTCTGATCAGAGAGAGTAAACCTATAAACTAGTTGTTTGTAAAAAAATGAGACTAAACTTTAAATAAAAGTAAAACAGCCTTTATATATCCAGGCTTTACAAGATAATGGGCTTATGGGCTTTTAGGCCCAACAAGCTATTAAACTTTCAAACAATTACAAATTACACCCTGAACTTCTATTTAACATTTAAGTTGCCCTAACATAGTCCCCTAAGGCCAACTGGTATGGGAGCGGCTGACCCAAATCCTGCAATAGGGTCAGATAGAAAGTTACGTTTACGACATGTTCTTTACTTACCAAATTCGTTGATTAAAAGATGCCAAAGTGCACACCGCATAAAAGATGCCAAAGAGCACACTCATGTGAAGATGCCAATGAGCACACATCTCCTGATACTTGGTGATATGTTTTGAGTTGTGATAAACCTATAAATTTGTGAAAATCTTAAATCTTGATGACTTAGTGTCTGTACATGCAAAGTTCTCCATTTTATGTTTAGAATTGCATTTTTCTTGAAGCTACTCAGAGATCGCATGCGAGCACACTGAATAGATACCTGCAAGTGTTTGAAACTGAACATGTCTTAACTTGATATGCAATGAAACTTGTTCCTGTATTCAACAACCCACGTTTGATTTCAACTGATTGATAAATCTGGGATATTTTACTGAGTAGACTTTAATTTGTTTAGTGTTTAAAAGTTTATAAATTCAGTTGTTACAAAATTTATATTCAATATGATCATCTTTCATACTGATGTCTTTATCTTTGAGTATCTGTGTTTTTGTATATGGTCTGTGCATTTTTTGAGGGGGAGAGAACATCTGTTTGTCAAAATCTGACAACATTCTGTTTTTGAGGGGGAGTGATCATATCTGATATAATCTTTCTCGTACTAATCAGAAATTTATCAAGTAAGTTTTCTGATATTCCTACACATTTTTTATACTGATATATCAATATTTTTATGCATTTGTGTAGGGGGAGTAAAGGAACCTGACAGGTAAAATTTTCAATTAGTTGTATTTTTTTTTAAGAATATTTTTTTGGAATATTATGTTTTTTAAGTGTATTTTTTTTAGTGTTATTTTTTTTTAAGTTTAGTATAAATAGAGGTTAATATGTGTCTATTCATTTTTTTGCTTCCTTTATCATTTTGAACTTTGGGAACTGTTCATTTTCTTCCCTCCTACTCTCTGTGTGCGCCGACCTCACATTTTTCCTTTGTTTTTCGATTGTTGTTCACTTCGATCAGGTATGTGTTCTTCTTTTATTTTGATTTGTTGATATGTTTAGATTAGCATTGTTTTTTTTTTCTGATTTTGATTCCATATTTGATTTCGTATTGAATGGTTCTCGTTTTTTTACTGTTCATATGTTTTAAATCTTCAGATTCGACCTGTATTAGTTCGAATTAAGTATTGGGTTTTGCTTAGAACTGATAATCGATCATCAGGTATGCCTCTTTTATCTTTAATTTCTTGTTTTCTTCCTTTAATTTTGGTTTTTATGGTTTTCAGTTCGTATCTCGCGAAAACTAGGTTTCTGTACAAGTATGATAGACCCGCAAAGTGTACTTTGCGCGTCTAACTAGAAATGAAAAGTGAACTTTGCGCGTCTAACTAGAAACGCAAAGTCTACTTTGCGCTTCTAACTTGTTACGCAAACTTATTGTTTTTGTTTTCTTTGTTCTTTCAAGTGTAGTTTAACGTATAAACTAGGACACACACAGTCTACTTTTCGTCTCCTCTTTGACACGCAAACTCTCTTTATGTTTGTGTTTCTTGTTTTGTTTTTGGGTTTTTTATATCAAGTATGATTGTCCCGCAAAGTGTAATTTGCACATCCAACAGGACACGTAAGGTCTAGTTTGCGTCTCCCGTTGGACACGCAAAGTGAACTTTGCACATCACACTTGATACGCAAACCACCTTTTGTGTTTTTGTTTGTCTTGTTATTTTTCAAGTAAAGTTTTTGGACCATGTTAGACACGCAAACTTACCTTTGCGTCTCATGGCTGAAACGCAAACCTTGGTTTGCGCTTCTAACTTGGCACGCAAACCATACTTAGAATATTTTTTCAATTTTGTCTAATTGTTTTTCATTTTGTTTTCCAGGTCTTTTATGTCTTCTAAAACCAATACAGATCCAATGATTCAAGACGAGAATGTCGTTCTCGATGATCCGTCTGATCGAGCTTCCCATGAGACTCCTATGCCGTCTCACCCTTCTGTTGGGGCCGATCTTTCTGCTTCTCGTCGTACACCAAATGATGTGTTCCCAACCATCATGTATATGCCTTACAAGCCGAACAACTATTTTGTGGACTTTGATTGAATAAAGATCCATCCGGTTATTCGATCTATTCTTCGAGGACATCTAATTGCTCAAGCTCTGTCTTTTGTTGCTGAAGTTCCGGAAGTCTACATTCAACAAGCTTGGCATTCTATAACAAAGAATGAAATGGCTCGTCCGCATCACTTTGATCTTCAACTCGATCAATTTGAATCTTTTCTTTCCTAAGCGATTGAGATTGATACTGGAGCTTCCTGAGCCGAACTCCAGACCAGGCCGTACTACCTATGACAGTTTTCCATCAGAAGAGGAAGTATTTGAGGGAATCAAACAACTTGGATATGTTGGTCAACTGAACAAAGTTACAGACTTTGACAAGTCTAATCTACCTCCAGTATGGTATGCACTGTTCTCAGTTATCATCAGGTGCCTGACATCGAAGCATTCTGGCACAGACAGTGCAAGTTTAATGTATCTCCGATTGTTCCATGCAGTCGTTTATGACTTGCATGTCGACTACACTTTTATTTTTTGGACCGAACTCTCGGAGGTGGTACATGACAAGTTCACCAACAAGAAACGGAAGTTCATTCCGTTCATTAGATTTCTGAAACTAATTGTTCGAAGCATGCTCCGCAGTAATCTATCCATTCTTCGCAGGTTATCTTGGCCTCAGGTTCCAGACTCCGAAATGACTTATATTCAGAAGCAGAAGAGGCCTTTCAACTATTTTATGACCATTCCATATGCTCTTATTGCCAACTATGCTGATGTTACTGATGAGGATGTCATAGAATATTGCATGGAGAATGAGTTTATGGAAGTTGCACAGGATGAGCCTTCTCATGACACTCAAGTTGTTGTTGTTCATGAAGTTGAAGAATCTGAAGCTGCAAATGACATGAGGACATTCTTTGCTAATTTCATAGAGATTAATTTTGATGATGATGAAGATGTCAGGTTTGAAAAGATATGTCAAGTCAATGAAGAAGACTGTGATGATATCGTTATCATATCAGATACAGAAGATGACTCAGTGTTCATGGATGCGAAAGACGAAGAAGAAGCAGATTTGTTATACAGTGATCTTCCTGCTCATGATGAGATTCCTGAATCAGCTAAAGTCACATCTACTCCTGTTGCTAGTTCAGCTCCGACTACTACTATTCCTTCAAGTTCAATTGAAATTGGTCAGTCGTCAAGAGCAGAAGCTGATGTTCCACCTTCTGATCCTGTAATTCCACCATCTATTCTAGAAGAAGGACCAACTTTATCTAGGCAACAAAGACAGAGGAATTTGCAACAGAGATACATGGCTTCAAGGCTAAGAACAGCTTTTCTAGAAGACACTCAGAGAAACATCTTTGTCTCTAGAAGAAGGCCGATTAACATCTATGCAATCCTTGGAGTAGAGAAAGAGTAAGATGCCTATCAATACGAGTACTTGATGTTCATTAAGTGCCAGCGCAAAAGGAATAATACCGCCTCTTCTGCACACTTGATTGTTCGAGACATCAGTGTCACAATCAACAACTTTGTGAATATCTGGTATCCTTATTTTGTAGTTGAAAGAAGAGATTGTAGGTGGTATACCTTCTCAGAGGCAGACTTTTCTGATCTTTCAATTGATGATATTGAATTCTTATATGACCACTTCAAGAATCTGTATCATAGATCACAGGATGTTTCAACAGCTTTGTTCGTCATTAAAAGATTCATTCGACGACAAATCCGATTCTTCAGGGTTTTTGATTTCCAGATGGCCGTCGAAAGTTTTCAGCCGGTTGTTAATCTTCTTAGGCCCAACCGAAGCTTGCCGAACTTAGAGTCTTATCCTCTTCTCACCATTGTTGAATATCCATATGGAGTTGTGTACAAGAATGGCTCTAATGAAAAATGCTTTCTCAGGTTTGAAAAATTTCTCACTTCTCCGATGGAACCTTAAAGGTGATCACGCTTCAGTTGGAGCAACATCTGAAAGAGGCTAAAAGAAGATTTATGGAAACAAGAGCAAATGCATTTCATATTGATAATGACGAGATTCGACTTCTCCAAAAGACTTTAGATACAATTCAAAAAAGATTGAATCTCCGCTCAACTCTAAGATAACTGGAAGTTTTAGTTGGTTTGAATAGACTTCGTCAAAGAGAAGAGCATCAGTGATTCTCCAAAGTCGCCTGGTTGGTCTATACTGTTTTGAAGATTGTTTTTGAAGACCACGGCGCCAATGATTACTAAGGGGAAGATTGTTAAGTCTAATTTTGTAGTAATAATTGTATTTATTTTCTAGCCTATATTGTGCTTAATGTTTATATCTGTATTGTAAAGGCTAGGTGTATTTAAGTCCCTTAGAGCCTTTGTTTTGTAACTTTGACACGCACAATTAATCTGATTTGTTACTTTGCGCTTCCTTGTACTCTCTCTCTACATTCTCTCTCTAAAGATTTAGAGATTCTTGGACTTTCAGTTTCACTTGAAGACCAAGGAAAAAATTTAGTTCGCCCATCATCGACATTTCAAAACGAAATTCCATGATTCTTGAAAAGTTTTTACAAAACTTTGGATTTGTAGAACCGAAAATTATGTCATCTACATAAATCTGGATTAGAATCATATCATCACCTTCCTTTTTTAGAAAGAGAGTAGTATCAATTGTACCTTTCTTGAATCCTGAAGCAAGTAGGAATTGAGTTAGAGTATCGTACCAAACTCTTGGTGCCTGTTTGAGTCCATACAAGGCTTTGTCTAAGACATAGACATGATCAGGGTTCTTTGGATCAATGAATCCTTCTGGTTGAGCAACATATACTTCTTCATGAAATATCCCATTTAAGAATGCTGATTTTACATCCATTTGGAAGACCGTAAAAATTTTATGCGCTGCATAGGATAAGAAGATTTGTATCGCTTCCATTCGTGCCACAAGAGCAAATGTTTCTTCATAATCAATCCCCTCCTGTTGACAATAACCCTTTGCAACAAGGCGAGCTTTGTTTTGAACAACAACTCCAGATTCATCTCTCTTATTTCTGAAAACCCACTTTGTTCTAATAATGGATTTTCCTTCTGGAAGTGGTATAAGTCGCCAAACTTTGTTTCTCTCAAATTGCAGAAGTTCATCTTGCATCGCCAGTATCCAATCTGGATCGCGCAAGGCTTATGAAGCTTTCTTCGGCTCGAGAGAACTTAAAAAACATGAATATAGACAAAAATTAGCCGATGCTACACGCGTTTGTACACCCGACTGTACATCACCAATGATATTATGAAGTGGGTGATCTCTTGTCCATTTCATTTTACTTGGAATCGGATGAATTTCAGCTTGAGTATTATCTTCCTCATATTCATCATATACTGCAGGTAAGTCTTTATCAACCCCAGATGTGCTCGGGACATCTTGTACAACCTCTTCTGAAGTAAATATTTCCGGAGCAATAGAAGAATCACTCGGAACTTCTGTTGCATAATTTGGATCTGCATGCACAGAATCAACATTAGTATCTTCAGAATGTATACGTGTTGATGTACCTGATGTGGTTGATATTGTGACATTTTCAGAAGGTCCTGAAATATCTGCTATTATAATTGGAACCTCTGAAGTTGATGTGGATATGCTTGATTTTTCAAAATCTGCACAGATATCCAGAAAAGCATCAAAAAATAATAAGTCTAATTCAGCTGTAACTTTATTTGAATTAGAAGACTTATTGACTTCGGGTTCTATTCCATTTTGAATAGGAACTTTTTGTTTAAGTTTGAGCTCTGAACTGTTGTGTTCAGAAGTCAACGTTGATGATTCGTCGAATGACACATTAATGCTCTCCATGATCGTCTTGGTTCGTCTATTGTAGATCCGATAGGCTTTAGACGTTAACGAATAACCAATGCAATAACCTTCGTCAGCCTTCTTGTCAAATTTTCCAAGATTGTCTCGATCATTGAGAATATAACACCTGCAACCAAAAGTGCGAAAAAATTTAATATTCGGTTTTCGACGATTAATAAGTTCATACGCTGTCTTTTTATGTCTTTTTGATGACAATTGTGCGGTTTTGTGTGAAACACGCAGTGGCGACGGCTTCAGCCCACAGTAACATTGGCAATTCGGAATAAGCTAACATTGTCCTCGCAGCTTCCACCAGTGTTCGATTCTTCCTTTCAACTACACCGTTTTGTTGAGGAGTGTAGGCAGCAGAAAAATTGTTAGAGATCCCAACAGATATGAGATAACTCTGAAGCTTTTCATTTTTGAATTCCATGCCATTGTCACTTCTCAAAGATATAACTGGCAATTGTAGTCGAACCTGGATCTTCTTTATAAACTCAATGATCAGCTCTGCTGCATCTGATTTGTTCCTTAAAAATTCCAGCCAAGTATATCTGGAGTACTCATCTATCATGACCAAAATATATTTCTTAACATCGATAGATTGAGTCCTCATCGGTCCGCAAAGGTCCATATGTATCAATTCAAGAGGTGTTGAGGATGAGAATTATGTCTTTGCTTTATGAGATGTTCGCTTCATCTTTCCCATTTCACAAGCGGGACAAAGAGAATTCTTCTCAAACTTTAGTTCTGGTAGACCTTTGACAATACCTTGTCTCGCCAACATATTAATAGCATCAAAGTTTTGATGAGATAGACGCCGATGCCATATCCAACTTTCAGCTCGTGAAGCTTTTGCAATCAGACAAACAAGTCTTGATGCAGAAAGTGTTGGAAAATTCACAGAATAAAGATTTGCATTCCGCTTAGCCATAAAAACTGCACGACCATCTTTATCTTCAATATAACAGCATTTATCAGTAAACCGAACTTGAAATTGACTATTGCAGAATTGACTTGTACTGAAATGATTATGATCAAGTCCTTGTACGTATAGTACTCTTTTGATCGTCACGATGCCATTTGTTAACGATCCGTGTCCTCGAATGTATCCAGTAACCTCAGAATTTGCATAACTTACAGTACCGACAGGTTCCTCAACATAATTGTGAAGTAGATGCTTAAATCCTGTCATATGGCGCGAGCATCCTGAATCTATATACCATGTATGTGAGGCCTGCAAAAAGAACAACTTATTTCTGTTTAGGTACCCATATCCAGATGGGTCCTTCCTTGTTAGCTTTTTGCAATTCATCAACATCATTTACCTTAGCCTTAATTCGCCACTCATAGCGAGGCTTAGATACCCATTTCCATATCATTTTAACATTAAACTCATGAAATGTTTTCTTTTTCGAAAAATGATCAATCTTAGCATGAAAATTTTTAGCCTGATGTGTTAAGGATTTAGAAACAAATTTAACACGATATGTTTTTCTGGCATCTTTAGATTTAGGATAAATGGAAGGAATGATAAATGCATTATCATGAAAGTATTTGCAGATAAAATTCTTACGTGCAAATGTCAAAAGCGTAGATTTATCCAATGAAGTACAATCATTCATACAACTTTGACATTTGTAAACGTTTGAATTTTTACACATCAAACTACCACTATCACTGATATTACATTTATTTTTAGCAACTTTATTTTCCTTCACATTTTTCATCCTTTCTCCTTTACCATTCTGCCTTTTTACATCTGAAACAGGAAACAAAATTTTGTTAGTTTTCTTTGAAGAAGATGATTTTGGCTTTGAAGTACAAGAAGCTTCTCCTTTTTCAAAAATACTCGGAGGATATTCAGGAGTAGTAGTATAAACAACTGAAGTTATATAATTAACAGTATCAAGCTCTGGATTAGAATGAACATTCCAGTTTTTAGAGTCAAACATCTTTTTCTCCTTTAGATTTTGTTGAAACAAATCATCTTTTAAAAAATTTAACTCTCTAGCGAGTTCTTTGTTTTCTTCAGAAGACTTGTCAAGTTTGAATTTGAGATCAATGTTCTCATCTTCTAACTCTTCAATTGTCTTTTGAAGATCTGTGACTTGTTTCTCAAAATTACATGCTTGATTCACCTCAGAGTTTGATTCCATATTTTCTATAATAGGAACAGGATCTAGAGCATTCATCATTTCTGTAAAGATCTCCTCAGTCATAATTTTTGAAAAATCAGAATTAAGGTTTTGATTCATGATATTTTCATTTTTTTTTATTCTTTTGAGGAATTAGAAGTGAATAACTCAGATTCAGTACTATTTTCTTCAACCTTGGCTGATTCTGTTGGTAAACAAGGAGAAAATAGTGACATAAATTCACTAAATTCTATTTTTCTTGTTTTGTAACTTTCATTTAAATCTTTCTAACCAAAACTAACAGATTTTAAACTTAAAGTTGAATCAGCAAAAGATAAAGTGTCATCATCATTCACATCTTTACCTTTTACAAAAGTATCATGAATATCAGGTTTTGTAGAAGTAGAGCCCATTTTATCAAAATTATACAAATTTTCTGGTGCTCTTTTCAAAACATTATTTTGTTCAAAACCTAAACGTTTTTTTAACATTATAAAATCTGACATCTTGGAGTTTGTTTGTTAAAAGATTTAATGTTTGCTCAGTCTGTCTTCTTTTCAGATTTAAATCCTCTAGTTGCTTAATTTTACAATATGCCTCGTTTCTTTCTTGAAAACACGCTTCAAAGTTTAGTTGAAAATAACCTTTTTCAGCATTTAAGTTTACAAGATCTCTTTCAAGCTCAGATATTTTTGAAGTTAAAACATCTTTGTCCTTTTTCAAACAATCTTTCTCAGACTCTTTTTCCTTAACAACATCTTTCAATATTGCATTTTCATCACGGAAATTCAACATTGTTTGTCTTTCATTACTAAGTTTGACTTTCAAAGATTTAAACTCATCTTTCATGAATTTAACTTGAGCCTTTAAAGATTGAATACGTACCTCGAAACCACAGTCGGAATGATCAGAATATGATCCAATGTCCTCATCCACTTTTACCATCATACACACCTGAGTAAAGTGTGCAGATTCATCATCAGAACTCTTGTAGAACCAATTTTCTTCTTCCGCCATTAAGTTCTGACCATCTTCCACCTTCTTTGCTAACAGTGTTTTCCGAGCATAATATTCTGAATTCTTTGTACGCTTGAATTTGCAATCCTTGGAAAAATGACCTGGTTTTCCACAGTTATAGCATTGTCCATATTTCGGTTCAGTATCTTCTTTCTTTCCTTCTCTCTTCTCTTCTCATTTTTCTTCTCGCTTTTCATCTCTTTTCTCTCCTCTTTTCTCATACTTCTTTTCAGATCTCGGTTTGTACTTGTCTTTCTTATAACTCTCATATTTCGGCTTGTACTTGTTCTTTCGAAAGCTTTTAAACTGCTTTGTGAGAAGAGCCAGATTTTCAGCGAATCGTTGCATATCCTCATCTGAATTTTCTTCACTTTCAGTAGAAGATTTATCAGTGCTTGAATCAGTGACTTCAGTTAGGAGAGCTCTGGATTTCCTTGACTTTGACTTGTAAGAAGAACTGGACTTGAAACTTGACCCTTTCTTACGTTCAGACATTAAGCTAGAGAATCTTTGACCATCTTCTTTTCAGCACCCAGCTGCTTTACTTCATCCTCATGTTGAGATAAAGTTGTGAAGATATCATTGACGTCTTCTTGTTCCATGTCCTTAGTCATTTGAATGTTGATAGCATAGCTTTTCCATTATGGGTTGAAGTTCTTGATGAACTTATAATTGATCTCTGATTCTGACTTGTTCATTCCATTTCTCCTTAGATCATTCAGAATCAGATTAAAGCGATTGTATGTCTCCAACAAAGTCTCTCCTTCTTTCGCATGGAAACCTTCATATGCATTTATACTCTGATTCAGCTTTGTCTGAATTGACTTCTTTGATCCTTGAAACTGTTTCTCCAATTCATCCCATAAAGCTTTTGCAGATTCCCTACTATCTACGCGATTGTAGATATCATTGGGTATTGCCATAGTGAGATAGATAAGTGCTTTTTCATCTATCTTATATCTAGCTTTTTCTGCTTCACTGAAGAATTGATATGGTTTTGAAACATATCGATTTGGAATTTCTGGAGATGTAGCTGTGGCTGCTTGTCCAAGTACAAAAGTTTGTGGCTCAATTGGACCATGTATGATAGACTCCATATAATCTCTGTTCTTTAGATTCAAGAACTGAGTCATCCTTTTCTTCCATTGCGAATAATCTCCGACAAATCAGACCGGAGGCTTCAGATGAGATCCCATAGAGAGTAATTCATTTGCCATGATTGAAAGATGTATATACCTACAGAAGATGAAATAAAATATTAGCTAGTAAAGATCTTTAAATCCAATCAAATCAAGAAAACTTTCAAAAAAAATTTAAGTACAACTCAGTGTGAAACGCAAAACGTGTGAATAGTGTGAAACGCAAACCACACTTCTCGAATCAAGTGCAGTACGCAAACCAGACTTTGCGTTTGTAGTATGGAACGCAAACTTTGACTTTGCATTTGTAGTGTAGAGCGCAAATGCTACTTTGCGTTTGTGCTGTGGAGCGCAAACCTTACTTTGCGTTTGTGCTTTAGAGCGCAAACCTTACTTTGCGCTTGTGCTGTGATGCGCAAACTAAGTGACACAAACGATTTTGCGTGTTCAGATACTTGTGCAAAGATAACTTTGCGTGTTCAGTGTGTGATACGCAAACAACATTTTGTGTATGTGTGGTGATACGCAAATAACACTTTGCATTTGTGGAGTGATACGCAAAGTACAAATCAAACACAAATAAACTTTCGATGAATGTTACGCAAACCAGGATGAACATGCGCAAACCAGGATGAATATGGGCAAACTTTGACGAACACACGCAAACCTCTAAAATCGATCAAAATCACACCAAAAACTCATCTAGACTTCGAATTTCGATCTGAAAATTTGACAATTTACTCACCAACACATTTCGAACACAATTCTAACAAGTAATTTCGATTAAAAACACACAAATCATCAAATTGATTCAAGAACAGTACGTGAAACTCGTGAACTCGAACTCAACAAAAATCACAAATTCATACTTGATTACAGTGCAATTAACAAATCTATCCAGACATACTCGATCGATTATACAATACTAACATAACCTAATCAAATTCAACTCAAAAATTCCACTAAAAGTCAAAATTGATTTTGACTTCGTGAACAGTAACGTGAACAGTGTCGACTCAAAACATTTTCTTGATTTTCAAACGTATTTGGCTTTGATACCAATTGTGGCCCAAGATTTACTAGCATAAACACATACAGATTATCACAAAACACTTTGTTTATTAATCACATGAATTACATCAAGCCATAGATCTATTAGTGATTAATCTTTCAAGATAGAATGTGTTTGTGTGTGTACTAAATGTGTGTAACTATGTGTTCTTACTCTCTCTCAACTACCACCAAGATTACACTTTCACTTTCACACACTTACTCTCTTGCACGCCCACTTAGAAAACACAAAGACTTGCTTAGGGTGAGTGTTTGTAATAGAGTATGTAGAGAGGTTGCTATGCATATGAGTAGAGTTGTGTAACATTAGATTTTGTGAGATATACGACTTAATAGTTTTTCTCTCTCTACTCTCTCTCTAGAACATGCTCTTAAATGTCAAATCTTGATTAATTGCTTGAATAGTAGACTTACAGAGAGCTTAACTGATTTTAATTCTATTTATCAAAATTAGAGGGGGAGCTATAAGATCTATGTTGAATGTAAGTATTCTTTGATCTCAAACTCATATTACTTAAAAGAAGAACAATTTTTTAGTGTTAAAGCATAAATATGTTGGATACAAGATCAAGAAGACTGAAGGTCAAAGTTCAAGAAAGTCAAAGATGAAGAAAGTCAATTCTTATCAAAGTCAAAGCCTTTTTGTAATAAAAGTCAAAGTCAACATTTGTATTAGTTTTTGTTTCCTTGTTGTTTTAATTGTAGGTATTAATAGTTTCCTTTCCTTTATAATTTGTTGTTAACAGAAGTAGAGAGTAGTATTCAGTTGTACGTTTTTTAGAAAGAGATCTATAGAGAGAGAGAGAGAGAGAGTTCTAAAGAGAGAAAGTTTGTTATCTTGAGATTTGGAGTTTGAATCAAACAGGTAATTTGATTGAATTCTTGTTTTGTGTTTGTTTGATTAAGTGTTTAGGAACTAGAATCTGGGCACAGATTGAGTATGAAAACTATTTTCTGAAATGTTCAAACCACTTCTCTATTCTCAAACAGAGTTTATGAATTTAGAAGACGAATTTAAATGTTTTCATACCTGATATTTACTTATTTACTGACTGTGTGTTTCCAAAGACTAATAATTGTGTATTATCTTTTCTATACTTTCAAATATTCATACACATCGGTTCTGATTCTCTTGATCTTTGTTATTACCATGTCTCAAAATGAAACATTTTTTGATGGTAATACTCTCGTTTGTATTCCAATGTTGTTAAGCATCATATATCCTTTCAACTTAAGTGATTTTTCAAGCTTGTTTATATTTTTTCATATAGACAAAATTCCAATTTTTCATGACCTAAGCCTTTCATGCTTATCATTAATATTATTTGATCTTTCTGATACATTGTTAGATTCTCAAACAAGTCTTTTGAATTCATTTCATTCATTCAATATTCTTGTTGTGAGAAATCTTCAAAGTTCAAATGCTTAAATAATGATGATATTTTTGCGGAGCATACATTCATTTGACAATGTTTTCATAATCTGAGATTCATAATTGTTCAAGTTAAACTGTTGAATATCATATTCTTTTAGGACAAAATTCTCATGGAATCAGTGTGATAGCTTAAACATACTTCTATGGATTCACGTCAACCAGTGTTTCCTGCTTGGGTTTCCTTAAGTGATTGAGAGGTGAAGGGTCGACATCTAAGAGTGGGGGAGGAAGTTCTTCCAGTTGAACAACCTCATTTTGCTGAGCGGAAAAATGAAAATTAGAGTTTGGTAGAAGTGAGCAAAATAAAAACAGGTAGAAGGTGTGAGAACAGAGTTAAAAGAATAAGAGAACTCTTCACCAACCACTTCTGAGCCGGGCAACCACATTACTGATTGGTTCACAAATCTTTTGTGACCATCATTGAACAAGGCAGTGAGCTCATGCCAACTCTTGATTAAAGCCCACCAGCCACTCATTTCTATCTTAACAAGAAAATGTTCCAATTTTTCATGGGGATGCAGCACATATGCTATCTAATCTTCACTCGAAAGATTTGGATATTGAAAAAGAACGAAATTTGCCCCACCTTTGCTCTTCAATCATGCATATTGAGTCCGCGGAAAACTTGTTGTGTCTCAAGAGTTTACACAATTTGAGCCTGATAAAGCACATATTGCTTAAATTCTTTGATACACAAGCATATTCACACAGAGAATATTTTTTTCTGTCAGAACGTTCATAGAAAATCCTTGTGTTTTTCAATAATTGAATAGAAGCCCTGGGGGAGTGAACATCATTAAAACTCCTTTCCAAAGTACATCCGTTGTACTAAGTGGTTGCGTGCTACATATAGGCATTTTAACTGTTTCTTTCATTAATTCAGGGTTACAACTAAGTTCTGAATTTGAAAAGATTAGGAATTATTTTTGGAATTTACGGATGGTTATAATGTTCACAAAAAGGGAAAGATCAGATGTTCGTTAAAAGGTGAAAGTGGTGCTTATCAGAAATTGAAAGAATGTTTTTCTTGTGAAGGTTTGATGATCATGATGTTCACAATCATCAAAAAGGGGTAGACACAAAGAAAATAAAAAGGAGACACAAAGAGAGAAGAAGAGAAATAATTCTAATCATTTCAATTCCTTGTTATGGGGAGACAAAAAGATACGAGAAGAAGACAAGATTTGTGATAAAGATTTAGAGATGTCAAAAAGAAAGATTTAGAGATGTCAAAGAGAAGAATTTTCTAAAATTTTCCAAAGATCATTTCAACTTGAAGATTTCATTTCTGATAAAGATAATGTTTGTTAAAAGGGGAGATTGTTTTCCAAATATTCTTTTGGTTGATAAAGATTGTTTGACTTCAAGAGAGAAGACCGTTAAAGCTGAATTCATTTGAAGAATTATCTCGAATACGAAGGGGAAGATTGTTAGAGCAAATATTGTTGTATCCGAGATCATAAATGAGAATTTTATATTGAAGTTGAAGTCAAAGCTCATAGTCAGAGTGAAAGAGAAGAAAGTCAAAGTCAAGCCTTTTAATTGTAAAAGTCAAAGCTAGTGTTTTTAATTCCGTGTAATAGTCTTTGGTATAAATAGGATTTCCTTTTGTAATTGTTTGTAAGAGCCTAATTCATATTTTGTAGAGAGTTATTCTAGTGAGAGAAAGTTATAGAGAGAGAAAGTAGATCTTAGTTCTATTTCTTGTATTTTCTCTCAATTTCAATAATCAAAGACTTATGATTTCATTGTTACTTGATTGTTTTCGCATTAACAGACCACTTCCACATAATCATAAGTGGACAAAAGACCATTCGTTACATCAGATAATAGGATATCCTTCTTCGTCTATTCATACAAGATATGCGTCTGCTAATGAATGCCTATTTGCAACATTCTTGAGAAAAATCGAACCAACCAAAATTTTCGAGGCTCTTGAGGATCTGGATTGGATATCAGCCATGCAAGAGGAACTTAATCAATTGAAAGTTTGAAAGTGTGGAGACTTGTACCATGACCAAAGAATAAGACTGTGATCGGTACCAAATGGCTCTTTAAGAACAAAAAGGATGAAGATGGTGTTGTTGTACGAAATAAAGCTCGACTTGTAGCTAAGGGATATTATCAATAGGAAGCAGTCGACTATAACGAAACATTTACGCCCGTAGCCAGAATTGAAGCTATCAGGATGTTTTTAGCATACGTATTCCATAAGAATTTCACGGTATTTCAAATGGACGTGAAGATTGCATTTCTAAATGGTATTCTGAAAGAAGAGGTGTATATTTTACAACCGCAAGGATTTGTCGATGATTCAAAACCAAATCACGTATACATTCTCGACAAAGCCTTATATAGTCTTAAACAAGCTCCAAGAGCTTGGGACGATGTATTGTCAAAATTCCTAGTTAAAGCTGGCTTCTAAAAAGGTAAAATTGACACAACCGTCTTCATAAAAGAAAGAAAAAGGTGATATTGTTTCCATTCAGATATATGTTGATGATATTATATTTTGTTCAACAAACCCTCAGTACTGTAAACACTTTTTAGCCCTTATGGTGTCTAGATTTCAAATGAGTATGATGGGGGAAATGAATTTTTTCCTCGAATTACAAGTTAAACAACTTTCTACGGGGATTTTTAAAAATCAATCAAAGTATATCTTTTATATTTTGAAGAAATTCAAAATGGATTATACTCCAATTAAAAAACCCATGGCACCTAGTTCTAAGCTTGATGTTGATCGTAATGGAAAGACGGTAGATCTTAAAACTTATAGGGGATAAAAGGTTCTTTAATGTATTTGACAGAAAATAGGCTAAATATAATCTTTTCAACATGTCTCTGTGCGAAATATCAGGCTAAGCCTAAAGTGTCACACCTTAGTGCTGTCAAAAGAATTTTACGATATCATAAAGGTACTGCTGATCCTGGTCTTTGGTATCCTAAGGAATTAGGGGATGAGTTAACTGCCTACTCAGATGTAGATCATGCTGGTTGTATGTTAGACAGAAAGATCACTTCGGTACATGTACAATTCCTGGGTGATAAACTGGCTTGTTGGGCTTCAAACAAACAAAACTATGAGTCATCTCTACTGCTGAAGCTGAGTATGTAGCTACTTCCAGTTGCTCCTCACAAGTTATTTGGATGCCCACACAACTCAACAATTATGGTTTCAACTACACCAAAATCCACATCTATTGCGACTTGAAAAGTGCTATAGCCATTTCATGCAATCCGGTTCAACATACCAAGACCAAGCATATTGACATTTGATATCATTTTATCGTAGACCATGTTGAAGAGGTACAATTGAGTTATCTTTTGTGAGTACAAAATTTCAACTTGCTGACTTGTTTACTTGCCTTGGATGAAAAACGTTTCAATTTTCTGGTATCCAAGTTTGGCTTGTTGAATTTGAAAACAAAAACTTTTACAAAGTATATGAATTTTATATAAAGTTCATTTTATAAGTTGAAAATTTACTTTTTCATTCAAAGATTTTATTTTTGTTTGTTAATTATAATTTTTCATTATCTTTGAATTTTCTTCATGTTTAATTCATACCTTCTACTATTTCGTATTCTCAAAGTTCAATTCATTGTATTTATTTCTTCATGTTTCTATTCTTTATGATACCTGCTTGTTGTTTGCTCATGTTTATAGGGGAGTATCAGTGTTGATGGAATCATTTTCAAAAGGGGAGTTCTCATTGTTTCTTAAAGAACATATGTTTTTTTCTTGTGAGAAAATTGCTTAAGTATGCAAACTTTTTATTCCTAAAATTGGTTTTTATGCACATGTCAAGGGGGAGAAGATAGTCAATTTGATTTTGAAAAAGTTTTTATGCTACCGTTAATGAATAAAGTTTTTGATAATTGAAGATGTATCATTTAAGCGGGAGTAAAGTATTTGTTTGAAAATATTGAGTTTAAACCAGTTAAAAGTTGGACATCTTTTAATCTGTAAAATCATTGCTTTTAATGAAAAATTATTGAAAATGTCTAAGTCTCATGTTTATCGCATAAGCATTGTGCAATGATTTAGTTTTATCGCATAAGCTTTGTCTGACAAACTCAAGTTATCACACATGTTTGTGCGACATACTTGGTGAACAGTAACATGTCGCACATGTGTTGTGCGACAAACTTGTTGACTAGTGGGTCATCGCACATGTGTTGTGCGAAAAACCCCATTAACAGTGATTTATCGTATATGTGTTGTGCGATAAACGTACCCACTTGGTTCATCGCACATGTGTTGTGCGACAACCATTTGCCTGGTCCTTGTCACATCTCTTTCTTGTGATAAGTTGACTTTTTCAAAGGGTCAGACTTTTTTCTGTTGATCAGTTAGAGCTTGTCACGTGTATTTTTTCAAACTTTGGTATAAATACCTTATTGGCTCTAACAGTTGAACTTTTCACTGTTCTTGCCTATCGTGTGTGATTTTCTCTCAAATGTTCATATTTTCAAGATCATCGATCGTGTTTGTATCCATCGATTCATACAATCTAAGGTTTGTTTTCTTAATTATCTTAGTATAAATCAATGTATTTGTCAATCGATTTCTGTTTTGATGGTGTTTTCAGTGATATCGACTTGTGACTGTTCATGTTCTCTTTCAAATCCAGGATTTCTTTGTTGTTTTTTGTACTATTGATAGTCCATTTGTTGTTCTTAAGTGATTACGATCTTTAGGGTGCTAAATTTCCAAGTTTTTTTTTTATTTTGGTTCGATTTGGTGTCTGGAATTTATTAAATGTTTGAGTCTTCAATCTTATCGCATGACTTTTGCATTCAAACCTTCAAAGTTGTCACAT
Source organism: Arctium lappa (assembly GCA_023525745.1). NCBI lineage: Eukaryota > Viridiplantae > Streptophyta > Magnoliopsida > Asterales > Asteraceae > Arctium > Arctium lappa. The sequence goes on along the minus strand of CM042059.1, from coordinate 55,325,629 downwards.
GTCTCTAACCTTCTAAGTCCTCGCATGATACTTGTCTTTCATTGTGCGATAACATGGTTTTTCGCACGATCTTTGTGCGATGAACTTCCTCTTTAGATGGTATGCCACAACATTTCTGTGACACCTGTCAAATTCTGAATATTAAGGTTAGCACCCTTAGATTATATTATAAGTTTTGTCACTTCTAGATTTTTATTAAAAGCCTTTAAGATAAAAGTTTCCCGAAAAATTTAGAAGTTGCGTTAAAAACCGGAACAGTTCCGCATCTGACCGTCACTGTCCAGAAATGCCAAATAAGTGAATAAAAGTCCAAAATCTTTAAACTATAAAAATCAGTATGTTAATTTCTCTTGCATTGCAAAATTTTCAAATTTGACATTTATTTAGCAAATATTGAGAATCGGGTATTTCGGTTCTCAATTATATCTGATATTTTATAAATTAGACTAGTAATTTAATTAATAATATTAAATTAATTTTTTTTTATGATGGTTAGTCATTAAGGACACTTGTCTTAATTTTACATATATTATAATTATTCAATTAATTAAAAACAAATTAAAAACAAGACTTACCCTCATTTTCAATTTTAACCTTTCACCTCCTCTCCCTCTCTTCTCTTATGTTCGGCCGAAGAAGAAGCCACCACCACCACCATTTCCATTTTTTTTTGTTGATTAAAAACCAAATCCAAGCTAGAAATCCTCAACATATTGAAGTCATAATCAAGTTTCCTTCTCAAATTTCCAAGGTAATCTAAAAAAAACTACATTTATTTTTATGCATGTTCTCATTTTCAAATTTTGAGTTTGAGGAGTAAAAGTTTGCATCTAAATGTGGTATAAATTAGGTTTTGTTGATAAAATAGCTTTCAAATTTATGTTCATATATTCAAAAATGAGTTTTTGATTCTTGTTTTTCAAAAGAAAACTTGTTTATCATCAAGTTTAAAGTTTATGATGAAAATGTTAAATTTTGGTATTATAAACCACTAAAATGTTGGTATTATTGAAATTATGATTATGTTATCATAATGAAATGTTAGTATAAAAATGTTCGTATGAAGGAATTTCCCAAATTCCACATGATTAAGAACTTAGTAATAATGTTAATGTCATTTATTTGGTGTTGTGTTCATGCATGCATTTGGATGAGCATTTTGATTGCAATGAATCCATGATGCATAATTTAGTTTATCATGTAATGAGGAGTGAAGACATGGTTTATAATCAAAAACCATGTCTAATGGTCATCATTTTTGGTTTAAAATAGTACTTTCTTCATATTAGAATCTGTCCAGAAAATGGACTTCACTTCTAGCTTGCACAAGTCACAAACCACATGTCCAAATTTGGTGTTTTTGCTTCTAAACTTTAATTTAGAGTGTTAGGTTTCTAAAAAGTCCAAAAACACTGAATTTGGAGTTGATTTGGGCACTCAAATGGAATTTATAAGAAAGGGATGCAATCTGTCCAATGAGGACAGAATCATACACCCAACTTGTAAAGACCATAACTCCCACATTATTCATCCAAAATAAGTGAATCGTTTTCCAAAAGATAGGATTTTGAGTTAGGTTTGCATCCATATAAGGATCACTATCTAATTCCAAGAATTGATTCCCCAAAAGCCTGTTACAAGTCAGGTATGTCACTGATCCGAAAATCAGTGACACTCTGTTTTGTAAAAATTATTTGAGGTTTCAAAAGTTATACAAAAATTATAAAAAAAATGCAGATTTACTCTAAACATATTATAGTATCATCACAAAATTTGTGATTAAATAATTTTCTTGGGAAGTTAAGCTTCCGTGTTGATTTTAGCGAATAACTTTTTGGACAGCGTATGCTGAATCCATCGATGCACTCATGATTATAATGAATTCAAGTGATCAGATTTTAAATGGACTTATATCAATGGTAAGTACGGGTGATCAAACTATGAGTGGGATTATGAGGGAGTTGGTGGAAACTAGGGCGATGGTAGCATGGTTGCACACTTGTTTATCTGTGATGATGGGACTTTTGGTAATTGTGATAGCATGGGTGATGATGTTGTTTTTCAGGCATCAGTAGTGTGGTTCATTGTTGGATATTTGGATGATTAACTTTCTTTTTGGAAATATGTAACTCGTCGTATTAAAACATTTATAATTAGCATGACTATTACTTTTGGATAAATGTTGAATATTTGACGTAGTACTTTATTGATATTGGATATGTTTATGATATATTGATTATGTTTGCTTATAAATTGTGAATTTCAATACTATGAGGTTGATGTATGATGTATTGGATGTATGAATAAACAAATACAATTTATATTGTATTAAGATTATAGGATAGAAATAAGGGAAATAAGAATATGGAATTAAATATTGACGTGGCTTTAAAATAAATTGTTGCATTAGAATTATGCCGCCAAGAAGAGAAGATCCTGAGATTGCACGACTCGTATCCGAGCAAATCTTAGCCACACTTCCTAACATAGTCAGTCAGATAGCAGCAGGTCTAAATGCTAACCAACCTAATCAACCAAGAGTCGGTGCAAATATAGAAAAAGAATGTACATATAAGACTTTTAGGTCTTGTAATCCAAAAGAATTCCACGGTACCGAAGGAGTTGTTGGGTTATTATCTTGGATTGAAGGAATGGAATCCGTTCTCCACATAAGTAAATGATCAGAAGCAAGCAAAGTGGAATTCGCAGCTTGTTTATTACAAGGGAGAGCACTGACGTGGTGGAACACTCAAGTGCAGACTCGAGGAAGAGAAGCAGCTAACAAACTCACTTGGGATGAGTTTAAAGAAATGCTTAAGGAAGAATATTGTTCAAGAAGCGAAATGCAGAAATTACAAGCAGAGTTATGGGAGCATGAAATGAAAGGAAACGACATTGATACATCCACGACACGATTTCATGAACTGGCGAAAATGGTGCCACATCTAGTTACACCATAAGAGAATCGAGTAGACAGATATGTCTGGGGTTTAGCTCCAGAAATCCGAGGGGATGTGATTTCGGGTAATCCAAAAACCATTCAGGAGGCGGTAAATCTGGCAACCAAGCTCACCAATAATGCCAATCGATCGGGACTTTTCACTCACGATAAAGTCAAAGGAAAAAGGAAGGTCGAGGAAATTTCAAAGAGACCGTTTGACAGAAGAAGAGGGAAGGAACAGAGAACAATGGGTAATTATGGGATTCAGACTCAAACAGCCGATAAAGGAAAGGAAGTATATCCGAGATGCGGTAAGTGCAACAATCGTCATTTCGGAAACTGTGTTATTTGTCTCAAATGCAACAAAGGAGGTCATTATGCGAAAGATTGTAAGAATGGGGGAAAGCGAGCTTGTTTTGAGTGTGGGAGTCAGGATCACTTCAGAAATGCCTGTCCTAAATTTATCAGAAGGATGAACGCAAATCAGACTCGACCGGTCAATCAAAGGAATCAAAAAGGTCAAGCACGAGGCCGAGTATTCGAAATTGGAGCGGAAGAAGCGAGACAAGATCCGGATGTGATCACAGGTACGTTTCTTTTAAATAATCATCGTGCATCTGTATTGTTTGATTCCGGAGCAGATAGAAGCTTTGTGTCATTAAGTTTTAGATCAAAAATTAATCAAATGCCCCAAAAGCTAAAAGAAACTTATGTCATTGAGTTCGCTAACGGACAAGAGATTAGGGTTGAAGATGTATTTTCGAATTGTACCCTAAGTCTAGCTGAAAAGGAATTTAAGATTGATCTAATTCCAATAAAGTTAGGAAGCTTTGACATAGTTGTGGGCATGGATTGGTTGTCTAATAACCAAGCGGAAATATGTTGCTCCGAAAAGACTCTTCGAATTCCGTTACCTAAAGGAGAAGTACTTATAGTACATGGAGAAAAATCCAAAAGGAAGTTAAGAATAGTGTCCTGCATGAAGATGCAGAAGTATTTAAGGAAAGAATATATTGCGTTTTTAGCTCATGTAGTCAATAAAGAGACCAAGGAGAAGTGCTTACAAGATATTCCTGTAGTTCGAGACTTTCCCGAAGTATTTCCTGAAGATCTACCTGGGTTACCTCCACCGAGAGAAGTCGAATTCCGCATTGATTTAATTCCGGGAGCTGAAGCAGTGGCTAAGACACCATACCGTTTGGCGCCATCCGAAATGCAAGAACTGTCTGGACAACTTCAAGAGCTGCTTGACAAAGGATTTATCAGACCCAGTTCTTCGCCATGGGGAGCTCCAGTCCTTTTTGTTAAGAAGAAAGATGGAACATTCCGAATGTGTAACGATTACAGAGAACTCAATAAGCTAACCCTCAAGAATCGATACCCACTTCCTCGAATTGACGATCTGTTTGATCAACTGCAAGGCGCAACGTACTTCTCAAAGATTGACTTGCGATCTGGATATCATCAAATGAGAGTCCGTGAAGAGGATATTGATAAGACGACATTTAGAACTCGTTATGGACATTATGAGTTTCTAGTTATGCCCTTTGGATTGACGAACGCGCCAGCAGTTTTCATGGATTTGATGAATAGAGTCTGTCGGCCGTATTTAGACAAGTTCGTAATTGTATTCATAGACGACATTTTGATTTATTCGCAAAGTAAGGAAGATCATAAGAAACATTTGAAGTTGATTTTAGATCTACTCAAAGATCAGAAGTTGTATGCTAAGTTTTCCAAATGTGAATTTTGGCTTCGAGAGGTATATTTTCTGGGTCATGTGGTTAATGAAAAAGGAATTCATGTTGACCCGGCAAAAGTTGAAGCCATTAAAAATGGGAAACTCCAAGGACACCAACGGAAATTCGTCAATTTCTTGGTCTGGCAGGTTATTACCGAAGGTTCATAGCGAATTTTTCAAAAATCGCTCAACCGCTGACAGCACTGACTCAGAAAGATAAGAAATTTGTCTGGGAAGAAAAACAGGAGGAAGCATTTCAAATGCTTAAATGCAAGTTATGTGACGCACCAATTCTTGCGCTACCGGAAGGTACGGATGATTTTGTGGTGTATTGTGACGCATCACATCAAGGCTTGGGATGTGTATTAATGCAGATGAATAAGGTTATAGCTTATGCGTCAAGACAACTCAAAGTTCATGAAAAGAACTACACCACTCATGACTTGGAATTGGGAGCAGTGGTATTTGCATTAAAAATCTGGAGACATTACCTTTATGGCACTAAATAAACCATCTATACTGATCACAAAAGTCTTCAGCATATTTTTGATCAGAAAATGTTGAACATGAGACAGCAGAGATGGGTTGAGCTGCTTAATGATTATGATTGCGAAATAAGGTATCATCCTGGTAAAGCTAATGTGGTAGCAGATGCATTAAGCAGGAAAGAAAGAGTAAAACCAACAAGGACACGAGCTTTGGGAATGTTGGTTCAATCAAGCCTTAAGACACAAGTTCGTGAAGCTCAAGAGAAAGCATTGAAAGCAGAAAATCTTTGTTGCGAAGCCTTGCATAATTTGGAAAAAGAGTTTGAATCACAATCAGATGGAGTACGATATTTCAAGAATAAAGTTTGGGTACCAAAGGTTGATGATCTGCGATCAACTATTTTGGAAGAAGCTCACCGATTGAGGTATTCGGTTCACCCAGGAACCGATAAGATGTACAAAGGATTGAAGGAATATTATTGGTGGCTAGGAATGAAGAAGGACATTGCTAAGTTTGTAAGCAAGTGTGTAACATGTGCGAAAGTTAAAGCAGAACATCAAAAACCTTCTGGACTTCTTCAACAACCTGAGATACCACAATGGAAATAGGATCAGGTATCTATGGATTTTATCACCAAACTACCCAGGACTGGAAAAGGGAACGACGCAATTTGGGTCATTGTGGACCGACTTACGAAATCTGCACATTTTCTTCCTATAAGAGAGGATTTCAAAATAGAAAGATTGGCACAATTGTACATAGACGAAATTGTCTCTCGCCATGGAGTACCCCTATCTATCATTTCTGACAGAGATAGTCGTTTTACTTCCCGATTTTGGCAAGCAGTTCAGAAAGCGCTGGGTACCAGGTTGGATCTGAGTACTGCATACCATCCACAGACAGACGGACAAACGGAAAGGACCATTCAAACTTTGGAAGATATGTTATGCGCTTGTGCTATAGATTTTGGAGGAAGCTGGGATAAGCATCTGCCGTTAGTTGCATTCTCTTACAATAACAGCTATCACACCAACATTCAATGTGCGCCATACGAAGCTCTCTATGGACGTAAGTGTAGATCTCCACTCAGTTGGGTGGAAATTGGCGATAGTCAACTGATTGGGCCTGACATTATACAAGAAACCACGGATAAAATATCAACCATTCAGGACAGACTCAAAGCTGCGAGAGATCGTCAGAAAAGTTACGCTGATAATCGCAGAAGACCTTTAGAATTTCAAAAAGGTGATAAAGTTCTTCTGAAAGTATCACCATGGAAGGGAATGATCAGATTCGGGAAAAGAGGTAAGCTAAATCCAAGATATATTGGTTCGTTTGAGATACTGGAGAGAATTGGATCGGTAGCCTATAAGCTGAGCTTACCTCAAGAGTTAAGTGTTATTCATGACACTTTTCATGTGTCAAATTTAAAGAAATGTCTGATAGACAAATCAATGATTGTATCCCCAGATGAAGTAAAAGTTGATGGGGCGCCTGTGTTTTAGAGAGGAACCTATTGAGATTCCTGATCGTGAAACTAAACGTCTTAGGCGCAGTAAAATTCCAATTTTATAGGTCCGTTGGAATTCACGTCATGGACCTGAATATACTTGGGAAAGAGAAGATTTAATTAAACGCAAGTATCCTCAATTGTTTAATGAAAAGCCTGTCCAGAAATAACAGTTATAAATTTCGGGACGAAATTTTTCGAAGAAGGGGAGACTGTGACACCTGTCAAATTCTGAATATTAAGGTTAGCACCCTTAGATTATATTATAAGTTTTGTCACTTCTAGATTTTTATTAAAAGCCTTTAAGATAAAAGTTTCCCGAAAAATTTAGAAGTTACGTTAAAAACCCGGAACAGTTCCGCATCTGACCGTCACTGTCCAGAAATGCCAAATAAGTGAATAAAAGTCCAAAATCCTTAAACTATAAAAATCAGTATGTTAATTTCTCTTGCATTGCAAAATTTTCAAATTTGACATTTATTTAGCAAATATTAAGAATCGGGTATTTCTGTTCTCAATTATATCTGATATTTTATAAATTAGACTAGTAATTTAATTGATAATATTAAATTAATTTTTTTATGATGGTGAGTCATTATGGACGCTTGTCTTAATTTTACATATATTATAATTATTCTATTAATTAAAAACAAATTAAAAACAAGACTTACCCTCATTTTCAATTTTAACCTTTCACCTCCTCTCCCTCTCTTCTCTTATGTTCGGCCGAAGAAGAAGCCACCACCACCACCATTTCCATTTTTTTTGTTGATTAAAAACCAAATCCAAGCTAGAAATCCTCAACATATTGAAGTCATAATCAAGTTTCCTTCTCAAATTTCCAAGGTAATAAAAAAAAAAACTACATTTATTTTTATGCATGTTCTCATTTTCAAATTTTGAGTTTGAGGAGTAAAAGTTTGCATCTAAATGTGGTATAAATTAGGTTTTGTTGATAAAATAGCTTTCAAAATTATGTTCATATATTCAAAAATGAGTTTTTGATTCTTGTTTTTCAAAAGAAAACTTGTTTATCATCAAGTTTAGAGTTTATGATGAAAATGTTAAACTTTGGTATTATAAACCACTAAAATGTTGGTATTATTGAAATTATGATTATGTTATCATAATGAAATGTTAGTATAAAAATGTTCTTATGAAGGAATTTCCCAAATTCCACATGATTAAGAACTTAGTAATAATGTTAATGTCATTTATTTGGTGTTGTGTTCATGCATGCATTTGGATGAGCATTTTGATTGCAATGAATCCATGATGCATAAGTTAGTTTATCATGTAATGAGGAGTGAAGACATGGTTTATAATCAAAAACCATGTCTAATGATCATCATTTTTGGTTTAAAATAGTACTTTCTTCATATTAGAATCTGTCCAGAAAATGGACTTCACTTCTAGCTTGCACAACTCACAAACCAGATGTCCAAATTTGGGGTTTTTGCTTCTAAACTTTAATTTAGAGTGTTAGGTTTCTAAAAAGTCCGAAAACACTGAATTTGGAGTTGATTTGGGCACTCAAATGGAATTTATAAGAAAGGGATGCAATCTGTCCAATGAGGACAGAATCATACACCCAACTTGTAAAGACCATAACTCCCACATTATTCATCCAAAATAAGTGAATCGTTTTCCAAAAGATAGGATTTTGAGTTAGGTTTGCATCCATATAAGGATCACTATCTAATTCCAAGAATTGATTCCCCAAAAGCCTGTTACAAGTCAGGTATGTCACTGATCCGAAAATCAGTGACACTCTGTTTTGTAAAAATTATTTGAGGTTTCAAAAGTTATACAAAAATTATAAAAAAAAATGCAGATTTACTCTAAACATATTATAGTATCATCACAAAATTTGTGATTAAATAATTTTCTTGGGAAGTTAAGCTTCCGTGTTGATTTTATCGAATAACTTTTTGGACAGCGTATGCTGAATCCATCGATGCACTCATGATTATAATGAATTCAAGTGATCAGATTTTAAATGGACTTATATCAATGGTAAGTACGGGTGATCAAACTATGAGTGGGATTATGAGGGAGTTGGTGGAAACTAGGGCGATGGTAGCATGGTTGCACACTTGTTTATCTGTGATGATGGGACTTTTGGTAATTGTGATAGCATGGGTGATGATGTTGTTTTTCAGGCATCAGTAGTGTGGTTCATTGTTGGATATTTGGATGATTAACTTTCTTTTTGGAAATATGTAACTCGTCGTATTAAAACATTTATAATTAGCATGACTATTACGTTTGGATAAATGTTGAATATTTGACGTAGTACTTTATTGATATTGGATATGTTTATGATATATTGATTATGTTTGCTTATAAATTGTGAATTTCAATACTATGAGGTTGATGTATGATGTATTGGATGTATGAATAAACAAATACAATTTATATTGTATTAAGATTATAGGATAGAAATAAGGGAAATAAGAATATGGAATTAAATATTGACGTGGCTTTAAAATAAATTGTTGCATTAGAATTATGCCGCCAAGAAGAGAAGATCCTGAGATTGCACGACTCGTATCCGAGCAAATCTTAGCCACACTTCCTAACATAGTCAGTCAGATAGCAGCAGGTCTAAATGCTAACCAACCTAATCAACCAAGAGTCGGTGCAAATATAGAAAAAGAATGTACATATAAGACTTTTAGGTCTTGTAATCCAAAAGAATTCCACGGTACCGAAGGAGTTGTTGGGTTATTATCTTGGATTGAAGGAATGGAATCCGTTCTCCACATAAGTAAATGATCAGAAGCAAGCAAAGTGGAATTCGCAGCTTGTTTATTACAAGGGAGAGCACTGACGTGGTGGAACACTCAAGTGCAGACTCGAGGAAGAGAAGCAGCTAACAAACTCACTTGGGATGAGTTTAAAGAAATGCTTAAGGAAGAATATTGTTCAAGAAGCGAAATGCAGAAATTACAAGCAGAGTTATGGGAGCATGAAATGAAAGGAAACGACATTGATACATCCACGACACGATTTCATGAACTGGCGAAAATGGTGCCACATCTAGTTACACCATAAGAGAATCGAGTAGACAGATATGTCTGGGGTTTAGCTCCAGAAATCCGAGGGGATGTGATTTCGGGTAATCCAAAAACCATTCAGGAGGCGGTAAATCTGGCAACCAAGCTCACCAATAATGCCAATCGATCGGGACTTTTCACTCACGATAAAGTCAAAGGAAAAAGGAAGGTCGAGGAAATTTCAAAGAGACCGTTTGACAGAAGAAGAGGGAAGGAACAGAGAACAATGGGTAATTATGGGATTCAGACTCAAACAGCCGATAAAGGAAAGGAAGTATATCCGAGATGCGGTAAGTGCAACAATCGTCATTTCGGAAACTGTGTTATTTGTCTCAAATGCAACAAAGGAGGTCATTATGCGAAAGATTGTAAGAATGGGGGAAAGCGAGCTTGTTTTGAGTGTGGGAGTCAGGATCACTTCAGAAATGCCTGTCCTAAATTTATCAGAAGGATGAACGCAAATCAGACTCGACCGGTCAATCAAAGGAATCAAAAAGGTCAAGCACGAGGCCGAGTATTCGAAATTGGAGCGGAAGAAGCGAGACAAGATCCGGATGTGATCACAGGTACGTTTCTTTTAAATAATCATCGTGCATCTGTATTGTTTGATTCCGGAGCAGATAGAAGCTTTGTGTCATTAAGTTTTAGATCAAAAATTAATCAAATGCCCCAAAAGCTAAAAGAAACTTATGTCATTGAGTTCGCTAACGGACAAGAGATTAGGGTTGAAGATGTATTTTCGAATTGTACCCTAAGTCTAGCTGAAAAGGAATTTAAGATTGATCTAATTCCAATAAAGTTAGGAAGCTTTGACATAGTTGTGGGCATGGATTGGTTGTCTAATAACCAAGCGGAAATATGTTGCTCCGAAAAGACTCTTCGAATTCCGTTACCTAAAGGAGAAGTACTTATAGTACATGGAGAAAAATCCAAAAGGAAGTTAAGAATAGTGTCCTGCATGAAGATGCAGAAGTATTTAAGGAAAGAATATATTGCGTTTTTAGCTCATGTAGTCAATAAAGAGACCAAGGAGAAGTGCTTACAAGATATTCCTGTAGTTCGAGACTTTCCCGAAGTATTTCCTGAAGATCTACCTGGGTTACCTCCACCGAGAGAAGTCGAATTCTGCATTGATTTAATTCCGGGAGCTGAAGCAGTGGCTAAGACACCATACCGTTTGGCGCCATCCGAAATGCAAGAACTGTCTGAACAACTTCAAGAGCTGCTTGACAAAGGATTTATCAGACCCAGTTCTTCGCCATGGGGAGCTCCAGTCCTTTTTGTTAAGAAGAAAGATGGAACATTCCGAATGTGTAACGATTACAGAGAACTCAATAAGCTAACCCTCAAGAATCGATACCCACTTCCTCGAATTGACGATCTGTTTGATCAACTGCAAGGCGCAACGTACTTCTCAAAGATTGACTTGCGATCTGGATATCATCAAATGAGAGTCCGTGAAGAGGATATTGATAAGACGACATTTAGAACTCGTTATGGACATTATGAGTTTCTAGTTATGCCCTTTGGATTGACGAACGCGCCAGCAGTTTTCATGGATTTGATGAATAGAGTCTGTCGGCCGTATTTAGACAAGTTCGTAATTGTATTCATAGACGACATTTTGATTTATTCGCAAAGTAAGGAAGATCATAAGAAACATTTGAAGTTGATTTTAGATCTACTCAAAGATCAGAAGTTGTATGCTAAGTTTTCCAAATGTGAATTTTGGCTTCGAGAGGTACATTTTCTGGGTCATGTGGTTAATGAAAAAGGAATTCATGTTGACCCGGCAAAAGTTGAAGCCATTAAAAATGGGAAACTCCAAGGACACCAACGGAAATTCGTCAATTTCTTGGTCTGGCAGGTTATTACCGAAGGTTCATAGCGAATTTTTCAAAAATCGCTCAACCGCTGACAGCACTGACTCAGAAAGTTAAGAAATTTGTCTGGGAAGAAAAACAGGAGGAAGCATTTCAAATGCTTAAATGCAAGTTATGTGACGCACCAATTCTTGCGCTACCGGAAGGTACGGATGATTTTGTGGTGTATTGTGACGCATCACATCAAGGCTTGGGATGTGTATTAATGCAGATGAATAAGGTTATAGCTTATGCGTCAAGACAACTCAAAGTTCATGAAAAGAACTACACCACTCATGACTTGGAATTGGGAGCAGTGGTATTTGCATTAAAAATCTGGAGACATTACCTTTATGGCACTAAATAAACCATCTATACTGATCACAAAAGTCTTCAGCATATTTTTGATCAGAAAATGTTGAACATGAGACAGCAGAGATGGGTTGAGCTGCTTAATGATTATGATTGCGAAATAAGGTATCATCCTGGTAAAGCTAATGTGGTAGCAGATGCATTAAGCAGGAAAGAAAGAGTAAAACCAACAAGGACACGAGCTTTGGGAATGTTGGTTCAATCAAGCCTTAAGACACAAGTTCGTGAAGCTCAAGAGAAAGCATTGAAAGCAGAAAATCTTTGTTGCGAAGCCTTGCATAATTTGGAAAAAGAGTTTGAATCACAATCAGATGGAGTACGATATTTCAAGAATAAAGTTTGGGTACCAAAGGTTGATGATCTGCGATCAACTATTTTGGAAGAAGCTCACCGATTGAGGTATTCGGTTCACCCAGGAACCGATAAGATGTACAAAGGATTGAAGGAATATTATTGGTGGCTAGGAATGAAGAAGGACATTGCTAAGTTTGTAAGCAAGTGTGTAACATGTGCGAAAGTTAAAGCAGAACATCAAAAACCTTCTGGACTTCTTCAACAACCTGAGATACCACAATGGAAATAGGATCAGGTATCTATGGATTTTATCACCAAACTACCCAGGACTGGAAAAGGGAACGACGCAATTTGGGTCATTGTGGACCGACTTACGAAATCTGCACATTTTCTTCCTATAAGAGAGGATTTCAAAATAGAAAGATTGGCACAATTGTACATAGACGAAATTGTCTCTCGCCATGGAGTACCCCTATCTATCATTTCTGACAGAGATAGTCGTTTTACTTCCCGATTTTGGCAAGCAGTTCAGAAAGCGCTGGGTACCAGGTTGGATCTGAGTACTGCATACCATCCACAGACAGACGGACAAACGGAAAGGACCATTCAAACTTTGGAAGATATGTTATGCGCTTGTGCTATAGATTTTGGAGGAAGCTGGGATAAGCATCTGCCGTTAGTTGCATTCTCTTACAATAACAGCTATCACACCAACATTCAATGTGCGCCATACGAAGCTCTCTATGGACGTAAGTGTAGATCTCCACTCAGTTGGGTGGAAATTGGCGATAGTCAACTGATTGGGCCTGACATTATACAAGAAACCACGGATAAAATATCAACCATTCAGGACAGACTCAAAGCTGCGAGAGATCGTCAGAAAAGTTACGCTGATAATCGCAGAAGACCTTTAGAATTTCAAAAAGGTGATAAAGTTCTTCTGAAAGTATCACCATGGAAGGGAATGATCAGATTCGGGAAAAGAGGTAAGCTAAATCCAAGATATATTGGTTCGTTTGAGATACTGGAGAGAATTGGATCGGTAGCCTATAAGCTGAGCTTACCTCAAGAGTTAAGTGTTATTCATGACACTTTTCATGTGTCAAATTTAAAGAAATGTCTGATAGACAAATCAATGATTGTATCCCCAGATGAAGTAAAAGTTGATGGGGCGCCTGTGTTTTAGAGAGGAACCTATTGAGATTCCTGATCGTGAAACTAAACGTCTTAGGCGCAGTAAAATTCCAATTTTATAGGTCCGTTGGAATTCACGTCATGGACCTGAATATACTTGGGAAAGAGAAGATTTAATTAAACGCAAGTATCCTCAATTGTTTAATGAAAAGCCTGTCCAGAAATAACAGTTATAAATTTCGGGACGAAATTTTTCGAAGAAGGGGAGACTGTGACACCTGTCAAATTCTGAATATTAAGGTTAGCACCCTTAGATTATATTATAAGTTTTGTCACTTCTAGATTTTTATTAAAAGCCTTTAAGATAAAAGTTTCCCGAAAAATTTAGAAGTTACGTTAAAAACCCGGAACAGTTCCGCATCTGACCGTCACTGTCCAGAAATGCCAAATAAGTGAATAAAAGTCCAAAATCCTTAAACTATAAAAATCAGTATGTTAATTTCTCTTGCATTGCAAAATTTTCAAATTTGACATTTATTTAGCAAATATTAAGAATCGGGTATTTCTGTTCTCAATTATATCTGATATTTTATAAATTAGACTAGTAATTTAATTGATAATATTAAATTAATTTTTTTATGATGGTGAGTCATTATGGACGCTTGTCTTAATTTTACATATATTATAATTATTCTATTAATTAAAAACAAATTAAAAACAAGACTTACCCTCATTTTCAATTTTAACCTTTCACCTCCTCTCCCTCTCTTCTCTTATGTTCGGCCGAAGAAGAAGCCACCACCACCACCATTTCCATTTTTTTTGTTGATTAAAAACCAAATCCAAGCTAGAAATCCTCAACATATTGAAGTCATAATCAAGTTTCCTTCTCAAATTTCCAAGGTAATAAAAAAAAAACTACATTTATTTTTATGCATGTTCTCATTTTCAAATTTTGAGTTTGAGGAGTAAAAGTTTGCATCTAAATGTGGTATAAATTAGGTTTTGTTGATAAAATAGCTTTCAAAATTATGTTCATATATTCAAAAATGAGTTTTTGATTCTTGTTTTTCAAAAGAAAACTTGTTTATCATCAAGTTTAGAGTTTATGATGAAAATGTTAAACTTTGGTATTATAAACCACTAAAATGTTGGTATTATTGAAATTATGATTATGTTATCATAATGAAATGTTAGTATAAAAATGTTCTTATGAAGGAATTTCCCAAATTCCACATGATTAAGAACTTAGTAATAATGTTAATGTCATTTATTTGGTGTTGTGTTCATGCATGCATTTGGATGAGCATTTTGATTGCAATGAATCCATGATGCATAAGTTAGTTTATCATGTAATGAGGAGTGAAGACATGGTTTATAATCAAAAACCATGTCTAATGATCATCATTTTTGGTTTAAAATAGTACTTTCTTCATATTAGAATCTGTCCAGAAAATGGACTTCACTTCTAGCTTGCACAACTCACAAACCAGATGTCCAAATTTGGGGTTTTTGCTTCTAAACTTTAATTTAGAGTGTTAGGTTTCTAAAAAGTCCGAAAACACTGAATTTGGAGTTGATTTGGGCACTCAAATGGAATTTATAAGAAAGGGATGCAATCTGTCCAATGAGGACAGAATCATACACCCAACTTGTAAAGACCATAACTCCCACATTATTCATCCAAAATAAGTGAATCGTTTTCCAAAAGATAGGATTTTGAGTTAGGTTTGCATCCATATAAGGATCACTATCTAATTCCAAGAATTGATTCCCCAAAAGCCTGTTACAAGTCAGGTATATCACTGATCCGAAAATCAGTGACACTCTGTTTTGTAAAAATTATTTGAGGTTTCAAAAGTTATACAAAAATTATAAAAAAAATGCAGATTTACTCTAAACATATTATAGTATCATCACAAAATTTGTGATTAAATAATTTTCTTGGGAAGTTAAGCTTCCGTGTTGATTTTATCGAATAACTTTTTGGACAGCGTATGCTGAATCCATCGATGCACTCATGATTATAATGAATTCAAGTGATCAGATTTTAAATGGACTTATATCAATGGTAAGTACGGGTGATCAAACTATGAGTGGGATTATGAGGGAGTTGGTGGAAACTAGGGCGATGGTAGCATGGTTGCACACTTGTTTATCTGTGATGATGGGACTTTTGGTAATTGTGATAGCATGGGTGATGATGTTGTTTTTCAGGCATCAGTAGTGTGGTTCATTGTTGGATATTTGGATGATTAACTTTCTTTTTGGAAATATGTAACTCGTCGTATTAAAACATTTATAATTAGCATGACTATTACTTTTGGATAAATGTTGAATATTTGACGTAGTACTTTATTGATATTGGATATGTTTATGATATATTGATTATGTTTGCTTATAAATTGTGAATTTCAATACTATGAGGTTGATGTATGATGTATTGGATGTATGAATAAACAAATACAATTTATATTGTATTAAGATTATAGGATAGAAATAAGGGAAATAAGAATATGGAATTAAATATTGACGTGGCTTTAAAATAAATTGTTGCATTAGAATTATGCCGCCAAGAAGAGAAGATCCTGAGATTGCACGACTCGTATCCGAGCAAATCTTAGCCACACTTCCTAACATAGTCAGTCAGATAGCAGCAGGTCTAAATGCTAACCAACCTAATCAACCAAGAGTCGGTGCAAATATAGAAAAAGAATGTACATATAAGACTTTTAGGTCTTGTAATCCAAAAGAATTCCACGGTACCGAAGGAGTTGTTGGGTTATTATCTTGGATTGAAGGAATGGAATCCGTTCTCCACATAAGTAAATGATCAGAAGCAAGCAAAGTGGAATTCGCAGCTTGTTTATTACAAGGGAGAGCACTGACGTGGTGGAACACTCAAGTGCAGACTCGAGGAAGAGAAGCAGCTAACAAACTCACTTGGGATGAGTTTAAAGAAATGCTTAAGGAAGAATATTGTTCAAGAAGCGAAATGCAGAAATTACAAGCAGAGTTATGGGAGCATGAAATGAAAGGAAACGACATTGATACATCCACGACACGATTTCATGAACTGGCGAAAATGGTGCCACATCTAGTTACACCATAAGAGAATCGAGTAGACAGATATGTCTGGGGTTTAGCTCCAGAAATCCGAGGGGATGTGATTTCGGGTAATCCAAAAACCATTCAGGAGGCGGTAAATCTGGCAACCAAGCTCACCAATAATGCCAATCGATCGGGACTTTTCACTCACGATAAAGTCAAAGGAAAAAGGAAGGTCGAGGAAATTTCAAAGAGACCGTTTGACAGAAGAAGAGGGAAGGAACAGAGAACAATGGGTAATTATGGGATTCAGACTCAAACAGCCGATAAAGGAAAGGAAGTATATCCGAGATGCGGTAAGTGCAACAATCGTCATTTCGGAAACTGTGTTATTTGTCTCAAATGCAACAAAGGAGGTCATTATGCGAAAGATTGTAAGAATGGGGGAAAGCGAGCTTGTTTTGAGTGTGGGAGTCAGGATCACTTCAGAAATGCCTGTCCTAAATTTATCAGAAGGATGAACGCAAATCAGACTCGACCGGTCAATCAAAGGAATCAAAAAGGTCAAGCATGAGGCCGAGTATTCGAAATTGGAGCGGAAGAAGCGAGACAAGATCCGGATGTGATCACAGGTACGTTTCTTTTAAATAATCATCGTGCATCTGTATTGTTTGATTCCGGAGCAGATAGAAGCTTTGTGTCATTAAGTTTTAGATCAAAAATTAATCAAATGCCCCAAAAGCTAAAAGAAACTTATGTCATTGAGTTCGCTAACGGACAAGAGATTAGGGTTGAAGATGTATTTTCGAATTGTACCCTAAGTCTAGCTGAAAAGGAATTTAAGATTGATCTAATTCCAATAAAGTTAGGAAGCTTTGACATAGTTGTGGGCATGGATTGGTTGTCTAATAACCAAGCGGAAATATGTTGCTCCGAAAAGACTCTTCGAATTCCGTTACCTAAAGGAGAAGTACTTATAGTACATGGAGAAAAATCCAAAAGGAAGTTAAGAATAGAGTCCTGCATGAAGATGCAGAAGTATTTAAGGAAAGAATATATTGCGTTTTTAGCTCATGTAGTCAATAAAAAGACCAAGGAGAAGTGCTTACAAGATATTCCTGTAGTTCGAGACTTTCCCGAAGTATTTCCTGAAGATCTACCTGGGTTACCTCCACCGAGAGAAGTCGAATTCCGCATTGATTTAATTCCGGGAGCTGAAGCAGTGGCTAAGACACCATACCGTTTGGCGCCATCCGAAATGCAAGAACTGTCTGGACAACTTCAAGAGCTGCTTGACAAAGGATTTATCAGACCCAGTTCTTCGCCATGGGGAGCTCCAGTCCTTTTTGTTAAGAAGAAAGATGGAACATTCCGAATGTGTAACGATTACAGAGAACTCAATAAGCTAACCCTCAAGAATCGATACCCACTTCCTCGAATTGACGATTTGTTTGATCAACTGCAAGGCGCAACGTACTTCTCAAAGATTGACTTGCGATCTGGATATCATCAAATGAGAGTCCGTGAAGAGGATATTGATAAGACGACATTTAGAACTCGTTATGGACATTATGAGTTTCTAGTTATGCCCTTTGGATTGACGAACGCGCCAGCAGTTTTCATGGATTTGATGAATAGAGTCTGTCGGCCGTATTTAGACAAGTTCGTAATTGTATTCATAGACGACATTTTGATTTATTCGCAAAGTAAGGAAGATCATAAGAAACATTTGAAGTTGATTTTAGATCTACTCAAAGATCAGAAGTTGTATGCTAAGTTTTCCAAATGTGAATTTTGGCTTCGAGAGGTACATTTTCTGGGTCATGTGGTTAATGAAAAAGGAATTCATGTTGACCCGGCAAAAGTTGAAGCCATTAAAAATGGGAAACTCCAAGGACACCAACGGAAATTCGTCAATTTCTTGGTCTGGCAGGTTATTACCGAAGGTTCATAGCGAATTTTTCAAAAATCGCTCAACCGCTGACAGCACTGACTCAGAAAGTTAAGAAATTTGTCTGGGAAGAAAAACAGGAGGAAGCATTTCAAATGCTTAAATGCAAGTTATGTGACGCACCAATTCTTGCGCTACCGGAAGGTACGGATGATTTTGTGGTGTATTGTGACGCATCACATCAAGGCTTGGGATGTGTATTAATGCAGATGAATAAGGTTATAGCTTATGCGTCAAGACAACTCAAAGTTCATGAAAAGAACTACACCACTCATGACTTGGAATTGGGAGCAGTGGTATTTGCATTAAAAATCTGGAGACATTACCTTTATGGCACTAAATAAACCATCTATACTGATCACAAAAGTCTTCAGCATATTTTTGATCAGAAAATGTTGAACATGAGACAGCAGAGATGGGTTGAGCTGCTTAATGATTATGATTGCGAAATAAGGTATCATCCTGGTAAAGCTAATGTGGTAGCAGATGCATTAAGCAGGAAAGAAAGAGTAAAACCAACAAGGACACGAGCTTTGGGAATGTTGGTTCAATCAAGCCTTAAGACACAAGTTCGTGAAGCTCAAGAGAAAGCATTGAAAGCAGAAAATCTTTGTTGCGAAGCCTTGCATAATTTGGAAAAAGAGTTTGAATCACAATCAGATGGAGTACGATATTTCAAGAATAAAGTTTGGGTACCAAAGGTTGATGATCTGCGATCAACTATTTTGGAAGAAGCTCACCGATTGAGGTATTCGGTTCACCCAGGAACCGATAAGATGTACAAAGGATTGAAGGAATATTATTGGTGGCTAGGAATGAAGAAGGACATTGCTAAGTTTGTAAGCAAGTGTGTAACATGTGCGAAAGTTAAAGCAGAACATCAAAAACCTTCTGGACTTCTTCAACAACCTGAGATACCACAATGGAAATAGGATCAGGTATCTATGGATTTTATCACCAAACTACCCAGGACTGGAAAAGGGAACGACGCAATTTGGGTCATTATGGACCGACTTACGAAATCTGCACATTTTCTTCCTATAAGAGAGGATTTCAAAATAGAAAGATTGGCACAATTGTACATAGACGAAATTGTCTCTCGCCATGGAGTACCCCTATCTATCATTTCTGACAGAGATAGTCGTTTTACTTCCCGATTTTGGCAAGCAGTTCAGAAAGCGCTGGGTACCAGGTTGGATCTGAGTACTGCATACCATCCACAGACAGACGGACAAACGGAAAGGACCATTCAAACTTTGGAAGATATGTTATGCGCTTGTGCTATAGATTTTGGAGGAAGCTGGGATAAGCATCTGCCGTTAGTTGCATTCTCTTACAATAACAGCTATCACACCAACATTCAATGTGCGCCATACGAAGCTCTCTATGGACGTAAGTGTAGATCTCCACTCAGTTGGGTGGAAATTGGCGATAGTCAACTGATTGGGCCTGACATTATACAAGAAACCACGGATAAAATATCAACCATTCAGGACAGACTCAAAGCTGCGAGAGATCGTCAGAAAAGTTACGCTGATAATCGCAGAAGACCTTTAGAATTTCAAAAAGGTGATAAAGTTCTTCTGAAAGTATCACCATGGAAGGGAATGATCAGATTCGGGAAAAGAGGTAAGCTAAATCCAAGATATATTGGTTCGTTTGAGATACTGGAGAGAATTGGATCGGTAGCCTATAAGCTGAGCTTACCTCAAGAGTTAAGTGTTATTCATGACACTTTTCATGTGTCAAATTTAAAGAAATGTCTGATAGACAAATCAATGATTGTATCCCCAGATGAAGTAAAAGTTGATGGGGCGCCTGTGTTTTAGAGAGGAACCTATTGAGATTCCTGATCGTGAAACTAAACGTCTTAGGCGCAGTAAAATTCCAATTTTATAGGTCCGTTGGAATTCACGTCATGGACCTGAATATACTTGGGAAAGAGAAGATTTAATTAAACGCAAGTATCCTCAATTGTTTAATGAAAAGCCTGTCCAGAAATAACAGTTATAAATTTCGGGACGAAATTTTTCGAAGAAGGGGAGACTGTGACACCTGTCAAATTCTGAATATTAAGGTTAGCACCCTTAGATTATATTATAAGTTTTGTCACTTCTAGATTTTTATTAAAAGCCTTTAAGATAAAAGTTTCCCGAAAAATTTAGAAGTTACGTTAAAAACCCGGAACAGTTCCGCATCTGACCGTCACTGTCCAGAAATGCCAAATAAGTGAATAAAAGTCCAAAATCCTTAAACTATAAAAATCAGTATGTTAATTTCTCTTGCATTGCAAAATTTTCAAATTTGACATTTATTTAGCAAATATTAAGAATCGGGTATTTCTGTTCTCAATTATATCTGATATTTTATAAATTAGACTAGTAATTTAATTGATAATATTAAATTAATTTTTTTATGATGGTGAGTCATTATGGACGCTTGTCTTAATTTTACATATATTATAATTATTCTATTAATTAAAAACAAATTAAAAACAAGACTTACCCTCATTTTCAATTTTAACCTTTCACCTCCTCTCCCTCTCTTCTCTTATGTTCGGCCGAAGAAGAAGCCACCACCACCACCATTTCCATTTTTTTTGTTGATTAAAAACCAAATCCAAGCTAGAAATCCTCAACATATTGAAGTCATAATCAAGTTTCCTTCTCAAATTTCCAAGGTAATAAAAAAAAAACTACATTTATTTTTATGCATGTTCTCATTTTCAAATTTTGAGTTTGAGGAGTAAAAGTTTGCATCTAAATGTGGTATAAATTAGGTTTTGTTGATAAAATAGCTTTCAAAATTATGTTCATATATTCAAAAATGAGTTTTTGATTCTTGTTTTTCAAAAGAAAACTTGTTTATCATCAAGTTTAGAGTTTATGATGAAAATGTTAAACTTTGGTATTATAAACCACTAAAATGTTGGTATTATTGAAATTATGATTATGTTATCATAATGAAATGTTAGTATAAAAATGTTCTTATGAAGGAATTTCCCAAATTCCACATGATTAAGAACTTAGTAATAATGTTAATGTCATTTATTTGGTGTTGTGTTCATGCATGCATTTGGATGAGCATTTTGATTGCAATGAATCCATGATGCATAAGTTAGTTTATCATGTAATGAGGAGTGAAGACATGGTTTATAATCAAAAACCATGTCTAATGATCATCATTTTTGGTTTAAAATAGTACTTTCTTCATATTAGAATCTGTCCAGAAAATGGACTTCACTTCTATCTTGCACAACTCACAAACCAGATGTCCAAATTTGGGGTTTTTGCTTCTAAACTTTAATTTAGAGTGTTAGGTTTCTAAAAAGTCCGAAAACACTGAATTTGGAGTTGATTTGGGCACTCAAATGGAATTTATAAGAAAGGGATGCAATCTGTCCAATGAGGACAGAATCATACACCCGACTTGTAAAGACCATAACTCCCACATTATTCATCCAAAATAAGTGAATCATTTTCCAAAAGATAGGATTTTGAGTTAGGTTTGCATCCATATAAGTATCACTATCTAATTCCAAGAATTGATACCCCAAAAGCCTGTTACAAGTCAGGTATGTCACTGATCCGAAAATCAGTGACACTCTGTTTTGTAAAAATTATTTGAGGTTTCAAAAGTTATACAAAAATTATAAAAAAATGCAGATTTACTCTAAACATATTATAGTATCATCACAAAATTTGTGATTAAATAAATCTCTTGGGAAGTTAAGCTTCCGTGTTGATTTTATCGAATAACTTTTTGGACAGCGTATGCTGAATCCAGAAAGGTAATCTTATTAAGTTTAAATTTTCTTTTATTGTATTTTGGAACTTTGTATAGTTTAAAAATGGATATGGACTAAGGAATTTAAATAATGGCATTCCATGGGACAATTGGACATATTGGTTGGACATCGGAATAGTGCATTAATGTGTTTCTCTATGGCAACTCTTGTATAGGGAAAATATGGGCGTGGCAAATTCCATAAGTATAAAAGTAAAGTTTCACCCGTTCCATTCGTTAAGGTGAGTATTCACAGCCCCACTTTTATCGTTTTAATTGATTATTGGGGTGGAAAGCATATTTAAATTGCGTATTTAAAGATTCATGAGAATTGTTTGAAAGTATTGCGAATTGACAATTTATAAGGTTTTGTTAAAAGCATTTGGAATTATAAGCTATATGATAAGTATGCAATTGATGTGTTGAGTATTAAATGTTAAGACCCCGTGACAATACTATTAACTCGAAGAAAATCGGGCCTATAGTATTAGTGGATAGCGCTATTTGGTGTGACAAACCCACCTTAATGCTGACGAGCAGGGGTGCACTATACTAGAGAAGATGACTAAACATGTGGCACGAACCACCGCTGAGTTAGTTCATCGGGGGCGTTGAAATTGGTCAGGGACGGCTTAGTAGTGGCTCAACGTAATATTATCTTTGCATACACTTATCATAAAGAAATTGAATTATGGTACTCATGAATCAAAGAAGTGAAGATTTGTTTTTACACGTGATTTACAATGTCAACTTGCATATAAATTGATTTGTGCATATCTAAAACCTGTGAACTCACCAACTCTTTGTAGTTGACCTTGGTTTTTTATTCATGCTTTTCAGGAATCGAGAAGGTAATTCCATGATGTTTTAGCAGTGCACTTCATATTTTGAAGCAAGATTATTTTGCTTTATGCGTATCGTTATGTTTTTTTTTTAAGTTTGGGAATTGTAAACAATGACAATACTATGTTCTTAAAAATGTAATGTCTTTTGAAAGTTAAGTAAATGTTGGTATGTTTATAATTCTGTGCTATGACATCGGAGCTGTTATGCCTCGTGTTTCCGCTTTAGCGGGGTGTGACAGATTTGGTATCAGAGGCATAGGTTATAGGGAATACCGGTTTTGTTTTAAAACCACACACTATAACCTTTTACAAATAAAGTTTTCAAATTAAGGTGCGTTGTAGTATAACTAAGATGTGTCTCACATTATCATATTTTAACTTAAACAAAGCTTGATCACCTTTGTTTAATTTAAGTGTGTATAAAGGGGACATGGATTGGCTATACTAGGAATTACTAAAAATATAAACTTTTTGATACAAAAATGAAAAGCATGACTGTTATGTGAGTTTGCATGGTATTTTTGGTTTTTAATAAAAATTATAGCATGATTGACAATTAAACATTATTAATTATCGCAGTCAATGTGTCACGATCACCATCTCACCAAAAACAGTCGCCTGACGAATCAGGTTACCTAACCTACATACCTAGAGGAAATACTCCGACGAGTGATGATTTTGACCCATCAGAGCATGGTTACTCAGATTCCGATCGGTCACCGGAGAGATCGGTCACACCTACATCGGAGCCGACTCCACCTGCCACATTCGAGCGAGAGAATACACCTGTCCCACGTAGGGATGAGGCGGGGCCTTCTCGGCTTAGGGGTCGGAGGGTATCGCCACCACCATGTACTGGGATACCGGTGTCTCAACCAGCCGGTATGACAGCGTTAGAAAACTACTGGGTCTTGGGTATGGCTCGAGAGGTGGAGAGAGTTAGAATGGAGATAGATCATCATGAGCATTCCATCGATGCACTCATGATTATAATGAATTCAAGTGATCAGATTTTAAATGGACTTATATCAATGGTAAGTACGGGTGATCAAACTATGAGTGGGATTATAAGGGAGCTGGTGGAAACTAGGGCGATGGTAGCATGGCTGCACACTTGTTTATCTGTGATGATGGGACTTTTGGAAATTGTGATAGCATGGGTGATGATGTTGTTTTTCAGGCATCAGTAGTGTGGTTCATTGTTGGATATTTGGATGATTAACTTTCTTTTTGGAAATATGTAACTCGTCGTATTAAAACATTTATAATTAGCATGACTATTACTTTTGGATGAATGTTGAATATTTGACGTAGTATTTTATTGATATTGGATATGTTTATGATATATTGATTATGTTTGCTTATAAATTGTGAATTTCAATACTATGAGGTTGATGTATGATGTATTGGATGTATGAATAAACAAATACAATTTATATTGTATTAAGATTATAGGATAGAAATAAGGGAAATAAGAATATGGAATTAAATATTGACGTGGCTTTAAAATAAATTGTTGCATTAGAATTATGCCGCCAAGAAGAGAAGATCCTGAGATTGCACGACTCGTATCCGAGCAAATCTTAGCCACACTTCCTAACATAGTCAGTCAGATAGCAGCAGGTCTAAATGCTAACCAACCTAATCAACCAAGAGTCGGTGCAAATATAGAAAAAGAATGTACATATAAGACTTTTAGGTCTTGTAATCCAAAAGAATTCCACGGTACCGAAGGAGTTGTTGGGTTATTATCTTGGATTGAAGGAATGGAATCCGTTCTCCACATAAGTAAATGATCGGAAGCAAGCAAAGTGAAATTCGCAGCTTGTTTATTACAAGGGAGAGCACTGACGTGGTGGAACACTCAAGTGCAGACTCGAGGAAGAGAAGCAGCTAACAAACTCACTTGGGATGAGTTTAAAGAAATGCTTAAGAAAGAATATTGTTCAAGAAGCGAAATGTAGAAATTACAAGCAGAGTTATGGGAGCATGAAATGAAAGGAAACGACATTGATACGTACACGGCACGATTTCATGAACTTGCGAAAATGGTGCCACATCCAGAAGAGAATCGAGTAGACAGATATGTCTGGGGTTTAGCTCCAGAAATCCGAGGGGATGTGACTTCGGGTAATCCAAAAACCATTCAGGAGGCGGTAAATCTGGCAACCAAGCTCACCAATAATGCCAATCGATCGGGACTTTTCACTCACGATAAAGTCAAAGGAAAAAGGAGGGTCGAGGAAATTTCAAAGAGACCGTTTGATAGAAGAAGAGGGAAGGAACAGAGAACAGTGGGTAATTATGGGATTCAGACTCAAACAGTCGATAAAGGAAAGGAAGTATATCCGAGATGCGGTAAGTGCAACAATCGTCATTTCGGAAACTGTGTTATTTGTCTCAAATGCAACAAAGGAGGTCATTCTGCGAAAGATTGTAAGAATGGGGGAAAGCGAGCTTGTTTTGAGTGTGGGAGTCAGGATCACTGCAGATCCCTTTTGATCTACATCATGAAGACAAAAAACGAGAATCCTATGTTGCATATTTTGAACAAAAAAATAATATATGTAAATATGTTTGTAGCTCCCAAACCTTCATTATTCTGAGATGGGATACATAGTACTATTCATGTATCCAGAAGATAAATATTGCCTCTTAGAGTTTCCTTAGGCGTAATCATAACTTGTGGACATGAACTCTTTCCAATGTCTCCTTGAGATAATGAACAACTATAAGCAACCACAGAAGCAGAATGGTCCCTTCTGCCTACTTCACATTTTTGAATCACGTGAACAACAGTAGCTTGGGTTTTTTTAGAGTGGACACTGTCATGAGCTGCTGAAAGTGGTGGATACATTCCAAAACTACCACCAGTTGTGCCCATATTAGACTAAGAATTGTATTAAACATTAAAAGGTCAAAATGTAATTGTTTGTAATTGTGTTGTAAAGTCAAAGATGTCAAAAGTCATTAAAAGTCAAAGTTTAGTTTAGATGAGTTGTTTTGTAATATTAAGTATAAATAGGTTTGTGTCTTTGTAACATTAGGTAAGAAACACTTTAATAATGTAATATCCTTGAGAATATGTGGAGAGAGTTTCAAGAGAGAGAAACTGATTTGTAGAAAGAGAAAGTAAAGATTCAATGAATTTGTAGAAGGCTTCTATTCAAGACAGAATAGAACCCGAATCGTCACAGACTAAGTCTTCTGACTCACTTTCTATAACATCTTAGTTAGATTTACAAATTTTTGATGCATTCATGGATATTTGTGCAGATTTCGACAAATCAAATATATCTGCATCAAGTTCAGAGGTTCCAATTGTAACTGATGCTATTTCAGGACCTTTTGAACAAATAACAACAACCTCATCAGGTACAACTACACCTGTCATTTCTGAAGATTCTAACATTGAATTTGTTTCTGCAGATACAAGTTCTAGAAAAGAAGTCTCGAGTACGTCTTCCGTGGCTCCATAATTACTTGCTTCAGAAAATACTGTACAAGATGTCCCGAGTACATCTGAGGTTGATGTGAATTTACCTGCAATATACGATGAATATGATGAAGATAACACACAGATCTCTGTTCAACCAATTCCGAGTACTACAAGGTGGACACGAGATCATCCCCTACACAATATAATAGGTGACGTGCACAGTGGAGTTCAAACGCGGGGGACATCTGTAAATTTTTGTCTTTACTCAAGTTTCCTTAGTTCCTTTGAGCCGAAGAAAGCATCAGAAGCCTTGTGCGATCCAGATTGGATTTTAACCATGCAAGATGAGCTTCTACAATTTGAGCGGAACAACGTTTGGCGACTTATCCCACTACCAGAAGGAAAGTCAGTGATTGGCACAAAATGGGTATTAAAAAATAGTAGAGATGAAGCAGGAGTTGTGGTTCGAAATAAAGCTCACCTCGTTGCAAAGGGTTATTGCCAACAGGAGGGAATTGATTATGAAGAAACATTTGCTCCTGTAGCACGACTTGAAGCCATTCGGATATTTTTATCTTACGCAGCCCACAAGAATTTTACGGTCTATCAAATGGACGTAAAATCTGCTTTCTTGAATGGGATTCTGCATGAAGAAGTTTATGTTGCTCAACCTGAAGGCTTCGTTGATCCAAAACACCCAGATTATGTCTATGTACTAGACAAGGCTTTTTATGGACTTAAACAGACACCGAAAGCTTGGTACGAAACATTAACCCAATTTCTACTTGCTTCAGTGTTTAAGAAAGGTACTATCGATACTATTCTTTTTCTGAAGAAACAAGGTGAAGATATGATCCTAATTCAGATTTATGTGGATGACATTATTTTTGGTTCTACAAATTCAAAATTTTGTAAAAACTTTTCAAAAATCATGGAATCTCGATTTGAAATGTCGTTGATGGGTGAACTGACTTTCTTTCTTGGTCTTCAAGTAAAATAGTTACCCGAAGGCATTTTCATTAATCAGTCAAAATACATCAGAGATATCCTGAAAAACTTTAACATGTCTGAAAGTTCAGTGATGAAAACACCAATAGTAACGGGCACACTCTTACATGCTGATCTTTCTGGTAAATCTGTAGATCAAAAAGTGTACCATAACATGATTGGTTCATTATTGTACTTAACTGCAAGTAGACCGGATATTATGTTTGCCACGTGTTTCTATGCTAGGTATCAAGCTAACCCGAAGGAATCACACCTAGTCGCTGTGAAACGAATTCTTAGGTACCTCAAAGGCACTCCCGAGTTAGGCCTTTGGTATCCTAAGGGTTAGAGTTTTGATCTAACTGCCTACACAGATGCTGTCCATGCAGGGTGTAAGCTGGATTGTAAGAGCACCTCTGGATCTTGTCAGTATTTAGGTGACATTTTGGTTAGTTGGACATCAAAGAAGCAGAATTGTGTATCCACATCTACTGTCGTGGCTGAATATACAGCCGCTGCAAGCTGCTGTTCACAAGTCCTTTCGATGCAGACACAATTAAAGGATTTTGGCTATTCATACCAACGAGTTCCTATTTAATGCGATTCAAAAAGCGCGATAGCAATAACAGTTAATCCTTTGCAACAGTCAAAGACTAAACACATTGATGTGTGATACCACTTCATTAAGAATCATGTGGAAAAGGGCGACATAGACATGCATTTCGTGCAAACGGACTACCAGTTGGCTGATCTTTTCAGCAAGTCGTTGGATGAAAAGAGGTTCAATTTTCTTGTCAGCAAATTGGAAATTCTAAATGCTAAACCATGATTCGAGGGGGAGTGTATCTTACTTTGTGCTTTAATTGCTTATATCTTGAATATTATGAACAATGTCTATTTTTTCATCATGTATTGACGAAAGCGGAATCATTTATATAATGATTACCAAAATTTCTTTTACTGCGCAGGTTATATTTCTTATGCCAATGGCTTCTGAATATTTCAGTTCAGAACCCGTACTCAAATGTTTTTCTTCTGATGGATGCTTAATTGAAAACATATTTTCTAGAAGTTTTTGATTTGAGGGGGAGCTAATTTTTATATCTTTTAGGGGGAGGAGATATTAGCTAAATGTACTTTCATTGTTAGATTTTTCTAATAACTTGGTTTTGTTTACAGATATCAAGATGGAGGATATCTGAGTTTTTATCAAGGATTCTTAAATGATAATATTGGATCATAAATTGTATTCAAGATTAAAGTTAAAGTTAAGGGTTTAAATTGTAATTGTGTTAAATTTAGTTAGAGGGTCTATTGTGTAATAAGTTAATAGTTATTGGTTTATGGGCCTCAAGCCCGTTTAGCATTTAGCAAAGCCCATTAGGCATTAGGCCTGGGTATTTAATGTTTTGATTAGTTTAGTTTTAGGGTTAACCTTTCATAATCCTCATATTCCACAATAATCATATTAGTGAGGTAGTCTATTTTCTCTATAATTCTACATTCAAGGGTATTAAGAACACACAAGGTTTTCATTGAATATTCAAGGGATTGGTATGTTATTCTAATCTTTATGTCTCTTGATCTATATTGTGTTTGTGTGTTAATTATCAACTAGATTAAACTGGGCTAACAAGTGGTATCAAAGCATGAAGAATCAAGTGTTTAGGATTAAATCTGAGTTTATCGATATTTCTGTGTTCATAGACTTTTCACTGTGCTTTGATCGATTTCTCAAATTCATATGTTTTTATGCTTAAAGTTGATTTGATTAGATAAGTTTTATGCTTCTGAAGATTATCTGATTGGTTAATTGCATAATAAAGCATCAAGTGATTGAATTTATTGAATTTTTGGTTTTCTGTGTTCATGAACTGTCGACACCTGCTTCTATGAAATTGATGCATGAAAGTTGGATTTTGGCCTTTAATTTTGATTGCATGATAATCGATATATGTTATTAGATACAAAAGTCTGATTTCTGCATTTGATTTTGTGGTCTCGATTTGTTTTCTGGGCTGTTAATCGTGTTCTGGGTCGAACAAAGAACATACTGGTCGAGACCATCAAGAACATATCGGTCGACCACAGATTATCGGTCGAAGGAAGTTTACCGGTCAAAGCATTTTATCGGTCCATATCCTTTATCGGTCCATAGATTATCGATCAATATCCTATCGGTCCATACCTTATAGGTCGAATACACTATATCGGTCCATACCCTTACCGGTCATAGTACTTCACCGGTCGAAGATTTTACCGGTCGAATACCCACTACCGGTCCATATCAATACCGGTCCTCACATTAGTCCGGTCGCCCGATAATCTCACAGTCAACATCGGTCGAATAGAATACCGGTCGATTCTCTTGTCCGATCGACAAAATACGGATCGAATCTACCGGTCGTGCAACTTACCGGTCCAAGCAAGTTACCGGTTCAAGCAAGTTACCGGTCGAACACCTTTGCGTCACCAAGAGCTCGCGCAAACCTTATGTTGCGCGACCCACGTCTCACGAAAACCTCATCTTGCGCCAGTGCATTCTCGCACAATTCTCACTTTGCGCCACGGTCTTCTCACGCAAATCCTACTTTGCGCCACCCCCGGTTCGCGAAAAACACTGTTCGTGCAAGTACTGTTCACGCAAGTTACTGTTCACTTTGCGCCAAAATTTTTTTTCCATATTTTCACAGTTTGATTATTCAGTATTGTTTGTGCTCTATACTGCGTGAGAGGACTACATTTAATTATTTTTAGAAATTTAATTTTCTGAAAAAAATTTAGTGTGGTTTTTATCTTGATTCTAACGATTTCATCTAGTTGGTTGTCTTGATACAGAAAAGTTTGATTACTAACCGTACAACTAAGATGTCGAATCAACTTCTCTCAATGGGCTCTCAGTCCAAACCTCCTGTCCTCATGGCTAATGAGTATCAGCAATGGAAGACCAGAATGATCCAGTTTCTGAATCACAAGAACAGAGATTACATGGAAGCAATCATTAATGGTCCAGAAAATCCAATGATCACAGTAAAGGGTCAAGCTGCAACAGAGACGTGTCAAGAATTCCCTGACAGATTTGTTCCTAAACCTTATAAGTTCTTTACTGAAAAGCAGAAAGCACAGTACAAGATAGAAGAAGAAGCTCTAATTTATCTGACTATGGCTATTCCAAACGATATCTACAATCGTGTAGACAGTCAGAGCTTTGCTAAAGCAATCTGAGATGAACTAGCAAGACAGTTTGAACGAAGTGAAGCCTCCATCCAAGCTAAGCAGAATCTATGCATAAATACATACGAGGGATTTCATGTAAAAGAAGGAGAGCTGCTACTAGATACCTACAACAGATATAACATCATTCTCAATGACTTGTGGAGGAACAATATCTCTAAATCTGCTTCCGAGATAAATTACAAGTTCATCAAGAATCTGAATCCAGAATGGAAGAACTTTGCCATCAACCTCCAGATGTCCAAGAACATGGCTCAAGAAAACGTCACTGATATATTATCTACTCTTTCTCAGCACGAGGACGAGGTGAGAACCATCAATATTGAGTCGAATAAACTGAAGGATTCTGTGGCTCTCATAGCCGGCAAAGGTTCTGTTTCCTCTGCAAGGTCTAAGAAAAAGGTGTCCAAAGCTCTAGTTACTGAGGTTACTGACTCTGACTCTGTTTCAAGTGATGATGAACTGGAGATTGATTCTGATCCAGATATTCAGAAGTTCTCTGAGGACTTGGCTCTAATTACTCGACGATTCAAGAAGAGCTTTGGCAAGAAGAAATTCTACTCAAAACCAAAGTATGATGGATCAAGAAAGAGAAGTCTAAGATGCGATACAAACCGAGGCATGGAAGGAGAGAGGAAGGACGAGAAGACAGGAAGGAAGACAGAAGAGAAGGAAAGAGAGAGGAGAAGCGAGAAGAACGAAAGGATGAACCAGGAAGATGCTACAACTGTGGCAAATTTGGGCATTTCTCAAGAGACTACAAGTTCAAGAAGGTAAAGAACTCAGAGTTCTATGCAAGAAAGTCACTCATTGCTAAGAAAGCTGAAAAAGGAAAAGTGCTAATGGCTGAAGAAGAAAACTGGTTGTTCCAAAGTTCCGATGACGAGGAGAAAGCGCACTTCACCCAAGTATCTTATATGACAAAGCTGGATGATGACGATGAAGACTCTGAGGCACAATCCGAAGATGCAAACTCTGAGGTAAGTGATAATTCTGAACTTATTGAATCTTTAATGGCCCAAATACATAGTATGAAAGATGAATTTGCTTTACTGAAAGGTAAACTTAGCTCTACACATCAAGAAGTTTTGATTTTTCGTGATGAAAATGCCTTGCTAAAAGTTGTTGGGGAAGAAAAAGAAAACGAAAAGGATGGTTTAAAAGCTGAAAAAGAGTCTTTAAAAAGAAAAATATCTGATTTAGAAAATGATCTTGTGAATCTTAATGCTGAAAAGGGTGAGTTTCAAATCAAATTTGAAGTTTGTTATCAAGAAAGAAATGAAGCTTTCACCAAAATCAAGCAATTGGAGGATATTAATATGAAACGAGGTCAAACTGAGCAGACATTAAATCTGTTGACCAATAAACTCCAGGATGAAAGGTTTTATAAACTGAAACCAGGTTTGGGTGTGCCGACTAATGAAATTTTGAAAAAGGCACCGGAGCACCTATATAATTTTGATAAATTTGGCTCCGCAATCAGACCCATTCCTGACATTCGTACAACTTTTGTTGAAGCAAGTACTCCTAAACCTTTTACTGAACCAAAGGTCGAGAAGATATGGGAGAGAACAAGTCTGGTGACACTGATTCTAAAAATCGTTTTAAATCAGTTGGTTTTAAATATAGTGATTTGAATAAAAGCTATGAGACTCGAAAAATCGAATTTATTGAGTCTGAATCACTATTCACCACACCTTCCAAAGAATCAGTAAGTACCAACACAGTTACACCTGAGACTGTATGCAAATATGATGAGTATGAATCGGATGTTGATCCATCTAATATACCATCAGTCTCAAATCCCATTGCTTCTAAACCTTTACTTGTTGAAGAGGTTGAAGAAGAACCTGTTATCACGAATGAATCTTGTGTTCAAAACGATAAAACGGAGTTTATTGAGTCCATGACTGAAGAGATATTTTCTGAAATGATGAATGCTTCAGACTCTGATCCTGTTTTTGATTTAAAGGAGTCAAATTCTGTGAATGATCATACATCTGAATTGATGAAGCAAATTGATATGTTGCAACGATCTCTTGATGAGGTTGAAGATGAAAAATTTGATCTCAAATTTAATCTTGAAAAGTCTTTAAAAGAAAATCAAGAGCTTTCCATAGAGATCAATGATTTGAAAATTACTTTGTTTAAAAATGTTTCAAATGATAAACAGATGTTCACTGATCCAAGCTGGAAGGTAAGAACCAATCCAGAATTTGATGCTCCTGCAAACCCTTCAGTTGTTTACTCTGATTGTCCTGAATATCCTCCGAGTATTTTTGAGAAGGGTGAGACTTCAAATAGCTCTAGAAAAGAACCACCCTCTAAGTTAGAGACTAACAAGGTTCCTGTTTCTGTTTCAGATATAAAAGGAAATGTAGTTGGGAGGAGTAAGAAGATTAAAGATAATAGTTTGAATAAGGATGATAGGTTATCTAGTGAAACTTTTGTTTCAAATAGTTGTACTTCAGACAGTGTTATTCTGAAAAGTAATTCTTTTGATGAACACGAATGTAAGATTTATTCCAATAAATCTAAGTTTATGAATTTTGCTCGAAAGAATCTATATTGCAAACACTGCTGGGATAACTCATTCAAATACTACTCCCCTCCAAAAACCAAACATAGTAAGATAAAAGCTAAATTGAACCTTAAGTCTAATTCTAATTCTAATTCTTCCACACAACCCAAAGTGTTTCGAGCTAAGGTTGCCAATCCTACTTTTAAAAAGCACTTTCAGGAACTAAATGTTAAGATGGTTTGAAAATGGGTTCCAAAACCCCGTTATGAATGGAGAGTGAAAGTTAAACCAACTGATATTCCTGAATTGCTTGATGCTAACCGCGAAGGACCCATTCTGATATGGGTACCAAAGCAAAACTAATTGTCTCTTTTGCAGTCATGTCGGTTGTGGGTGATAGATTCCGGATGTTCACGCCACATGACAGGATTCAAGCACCTCTTGCATAACTATGTGGAGGAGCCTGCCGGAGCAGTTAGATTTGCCAATTCTGAAGCCGAAGGACACGTCAGAGGATACAGAATGCTCGATAATGGAGTTGTGAAGATTCAAAGAGTGCTATATGTAGAAGGACTTGATCACAATCTGTTTAGTACCAGTCACTTCTGTGACATGAAATATCAAGTCTGCTTCACAACCACTCATTGCTATCTAGAGGATCCCGATGGTTACGAAGTCTTCAAAGCCGAGTGCCATGGAAATCTATACTATGTAGATTTTCCAACACTGTCTGCCACATGTCCAGTATGACTTTTAGCCAAAGCAACTAAAGCACAATCGTGGACGTGGCATCGCCGCTTATCACATCAGAATTTCCGATCCATAGCGAAGCTACAGAGACAAGGTCGGGTCAAAGGTCTACCAGAAATGAGGTTTGAGAAAGACTCATTGTGTTCTGCATGTGAGTTGGGCAAAATGAAGCGAAGCTGCATTAAGTCCAAAGCTGAATCATCGACCTCATCTGCACTGGAACTTCTTCATATGGATCTTTGTGGCCCAATGAGAACAACATCTATCAATGGCAAGAAGTATGTTTTAGTAATGATAGATGACTACTCAAGGTATACATGGCTCAAGTTTCTTCGCAACAAGTCAGATGCGCCAGAGTTTATTATCGCTTTTATCAAGCGCATCCAAGTACGTCTTCAATTGCCAGTTCGAACCATTCACAACGATAACGGCACGGAGTTCAAGAATGCCACCTTGCATAGCTATCTTATCTATGTAGGAATTTCACATAACTTCTCCGCAGCCTACACTCCACAGCAGAACGACATTGTTGAACGGAAGAATCGCACTCTTGTTGAAGCCGCTCGTAATATGCTTGCTTATTCAAATCTACCTATGTACCTCTTGGCCAAGGCAGTCGCTACAACATGCTTTACACAGAATCGTACCATTGTGGTCAAGCGATTTAACAAAACAACATATGAGTTAATCAACAATCGTAATCCTAACATCAATTTCCTTCGTGTTTTTGGTTACAGGTGTTACATTCTTCGAGAGCGTCAAGGATTATCAAAATTTGATAAGAAAGCAGATGAAGGATATCTCGTTGGATACTCTCTGACATCCAAAGCTTATCGAATTTACATTATTCGAACTAAGACGGTTTTTGAGAGCATGAATGTCTCCTTTGATGAGAATTCTACAAGGACTTCTGGACACAACAGTTCAGAACTCGGTCATAAGGACAAAGCTTCTATTCAATCTAGAATAGAACCAACTTCTAAATGACCTACTTCTTCTAACTCTAACTCTACTTCATCTGAGTTAGATTTATTGTTTATTGATGCCTTTGATGATATTTATGCAGATTTTGATAAAGGCATAACTACATCCATAACAAGCTCAGAGGTCCCTACAATTTCTGAAGACATGTCTGGACCTTCCGAAGAAGTCACTGAAACTTCATATCCATCAGGTACAACGAAACCATTAGTTTCTGACTCTACTAATGTTGAATCTGTCTCTACAGATAGTTCTGCTGGAAATGAAGTCACGAGTACTTCAACTACTCGTCCAGAAGCTTCAGTATCAGAAACTCCTATACAAGATGTCCCGAGTACATCTATGGAGCAACTTGTCGTGCATGATGAAAACGATGCGTCAAATACAAAACAAAAAGTTAAATCCTTACCAAGCACACATCGTTGGACTAAGGATCATCCCCTGCAAAACGTGATAGGTGACGTACAATCTGGTGTCACAACAAGATCGGCATCAGCGAATTTCTGCATGTTTTCAAGTTTCCTTAGTTCCTTAGTTCCTTCTGGATTTCTGCTATGCAAGACGAGCTTCTACAATTCGAAAGAAACAAGGTATGGCGCTTGATCCCACTACCTAAAGGTAAATCTATTATAGGAACAAAGTGGGTTTTCAGAAACAAGAAAGACGAAGCTAGAATAGTTGTGAGAAACAAAGCTCGTTTGGTCGCAAAAGGGTATTGTCAACAGGAGGGCATTGACTATGACAAAACATTCGCTCCCGTTGCAAGGATCGAAGCCATCAGAATCTTCCTAGCCTATGCAGCGCACAAAAACTTTACAGTCTATCAAATGGACGTAAAGTCTGCTTTCCTGAATGGTGTTCTGCATGAGGAGGTCTACGTGGCACAACCTGAAGGTTTCATTGATCCTCATCACCCTGATCATGTCTATGTTTTAGACAAAGCGCTTTACGGACTTAAACAAGCACCACGAGCCTGGTATGAAACTCTCACTAAATTTCTACTTGCTTCTGGTTTCAAGAAAGGTACAGTTGATACTACCTTATTTCTTAAAAGGAAAGGTGAGGACTTGATTCTCATTCAGATTTATGTTGACGACATAATATTTGGGTCGACAAATCAGAAATTTTGTAAGAACTTTTCAAAGATAATGGAAACAAAGTTTGAAATTTCAATGATGGGTGAATTGAATTTCTTTCTTGGTTTACAAGTAAAGCAGTTACCCGAAGGCATATTTATTAATCAAGCTAAATACATAAAAGATGTTTTGAAAAAGTTCAATATGTCAGATTGCTCTGTCATGAAAACACCAATGGCTACTGGTACACTCCTAGACGCAGATCCCTCCGGGAAACCTGTTGATCAAAAGGTGCATCGTAGCATGATTGGTTCTTTACTTTATCTGATTGCTAGTCGCCCAGATATAATGTTTGCCACATGTTTTTGTGCGAGATATCATTCTAATCCTAAAGAATCGCACTATACTGCTTTTAATCGAATACTTAGATATCTCAAAGGTTCTCCTAATCTAGGCCTTTGGTATCCAAAGGATTCTCGTTTTAATCTAACCGCCTTTATAGATGCTGATCATGCAGGATGTAAGCTAGACCGGAGGAGCACCTCTGGGTCATGTCAATTTATAGGTGACAAACTTGTGAGTTGGACCTCAAAGAAACAAAACTGTATATCCACATCCACTGCCGAGGCTGAATATGTAGCTGCTGCTAGCTGCTGTTCTCTAGTCCTCTGGATGAAGACACATTTAAGGGACTTTGGATATAACTACAAGCGTGTTCCTATTTATTGTGGTTCCAAGAGCGCAATCGCCATAACTGCTAACCCAGTACAGCATTCGAAGACCAAGCAAATAGATGTACGCTATCACTTCATCAAGGATCATGTGGAAAAAGGTGACATTGAAATGCCCTTTGTTCAAACTGACTTCCAGTTAACTGATCTTTTCACCAAGCCATTGGATGAAAAGAGGTTCCAATTTCTAATCAGCAAACTTGGTATATTGAACATGTCTTAGACCTTATTTATGATTCTAGGGGGAGTATTCTAAGTTTTACTTTTGTATACATTTTATTTCAACTGTTGCTAACGAGAGAGGAATCATTTTCACAAATGATTACCATATTTTCTTTTATATGCAGGTTTGTTCAAGTTTCTATGGCTTCTAATCACATCAGATTAGAACCTGCACTTCAGTGCTTTAACTTTTTACCTTCTGTTAATTTATGCTAAAAAAAATAAAAAATTCTTCAGTTGAGGGGGAGCTTCATAGAAAAAGAGCTTAATAGTCTATAAGCTTAATTGAAAAACTCCTGACGAGCTTAAATTGTCAAACTCTTTTTAGTTTGAGGGGGAGAATTGCATCGTCAACACACAAATGTTTTGACTTCTCCAAATTTGTATTCTTCATGTGTAACTGTATTTCTTTGTGCTTACATGTACAAAAAGCATGTTGAACAACATGTTCTTTTAGGAAAATACATGGGATTCAGTGTGAGAACTTAACAGAACTTCCATGGATTGACGATAGCTAGTGTTTCCTACCCAGGAAGTATTCCCTGAGTGATTGAGGGGAGAGGGGTCAAAAGAATTGAGTGATGGTGTGTGAATAGGTAAAATGGAAAAGAGAGATTCGTTAGAAGTGAGCATTAAAAAAAAGAGGGTGAGAGAACAGAGTACAAGAATATTAAACTCTGCACCAAACTTCTTTCTGAGCCGGGCAACCACATTATCTGATT
This sequence comes from Arctium lappa, assembly GCA_023525745.1. Taxonomy (NCBI): domain Eukaryota; kingdom Viridiplantae; phylum Streptophyta; class Magnoliopsida; order Asterales; family Asteraceae; genus Arctium; species Arctium lappa. The sequence goes on along the minus strand of CM042059.1, from coordinate 55,287,934 downwards.
GGTTCACATTCTTTGGTGACCATCATTGAAATAGGCAACTAGCCCATGCCATCTCTTGCATACAGCCCCACCAGCTACTCATTCTTTTCTCAAAAAGAGAATGTTTCACATTTTATGTGGAAACAACACATACGCTATTGGTTCTTCATTTGGAAGATACTAATATTGAAAAAGAAGGAAAGTTGCCCCACCTTCGAACCCTTTCTCATGCACATTGAGTCTTTGTATAATTTGTTGTTGTCTCAACTAGGGGTGTTCGCGGTCCGGTCAAATGCCTAGACCGGTCAAGTCGGACCGCGGTTTAAACGGTTTGGTCGACCGGTTTAGGCGGTTTGGGCCTTTTAGTGGACTTTTAAGTTTAAACATAAAAACATATAAAACTTTGAATTTTAAAGGTTCGTTGGTTTAAGTCCATTTGAAATAAAGAACAAAATCCACAAAATTTAACTAAATATCCGAAGACAAATCACTAAAAAAAAAGTAATATGCAAAGTGCAAATAAAATCAACGGCTTCACTTCTTCATTTTTCCGTTCATTGTATTCCACAATCCATAAAGATTTCATTCTTTTAAAATACCTTCGGCCTTTTTGTATATACTTGGACATTTGGGCTTTATATCATCTATTCTTTATAATAATGGTATATATAAAAAAATAAAAAATATATATTTATATATCTGGCGGTCGGTTTGGTCCAAACCTCCCAAAAAAACCTCCAGACCGCAGACCGGACTGGACCGCCCGGTTTGGCAATTTTCCAGACCAGACCGGACCGCCAGACCGCTCAAACCGCCAAAAACAGTCCGGTTTGACTTGGTTTGACCGGTTTGAGCGGTTCAACGGTTTTTTTGAACACCCCTAGTCTCAACAAGTTTACATATGTTAGGTCCCAAGGCTTGAGCTTCCCAAGAGGTCACCCATCCTAGGATTGCTCTCGCCCGAGCACGCTTAACTTGTTAGGATCAAGCGCTTACCACTACACCAAAAGCAATTGCTTATGGTGAAGGCGCTACTTTATTTCCTTATACCATGGTAGCGCAAAGCCCCGTACTAAGCGACAGGCGGACATGAGGGGCTGCACCACTTTCGTGGAGCCAGCGGGTCGGGCTGTTAGTCCCGGCCAGTTACGTACTCCCGAGTCGAAGGTGAGGGCGCTGGATGCTTGCGGCATTCCCAGCAAATGTTGGGATTTCTCCTCAACAATCCCCCCCCCCAGCATTTGCACACTGGGAGACTCGAACCCGCGACCTCGCTTTGATACCAATTGTAAATCCAAGAATCTCTAAATCCTTAAAGAGAGAAAGTAGAGAGAGAGAAACTAGAGGCGCAAAGTAGGAATTGTATTGAATGTGCGTGTGATTCTTACAACCAACAAGACCAAAGGGACTTAAATACCCTTGGTCAGATACAAGACATATAAGCCACTAAACACAGTATTGACCAAGTCCTATAAATACAATGATTACTATAAAATCAGACCTAACAGTACTGATTGAAGGAGTTTCAGTAGAATTCATTCTAATAGATATAAGATAAGAACTTGAAAAATGACCGTTAGTCCAGATAAAATCAAACAATACTGAAAATCTTATAATGAAATTCAGAAAATTTTGATCACGAACAGACCTTTGTCCCCCTTCGCAGACATAGCACGGGGGTCCCGCTATTACAGTTTTCCAAAATTTGTCTAAGTGGAGCAAAAGAGCTAATTCGCGCTAAGAGGAGCTGGCGCAAAAGAGGGTTTGCGTGAACCACTGTTGGCGCAAAAGATATAACACGACCGGTATCTTGCTACGACCGATATAATGCTTCGACCGGTACCATGCTTGGACCAGTAAATTGTCTTGGACCGGTAGAGTGTCGACCGGCAAAGTAACAACGGTAAGTTGCCGACCGGTATTGGTCTTCGATCGGTATTGGTTTTCGACCGGTATAAGTCTTCGACCGGTATAGACTGTGAGTTATCCGGGCGACTAGTAAAAAGAATTGACCGGTACTTTAGTGGTCGACCGATATGGACTATATGTTTGTCGGGCGACCGGTATGTTCTTGATGCTTACGAACCAGTTAAACACAAATTAGTCCATAAAACAATCGATAACTCGAATTACACTACCAAACTTTGCCAATACGATCGATTAAACAACTAGAACAGATTGCAATAAATTAATTTCAATAAAAACCACTCTAAGAGAGATTTGATTTATGAAGCATGTCGACTCATGAACGAACCCATAACAGCAAAAATCATCAAATTGATAATCGAAGTCGATGCGATACTCAAAACAACCAATACCCAGTCAAGATAATATGCTAATCAAACACAATCCAAACAATAACAACTTGAATGAACAATCACACAATAAAAAATATGAATCTTTGACAGAAAAACAGAACCGAACAAAAATTATTGAATTCAATCTGTAACTTGCTCTGATACCAATTGTGTGTCCCAGTGATTAATGATTCAATCAAGTAAACCAATAAACAATATGATATTGCAAACCTTATATTGTTTAATCAAGTAAATTGAATGATTACAATAGTCCTTGATCAACCTCTTTCTCTCCTTTTTCTCTTGTTCACGGCGCACCAATACCAACCTCCTCACCAAAGATTAATTTCTCTAATTTAGCTCACTTTTTTAATTACCACTAAAACAAATCTAATTTATACTTAGGCTAAATAGACTAATGGGCTTGGCTTGGCTTGGCCCAACAGCAAATAACAAAGACTAAATATGAAAATACGGAAACATACTTTGACTATTTATTACAAAAGGACCCTAGACTATTTGTTGAGACAACTTTATCAGCTTTGACTTCAGATTTCCATCTCCAGATAATGATGATCTTGAATCCAATAAAACTGTGCTTTAACAGAAGGGTACAGGAAGGATCGATTAGAAAAGTACAAACCGAGGTATGAGAAGAAATAAGGAAAGAGAGAAGAGAAAAGAGATGAGAAAATAGAAGAGAAGAAAGAACAGAAGACAGAGCCTATATTTGGCAGGTGTTACAACTGTGGTAAGCCTGGCCACTTCTCAAAAGACTGCAAGTTCAAGAGGGTAAAAAATTCAGAGTACTATGCCAAGAAGTCCTTATTAGCAAAGAAGGCACAAGAAGGCAAAGAGTTAATGGCTGAGGAAGAAAATTGGTTCTTTCAGAGTTCGGATGACGAATCAGCCCACTTTACTCAAGTCTGCATGATGGCAAAGATAGATGATGAGAATGCAGAAACGTCTTCTGAGCAATCTGACCATGACTCTAAGGTAAGTACTCCTTATAACTCTGAACTTGTTAAATCTTTGATGGCTCAAATTTAAAATATGGAAAAACAGTTTGAAAACTTAAAAGGCAAACTTAACACTGAACGACAATCAATGATGAGTTTTCGTGATGAAAACGCATTGTTGAAGGTTGTTGTTGAGGATAAGGAATCAGAAAAAGATGCCTTGAAGAAAGAAAAGGAAATTTTAAAATCTAAAATTGTGGAGCTTGAAAGAAATCTAGTTAATTTAAATTCTGAAAAAGGTGAATTTAAGATTAAGTTTGAAGCTTGCTTTCAGGAATGAAATGAAGCTTATTGCAAGATAAAACAACTGTAGGATTTGAACCTAAAAAGAGGACAGACTGAGCAAACATTGAATTTGCTAACTAATAAACTCCAAGACGTCATATTTTACAATGCTAAGAGGAGATTAGGATTTGAATAAAATGATGTTTTGAAGAAAGCCCTCGAAAACTTGTATCATTTTGACAAATTAGGGTCTAAAACAAAGAAAATCCCGGACATTCATGAAACATTTGTGAAAGTTGAAACTCCTAAGTCTGACATCTCTTTTAAAGGTAAAGAAGTTATAGATGATGATACGTTGAGATGTGCCGATTCACATTCAAGCTTTAAATCTGTTGGTTTTTCATACAATGATTTGAACTAAAGCTATAAAAATAGGAAACTTGAATTTGTTGAGTTTCAATTATTATTTTATACACCATCGCCAACAGAATCAGCCAACAACGACACAGATATACCTGAAACTCAATGTCAGTATGATGAATATGAATCAGACACTGATATTGAGACTCAGACTCCAATATCTGAATCAATCACTTCTGAATCTCCAAAAGAGATTAAGACTAATGAGTTCTCAATGTCATGAATCCTAGCTTTAAAACTGATTTTGCAAAGAAAATGACTGAGGAGATTTTTGAAAATATGATGAATGCTTCAGATCCTGTTCCTATCATTTAGAAGTTAGACTCAAATTTTGTGATGGATCAAACATCTGTTTTTAAAAAACAAATTAGTGAACTACAAAAGACACTTGAAGAGTTAGAAAATGAGAACTGCGATCTCAAATTCAAACTTGACAAGTCTTTTGAGGAAAACAAAGAGCTTTTCAAAGAGTTAAATGATTTGAAAGTTGATCTGTTTAAGCAAAATTTAATTGAGAAAAAGATGTTTGAATCTCAAAAAATGTTCATTCAAATCCAGAGTTTGAGACTACTTCTTCCAAAACCTTTGTTGTTTATTCTGAAAATCCTGAATATCTTCCAAGTATTTTTGAAAAAGGCGAGTCTTCAGGTATTTTAAAGAAAATTCATCTTTGAAAAAGAAACCTAACAAGGTTTCATTTCATGTTTCAGATTTAAAAAGGAGAAATGATAGAGTAGAATGGGTGAAGAAAGAGAATGAAAAGAAAGATGTTAAAAGTGAATGTACTGTTACCACTAGTGATGATTTGTCATGTACAAGTTCGAACGACAATAAATGTCAAAATTGCATGAATAAATGTAATCATTTTGATAAATTAAAAATGTTGACATTTTCTCGCAAGAACTTGCTTTGCAAACACTATAGTGATAATGCTTTTACATCTCACTCCATTCCTCCTAAGCCTAAATTTGCTAAAAAGGCATCTTGTGCTAAACTTGTATCCAAATCCTCAACACAACACACTAAAATGTTTCATGCAAAGAATGCTCATCTTTCTAATAAAAAGCAATTTCATGAACTTAAAGTTAATATGATCTGGAAATGGGTACCAAAGCCTCGTTATGAATGGCGAGTAAAGGCTAAGGTAGAAAATATTCAAAAATTGCTTGATGCTAACAGGGAAGTACCCATCTGGATATGGGTACCTAAGAAGAAGTGATTTGTTCTTTTTGCAGGCCTTGCATCTGTGGTATATTGTCTCATGATGCTCGAGACACATGACAGGATTTAAGCATCTATTACATAATTATGTTGAGGAACCTGCAGAAACGGTTAGCTTCGCCAACTCTGAGCAAAAACGGTATAATCAGATGACACGGTTCATTGAAAAATAGCACTGTGACAATCAAGAAAGTACTGTATCTAGAAGGACTTAATCACAATCTATTTAGCACAAGTCAATTATGCGACAGTCAATTTTAAGTTCGGTTTACTGTTGATAGTTGTTTCAATGATGATGGGAACGGTGATGAGATCTTTAGAGCAGAACCTCATGGTAATCTATATGCGGTGAATTTTCCAACATTATCTGCAACTAGATCTGTGTGTCTACTTGCCAAAGCATCAAACTCTAAAAGTTGGACATGGCATCGACGCCTGTCTCATCATGACTTCAAAGAAACAAAATTGCGTTTCTATATCCACTGTTGAGGCTGAATATGTAGTTGCCGCTAGCTGTTGTTCTCAATTCCTCTGGATGAAGACACAGTTGAAAGATTTTGTCTATTCATACCAAAGAGTCCGTATCTACTGTATTACTGTATTTTGTTTAGATCAATTTAGTTGACTTTATGTTTGGTCTTTAAATGCTTTGAGTGAACTTTGTAGTAAGGTTTACCTTGTAATATTGCTTGAGAGAAGTCATGGTATAAATAGATAACCTTTGAGAGTTTCTTTGTAACCTTTGATCATATTATACGCAGACTTGTGGCATTTAATGAGACTTATGACTTTCTCTCTCTACATTCTTTCTCTACGTTCTTGAACTGATTTGTTAATTGATACTAATTGCTTGAATTAGGGCATTTTCAATAGGTATCAGAGCCTCCCCAAAGAGAATTCAGAGTGTTTTGATTGTCAATTTGATAGATTTTCTGGAATTTCTTCAAGAACAGACGTGTTCTTGAAATAGTCACTGTTTGATCGATTTTTTCTGAAATTGTTGAAATTTGTGTGTATTTTTGTACTAGTTGTGGTCAATTTGTTAGAGGAATCAACTTGTAATCACACACAAACACGAATTGATCATTTGATTGATGTAATTTCAATTTTTCTTGATTTTTTTCTCACGTACACAGGGTCTGTAATTTCTATTAATCGCATTGTATTTTTCATTTTTGATCGAAGTTGCTTGTTCGAATTGTGTTCTAGTTGTATTTTTGAGTCAAATGGATGTGTTTGTAAAGCAATTCGCAGAATTTTTGAGCCTTTGATCGAATTTCAAAAAACAAGGGAAGAACTCGCTAGATCTGTACTTCGCGCTAAGGAAGAACGTGCAAAGTACTGTTCATTGATTGTTGTGCGAGTTTCTGTTGGTTCACGCATATAACGTCTTGCGAGAAACAACTTTGCGCAAAGACGCATTTTGTTTGTTGTGTGAGTTTTTAAGTTCTCAGAAATTTTCTATGTCCGGATCGCGCACATTACTTCTGCGAGTTTCAGAGTTTGCGAGTTTGTGTTTTGCGCATTTTGAGTTACTCGAAAATTTTCTAAGAATGGTTCTCGCTAAGGTTTTTGCACGTTTCTACTTCTTGCGAGTTTGCATTCTTCTGCGAGAAGTTCAAGATTCGAAATTTTTCTAAGTACAGTTCGTGCATATCGATATCTGCGAGAAGCCACTTTGCGCATATAGTTGTTTGCGCGTATCTCACTTCACGCTCATAGTGGTTTGCGAGTTCTTGTTTCGCGCACAAGGTGTCTTGCGAGAAATCTGGGAATAGTGACTTGCGCGTTTAGCTCGCTACGAGTTTTGTACTTGTGATTTTTTCAAGAAATCTGTTTCAGTGATAATCTGTATTTGACTCTTCTATTAAAAAAAATTCTGAATCTTTTGGGAGATCTTCTGTATTCAAGCTAATCTGTTCAAGATGACTAAAGATTATTTGGGAGGGAGAGATATGGCTGTCTTATACATGCCTGAGATACCAGCAATTTAGGTTGAACGAGACAAATTGAAAATTCAGAATGCAGCCCTACAAAAGCAAATTCAGGATTTTAATTCTAAATTGTTAAATTCTGACAAAGCTTCCGTTTGTAATAAATGTTCTAATAATTCCAAATCCGATTATGCTGGTATTCTCAGCACCAAAGAGAAAGAATTACAACTGAGAGAAAGAGAGATACATCTTCTTCAAACAAAACTAAAGACAACTGAGAACAATTTTTCAGTATCTAAAGTTGAATCAGTTGCTCTTCTCAACAAGATAAAAGAGTTTGAAGAGAAGATTTCTGCCATGGAAGCGAAGAATGTTGATTTAATGAAAAGTCTTTCGGCAGAGAAAGAAAAGAAGAAATCTGAAGAAAAAGCTACTCTGGAGAAACTTTACAATCATAAACTGTCTGATTTTTCCAAGAAGGCTCTTCAAGAAAAGAAAGACTTAGAGCTTAGATGTTTGAAACTTTCCAAGCAAGTGTCTGAGTTTGATAAAATTTTAATTACAGAAAGAGACACATTTGGAAAGGAAAGAAAAGTTCTTGACGAAAAAGTATTTGAATTTCCCAAGCAAATCTTAGTTTTACAAGACTTACATGAAAAAGAAAAGAAATTTTTTCAAGAAAAGAATAAGTCTTTTGAGATTGAAAAGAAGAAAAATGAAAAGAGAAATGTTGGGATATTCAATGAAATTTCTGCTAAAAACAAGAACTTAGAGAAGGATTTTGAGCTTGAACGTCAAAATTTTGAAAATGAAATTTCTAAGCTCTCAAAAAGATTAACTGGTCTATCATCTTATATGTCAAAAGAACAGAAGGCCAGATCTGACTTACAGGTAAAGTTTGACACAATTCTTAAAGAAAAGAATCTTTTATCTAAAAAGATAAAGATCTGGAAGTTGCAAATATTCAGTTGTTAGAAAAGATTTTTGCGGATTTGATAGATCAATCACCTCTTGAAAAGACAACTGAATCAATTTGTTCTTTTAAAACTGCTTCCAGTTTTATTTCTAAAAAAGTTTCAAGAAAGAATAGTGTCAAATCTAAAATTGTTGACACAAGTCAGATTCGTCCTACAAATCTGTTTTATAATCATACTATTGATGGAATAGTTAAATCTAACAGTAAAATTCTTGGAAAACCATCATGGACGGATCAGATGGTTTGGGTTGTTAAAGGTTCTTTAGATGGGAAAGTTGATCTGAAAACATCTCCATCCACATCAAAAGTTAAAAAGATCAGATCTCGAAAAGGTAAATCTTTTGCTACACCTGATACATATTTCCTTACTAATCATATTATCAGGTTACCTGAAAAGAGAATATGTTGATCTTATTGTGGGGAGAAGTGCATAAAGAATCTGCTCACAACTGGTATGGCACTTACCGAATAACTTCTCTGAATAATATTGTTAAATGAATAAACCAATCGAGAAGTGGATTCGTAAATCTAACAAACCAGGACCCCAGTATCAATGGGAACCAAAACTTGTGAAATCTATTTTGTAGGATGCACAGGTGTAGGGGGAGCAGATACAGTGGCTTCTGATTATATCAGATCAGAACTTGGACCTCAAAGTATTAGACTATGACTTCTGATCAAATCAGATCAGGACTCGTACTTCAAGATTTGAGTTTAAATGCAAAAATCAAGGGGGAGTAAATTCAGACTTGTGTATACTTCGAGGGGGAGCTTAAAAAAAGTCTTTAAGTGTGTATCTTAAAAATGTTTTTGAAATCGGAAAGATTTTTTTTCAGAGAAAAAGTCTATTTTTGTGCTCAAAAAGTGTTTTTATAACACTTGTTGTTTTTGGAAAAAGCTTTAATGCATTTTTGAAAAGTTTCCATTTTTGGAAATTTTTTCAAATTTTTTTCCAAGTTTAGAACGCGCATAGACTTGTGCGAGTTAACACTTTGCGCAAAGCATTGCGTGCGCAAAGTGTAGAACACGCAAACTATGTCATGTGTGTAGCTACTTCGCGCATATAACTTCTAGCGAGAAGTTACTGTTCCTTCTAGTTCGCGCATATAGTGTTGTGCGCGTACCTAGTTCACGCAACCCATAGCGTGCGAGTTTCACAACTTCGCTCATCTCCTTCATGCGCGAAGTGCACACACACTTGTCATTTTCTTCATGCGGCAAGCTGATTTCATGTGTTATGCGAGAAGTGGGTGGTCGAATCAACTCGTGCCACGTGTCCTGTTTCTTTCAGAGTATATAAATCGAAGTTTTCCAGTTTTCTCTCACTTCTCTCATAATATTCTTGAGCAAACTTTTTCAGAGCACTTTTTCTCTCAAACCTTCTTTGCGACCTTTTGATTTCAAGAATCATTTTCTCGAATATTTCAGTGTAGGTCTTTAATCTTGTTGTTCGTTTATTGTTTTTGTGTGATTATTTTGCTTTGAAGGTTCGATTACAAGTTCTAGGGTTTCACTTATTTTATTCTGTCGATTAAGTTTTTTTTCATCTTGTCGATTGTTCATCTTCTGTCGAACAGGGGTACTAGAAATTTTATATTTGTTCTTTCAAAATAAGTATATCTGTTGAATCTATAACTACATTTGTATCTGGGTTTTTGGTTGAAATATATTTCGTGCAGGTTACCTTGACTTAAGGAAAATTTGAACTCGATATTTTGATTAAAATCCGGTGAATATTCTGATAATATCGATTTTTCTCAAGAAACCTGAACTTGGTGTGGTCTACAAGAATTCTGAGAACAAGAAAAGGTTCTTCAGATTATCAAAAATTGCCAAGTTTTCAGATGGAACTTTAAGGATGATAAAGCTGCAATTGGAAAGCAAACTGAAAGAAAGCAAGGAGAAGAAGAAGCAAAGTGAAAAGGGTATGCCAAAGCAACTCAGACTCAACACAGAAAGAATTGTTGAAGCACTTTATGACAGATTAAATTTCTGACGAGGCATCAGAAACTTCAAGTCATTGCTAGGAATTCGTCAAGGAAGATTATCACGTTGGGGCAGACCTATCATTCACAACTGATCTAAAAGGGGGAGATTGTTAATGTAGTTGACTTTATGTTTTGTCTTTAAATGCTTTGAGTGAACTTTGTAGTAAGGTTTACCTTGTAATATTGCTTGAGAGAAGTCATGGTATAAATAGATAGCCTTTGAGAGTTTCTTTGTAACCTTTGATCATATTGTACGCAGACTTGTGACATTAATGAGACTTATGACTTTCTCTCTCTTCACTCTCTCTCTACGTTCTTGAACTGATTTGTTAATTGATACAAATTGCTTGAATTAGGACATTTTCATACTGTGATTCCAAGAGCGTGATAGCAATAACTGCTAATACGGTGCAACACTCAAAGAAAAAACACATTGATGTACGCTACCATTTGATCAAGGATCGCGTGGAAAAGGGTGACATAGAAATACATTTCGTGCAAACCGACTACCAATTGGCTGACCTTTTCACTAAACCGTTAGATGAAAAGCGTTTCAACTTTTTAGTCAGCAAATTAGGTATGTTGAATGCAAATCCATGATCCAAGGGGGAGTTTATCTTAATCTTTGATTACATTGCATGTGTTTTGGAATTTATGAACATATACGTATATTCATCAACTACTGACTAAGGCGGAATCATTTTTAAAATGATTACCAAAATCTTTTATTTTGCAGGTTTATTTCAAGTGACTACGGTTTTTGGTTACATCAGATCAGGACCCAGTCTTCATTGATAAAGCTAAAATTACTATTCTCACTGGAAAATACGTAATAATGGTTTCTGAATATTTTAGTTCAGAACCTGACCTTAAATGTTTTTCTTCTGAAGGATGCTTAGAAAATAACATCTTTTAAGGAGTTTTTTAATTTGAGGGGGAGTTATTGTAAATTTCCCTGTCATATCTTTTAGGGGGAGAAGATACTTATACTTTAATTGTTATATTTTTCTGGTAAATTGACTTTTTACAGATATTAAAGGAAAAAATATCTGAAGTTTTGTCAAGGAAGCTTACAAAGATAATATTCACTTTAGGGGGAGACTACAAGTATATTTTTCTATATCTTAATCTTTAACACTTGTTGAAAGATGAACAACTTTCACTTGTGAAAATCATTTTTGGATTAAAATGTTCAAACCACTTCGCATTCTTAAAATGTTTTATGAATTTCGAAGTGTGATTTTAAATGATTTTTACTTGGATACTTTGATGCTTATCTGACCATGTGTTCTTAGAGAATAATACTTGTGTATTTTCTTTTCATATACTTTGTCAAGTATTCATACACACATTGGTTCAGTACATTTCTTCACTTTGTCATTACCATGTATCAAATCATAAATCTTTCTACGGCAATACTCCCGTTTGCTACTCTATATTGTTTGAGATCAGACATCATTTCTCATTACATGTGTTTTCATTGTTAACATGTTTATATTTTGTTCATATAAACATCTTACGTCTTTGATATCCCTTATTATTTTTCTTCATGATAATTTGATCTCATTAAATCATTGTCAGATTCTCAAAACATTTCTATTCATTTCATGATATTCATTCATTCAAATTGTTTTGAGAGATCATAAATGTTTAAAATGCTCAAATTTCATTCTTATCTTTCATGAGCATACATACACTGACTATGATTTCTTGCGCTTAAATGTCAAGAAAATCATTGAGTAACGTATTTTTTTAGGAAAATACATGAGATTCAATGTGAGCTAAAATGACTTCCATGGATTCACGATAACCAGTGTTTCCTACCTCGGAAGTAATCCTTTGAGTGATTGAGGGGAGAGGGGGCAAAAGAATTAAGTGTTGGTGTGTGATGAGATAAAATGGAAATGAGGGATTGGTTAGAAGTTAGCTCAAATGTTAAAAGAAAGAGGGTGAGAGAACAGAGTACAAGAATATCAGACTCTGCACCAAAATCTTTCTGAGTTGGGCAGCCACATAAACTGTTGGTACTCAATTCTTCGTGACCTTCATTGAAACATGCACTTAGGCCATGCCAACTCTTGCAAACACCCCACCAGCTACCCATTCTTTTCTTAAAAAGATGTTGATCCCTAAAATGATGTTCTTTACTTGATAGACTTTTTGCTACACACAGATTAATAAGTAAGAGTGCGGAAGCGTTTTGGTATGTAGAAAAAGTAGAACATGCAAGGTAAAAGACACACAAACAAAACAATGAACAGGAACGTATAGCAGGCTTCACGTGTTCAGCACGTGACCTTGTCTTGAACTGTATTCACCAAAATCTTCGAACTGTCTCCAGAGGTTAGCCATCACAGTGGCTTAGTGAGTGATCACAGAGGCTCTGTGATCTGAAGGTCCATCAGGTTGTGCGTCCTCTGGTAGAATGTCGACAGAGTCTTTTGAGTCTTGTCTTCTGTGGGAACTTGGTTGTTCTCGGTTTTCCGGTCGAATTCCGGTGAGATCTACTTTTTCTCCGGCTAAACGACATAAAATGCTCATATCTCTCTCATTTTTTGACGAAATTCAGATCCGAAACTTGTAGATCGCTCAAAATTCAATAAAGAATAGATCTTGACAATTCAAATCGATTCATGCAACGAATTTTTGGATCGATAGATTTGACGCGAAAAACGATATCGAAAATATCGAAAAATCTCAAAAATTATCGAAATACGATTCTATGAATTGAGATAGATCTGGAATACGATTAAGAACAATACATCACGAGGATTTAAGAATTCGATGAACTTACGATTAGATCGGGCTCAAAACGCTTGAAAATGTCGATATCCGATCGTTACGAGAAAAATTTGTTCGTGACACTCTGATACCAATTGTAGGACCCTAGATCTGGACATTCAAGCTTTTGTAATAGTTTAGGTAAGATAGGATAGGAGTAGGATTTATTAGAACATTTATTAGAAATTGAATTATTAGAACATTTATTAGAAATTGAATTTATTAGAACATTTATTAGAAATTGAAAACTACACTAATGAGAGAGAGAGAATTCTTAGACGACTACATTTTGTAAATTTGAATTATGAAATGATTACAAGGCCTTAACCATCTATTTATAGAGTCACTAATCCTACCTACCACCTTTTCTACAACATGTAAGCACAAGCCCTTGAACTTTAAGCTCTATACAATTACAGTTTATAATACATTTACTTCCAAACTTCTTCTCTCGTCATGCCTCTGATCACCAAACTTTCTCACTTCTGCATATCCTCTTCCTCTGTCATCTCTAACTTCTCTTCCTCTGTACTTGGCTTCTTGAGCTCCCTGATGAATTGTCGGGTCATAAGTGCAAGTGTTTGTCCAGAGCAACCATATCGATCTCTTCCTTAGAACTTTCTTCGCTTTCACTCTCTGCCACGTTGTACCTTCTTTTTCTTCTTATTCTTCTGAGCATCCTCTGTCGTCTAACGCCAGAGGTCCTCCCACAGGGGTTTCCAATTTCGAGATTTGGTTCTCTTGGCTAATCAAGGTCCCAAAGAGCTCGGAGATAGACCAGACATCAAGATCTACGGTTGATTGCATGGACATAGTCAGATGGAGCCATTCATCATTCAGGCTCTAAAGAAATCTGACATTGTTCTCCTCATAGGTTATGTGGATGCCGTACATTTTGCACTTGTTGATTAGGGAGTTGTATCTATTGTAAGTGCTCTGAATGGATTCTCCTGGCAGAGCCTTAAATGCAAAGTTTTCATTAATGCACAAGACTCTGTTGTTCTTCAAGGTTTTGGCACCACCTTCAAGTTGTTTCTCAAACTCCAACCATAGATCCTTTGATGTTTCACATGAGTCAAGGGACTGAAAAATGTCATTTGGAATGGCCATTATGAGCACCCTTTTGGATTTCTTTGCAAGTTCATGCAATGCACTCTCTTGTTCAGTCCACTCATTGATGGGTTTTGGATTCCGATATTCAAGTATTTCTGGGGTGTTTGCAGTGGCAGGAACACGAGGAACAGTGGTCATTGGAATGAAGGGGGGGGGTTGTGAAGAAATTCGACCAAACCAGAATCCACACTGTTAGGTCCCAAGGCTTGAGCTTCCCAGGAAGTCACCCATCCTAGGATTGCACTCGCCCGAGCACGCTTAACTTGTTAGGATCAAGCGCTTACCACTACACCAAAAGCAATTGCTTATGGTGAAGGCGCTACTTTATTTCCTTATACCATGGTAGCGCAAAGCCCCGTACTAAGCGACATGCGGAAATGAGGGGCTGCACCACTTTCGTGGAGCCAGCGGGTCGGGCTGTTAGTCCTGGCCAGTTACGTACTCCCGAGTCGAAGGTGAGGGCGCTGGATGCTTGCGGCATTCCCAGCAAATGTTGGGATTTTTCCTCAACAATCCCCCCCCAGCATTTGCACACTGGGAGACTCGAACCCGCGACCTCGCTCTGATACCAATTGTCGGTCCAACAATACTTATCAAGTTTATAGAAACAACGACACAATAATGATTACCAACCTGTATTCAATATATCAAACGATTACAAGGTTGATCGATTAAGCTTTTGATGTGTTCTCTATGTTTTCTCTCAAATACACCTTTATGTGTGTGTTTTTGTGTGTGATCTCTTTTTTTTTCTTTTCTTGAGAGAGTTGTTAGAGATACAACAACTAACAAGTGTGTTGAACACACTATCTATCTTAATATCTAGATATTAAATCTAATAAAGCTAACTAACTTATACTAGAAACTAACTAAACTAGATAAGTTACCTTTATCTAACTATTACAATACTTTAACTTAGATATATAGATCTAAGTAAATAAAACATATTACATTAAATTTCATTGACATTTATTACAAATAGACATAGACTTTAACATTGAGAGTCGACGTTTCAGCTTTAGCTTCAGATTACAATCTTCAGATTGGATGATCTTGAATCCAATGAGACTGTGGTCTAACATGTTGGAATTGCACATATGTACTCCACGACTCAGACTACTCAACAGAACGGAGTGGTAGAAAGATATAACCGCACTCTTGTGGTAGCGGCTCACACGATGTTGAATCAATCAAAGTTACCTCTATTTTTGTGGGTCGAAGCTGTTGCCATTGCATGTTTTACGCAAAACCGGCCAATCATGAACAAGTGGTTCGGTAAAATGCCATATGAAATAATTAATAAAAGAATACCTGACATCAAATTATTTCATGCGTTCGGTTGCAAGTGTTTTATTTTAAATGATAAAGAGGATCTCGACAAATTAAATTAAAATTTAAATGATAAGCTATCTTCATTGGATATTCATCTGAATCTGCCACATACAAAGTTTATAACCAGAGGCCAAATATGTGAATGAGAGTGTAAAGGTTTCTTTTGATGAACTAACAGATTGGGCTTCTAAACATAGCAGTTCAAAACTCGTTTATCTTGAGTGTTAGCTTCTAAACAACTTAATTCAGGACCTGTACAAAATCCAGTTAATCCAAATCAAGCTTCCAAAACAAAAGCACATCTTTCTGATTTGGATTTACTGTTTGAAAATTTTATGATGACTATTTCAGGACTTACAAAATCTAAATCTTATGTTCCGAACAATGATGAAGTTGCTAGAGATGAAGAACTGTATCCCTATCTGGTCCTTCTGAATCGCATGTTTCTACGTAATCAACTGCAACTCCAATCGCTGAAACTCCTCCCAAGTAATAGAAGACATTTCTATTTCAAGTGAAGACACTCCAAATCCAATTTCATCAAAGTTTCCAATGGGTGATTCATGCTCCGAAACTCTAATAGTTCAGTCATCAGCTGTACCAGAGGTAGTTTCTAGGACGACAGATCAACCAGCTCAAAACTCTGAGATAGTGCCTTCTCTTGAATCCATACAAGACAAAACCCTAGTGGATATGTTGATCTAAATACTGATCAATCTACATATAGATGATGTTAGAGCAAATATTGTTGTATCCGATCTCATAAATGAGAAGTTTATATTGAAGTCAAAGTCAAAGCTCAAAGTCAAAGTGAAAGAGAAGAAAGTCAAAGTCAAGTCTTTTAACTGTAAAAGTCAAAGCTAGTGTTTTTAATTCCTTGTAATAGTTTTGGGTATAAATAGGATTTCCTTTTGTAATTGTTTGTAAGAGCCAATTCATATTTTGTAGAGATTTCGTCTAATGAGAGGAAATTGTAGAAAGAGAAAGTAGATCTTAATTCATATTCATGTATTTTCTCTCAATTTCAATAATCAAAGACTTGTGATTTCATTGTTACTTGATTGTTTTTGCATTAACATTGGTATCAGAGCCTAATCAGTGAAATCAATTAAAGATTTTTGAAGATTTGAATTTTTTTAAGATTCTTGGTTTCTTGAAAGGGTCGACTGTCAAAATTCAAGTTTCTTGATTTTGGACGTTTTTGATCAACATTTTCTACTCAATTGATTTTATTTTGATAATGGGATTCATCGGAATTCATTAATCTGGAAAATAAATAGGTTTAGATTAGAATTCGATGGATTTTTGAGTTACTGTTTTGAATCGAAAAGTACTGGATTTTGAAGATTCTTGAAAGAATTTCCAGTATTAATGTTGTTTCTGACATTGAATCGAACCCTCGTTGCAAGTTTCATAAAGTATGGATTAGATTTGAGTGATTTCGAAAAATCTAAGTGTATCTTCAAATTTGTCGCGAGTTGAAGATTCAAGAGTGTTCATACTTATCGCGCATATAAGATATTCAAACTTATCGCGCACAACAACCCTTTAAACAATATCTTGTTGCGTGGCACGAGCGCGACAACATTGGTTTATCGTGCGTCAAATATTCTTGAATTGTACTTATTGCTACACCTTTGCAGGACAAGATCAACTTATCACGTGACAAAGCCAAGTGAAGTGTTTATTGCACGACAAGATCCTCTTATCATGTGACTCTTGAGCGACAAAAAGTCTTATCACGCATATTATTCTTCAAGGCGCGACAAGATCCATACTTAGCCACTTTTCATAACGGGATTCCCCACGCTAAGTCGCAGGAGGGGGGAAATTTGGTTTAGAGAGAACATATGGCTTGTGATAGTTGACGATTTTTTGACCATGTTTGACTTCAAGAAATTTAATTTTTTTCTGATTTGACTTTTTGTCAAAATTTGCATCTGTTTTTTTTGTTTTGTCAAATCTTCAAAAGTTTTTAATTTTTCATTGTTTAACGATCATACATTTCAGGTAACAATGAGTGATGATGAGTATTGAGCTTTCTATGTACCATCTCGTGAGAGAGAACTGAAACGTAAGATGTTAGAGCTTGGACATAGAGAAAATGAACATACGCAAATTGTCACAAATTTGAGAGAAGAAAAGGTTCAACTCAGAAAGAAAAGAAAAGAGTCTGAGAAGGTGCTGAAAGAGGAGATCAATGTTTTAAAGAAAACCAATCAAGATCTCAAGAAACAGATTTCTGAGTTGAAACACAGGAATGATATCAAGATGGATAAAGAAAAGGAAAAAGCATTGGAAATGAGAACTTTGAGCTAAAGAAGAAGATTTCTGAGATGGAGAAAGATGTTGATAGTCAGAAGAGTCATCTTGTTTTGAAATCAAACTTATTGATCACAATAGAACAAAAGAATGATGAGTTGACAAAGAAAGTTTCAGATTTGGAAAAGCAGATGGCCAGAGACAGAGAAGTGTTTGTAAAATAAAAGATTTTATATGCAAACGAAAGAAAAGTTTTTGCACAAAAATTTTCTGAGTTTTCTAAGAAATCTTTTGAGGAGGAGAAAGTTGTTGACCTCAAATGCTTAAAACTTTCAAAACAGGTTTCAGATTTTGAGAAACTTTTAATTGTTGAAAGAGACAGGTTTGAGAAAGAGAAGAGGACGACTGAACAGAATAATGTTGAATTTTTTAAAGAGATGTATGAAAAGAGAAATAGTATAGAGAAGGAGTTTGAGAATGAAAGAAATGTTAGATATATTTTGAGTCAATTTGTCAAGTTAGTTTACTTTTGTATTTGACTTTTCTTGTATGCTTGTATAGAGGTCAAGTCTATGTTTGACCCTATATATAGCTTTGCTTGTCTTGTTTTGTGTCTAAGAGTGTCATTTGTAATCTTCTAAGTCATTCTTAATTCAGTATTGTAAACATTCCTATATGAGATATATGACTACGCACGTGTGACTAAAATTCTCTCTATATTCTCATATTTGTTTGATCATAATTTTCATGATTGCTTGAAACCTGGAATCACAATTGGTATCAGAGCCATATCTGATTAATTGGGAAAGATCAACATCAAAGAATTCGCAGAAAAATCAAAATTTCAAGATTGGAAAGTCCACTGTTCACGAACATTGTTCCATTGATCAAAATTTTGATTCAATGGTGATTTTGATGTAAGTTTGTGTTCACTGTGATCGCCATTGTAGAAGAACAATTCTTGTTTGAATTAGAAACTCAATTAACCAACAGATTGATATAATTTAATCAATCTTTCTAGTTTAAGAAAGTTTCTATTCACGGACTGTCAAGAATTGATTCCCATGATCATGGTTATTTTTAGAGAAATTCACTTCACAAGGTTATTCATGATGTCAAAGTGATCAAAACTGCAAATTTTCAGAGTCAAACATCAAGGTTTGAGTGGAAATCAGTGTGATTTTGTAAAAATTGACTCAAGATCTAAGGAATTCGCATAAGAAATGAAGAACTCGCACAATGAACTCGCAGACTGAAGAATTCGCACATCACAGAGGACAAAAGTGTCAAGGAAGGAATTCGCACAAGGAAGTGTATGAAAAGCTAAGAATTCGCACAAAGAACTATACGAGAAGTGTAAAATTCGCACAAGAGACACATACGAAATGTGTGGAATTCGCATCTGAGTCTTGGAAGTTTTTCAAAGGAAGGACTTCACAGATCTCTTACACGAATTTCAAAGAATTCGCATAGTCCTTCATGCGAAAAGCTCAGAATTTGTACATAGTTATATGCGAAAAGCTCAGATTTCATATCCTTTTCATGCGAATTGTGTCCATACGAATTCTTACTTGTGAGTGCCATGCGAATTGTTTCATACGAATTCTTGCATGCGAATTGTTTGTTGTGAGTGCTATACGAATTCTGCAAGTTCATACGAATTCTGTACATGTGATCATTTTTTTTGTGATTTTTACTGCTGATCTTTCTGATTTTCTGACTAACGCTTTTTTCAAGCAATATTTTCTTTCAGAAATATTAATCATGCCTTACATAGATGAAAAAGGAAATCTGTTTCTTACAAACAAGGACTGTTCATTGTCATACATGCCAGAAATTCCAAAAATTGATACTCTGAATGAAAAGCTCAAAATTCAGAATTCAAAGCTGAAAGGAGAAATTGATACTTTGATTGTCAAACTTACGAAGGCTGAGAACAAGTAACAACATATCAAGAAAAAGGCAAAGAATGGTTGAAGAAAGTAGATGAGAGACTCAAGAATGAGAAAGCTGAACTTGAGAAATCTTTCAACCAGAAGTTATTTGAAATTTCAAAGAAAGATGAGTCCGAGAAGAAAGAGTTAGAAATAAAGTGTGCCAAACTTTTTAAACAAGTCTCTGAATTTGAAAAAATTGTTATTACTGAAAGAGATATTTTTGACAAAGAAACGAAAAATACTGAAAAGAAAAATACTTTACTTTTCAAAGAGATTTCTGAGAAAAATCAAAACTTGGAAAAGGAGATTGAAATTGAAAGAAAATTTTTTGAATCCGAGATTTCTAAACTTACTGACAAGTTGGCTACTTTATCTTCAGATATACAGAAGGGACAAAAGAATAAATATAATTTGCAAAGTAAATTTGATAAGCTTTGTAATGAAAAATCCAAGTTGAATGACAAGATCAAACAACTTGAGAAAGCTAATACTGATTTATCTGACAAGATAGCATCTGAAACACCTGTATTATCTTCTTATGATGATGATTCAGTTGAATCAATTTGTTCATTTCAATCAGTATCTAGCTTATTTCAAAAAATGATTTTCATGAAAAAGACTGTCAAACCTGATGTCTTGAAAACAGATCAGATTAAATCTTCTAGTTTATTTTATGTTAAATTTGCTGATAAATATGCTGCTTATTCTGGACTCAAAGCTTCTATGAAAGGGATCTCCTGAGCCAGTGAAATACCAGAAATCATCTGCACAAGCTGAACAGAGAAAAAAGAACAGAGCTGAAAAAGGTAAAGCTTTTACATCCGATGCTGTCAAGTCTACCAAGCATCTGATCAGGTTAGCTAGAAGCTTTGCTATTCTTATTGTTGCAATGATGATTTTGTACACAAAGCACATATCCACAAAAGGTATTATTCTCATAAGAACTTTAATGATACTACATATCATAGAGGTGGAAACCGCTCAAAGAAATTTTCACATACTAACCAGAATGGACCCAAATTCATCTGGGTACCAAAACATGTTCAACCTGTGATGCAGGAATCCACACTCAAAAAGGAGTGAGAAAGATTATGACTTCTAGACAAAGTATTCTAGGACTCGTACCCCAATATACAAGTGATGACTTCTAAACATAACAATTTAGAACTCGGACTTCAATGGCAAAGGATTGTGACTTCTAAGTACAACAGATTAGGACTCAGTCTTCAATGTTCAAATGATGATCTTTAAATGTCAAATCAAAACAGGGAGTTTTTCTCACCTTTAATTGTTCATTTTTGTTAATTGAGGAGATTGTACTTCAAAGAATATTGTTCATCTTATAAAGGGGGAGAATGTTTAGAAAAGAGAGAAACTAACTTTAACTGTTATATTTGTACATGTATGCAGATATGAAGGGGGAGCATATTCATACATCAAGAAAGATCCACATCATGTCAAGGGGGAGCCAACAAAGGAAATACATCAAGATACATCAAGAAAGAACAATTTCAAATCAAGAGAAAGAAGAGACAGATATGAAGTCAAGTGGGAGCTCAATACAGACAAATTTTAAAAGGGTTGTAAGTGTGATAGTGTGTGTAATGTTTTTGGAACTTAAAAACAGTGAAAAATGTCATTTTTGGAAAATGTTCATTTAAGGAAAGTTTCGATTTTTGGAAAGTTGAAAAGTTTCCTAAAATAGCAAGTTTTCAAGTTTAGAATGTTTTTCAAAAAGATAGAAACTTTGCTAAGGCTAGAATTCGCATAACATTAGCATGCGAATAGAATTCGCATGTATGTGTTGTACGAATTGCCTGAATTCGCATGTGTGTCTCATACGAATTCTAACTTCTCGCATGTGCCTATATGCAAAAAGTGAAGAATTCGCATTACACTGTTATACGAATTCTTGTTCACACAGAAGTCGCATATTAAGTCATGCGAATTCTCACACACATTCTCTAATTCTTTCTAGACAATTCGTATATGAGTCTGATGCGAAAAGTGGGTGGTCAAATAAAATCGTGCCACGTGTCTTCTTCATTCCAGAGTATAAATAGGTGGTTTTCATACGAAACCCTCATTTTTTCGTAAAATCTTAAGTGTACGAGTTCTTTGAGAGCACTATTTCTTAAACCCAAACCTGCGACTTTTAGAATCTTCTTGTGTTTTCTTCTTGATTTCTTTGATACAAGGTTTATTTTTTTGTTCTTATTGTTTATATTTTGTTTGTTTGTATCGTTTGTATCATTGTTCTTTGCTGGTTACCCTATACTGGATTAGTATTAGGTTTTTGATATCGAGGACTATTCATCTTCAAGTATTCGACTGAACATTAGAAATTTTGAACAGAAATTGATCTTGATTATTTCTAGATGTTGATTTGAACTGAAAAGAATGTTAATATGATAAAATCGAACCCTAATAACCACATATTTTAACCTAAATTATTATTTTTGGGATTGGATTTTGAATTTGGCTTATCGCCTGTTCTTGATGTTCTTGATGGAAAATCTCAAAATCAAGGATCGAAATATGGTTGATTCTCAAATATTTTTGGGCAAAACAATTTCTAATCACCAAACGATCTTTAAAGATACAAGTTTTAGGGTTAAAATTTCTAAATTTGAAATTTGGTCATCTGGGTTTGGATGAATTTTTGAAGGTATTCACATGATATTCTTGAAGTTTATGTTCAACACTTTGAAATTTTCGAGAAAATATTTAATTTTGAATTTTAGAGGGTTCATACGAATTCTTGTTGGATAACAGTTTCATACGAAATCTGGTCATTTAATGTCAATTTTTTCTAAGTGTTCAATTCGTATATTTGATCATACGAATTCTTGGGTTTGTATTGTTAAAATTCCAAGTGAGGAATTCGTATAAAGCTTCATACGAATTCTAAGTTCCATACGAATTCTTGGTTTGATTTTCATTCCCTAAGTGAAGAATTCGCATACCCCTGTCATGCGAATTCTACACTTGTCATTTTTCAAAAATGGATTTTCAGTGTCAAAACCTCAGTTTTTCACTAACCATTTGGACCCTGTCCAACACTGCTAATCCTTTTCAGGTACAAATGGCAGAACCATAAGTTGACCAACATGTTCAGATTGGAGATAACTCACCACATGAGGCATCTGAACAGTTTCCCATGCCATCATCCAGATCTGATTTCCAAGTGCCACATGATGCCAATCCTGATCTCTTTATGATATCAGCATCAGAAATGAAACCCCAACAACATAATAACCATCATCTGCAATTCAACATCAGAATTGATCCCCTGGTACTGGACATTCTAAGGAACCATCCTCTCAGGAATGCTCTAACAGCAGTAGCAGTAGTTCCTGAACTTTATGTTCAACAAGCCTGAAAAACTATCATGTTTAGCCATACTAAGGAACAAGGGGAGAGGATTCCTATATTCAAGCTGGAGATAGATCATTTCACTGCAGTTCATACTCTTCAAAGATTCAGATTCATCTTGAGTCTACCTTCTGAGACAACAAGAGAAGGCAGAACATCCTATGATGAACTTCCATCAGACTCTGAAGTTTTCAAGGGAATTAGAGATATGGGGTACATTGGCCAACTCACTCAGGTCAATCATTTGAAAAAGAACAACTTGTCGTCGTTCTATTACACTCTATTCTGAGTGATAAACAGATGTCTGACTACCAAGATCTATGGTACAGATAATGCCAACATCTACATCTTGAAGCTTTTCTACTGCATAGTCCATGATCTTCACATAGATTATTCTTCTATTTTTTGGACTGAGTTGTATGAGAAGTTGGTAGCAAAGAAAACATCCAAAGCTCCAAATTACATACCGTACCAGAGGTTTATGACCCTTAGGTGGCGTTTGTTTTTCAAGAGGTGCTAAAGTCTGAAGTCTGATTTCACTTCTGATTTTTAAGAGGTGGTTCTGAAGTCTGAAATCTGAATCAGTTAGACTGTTTGTTTTTGCCTGATGACAAATGTTTGAATATATATAATTATATATTTTATCTCTCAGAATGTTATTACTGTTGAATCTATAAAAAAACATTTATTTATTTATTCAACTTAAATACTTCAATTGATTCAAATACAATACAAAACATGAACAAAGTCTCATAACAACTAAAATCAATCTCCATTTTGCATTAATTGTGTCGCAATTTCTTCTCTTAAAGTAGTCATATATGTTTGATAAGCGGTACTCCCATGCGATTGAACTTCTTCAGCCTCATCATTGCCATCGTCCCCTTGCTCAATTGTTGTTATCAAGCTTTAAACAAAATAACATTGGCACTTTCCATGGTTTATAAACAACTCATATGACACAAAATTCAATTATATTTTGGGATGCCTGCAGTATCGTATTGCTGTCATAATTTTAATGAGATAGCAGCGAAAGGCATGCCTTAGAACTGTAAATCAAAACTATACCTGTAGTATAACATCGAAATTGTAAGTTGGGAGTTGATGAGTAGGTGTTGGTGTAAGAGATTGCATGTATGTATATTAGTTTTATGACATGTGGTAACACATCATCTTGATACTCATAAAAAATAATGATGAACACAACCTAACATATATATTATTTTTTATTTATAATACAATTGATAAAGTTAAATAATAATCAGTGAATCAAAAGCAGAATAAAATCGAAACAATATGAAAAGCAGAATAATATCCAAAAATTCAATTATATTTTAGTATCATCTTGCTGTCATAATGTAGAATCACATCATCAAGTAGAAGTATAAAACCGAAACTGTATGAAGTTAAATAATAATCAAAACCAGAATAATAATCTAAACATTATCAAAAAGCAACAAAAAATCGATGGTTTGGGTGGAAGAGAAAACAAATCGAGTACAATATAAAATCGAGTAGAACTATAAAATTAAATTGATTAGAACTATAACAGTATCAAAAGCAACAATAATCGAGTAGAACTATAAAATCGATGGTCTGGGTGGAAGAGAAAACAAATCGAGTAGACCTATGGGGTAACAATGGGTCTGGGTATAGACTCCAGCCCGTTGAATCAGAACCAAATCATCTAGAACCCTAAAAAGAAAAGGGGACGATAGTCGATGGAGAACCTGGTCGAGTAGAAGAACCTTGATGGAGTTGATGTACATGAGATAATCAATGGAGAGCAGGGAGTATATGGAGAGGTTGAAGGGGAGGAGTCTGATATATATGAATGGGAGAGAGTCCAATATTTTCGAGATTGCGCGTACCTCTAACCGAATTAGAGGTTATATTTTCACTTTTTTATTTAGATGTTATTTAGGGATCAGATCCTTTTATTTTTAAAAATAAACAAGCACACTTATTTTGGTTTTCACATACCGATTAAGACAAATGGGGAAAATAAGAGCTGAAAGTGTGAAAACAAACAGGGACTTATTGTTAGAAGCATGTTGAGAAGCAACTCACAGATACCAAAAAGGGGAAATCATCCTCATGCTCCAATAAGTGAGATGAGATACCTCATGAAGTAGAAGAGAACTTTTCCTTTTACCATGCATGTGCCAGAATGTCTATTAGACTATGATGATCCAGAGTGCGATAGTGTAGTTGATTATAGATAGTCTATTGGACGACCAAAACCGGTTATCCCTACCCAAGGCTCAAACCCTAGGAGAGCAAAGTCGGTAAGGGTTTCTGCTACTAAGGGAGTACAGAAACAGGGAGAGAAGAGGAAAAATACCGAGAGGGGCTCTGGAGGGGGTCAGAGACCAAGACTAGAAGCATCAGGGTCACGGGTAATAACCCCACGTTCAGTGACACCTCCTGCTGATGAAGCTCATGGCTCTGAAAATGAACAGGATCAAGCAAAACAGGTTGGCAATGAAAGTGAATCAAGTGACATTCCATCTTCTATAAGTGATACTGAAGGTTCTTCTATAGATGATGAGGACACAAAAATATATGATGTTGATAATTCTTCTGATGATGATAATAATGATAATGATGGTGGTGTTCAAGTTCAATCTGATGCACAAGTTGATGTTCATTCTGATGATCAAGCTGATGATCAAGTTGACTTATTTGAACCATTCTATGGTACTGATGCCATGGAAGTGGAAGAGCAGACTAATGTTGATACTATTCTTGATACAGTTGTCGGAGAGATAAGAAGAAATGAGGGGGACATAGAAAATTTTTTTGAGAGAGAGAGAGAGTGAGATTGGAGAAAAAGAACATGGAGAGCGTGTGATTACCCAAACCTACGCTTCCAAAAGGGCAACCACATCTAATACTTCGTCATTTATGCAATCGCACACCCAAGCCATTCACTCTATTTCTTCTCAACAAGAAATAGTTTCATTTTCTCACGGGGATACAACACAAAATCTATCGGTTTTTCATTCGGAGATTCAAGGTATTGAAACAAGAGAACAACAACCCCCGTTATCGACTTCTTTAAATGCACCATTGAGTCTAGTGCCCATTGATATTCCAATTGTCATTTATAGGACACTATTTGAATCGGCTATCATTGGTTATCTTAGTGACCCGATCGAAACCTCCAGAGTAGATCCGCAATCTGGACTACGAGGACCGGATGGAAGTCCTGTCATTGACACGTCTATGCCAACAGTGAGAACATGCCATGCAGTTGAATCTACAGCTGTCATGCAAACGGATAATCTTCGTGATTCCGGAGTTATTCACCAAGACTTTGTGTCTAAGGAAACCTTCGACGGCGCCTTAAAGGCTGTTGAATCTAGGATGTTTGAGAAGTTAGAGGAGGAGATAGGTGGAGTAAAACGTTTATTGAAGGGGAAGGACCCATTATTTCAACCTGAACCTGCACCTCAAAGTCAGCAAATTCCAAACACTCAACCTGTTGATCTATCTATTGATGAGCTAAAGTCTTTGATGTTTGCAAAACTTTTATCCCAAGTTCCGGATAATCAGCAAGACGTAAATCTTCTAACCCTTCTGCAATCCCACCATGAAAATCAACCGCCACAATCTGTGAAACCAACAGATTTGGTTAGTGCCACAGAGTTCAATTCATTTAAATCTGACATTTTGTTTGCTATATCTGATCTTAAACAGGTAGTACAAACTTCATGTAAAGCCCAAGCATATGTTTCTACAAACAAGCATGATCATGATCCAGATAATGATCATGAGGGGGAGATAAGTGAGAAGCAAACAGCTGTTGGTGGTTCTAGTGATATAGTTATGGTTTTATATGTTGGAGAAGAAGTTGAATCAAGGGTTGAAAAGCCTAAGATTGCAACAAAGCAGGAGATTTTGGAAATCACAGGAATGTCAAATCCTGATGTGATTGTTCTAGAGACTGATAGTGCTGCTGAAGTGGATGCCAAATATGAAATGTATTGGAAAATCAAGGAGGAGGAACAGAAAAATGATTTAGTTGATATTACCTCTGATGATGAAGTAGTTGATGTTACTGAGATTGTTAAGAGAGCTGAGAAGATACCAGCGTATGAGGCAAGCGTACATGATGATCTTTTTGAAGACAGATATACAGTGAATGCAATGTTCACTCAAAGTACTCCAGAAGATCTACATCTAAGTCCTATTGTTGTTCAATTGCCTGAACCAAGTACCGTTCCAACTGTTCCATCCTTCAATGAGTTTGAATTTCCTGAAGCCCATGTAATTCAACCTGATGATGTTGAGCCTACTGTCAATCTGAATTCTAATACAAATGTTGAAGAAGAGCTACCTTATCAGAAAAATCTTGATGGTCCTGTACATCAGGAAGAATTTGTGAGAGAGCCTCTACATAAGCCAACTATTCCAGAACCAGAAGTTGGTCCGTCAAGTACTGCTGTAGAGGGTTCTACTCCATATACAGGATATGATGAGTTTGGTCCTACCTTGGAAGAAATTAAGAGGATCAGAAGAGCCTTAAGAGTTCCATATCTTGAGGAAGGTGTAAAGATTTTTGTGAGTTACATAAGGAAAATTGATCAAGCTCAACTCTTGGAGATTCAAGATAAATCTCCAAAGTATGAGCAAGAGTATATCAGGACGCTGCAAGTAACTGGTAGAACATGTAAAGATGTCAGAAGTAGAGCAGAGATTCTGGAAGTTCACAAGGTGATTATGAAAAAATACCAGAAGATATGGTATCCTAAATTCACTGTTCATAGGAAAGATTTGAAGACTTATGTCTTTAATGAAGCCGATTTTGCCAATCTGAACTTCAGAGATATTGAGTTCATGTATCATGATTTCAGAGGGAGAACCATTAGATACCCTGAAGTTATTTTTGCTTTAGACACCATAAAGATGTTCATCAAGAGACACATCTACTCTACCTACTGCTATGACTTCCAGATAGGTATTGAGACAAATCAGAAGAGAATAAACTTGCTTACACCTGATATGACTCATCCTCTATTAGAAGAAACTTCTCTCTACACAACTCTAAGAACGCTAGAACTTGGAGTTATGTATGAGAATATGGACAAAAAGCAGAAAAGATTCATGAGAGTTGCAGAAATTCCAAAGTATTCTGATGGTACATTGAAAGATGTTATGGAGAAGCTGTAAGCCAAGCATGAGGAGAGTGAAAAACAGAGACTTACTGAAAATGACCATATGCCCAGAATGGAAAGAATTTAGATAGAACATGTCATTGATGCTATCAAAGACAGGATCAGATTTAGACTAGCCATCAGAAGGTTTGAAGGCTATATGGGTATAAGGAGAACTTGCATGAAGAAGTGGACAAGTTGAAGACATGCAAATTGATCAAAAGGGGGAGATTGTTAGATATGTTTTGAGTCAATTTGTCAAGTTAGTTTACTTTTGTATTTGACTTTATTTGTATGCTTGTAGAGAGGTCAAGTCTATGTTTGACCCTATATATAGCTTTCCTTGTCTTGTTTTGTGTCTAAGTGTGTCATTTGTAATCTTCTAAGTCATTATGTATTAAGTATTGTAAACATTCCTATGTGAGATATATGAATACACACTTGTGACTAAAATTATCTCTAAATTCTCATATTTGTTTGATCATAATTGTCATGATTTCTTGAAACCTGGGATCACAAGAAAGATGTTTGAGACAGAGATAAAAAATCTTTCAAAGAAGTTGTCTGAATTGTCAACATATGCTATGAAAGAGTAGATTGCGAAGTTTGAATTTCATAAGAATATTGATCTACTCACTGTAGAAAGAAACAGTTTGACTGCAAAGATCAAAGAACTTGAAGGAATCATTTTCAAGGTGGAATTGAATGAGCAAAAGAGTTCGAATACTATTTTTCAATCACATCTGGATGATTCAACTAACTCTGAGTGTTCCTTCAAGACAACTTCAAGTTCAAATCATACAACAGTTTCTTCAAAAAGGTCAATCAAACCTAATGATTAGATTCGTACTTCTAACATTTTGTATGATAAATCAGTTGATGATACAGGTAACATTACAATCTATAAGCCTATCAAGATGGTTTGCAAGGCAAAAGGTTCTTCAACTGATAATAATGTTTCGAAGTCATTTGTTCCCAGACCAAATGTTAAAAAGAACAACGTTTTTCATGCACATTCTTTTGTCAAACATGATGTAGTTTATTCTACAAATTATTTGATCCAGTTAGCTCAAAAGAAAGTCTGTTGTTCTTACTGTGGGACAAATGAATTTGTAAACAAATGTCAAGTTCAATATTATTATGGTACTTATCAAGTTCACTCAAATGCTTCAACATATAACAAGTCAGGACCCAAGTTCGGTTGGGTATCAAAATCTACTTAATCTGTTTTGCAGGTTCATCATGTGTAGTCTGAATGTCACAAATTTACTTATACATGACTGGAAAACATAAGAGATTAGTGAAGACTTTGAAAAGGAGTACCAGTGGTTTTTTTGAACAAAGAGTACTAGTGCTTATTGATAATATTTTAGGATATCATTTGTGCTTATTGATAATATTTTTCATGCATATTTGCATGGGGAACAAGAGATTATGACTTCTAGACAACTCAGTCTAGGACTCATATTTCAATGTTTTTTTGTTGACTTCTAAACAAATCAGTTTCGAACTCGTTCTTTAGATATTTTGACTTCTGATTTTTTCTAGATAAATGATACTTTGCAAATGTTGAGGGAGAGTGTTAGTGCATTTTTGTATCCAAGATTTAATATAGAATGTCAAAGTCTGTAAAGTAAACAAAGTCAAGTCTAGTTTAGTAATGTGTTTTAGCTTTGTGAGTGTTCCTCATTTTTTATTGTAGTAAGCTTGTGAGAGTTCAGGGGTAACACTTGTAATTGTCAAATTGTGAAATATATGACTAATTCTTTCTCTCTCTACACAACTTTCTCTCTCTAGGTCTTAATTGTTAAATTTTTCAACTTGATTGAATTGTGCTTGAAATTGGGAACTTACAATTGGTATCAGAGCAAACCAAAATCAATTCAGATGGATTAAACACACACTGATTGGATCAATTTCTTGATTTCACGAAGAACACGCAGACCGACTTTTTGAAATTCACTGTTCAATCGAATTTCTTATGCTCAAATGTTTTTAGTGCAAGAAAATGGGTTCATGATGTTCGATTCTTGTTTGTGGATCTTTCTTGTTTAGATTTGATCTTGAAATTTACACTGTATCGCATTCAATTCTGGGTGTTTGTGGTATTTGGTTTTGAAAATATCGAACACTGTATTGAATCAATTCTATGTGATTTTGTTGTTTTTAGTCTAAGTGATGTATTAGAAAAATGTTCTAAATGTCATTTCGATCAATTATGTGCATTTCCAAGTTTTAATTGCAGGTTTACGAAGATTTGATCGAAATCAGAGTTTAAGATAAAGAACACGCAAGATCCAGACTTCACGTAAACTTCATCTTGAAGAACACGCAAGACAAAGAACATGCAAAGCAACGAAGAACACACACGTAGTTGTCTGCGCGAAGTGGAAACGCGCACGAGCCTACTTGCTCGAAGTGATTGCCACAGTGATCTGCGAGTTCTATTGTTTTGCGAGAATTCATTTTGCGCGAACTTAAAGTGTCGAAAGTTTCTAAGTATAGAACGCGCACATAGTTCTTTGCGAGAAACAAAAATGCACACACTATTGTTTGCGCGAATCGAGAAACATGCACGTTGTTATGCGAGAACCTGAAACACGCACACCCATGTTTGCGCGAAGTGAAGTTCATTCCACAGTGATCTGCGAGTTTACTTGATCTGCGAGTTTGTGCCTTAGAATTTTTTCTGATTTTTTCAAGTGTTGTTCAAGTTTGATTTTCAAGTCAAATTTTTATCTGAATATTTTGGGACGCTCATTTCAAGCAAGCATATTATTCAGTATTTCTTCTCATTAAGTAAAGATTAGTGAGTTGTAATTTATAAAACAAGCATAGTATTCAGCATATTATATCCTCCCCCCCGTGCGAAGTCTGCGGAGGGGGACATATTTCTGATAGTGATCAAATTTTTATGATTTTTTGTTAACGATCAGTTTGCAGTAAATTTTTTTGATATCAAGATGTCTACTTTGTTATCAGGGAGAGACTGTGCCATCATGTATATGCCTGAGATACCTGTCATAGAAACTGAACGGGATACAATGAAGATTCAGAATTTAAAGCTTCTAAATCAGATCCAGAAGTTTAAAGCTAAATTGTTAAATTCTGATAAAACTTCTGAATGTACAAAATGTATTAACAATTCTAAATCTAATTTTTCAGGTATAATCAAGGCAAGAGAGAAAGAAATTAAAGTAAAAGAAAGAGATAATCAGACTTCAAAGCTAACTGAAGACAACTGAACAAAAATCATCAGAGCTGAAAGCTGAATCAGTTGATCTATATAGCAAGTTAAAGGCTTTTGAAGAGAAGATATCTGCACTAGAAGCAAAGAATGTTGATCTGATGAAAAATCTCTATGCAGATACAATTAAAGCTGATCTGGAGAAAATCTATGCTCAAAAGCTTTCTGACTTTTCTAAGAAAGTTTCTCAAGAGAAAAAGGATTTGGAGCTAAGATGTATAAAACTCTAAAAAGCAAATATCCGAATTTGAAAAGATTGTAATAACTGAAAGGGATACATTTGCTAAAGAGGGAAAGGTTCTTGAAGCTAAAACTATTGAACTTCCCATGCAAATTTCTACTTTACAAGACTTACTTGAAAATGAAAGAAATTTTTTTCAAGAAAAGAAGAAGTCTTTTGATGTTGATAAGAAAAAGTTTGAAAGAAAAATGCAGCGTGTCTACAAGATTACAAAGACTTATGTGACTTGTGCGAACTCTATATGTGTTCTCTCTGAATGTATGACTTGTGTTTTCTGAATTCAGCGTGTCTACAAGATTACAAAGAAACCTACTATTTATATAATAAGTCATCCTTAGTTGACTTTACAACTCAAACCTCACACTTTCAAACTATTACAGAATTGACCCTCTATTTTAATCTTTAATACAATTCTAATCTAACAATCTCCCCCTTTGAATTCAAGATTAATTTTTTTTTTGACAATTATCTTCAGGTCTTCTTATTGTCGGTCCAACAATACTAATATCAAGTTCTTAGATTAACAACACAATATTGATTACCAACCTGTATTGATATAAAACAACGATTACAAGGTTCGGTATTGATCTTTGAAGCTCTCTTGTGTTCTCTCTGATTTACACCTTTTTGTGTGTGTTCTAATATCTGATCTACACAATAGAGAGATTGAGAGATATCTAATAATATCCACCGTGCCTTTTGAAAACCCAGACTTGACTAGAAAAGTGGAAAGGACATCATACCAGACTCGAGGTGCTTGTTTGAGACCGTAGAGTGCTTTGTCGAGAATGTAAACGTGATTCAGCTTCTCTTGATTGACAAAACCTTCTGGCTGAGAGACGTAGACTTCCTCCTTCAGAATTCCATTCAGAAATTATGTCTTCGCGTCCATTTGAAAGACCATGAAGTTCTTGTGGGCTGCGTAGGCTAGAAACATTCTGATTGCCTCTAATCGTGCCACAGGAGCATATGTTTCGTCATAGTCAATTCCTTCCTCTTGTCTGTATCCTTTGGCTACTAGTCTTGCCTTGTTTCGGATAACGGTACCATCTTCGTCTTTCTTTATCTTGAAAACCCATTTTGTACCTATAATAGTTTTACCTTTAGGCTTTGGTACGAGTCTCCAGACTTGAAGTGCATCGAATTGATTCAGCTCTTCTTGCATTGAGATCACCCATTCTGGATCAGCAAGTGCCTCTGATACGCGTGTTGGCTCGAACTTGCTCAAAAAGGAGTCATGCATGCACATGTTCATTGATGCTGACCTAGTTTGCACCGGTTTTGATGGATCGCCAATAATCTGGCTTAGCGGGTGCTCTTTGGTCCATTTATGTTCATGAGGTAGTGGATTAGATGATTGCATGTCTGTTGTGTCATCTACGAATCCACTTGTACCTTCTTCTATTTGTTCAGAAGGATTGATGATTTCAGTTGAAGTGGCAGGTTCAGAAGGCTCAACATGTACAGTTTGATCTAGCTGTAGATTGATCTGTACAGAATCTCCTACTGTTTCACCTACTTCTGTCTCTTTATCATTTGTCACTTCTTCAACTGTTGGATTCGGCGTTTGATTCAATATGATCATCTGAACTTATTAGATGAGTGGTCGTTAAGTCTTCCATCCTGTCAACCACATCATATGAACTGGTTGGATGAGTGGTCGTTAAGTCTTCCATCCTGTCAACCACATCATATTTCTTTACATTAGATCCAAGAAATTCATCATAAAGCAATTCAAATAATAAATCTAAATCAGATAAATGGTTAGTAGAAGTTCATGCTTCATCTGATTTATTCTATTGAGACGTAGGTCCTGGACTGAGTTGCCCAGAAGCTATTACTCCTGTTATAACGGGTTCTGAACATTGTTGTTCGGAAGCCATTTCTTCATCAAAGGAGACGTTGATGCTTTCGATCACCGTCTTTGACTTCTTTAGATAAACATGGAATGCAGTTGATGTCGAGGAATAGCCAATAAAGATTCCTTCATCCGCCTTAGCACTGAACTTATTTAGACTCTCCCTATCGTTTAGAACGAAACACTTACACTCAAATATATGGAACTATTTGATTGTCGGTGTTCGGTTATTAATTAAAGCATAAGGAGTCTTCTTGAATCTTCGATGTACGATGGAGCGATTCTGTGTGTAGCACGCGGTCGGTACAGTTTCAGCCCACAAAAATAGAGGTAAGTCAGAGTGACTTAGCATAGGACGAGCAACCTCGACTAGCGTTCGATTTCTTCTTTCAACCACTCCATTTTGTTGAGGCGTACGAGCAGCAGAGTATTGAAGTGAAATCCCGACAGATTTAAGATATTCTTCAACCTTTTGGTTCTTGAACTATGTGCCGTTGTCTGTTCTTAGATACTTGACCGGTTTCTGCAGATTCACTTGGGTCGTCTTTAGGAATGTGATGAGAATATCAGGTGTCTCATCCTTTGAACGTAGAAACTTGACCCTTGTGTATCGCAAGTAATCGTCCACGATCACGAGTATGTACTTCTTTCCGCCTAGACTTTGAGTTCGCATCGGACCGCATAGGTCCATATGCAATAACTCTAACGGAGCGCTTATACTTGGTTAAAGCTTTGGTTTATGAGGTGCCCTCTTCATCTTGCCCTTTTCACAAGCTGCACAAAGATGTTCTCTTTCGTATTTGAGCTCTGGAAGTCCTTTGACGAGCTTTCCACTGACCAGATTGTTGATGTACCTGAAGTTGAGATGAGAGAGCCTTCGATGCCATAACCAACTTTGTTGCATCGAGGCTTTCGTCAATAGACACACCTGCTTGTCAGTCTGGACATCTGATAAATTGATTGTATAGAGGTCTGATTCTCGTGTACCGACCAAGAGTTCTTTGCCTTCTTCATTGCGAACAGAACATCTCTTTGCTTTGAAGTTGACCTCCAAGTCTTTGTCACAGAACTGGCCTATACTGAAAAAGTTGTGTCCTAAGCCTTCTACATAGCTCACCTTCTTGATCGTTACATTGTCATGTTGTACATCACCGTATCCCATGATTGGAGAAAACTGGTCGTTGCCGAATCTGACTGTTCCGCAATATTTGTCTTTAAAATTGGACAGTATCTCTTTTTGCCCTATCATGTGCTTGGAACATCCGTTGTCCAAGAACCAAGTATGACTAGTCTGCATAAGAGAAATTACAAATTTAGATTTGTATACTACAACATTGGAATATTCATTTTGATTATCGAAGTGCGGGTCTTGAACTGATATGTTCAAAAGCCTATTTTGACTTTGATGTTCGGGTTTTGAACTGCATTATCCAAAAAACCTATTTTGACATTGAAGAACGAGTCCTGATCTGTACATAATCAGAAGTCGCTTTCTCTTTATGCTTTGTGTGCCTGCAACACAGATTTAGCCTTAGGTACCCACTGGAATTTGGGTCCTGCTGTGTTAGCACAAGATTTTGGTACCCATTTCAAATTGGGTCCTCTTTTCTTTTGAAATGCATTTGAAGAATTAGTATGAGATGGATGCATATGGTAATTGCCAAACCAATCTTCAAAATGTTGACAAGAGATAGAAACATGTTTATCATAAAAGGAATACTTTCTAGCAGATAAAGATAACTGAAATAATTGCCTCATTATATATTGTTTACGAGAAACAACAAGTTTTGAGTTCAAAAGAGCAATATCAGCAATTAGGACATCTTTACTAAGCGAAGTCTTATTACAATTAACACTACTAAACGATAAAACGGTCTTGTCAAGCTTCCGTTTGGGTTGCCATTGAGAATTTACTTCTGGCCTTTGCTTGCTCAGATCTGTAACATGTGAAACTGGTGAGTTAGACTTCTGAGCAACAAACGAATGCTTCTTCTTCGGATTACCAGTAGTGTTCGGTTTCTGTGAATGCTGAGATATATTCTTACCTTTAGCACTCTTAGCTTTCACAAAGACTGATTTATCAACGAAAACTTTCGCTGATTTTGCACTGTTCACAGGCATACTGGTTTTTCTCAAACATTTCTTAACAAAAGATGAATAGTTAGGAAGTTTTGCATTAAAGTCAAATAGTTCAGAACAATCATCTAAACCACCGTTAGAGTTCAGAAAATCAAATCCTTTATTTGATGAACCAAACATATCCTCAGAGTTTGAAGCTTTAGAAATTATAGCATTTTTGAACACTGTTGAAAAAACCTTTTGTTCAATATTCATCAAAAATATTTCATCTGATAAAGAATTCTCGAGTTCAGAAATTTTACTTTCTAAAACGAGAGGAGGGACATATAGTTTACCTTGAATAGGCTTCGCCTCCATTTCCTCTTCAGAATAACTTTGAAAGAAATCACTTGAAAGAGATTTCTTCTTTTGATATATTTGATTTTCATTATAACTATTATTCATCTTCGCATAATAAAATGGAAGATGAACTCTAGATGATTTCAAACGTTTTTCAGTTTTGTTGGCTTCATCCTCTTCCGACAGTTTAGTCCAAAAAGTTTTAAACTCAGGGATTCTTCGAGCCAATTTCATAGAAAGATGATCATAAAGTCCTGACACTTCAGACATCCCTTTTTGTAGACAGCGAGTATTCTTATAACCGATTCCCCATCTCTCTATTTCCTTCTTGGGTTTGTTCAGATGAATAGTCTGTTCAGTTTGACCCATTTTATATAACTTCTCTCCCAGACTTTTTAGTTTTCCAAGTAAAGAAAAGTTTTCTTTGGTACTAGAAGCATGCAATTCTTTAAGCTCATATAAATCAATCCCACCTTTTAGCAGTTGAGACTTGAGTTCAGAATTCTCTTTAAGAATTATTGTCTTTTCTTTTGCGTTGGTGTCATTTTCTTTATGTAAAATCTCAATTAATACTTTATTCTCAGCAATTTCATTGCTAAGTTTCTGTATCAATTGGTTTTTGTCAATTATGACACCATTTTCTTGCTCAAGATTAGATTCTAACTCTTTTTGTTTTAAACTAATGGCATGCATTTTATTCATGAAATCTAAATCTGATAAATTACATACCTCCTCTTCTTCATTATCTGAATCAGCTTCAGTATCTGATTCTATCTTGCCCATCAAGCACATGTTGACAGCATCATCCTTCTCTTCACCCTCTTCTTCATCATCTGAGTGATCAAGCCAGTATTCATCTTCAGCCATCAATGCTTTGCCAGCCTCCTGTTGCTTTGCAAGAAGCATCTTGTTCTTGTAATAATCGGAGTTTCTGACTTTTGGCCTTCGGCAGTCTCTGGCATAATGACTTGTTTTGCCACAGTTGTAGCACGTTGGAGATTCTGTCTGACCGGATCCTTCAGCTTTGAACTTTCTCTCTTCTGGTTTCCTCTCCTCTAATCTCTTACCTTCAGCCTGATACCTTCTATCTTCAGGTTTCCTCTCTTCTGTTCTCTTCCCTTCAAATCGCTTTCCTTCATACCTACTTCCTTCAACCCTTTCTTTATGAGTGTAGTTGTTCGGACCAGAAGAATATCTCTGACTATTTGAACTTGGCTTTGTGTAGAACCTTTTCTGAAAAGCACTTGTCAGCATCATCATTGCTTGCTTCAGCTGATCATTTTCATCTGTGTCAGAGTTTGCAAAAGCTTCATCTTCTTCTGATTCGTACACAATCGTCTTGTTCTTCTTCTTCCTGACTACAAGAGCGACTGTGTCTTCAACTGTCTTTCCTCTTTGCCACTTCTCATCTAGAATTTCATCCACCTCTTCTTCATTCTGTCAGAGGGTTTCATACACCTCGTGAAGTGGAATCTCATTCAAGTCTTTAATCTGCTTCATCTGCCTAGCAAATCTTTTCCATTCTGGTTGAAGAATGCTCAGGAACTTGACGTTCAGCTCAATTTGAGATTTGTGGACTTTGTTCTTGCTAAGTTCGTTCAGCAAAGTCACAAACCTGTCATAGGTTTCTTCTAAAGTTTCTCCTACTCTGCCTCTAACTTCTTCATAGTTATTTAGGCAGTTAGAGATTTTCAGCTGATTCCCGACCTGCGAACCCAACATCATCTTTTCGAGCTGATCCCACATTTCTTTGTCGGAGGCCTTGTAGCTGTCAATCTTTACATATATTTCGTTTGGAATTCCTTGTAAAATGTATAACTTAGCTAATCTATCGCCTTTAGCTCTTCTGAGATTATCATCTTCTAGCTCATGAAACTTAAGATCAACTTCAGTAGGCACATTTCCAACCAGGCGAGTCGTCTTAACTGGTTTCATAACCCCTTCTTCTATAGATTTCCTGATGAAATCACTGTTGGGAACTGAAGAAAAGCTCAAGTATGGTTAATGCTGCTAGTTCAGAATTACTACTGCTAGAAGACTTCAAAGTTAATACTGCTGAGTATTAATACTGCTAGTAGAATTAATACTGCTAGTCAAAGTTAGTGTTGCTTGAACAAAGTTAGTACTGCTTAGCTAGTTAGTACTGCTAGTGGTTAGTGTTGCTTAGTAGTTAATGCTGCTAAGACCAAGTTAATGCCGCTTGAAGAAGTTAATGCTGTTGAGCATAGTTAGTGCTGCTTATGTCTTAAAGATCCGAATGGAAAGGATGACAGCTGGAAAGAATCAAGATATTCATGGAAGGCTTGAAGATAATGATGGAGCATATACTGAAGATATTTTATTTATTGTAATTATCTTTTTATTCAGTATATGTACAGAATTGATAGAATAGTTTAAGTTAGTTTAATTCATTAATTCTAAAGTTTTGTTTCTATAGAGAATCAACCTTAAGGCATAGATCCTAATTCTAGAGAAGTAGAATTCGTATTGGTGAGCATGTTCATCAATATTGAGGTTGTGTGTTTAATCTTGTAACTTCAAGCATTCAATACAAGTTTACAAGTTGTTGATTATATACTGTTTTGGTTTACTATTTATTGAATATCAAAGTGTTATTCCGCAAACTTCTTTGATATTAGTTTATGAGAATTTATTCTTGTTAAGAATTCGATCCTGACAAGTGGTATCAGAGCCAAACTCTCTCAGAAACATCTATTCATTCATCATGGAAAATCATGCAGAATCAAACAGTACTCTGGTCTCTAAGGTACCAATGCTCAAACCCAGTGAGTTTGACATGTGGAAGATCAGAATTACACAATACATTCTTCTCACTAACTACTCAATGTGGGATATGATTGAGAATGGTCCTTCTGAAGCAGGAAAGATAGGACCAGATGGGAAAAGACCTCCACCAAAGACAGATGGTGAGAGGAAGATCAGACAAACAGAGATGAAGGCCTTGAGCACTCTGCTCTTGGCCATCCCCAATGAATATCAGCATCAATTTTGCAACTGCACTGATGCTCAGATTCTCTGGAATGCTCTAGAGAAAAGATTTGCTGGAACTAAAGGCATCAAAAGAAATCAAAGAGATGTTCTAAAGCAGCAGTATGAGAACTTCACTTCTTCAAAGAATGAGTCTATGACTCAAACTTTTGATAGGTTCAACAAGCTCATTGGTGAACTGGCTACTGTAGGGGTGAAGATGGAACAAGATGATATCAACAGAAAATTCCTCAGATCTCTTGGGGATGAATGGACTATGTACACTGTCTCATATAGACAGAGTGACAATCTGGAAGAGAAGGAACTTGATGATCTATATAATGATATAAGAGTTTTTGAAACTGAGGTAGAATCCAAGAAGAAGCCCACTGGTTACATCCACAATGCTGCTCTTCTTTCAACATCTACTGATACTACTGCCAACCCTGAAGCAGTTAGTACTGCCAGTGGAGTAAATTCAGAAAAAGGCACTGGAACAATCTTTGAAGCCTTTTTGTCCAGTCATAACAACATTTCATTGATTAATGATGATATGGATCAACTTCACCCTGATGACCTGGAGGAGATGGACATTAAATGGCAGATGGCCATGTTGTCTATGAGGGTGAAGAAGTTTATTAAAAGAACAGGAAGGAACAACTTCTCTCAAAGAAGAGAAGATGGAGCTGGTTTTGACAAGACTAAGGTGGAGTGTTATAAGTGTCACATGAAAGGACACTTTGCTAGAGAGTGCAGGAGTGTTGTTCCAAACAACAACCACCAACAAGCTCAGAATGGAGGCCAACAAGCTCAGAATGGAGGCTACAATCAAAACAAGAATCCTGCTCAAGCCCTTGTTTCTCAACAAGGAATGGGATTTGACTGGAGTGATCAAGCTAAGGAAGCCATTCATAATCAAGCTCTTATGGCAGAAGTGTCTGATCTCCCCTCTGAGGTAATTTCTAATCTTTGCACTCAATCTTGCATAGACACTGTCAAAAGATACAGGGATCACAATCAAAGTATGTGTGATGACCTCAAAAGATTGGAAAAGGACAGAAGAGATTATGTGTTGATAGTAGAGAGATTTGAAGAGCAAATCAAAGGCTTTCAAGCAAATGAACTTCAACACTCTTATGACACAAACTATTGGAAGTGGGAAAAGAATGAGTTAGAGACCAAACTGTCTAAGTCCTTAGAAGAGAATGATAGGCTGAAAGAGGAACTGTCTAAAGTTAAGCTTGACATAGAAAAATTTTCATATGCTTCAAAAGCAATGGATTCTCTTCTAAAGGCTCAGATTCATGATTAGATGAAGCCTGGTATTGGATACAACAATACACCTCCTCCTTACAACAACTATATCTCTCCTACTTCAGACTTGTTAGAAACCAAGGAGAAAAAGGACTTGTCTGAGGAAGCTTTTAAGATAGATCCTTTGGATGAGGTAGTAGTTAAGGATTTGACTGAGAAAGAAGCCAGTGAGAATAGGGATAATGCTGTGAGTAAAGAGATACCATTAGAAAACACCATTATCACCAATGAGGGATGTGGGAAAATCTGGGTGAAGTCCAAGGAGATAGAGAAGACCAAAGGAAAGGATAACAAGGTCCATTACAAACAAACCACAGTTGTGAATCCTAGATCTTGTAAACAGTGTGCCTGCAATAAAGCTAAGAGCCTAAATTCTGGTATAAAAAGAGGAAATCAAAGAAACTGGAATAATCAATGGGTTCAGAAACAAGGAGTTGATCTGAATAAAATCAGTAGACCAAAACCTTGTTTCATATGTGGCAAGTTAAATCATTTGGCTAAGTATTGTTTCTTTAACCCTATTAATCAACAGATGAACTTTCAAAGATTTGTGCAAAAACCTGTTGGTTATAGGAAGGCTGGAAAGAAATATGTGATGAAGAAATCTATTGAAAGTAAAGGACCCATAAAGAAAAAGTTTTTAAAAGAAAGTATTAAAATGTGGGTGCCTAGAAGCACTAAAACTGTTAGTACTGCTGACAGGGATAGTGCTGCTGGAAGCATTACTGCTGCTACCAGTGTTAGTACTGCTGAAAATATTAATGTTGCTAATACTGTTAGTACCTCTTCAAAGGTTAATACTTCCAACAAGTTACTGCTGCTAACACAGTTACTACTTCTAACAAGGTTAGTACTGCTAAGCATGCCAGTGCTGCAAAGGCAGTTAGTACTTCTAAAACCAGTACTGCTTCTAGCAAAAATGTTTCCAAGCCTATTATTGTGACAAAGTACTCCAAGAATGAGGAGTCAAAGTTTAAAAATCTTTTCAAGAAAGAATGCCAGTATTTTGAGGAGAAAGGGGTACCCAAGACCACTTTGGCTTGAGTTCCTAATTCATACTAACTGATCTATCTAATGTGCAGGGCAACCAACAGCTCAGACGGAAGAGCATATGGCATGTTGATAGTGG
Source organism: Arctium lappa (assembly GCA_023525745.1). Lineage (NCBI taxonomy): Eukaryota > Viridiplantae > Streptophyta > Magnoliopsida > Asterales > Asteraceae > Arctium > Arctium lappa. Next base: position 55,246,721 of record CM042059.1, on the reverse strand, counting down.
TTGCTCTAGGCACATGACTGGCAACATGTCATGCCTTCAGGATTTCAAGCATATCAATGGAGGACATGTTGCATTTGGAGATAATCTTACGGGTGGTAAAATAAGTGGAAAAGGTAATGTCACCAAAAGTAAGATGACATTTGAGGATGTCTACTATGTTGATCAGTTGAAGTACAACCTGTTAAGTGTATCACAGGTTTGTGACAAACAACATAGTATATTATTTACAAATACTGAGTGTATGATCCTTGCTCCAGGGTTCAAGGTAGTTGATGAAAGCATGATACTACTTAGAACTCCAAGAAAGGACAATGTGTATTGTCTAGATATGGACAATGTTGTTAGTGATTCATCCCTGAACTGTTGTTTCAAAAGCTTCTGTGGATGTGTCACATGAATTTCAAGACCATGAACAAACTTGTTAAAAACAACCTTGTAAGAGGTTTACCTTCAAAAGTATTTTCATGTGATGATCATTGTGTTGTATGTCTTAAAGGCAAACAGCACAAAACTTCTCATAAGACCAAAGAGATAAACTCAATTTCTTCTTGTCTCCAGTTATTGCATATGGATCTGTTTGGTCCTACAAATGTTATGAGTATAGGCAAGAAATCTTACTGCTTGGTTATTGTTGATGATTACTCTAGATTTACCTGGGAATATTTTCTAAGAACTAAGGATGAGATAAGTGGACTGATCAAATCCTTTATCCTAAGAATTGAAAACCAAACTAATCAAAATGTAAAAGTCATTAGATTAGATAATGGGACTGAGTTTAAAAATCTTGATCTAAACACCTTTTGTGAAGAGAAAGGCATTAAGAGACAATATAGTGCTCCTAAGACTCCTCAACAAAATGAAGTTGCTGAAAGAAGAAATAGGACACTAATAGAGGCTGCTAGATCTCTATTGGCTGATTCAAAACTGCCAATTACCTTCTGGGCTGAAGCAGTTAATACTGCTTGTTATGTCCAAAACAGAGTTCTAGTGGTCAAGCAAAAGAACAAGACCCCATATGAGCTTTTAAATAAAAGTAAACCTTTCATTGGATTTTTCAAACCTTATGGGTGTCCTTGTACAATTCTCAATACCAAATCTCACATAGGTAAGTTTGATAGCAAAGCAGATGATGTATTTCTTCTTGGTTACTCATCTCAGAGTAAGGCTTACAGAGTTTTTAACTCTTCTTCCAGAATAATTGAAGAAAGTGACAATGTCAAATGCAATGAGAACACACCAAATCCAATTGGGTCTGGTCCTCAGTGGCAATTTGCCATTGACTCACTAACTAACTCTTTTGGTTTCAGTAGTGATGATTATGCAGGTACAGGGAGTGGAGGATCAGGGACTACACAAGTCTCAGATAGCATATCTCAATCTGTGATATTTCCCATATCCACAGTGGACCCTGTTGAAGACTGTGAAAAGGAACCATCTACTGGACCAAGTCAAAGTGAAGAAGAAAGTAGAGAAGAGGAGACTCAAGATAATAAAGAACAAGAAGTAGCTACTGAAAACACTTCAGTTGAGTTGAATGACTCTAATCTAGAGGTGGGACTTAATGAAGAACCTAGTCATCACACCAGAATACACAAGAATCACCCTCCACAGCTGGTAATAGGAGATATATCCTCTCCTATGATGACTAGAAATCAAAGTAGGCTTCAAGAAATGCAAGACCAACAACACACAGTGCTATCTTGCTTTTTATCCCAGCTTGAGCCTAAAAAGGCACATGATGCTATGAAATAATCTAGTTGGATAGAAGCCATGCAAGAAGAGCTACTGCACTTCAAGCTGCAAGATGTTTGGGATCTGGTAGACCTTCCTAAAGGCCAAAGAGCAATAGGAACAAAATGGGTCTTCAGGAATAAGAGAGATGAAAGAGGTATAGTGATAAGGAATAAAGCAAGGCTGGTGGCTCAAGGGTACACACAAGAAGAAGGAATAGACTATGATGAAGTATTTGCACCTGTGGCCAAGATAGAAGCAATTAGATTATTCCTGGCTTTTGCTTCCTACATGAAATTCAAAGTCTATCAAATGGATGTGAAAAACGCATTTCTTTATGGTTCAATTGAAGAAGAAGTATATGTCTGTCAACCTCCAGGGTTTGATAACCCAAGCTATCCAGACAGGGTATACAAATTGAAGAAAGCACTTTATGGACTACATCAAGCTTCAAGAGCATGGTATGACACTCTGTCATCCTATCTCTTGGAAAATGGCTTTGAAAGAGGAGTCATTGATAAGACTCTATTCATCAAGAGAAAGAAGAAGGATATCTTGCTGGTCCAAATCTATGTTGATGATATTATCTTTGGATCAACAAGAGACAACATGTGCAAGGAGTTTGAGGAACTAATGCATCAGAGGTTCAAGATGAGTTCCATGGGGGAACTTACTTTCTTCCTTGCACTCCAAGTTCAACAGAAGTCAGATGGAATTTTCATCTGTCAGTCCAAGTATGTGCAGGATATTCTAACCAAGTTTGGGTTTTCAGATTCAAAACCTGCTAGCACACCTATGGAGACACACAAGCAGATAACAGCAGATCTTGAGGGGGAGGATTAGGATGTTCATCATTATAGATCCATGATTGGCTCTCTCATGTATCTTACAGCCTCTAGGCCAGATATAATGTTTCCAGTCTGTGTGTGTGCAAGATTCCAAGTTAGGCCAAAGCAATCTCACTATCAAGCTGTTAAGAGGATATTCAGATATCTCAAAGGGCAACCCAGATTGGGACTTTGGTATCCTCATGACTCATCCTTTGACCTAATTGCATACTCAGATAGTGATCTAGGTGGAGCAAACTTGGACAGAAAATCTACTTCTGGAGGATGTCAGTTTTTGGGTGCAAGACTAGTGTCATGGCAGTGCAAGAAACAAACCACAGTATCCACATCTACAACAGAGGCAGAGTACATAGCAGCTGCAAGTTGCTGTTCTCAGGTCTTATGGATTCAGAATCAAATGCTGGATTATGGGGTAACCTTTCTACACACTCCAATTTTTATTGATAATAGCAGTGCTATTAGCATTGTGAATAATCCTGTCAAGCACTCAAAGACAAAGCACATTGAGATCAGGTATCACTTCATAAGAGACTGTAATGAAAAGAAGCTTATTCAAGTTGTAAAAGTTCACACTGATAAACAGTTTGCTGATATATTCACTAAAGCTTTTGATGTGGGTAGATTCACCTTCTTGGTAACAAGTGTGGGAATGATCAACTCTGAATAAGCCCCTTCTCAAAAAGTGGTTCTATAACTGTATATTGTTTATTCTTGGTGTTACTAATCTTCGTTTTCAGGATATGTATAGCAGTACTCAGTGTTTCGCAAGATTAAAGAAGTAAGTATAGTTAATACTGCCAGTGCACAGTTAATACTGCTAGTAGTTAATACTGCTAGTCAGTTAATACTGCTAGACAGTTAATACTGCTAGACAGTTAATACTGCTAGTTCGTTAATACTGCTAGTAGTTAATACTGCTCTCAGTTAATACTGCTAGTTAGTTAATACTGCTAGTAGTTAATACTGCTCTCAGTTAATACTGCTAGTTAGTTAATACTTCTAGTAGTTAATACTGCTCTCGGTTAATACTGCTCTCAGTTAATACTGCTAGTTAGTTAATACTGCTAGTAGTTAATACTGCTCTCAGTTAATACTGCTAGTAGTTAATATTGCTCTCGGTTAATACTGCTCTAGGTTAATACTGCTTATGTCGCGAATACTATAAATACCCTTTCTCCGCCTAAAAGTTCATAACGATTCTTTGCATACTGTTCACTTGCGCTCTAACCCTTTTCTCTCAAGTACCAAGTTTTTCAGGTAAGAACATCCCAGTTCAATGGCATCCATGGCATTCATCGACGAGTACAATGAGATCGCAATGCTACAAAAGCCAAAGCAAGCTGCAGGATTTCATCAGATAGTGGATTTTCTGAAAACAAGCCATATTGCCTATGCTCTGACAGTGTCTCCATCAATCTATATCGAGCATCAAAGGCAGTTATGGGCTAATGCCACCATTGTTGCTGAGAATGGTGTGCAAATGATCAAGACAAGGGTCTGTGAAAAACCATTAACAGTTACTGAAGAGGTAATTCCCATCAGTCTACGTCTAGACGATGTCTCTAGTATAAATTCTATCCCTAATGATGAACTGTTCTCTACTCTTACAAGAATGGGGTATGGAGGCCCATTAGGTATTTTTAAGTTCTCAAAAGCTAAATTCTCACCCCCAATGGCGTTTTCTTGTTCATACCTTGATGCACTGCATTTCTAAAAAGACTACTGGATGGAGTGAGTTCAGCAGTCCCATTGCTTATGCTTTGGTCTGTTTGGCCACTTCCAGAAGGTATAATTTTTCACAAATGATTTTCAATGATCTTGTCTCAAACATGGGAAACAAAAAGAGCTTTTATATGTATCCCAGGTTTGTCCAAGCAGTAATCAACCATGAATTGACGGATATTCCTCATTCTGATGGAATATATGTACCAAAACCCCTTAAAGGCAAGGTTTTCTCAAATATGAGAAGATCTACTGGGGACTCGGAAGGAGTAGACACCCCATTGTTCCCTACAATGATGGTGGTGTCCCAAACCAATGAAGGTATGGTAGCAGGGTTAAGGCCCCCATTAGACCAACCCACTACTAGCCAATCCCAACCTTCCCTCTCTCAAATTTTCCCTCAGTCCTTTGCTGCTAAACCCACTCCCAAAATATCCAAGACTTATGTCAAGAGAAAGGTACATAAGGCTCCTTCCCTTGGTGTACCTACTATTAACCAAGAGCCACAAAGCCCTCTATTGGAGCACTCTCCAGTAGAGAATATCCAAAGGGAAACCAACAGAGTGTCTCCCAACCCTCAGGAGGTGCTCTCTAAGGAGATGGAAGAGCATATGGGTAAGAAGGCTGCCACTACTCCTGCTAGCACAGAGGAGGACAGTGGTAACATACATAAGACCTCTCCCATGGCAACTTTGAATGAGCAATCATTAAAAGGTCCCCGGTGCCAAGAAACCAAAGGGGTGGACAGTGCTTCTGCTAGGCAGAAGACTTCCTCTACTAAAAGATCCCATGATCCTTCAAAAGGGGGTAACACTCCTGGAGAAGGTGAGGACAGATATGACTACAATGAATTGATGGAAACAATGGGCAACATCAATATGGATGTCATCAAACATGGGAAAGAGATTGAAGAGCTGAAACTGGTTATTCTATCTCAACAAGTACAGATCACCAAACTGAAGAAGTTAGTGACAAGATTGGTACAGAAAAGGAGAAGAAAGCAATTTGTATTAAAGAAGAGGGCAACAACTCAAGATGCTTCCAACAAGGGGGAGAATCAAGAGAATGAAATAGAGAGGGAAAGCAAATCTTAGATGGGATTTGATATTGAGGGGGAGATAGAAGCTGAAATAGAGAAAGAAACAAAATTTGCCCAAGCAGCAGAAACTGTTAATGCTGCTGAGGTTAAAGAAGCAGCAGTAACAGGGCTTTCTGTAGAAGAATTGGAGATAGCAGAAACTCTGGTAAAAGCAAAGAATGACACTCCTAAGGCTACTCAAAAGGCCAAGGGAGTGGTCATCAATGAAGGAGGACTTCAAAAGAAGAGAAAAGAAAGAAGTGAGGCAGATTTGAAGGATATAAAGGGAAAAGGAAAAGAAAAGATGGTTGAAGAAGCTGAACTGCCTACAAAGAAGAAGTCTCAGATTGAAATGGATGAGGCAATAGCAAAGCAGCTTCAAGACCAAATGGAAAAGGAGGAACAGTTGCAAACAGAAACAGACAGAGAACTTGCAAAGATCATGGCCAGAAAGTTGAATGCAGAATATCAGAAAAGCATAAAAGAAGCAGCTCAGACCAAGAAACTTCAAGTTAAAAAGAAACTTCAAGTTAAAAAGATGCCAGTGATGAAGCAGAAAAGACAACCCTCCAAGACCTTTTTGGCCAATCAGGAAAGAAGAAAGATGATAAATTTCCTGAAAGGTGCAATTGGAGTCAAGGGGGAGATGTTTACCAACATGGCAAATAGTCAAGTTGAGGAGCTCTACAAGAAGGAAATGGCAAAGCTCCAAGGGGATTCCTCTCAAAGGGAAGAAGCAGAAAGAAGGATGAAAGAGAGACATGATCTCAACATCCAACAACTATTCCCTGAGGAGACCACACCCTCAAAAGACAAAGCTGAAGAGAAGAAGGAAGAACATGAGGGTGTTGGTATAGAAGCCTAGTCTGGAAAGAGAGTGAAGTCGATTGCTTCAAAAAGGCAGTTGAAATAGCCAAAGGTGGAAGAAACTGAAAAGGAAGCAGAACCTTCAGTCACATCTCCAACAGAACCTGTGCAAAGTCCAGAGCAGTCCAATAAGCAAACTGTTGAGAGTATGGATCTCTACATGACAATAGTAGAACCTTTGAAGGTTGTTCCAATCTCTATGAAAGCTCCTGAGATTACCTTCTGGGACATTCTAAGAGATAATGGAAAGGACTTCTTCAGAATAAAAAGAGCTGATGATTCATTTGAAGCATATTCAACATGGGGGAGAGTTGTCAGAAGTTGTTCAAGAGCTGACATAGAAGAATTATACAAAGTGGGGATAAAACTCTATGAGCCTGTGTTGAAAGGGACTAAAGAGAATCTTCTCAAGATAGCAATGGAATACTTGTGCATGATGTTTGATCCAGAAAGGGTGGCTTATAGGATTAAAGATCATCAGCATGAGTTTCTATTCAATAAGATTGATAAATGGATACTTTTTGAAAACTGTGGGGTATACATGATTACTATTGACAATTGTTATCATGAATACTACCTGGTAGACAGAATTTATGACCATAGCAAAGAGAAGTTAGAAGGGATGCTGAAGGCTACACTAGTATGCACAAAGGATTCAGAGATGGCCAAGATTATGGTGAGAAGAATTGTTAATCAAAGTTTGGGCTTAGATCCAAACTTGGGAAACTGAATCTGAAGTGTTGAAAGCATCTTGAAGATCAATTCTGAAGAACTTGACTTCTTTTCTTAAAAGTCAAGTTAGGGGGAGATTGTTGGGAACTGAAGAAAAGCTCAAGTATGGTTAATGCTGCTAGTTCAGAATTACTACTACTAGAAGACTTCAAAGTTAATACTGCTGAGTATTACTACTGCTAGTAGAATTAATACTGCTAGTCAAAGTTAGTGTTGCTTGAACAAAGTTAGTACTACTTAGCTAGTTAGTACTACTAGTGGTTAGTGCTGCTTAGTAGTTAATGCTGCTAAGACCAAGTTAATCCTGCTTGAAGAAGTTAATGCTGCTGAGCATAGTTAGTGTTGCTTATGTCTTAAAGATCCGGATGGAAAGGATGACAGCTGGAAAGAATCAAGATATTCATGGAAGGCTTGAAGATAATGATGGAGGATATACTGAAGATATTTTATTTATTGTAATTATCTTTTTATTCAGTATATGTACAGAATTGATAGAATAGTTTAAGTTAGTTTAATTCATTAATTCTAAAGTTTTGTTTCTAGAGAGAATCAACCTCAAGGCATAGATCCTAATTCTAGAGAAGTAGAATTCGTATTGGTGAGCCTGTTCATCAATATTGAGGTTGTGTGTTTAATCTTGTAACTTCAAGCATTCAATACAAGTTTACAAGTTGTTGATTATATACTGTTTTGGTTTACTGTTTATTGAATATCAAAGTGTTATTCCGCAAACTTCTTTGATATTAGTTTCTGAGAATTTATTCTTGTTAAGAATTCGATCCTGACAGTCACCCAGCTCATGTCTGTCAATAAAGTTCAGAAACCGATCCTTCCACTGTTCGTACTCTCCTTTAAAGAGAACTGGTGGCTTGGTGTCAGTTCCTATTGCAAGGGCTTCTCTGGATGTCATTTTGAAGAAAAATCTAAGTCTGGATTGGAGCAGAGAGGTTTGCGTGACAAGTGGGAAGCGCAAAGTTGAGGTTTGCGGGTCTAGTTGGAAGCGCAAAGTTGAGGTTTGCGTTTCTGAGTTTTTGGAACCAAGAAGTGGACTTTGCGTTTGGTTTGAGAGGCGCAAAGTGAGCTTTGCGTTTGGCTTGAGAGGCGCAAAGTGAGCTTTGCGTTTGGTTTGAGAGGCACAAAGTAAGCTTTGCGTTTGGTGTGGGACGCGCAAAGTTGGACTTTGCGTTTCACTTGAGACGTGCAAAGTGGGACTTTGCGTTTGTTCTTCTTCTGCTTTGCGTATGTTCGTCCTTAAACTTCGAAAATCGACTAGAACTTGTTCCTGAAACGATTAGCAGTACCAAAACACTACCCTTATGTCTAGAAACACTTCTAGAACTGATTGTAAGCACTCGATCTCAATAAAACACACTTTTTCGAAGATAATTTGATAGCAAAGTGACTGAAAGTTTCCGACAGTTTCTTCACTAAAATCACAAAATGGAACTCGATAATTGATTTAAAATGAAATAAAACAACAACAAATCTATCTAGCATGCTAATCGATCACAAACTTATTGATTATAACACCTAAACACTCGAAATCGATTTTTCAAATAAACACAGAGTCGTTTTTCTGAAAAACTTGATTTGATCTTAATCAGGCTCTGATACCAATTGTCGGTCCAACAATACTAATATCAAGTTCTTAGTTTAACAACACAATATCGATTACCAACCTGTATTGATATAAAACAACGATTACAAGGTTCGGTATTGATCTTTGAAGCTCTCTTGTGTTCTCTCTGATTTACACCTTTTTGTGTGTGTTCTAATATCTGATCTAAACAATAGAGAGATATTTAATAATATCTAATCTAGTGTGTGACACTCTATCTAACAACTTGCAAGAACAAGTTGTAATATTAAACTAATATAACTAGATAATATCTAACAAGTAGATATTATATCTAACTAATAACTTAACTAAATAACTAACTAAGTTAAATACTAGAAACTAACTATTACAATACTATAACTTAGATATTTAAATCTAATTAAACTAAAGCAATTACATTGACATTTATTACAAACGACATAGACTTTAATATTGAGAGTCGACGTTTCGGCTTTAGCTTCAGATTGCGATCTTCAGATTGGATGATCTTGAATCCAATGAGACTGTGTCTTAACACTTATCTTCAGAAACATCTTCAGCAAATAATTTTTACATCTTTAATCCTTGAAATCTTTGGTCAATCTTTGACAACACTTGAAATGAATCTCTCTCTTTGAATCAGCTTTGAGTAGCTCTTTAACACTTTCATCAATCTCCTCCTTTGTTTTCAACAAAATCACATATTCTTCAGAAAAACTTTTCTTCAAACTTAGAAATTGAAGCAACTTTCAGATTTATCTCTTTCTTTGAAACAAATTAACCATCTGACTTATCTTTCTCAGTCTTGTACTTTCCTCTTCGTAATTCCTCGCTTGACTTTCACTTTGAAATTGATCTAACTTTGAATTCTCGAATTTTCTCCCCAATCTGATATGATCAACTTTAATATAACTTTGAAACCTTGATATATCTCCCCCTTTTTGATGAATTGTGAGAATCATAATCATCAAAACTTTTCAAGGTCAGCACAGTCTTTGAATATCTCTCCTATATAATCAGATAATCACAATTTTTATGAGTAATCAACTTCACCTTTGGTAGGATATGAGTGGTAACCCTGAATCAACGAATGAAACAGTTAAATGCCTATAAGTAACACAAAGTTACTGAGTACAACAAATGTACTATATAAGGATCTTGGGTGATGTTCACTCCCCAGGACTTCCATTCAATCATTGAAAAACAAAAGGTTAATCTATGAATGTTCTGACAGAAAAACGATTTTTTTGTGTGCTCGTGCTTGTGTTATGAGAGAATTAGCACAATGATTGCTTTATTAGGATCAAAATTATGTAAACCATTAAGATAACAACAGTTATACGTAGACTCAATGTGCATGAGAAAAGGTCGAAGGTGGGGAAACTTTCCTTCTTTTTCAATATCAGTATCTTCCGAGTGAAGTACCAATAGAGTATGTGCTCCTTCCCTAGAAAATGTGAAACATTATCTTTTGTTAGCTCCAACTTTCATGTATAGAAGTATTGAAAAGTAGGTTAAGTATAGAAACTGTTAATGACAATTTCCCAATCTTATCAAGCAATCTTCTCAAAATAATGATTTAGCAATCAAGAACTAGAGAGAGAAAGTAGAGAGAGAAAGTAGATCTTGAAAGCTTCATAAATCTCACACACGTCTAATGATTTTACAAATGAGTTCTTACCAAAAGATTACAAAGCAAACCTATTTATACCACCTAACTAATACAAAAACTTAATGACTAAGTAAAACAAATACAACTTTGACTAATTTGACTTTGACAATGTTGACCTTACAAGTTTGACTTTCTAATTAAATTTTGGATACAATATTTAGACTTAACAATCTCCCCCTTTGTATTCAAGATTTAATATAAATTTGACACTAGTCTTCAGCACTTGATTCTTCAACTTTTGTCTCTGACAACTTTGAACTTTGAAGCTTTAACAACCTTTAATCTTTCAGCCTTCGAAGAATCTTGAAAAGTCTTTTTCATTCTTTGAAGCTTTGAAAGTCAACATGTCTTGAACACGAAACAGAATTCTTGAAACACCTTTAAAACCTTGAAACTTTGAAACTTTTTTCATCTCAGAGAAATCTTTCAAAACTGTTTCTTCATCACATTGATCTCTTGACAGTATTCAGAGAAACAAACTTTCACAAATCATCTTGATTTATCTTTGAACAATCTTTCTTCAGAATCTTTTGACTTTGAATTAGCGGAAGCATTTTGAATTGACTTTTGAACTCTCAGAATTTCTTCACAAGTCTTTTCACATTGACAACTCTTCATGACATTGAAATTGAATCTTTCTAAATGTCTCCCCCTTTTTGATGATTGTGAGCATCATTATCATCAAAACATCTTCAATTTCGACACAGTCTTTGATCACCCCCTTTGTATTTTAATAACAATCTCCCCTTTCTATGATAATTTGACTATTGCCGCTCTTTGATCTGAATAGCTGAATCATGAACTGTATATACCCGAATCTTTTCAAATTCAGATAAAATGAACTTGGTAACCCTGATTCAACAAATGAAACAATTAGGAATGCATGTCAGTAACACAAAGTTATTGTGTACAACGAATGTACAATTGAAGGAGCTGGTTTGATGATGACTCCCCAGGAATTCCATTCAATCATTGAAAAACACAAGGTTTATCTATGAATGTTCTGACAGAAAAACAAATTTTCTGTATGCTCGTGTTTGTGTATGAAAGAATTTAGCACAATGATTGTGTTTCATAAGGCTTGATAGTCCAAGATCTCTAAATCTTTAGAGAGAGAAAGAAGAGAGAGAGAGCAATGGTGCGCAAAGTAACAAATCAGATTAATGTGCGTGAAGTTCTTACACCAAACCAAGACCAAAGGGACTTAAATACCCTTGGTCAGATACAACACAGATTAGATTCTAAACACTGTATTTGACCAAGCCCTATAAATACAATGATTACTATAAAATCAGACCTAACAATCTCCCCTTAGTAATCATTGGCGCTTTGGTCTTCAAAAATTCATCTTCTAAAACAGCGTGGACTAACAAAGCGACTTTGTGAAGCTTTCTGACTTTTTAAAGAAAAAAAATTCTTTTCAGCATCTTTCAGATTTAAATTGTCTTTGCTGCTTGAGCTCTAGACGATACACCTCTTTTGAATGACCTTGAATGAATTGTGGTGTTCGGAGCATGAACAACAAAAGAATCATTTGTAGCTGAGAGAATAGAATCTTTGAGCGAATCTTGATCAGCAGATAAACTTTTGAGCTCTTTGCCTCTTAAACTTCTCCTTGACTTCTCCCCTCATGACCTTGATGATCAGGATCAACTTGGTCATGCAAATGTTGGAGACGAGACGGTTTAAGATCTGCAAAATCAAAGAAACAGAGAAACAAGGGAGGTTTGCGTGCCACGTTGGTTGCGTAAACCAAGGTTTGCGTTACACGAAGGATACGCAAAGTGAGGTTTACGTTTCATGAAGGATACGCAAAGCGAGGTTTGCGTGTCAAGCTGGATGCACAAAGCTGTCTTAAACTCAGACAAAAGTTACCTTTTTAAGCTCTTTGACTCCCCCTACACAAATGCACTAGATATGACAATTCAAGTTAGCATTCATAAGGGAAAATCAGATACTCCCCCTAAAAAACAGATATAATATTTGAAAAACATTCTCTTTGTTCACTCCCCCTTGAATAATGCATAAAACCATTAAAATATATTTATGAGAACACAACAATCAATTATTAATGTATAAAGAAAAATATACTGAATGTAAATTTTGAAACGACAAAACATATAAAATTTTAAACAATAAACAAATTAAATTCTACTGAGTAAAATATCACAAATTTATCAATCAGTTGAAATCAACTATATGTTGTTGGATACAGAAACAAGTTTCATTGCATATCAAGTTAAAACATGTTCAGTTCCAAAAACTTCCAGCATTCTATTCAGTGTGCGCACATGCGACTCTTCGATTAGCTTCAAGAAAATGCAATTCTAAAAATATAATAGAGAACTTTGCATGTACTCACACTAATCCATCAAAAATTAAGATTTTCACAAATTTATAGGTTTATCGCAACTGAAACATATCCCCAAGTATCATGAGATGTGTGCTCATTGGCATCTTTTTAGCAGTGTGCACTTTGGCAACTTGACATGAGTGTGCTCTTTGGCATCTTTTTAGCTTGTGCACTTTGGCATCTTTTGATCAAAAAGTTTATTAAGTAAAGAACATGTCGTAAACGTAACTTTCTATCTGACCCTATTGTAGGATTTGGGTCAGCTGCTCCCAGACCAGTTGGCCTTAGGGGACTAGGTGACAAACACCCCTTGGAACTTACTCTCCCAGATCAGAAAGGCTACATCGACATATCCTAAACCCATTCATACCAGTAGAACATGACTTTCGATCTGGTTCTATTGAAGGATTTGAGTTTGATCACTCCCAGACCAAATGACCTTAGGGGACCAGATGACGAGCATCCCGAGGAACTTACTTTCCCAAACCAGAAAGGTCACATGTACAAACTTTTAAACTTAAAGATTTATGTATTTTATAAATTTTCATCTCAATCACTTAGTTCTACATCTAAGTGCTTAGCCCATATTTTCACTCCAATCTAAAATTTTGATCGTTTAGTGTTGTCAAAGCAAATTAAACTATAAATATTCCGAATCACACAACTTTAAAGCGAAATTAAAAGTTTCAAACATGTTGCTGACTTTTCGACTTTTAAAAGATATGAAATTTGACCATATAAAACTTTAATATAACAAAGCAACTTGAAAATTTATCCTAGACACACAATTTATTCAAAAGAAAGAAAACTTGTAAAACTTTTACTTTATAGACTAAAATTTGTAAAGATTTAAACTTTTAATTGATATTTAGTCAGAACAAAATAAAATTCAAGTATTTCACCATTTACATTGTATAAAATAAATTTGTGACTCATATTAAAAAAAATTGGGTTATACAAATTCACGAGATAGAAAAACAAGCTCAAATTCTTGAAACATTGAGAAAAACAGGAATAACATCATTATCAGAGATAAAATGCAGCGGAATTAAAGTAGATGTACTCACAGTCTCTCATTTAGTCAGAAGCCGAAACATTGAAGAACGAGTTCTAAACTGAATTGTTTAGAAGTCGTAGTCGATGAAGTACGGGTCCTGAGCTGAAATACTCAGAAGCCAAAATCCTATTACTCCCCCTTAACATGTGATGCCTGCAACTTTGAATCAGATAAAGATTTGGGTACCCACTTGTATTTGGGCCCATGAAATTTGTTGCAGTTCTTATGGGGAAATAATTGGTAGATTTAACATTTAAAGCACGAGGAATATGATCAGAAAAATAATCACAACCATCAGAAGATAAAGCATAATCATCAGAACTAGAATCTGAGGAAGAACATGAGACATGTTTTGAAATTCGAATCATTTGCTTTATAGAGTATTTTAAAATTTTATTACATTTAGCAAATGAATCACTGTTATAAAGTTTGTCTACACATTTATCTTCATCAAAAATATGTTCATCAGGTGTCCGCTTCTTTCTCCAGATCTGCTTCTTTGATCGAGTGCTCAAAGTCCTATCTGTAAGAATTGAATCGATAGAATTAGAACTGTCAGAAATAACTTTATCTTGTTTCTTTGACTTCTTTGACCGTCTTCTTTTACATTTAGGTTTATAATATTGATCATTTAGCGTGAAAGAATCATCAAGAATTTTAGACTTAATATTTAAATCAGAAGAAATAAATTTATCTAAGCAAACCAATCTGATCAACTAATAAATCTGAATTCGCCTTGGAGTGTGAATTATTTTTAGAAAAGATTTTAAAATTAGAAATTTCCTTTTTCTTTTCCTTATAATCAGAAGAAAGGTTAGAAATAGAATCCGATTTTTGAGAAAATAAATTTTCTTCAAGACTTGAAGTCATAAAAGAAAGAAAAATATCAGATTCAATTTCTTTTAAAATATTTTGATCTTCTATTTTATCTTTAAGATCAATGATTTTGTCTTCTAATACTAAAGGAGGAGTATATTTCTTCGAATCATAAATGATTGGAGAAATATTTTCCTTATCAGAACCAGGGGCATAAGAAGGAACAAAATCATCAGACACTGAAGATTTGACAGGAGATATATCAATTAAACCTTTTCGACCTCTTCTTGATTTATCAGAAAAATATTTGGCATTTTCATAAGTATAAACAAAAGGAATTTCATTTTTCTTGTTATTTATCCTTTTCTAATTTTCAAGATCTAACACTTCCTTTTCACTAGTCCAATGAAATTTGAACTGAGGAGCATTGTGTGCAAGAGTTAGATAATCGTATTTATATAAAGTAGGAGCTTCATTTATCACTTTGTTTAAACAATGAGGATTGTTAAAACCAAGTCCCCACCTTTGTTTTAAAGCTTCTTCACTCCTTCGTTTGTTCATAAAAATTGTTTGTTCAGATTGGTTTCTTCGATAAAGCTTTTCTTCTAACTTATTTATTTTATCTGAAAATTCATCTTTTAAAGAAGTCATAGTAGTCAAAGATTCAAGATAATTTTTATTTGAATTTTCCAAATCATCCAATTTCTTTTGAAAGATTTCTTTAGTATTTTCTAAAATAGATTTTTCATCTTTCAAGGAAATTTTCAGTTTGTCAATCAAATCTGACTTTTCAAAATTTAAATTCTTTTCAGATAAAATCTTTGAATGTTAATCAGACAAAGCATTAATTATGATATTCATCTGAGAGGTAATGAAATTATAATCAAATTCAGAATATACCTCATCTTCATCTGTTTCAGAATCGTGTGACTGGTCATCTCCAACCAAGCACATCTGAGCGATCTCTACATTTGAAGTTTCGTCGTCAGAGTGATCCAGCCAGAATTCTTCTTCGACCAGCAGAGCAGTTCCATTCTCTTTCTTTTCAGCCAGTTCCATTTTCTTCCGGTAGTAAGCTGAGTCCCTAACCTTCTTTAGTCGACACTCCTTTGTGTAGTGACCCGAGTTTCCACAGTTATAACAGGCAGTAGACTTTGGCTCGGGCACTTTGACTGTAGAAACAGAAGTGAAGCAAGAAGTGTTGGAACCAGATCTTGGTTGGAACTTTTTCTGGTAATGCTGAGAGAGAAGGATCATCGCTTTCTGCAATGCTTCGCCATCATCTTCAGTTGACCCTTGTAAGCATTATCAGACAACGCTTGTTCAGTTAGTTGCTTTGTGAGAAGTGCAACCGGGTCTACTGATTTCTTCTTTTTCTCTTCCAATTTGGCCTTTTTCTCTATCACCAAGCTCTCATCAGTTAGCAAAATCTCGTATAATTCTTGGATTTGCATAGTGGAGATTCTGACATCGTTCCTCAATCTATGACAAGATTTATTCCATTCAGGCTGCAATATGTTGAGGAACTTCAGATTTGTGTCAGGATCGATTTCTTAACAAGAATAAAGTCTCAGAAACAATATCAAAGAAGTTGCGGAATAACACTTTGATATTCAATGTAACAGTAATCAAAACAGTATATGATCAACAACTTGTAAACTTGTATTCAATTATCAATTCACAAGATTACACACTCAACCTCAATCTTGAAGAACAAGCTCTTTCAAAACGAATTCTACTTCTCTAGAATTAGGATCTATGCCTTGAGGTTGATTCTCTCTAGAACTTAGAATTATATCTATCTAAACTATTCTATCAAATCTATACATATATTGAACAAAAAGATAATTACAATAAATAAAATATCTTCAGTATATCTTGCATAATTATCTTCAATCCTTCCATGAATATCTTGATTCTTTACAGCTGTCATCCTCTTCATCCGGATCTTCAATTTATAAGCAGTACTAATCATAAGCAGCATAAACTACTAAGCAGTATTAACCACTAGCAGTACTAACTTTGTTCAAGCAGCACTAACTTTGACTAGCAGTATTAATTCTACTAGCAGTAGTAATACTCAGCAGTATTAACTTTGAAGTCTTCTAGCAGTAGTAAATCTGAACTAGCAGCATTAACCATACTTAAGCTTTTCTTCAGTTCCCAACAATCTCCCCCTAACTTGACTTTTAGGAAGAGAAGTCAAGTTCTTCACATTTTCTTCAAGATGCTACCAAAACTCCATTATGGCCTAAATGCCACTATTTGCATTCAACCCCAAACTCTGATTGATTGTTCTTTGGATCAAATATTTAGCCATTTCTGAATCTGGAATACACCTTAGCTTCTTCTTCAGCATGGCATGAAGCTTTAATCTGCTATGGTTGTACACTCTATCCACTAGGAAGTACTCAGTATGATTTAAATCCAAAGTCACTGCATATACTCCACTAGTTTCATATAGAGTCCAATTATTCACTGTTTGAAAAACATTCCTTATTACCTCCTCTACTTCATCAGGTTTGAACATCATACACAGATACTCCATCACCAGTTTTGTGATTGAAATCTCTGGAGCCTTCAGTATATCTGCATACAACTTCATTCCTATCTCAAACATTTCTTCAAGATCAGACCTAGAGCATGTTCTTACAATTTTTGCCCAATTATTGAACACCTCATACTTTTCATCCTTCCTTTTGAGCCTTATGTATTCATTTCCATCCACTGTCAATGTATTCCAGAGAATGACCTCAGGAGGCTTAACTCCTACAGGTTCTGCTGAAATTGGTTCAGGCACTTTGTCCATCACTACCATATACATATTTACATCATTTGTACTTGATGGCTCTTTCTGTTTAGATGACTCAGGTGCCCTTTCTTCTTCAGCAACCTTCTCAGCCTCTCTTTCAGCTATTCTAGGCTTCTTGGTTGACTTTTTCCTTGCCATCATCTTGGTTCTCTTTAAAGTCCTTAGACTTTCACTAAGAGTTGCTTCTTTCTTTAGTGGTGTTTCTTGCTCATCTGGAAAGGGCTTTTGTTTCATAAAGTCATTACTTTCTTTCATCCTCTTCTCCATCTCCACCCTTGCAGTTTCATTCCCCTGAAGCTTTAACATCTCTGAATCATACAACTCTTTAATCTTCTCAAAAGACATCTTTGAGAACATCTCCTTTCTGACTCCTACAGCACCTTTGAGAAATATAATCATCTTGTTTCTCTCTTGGGTACCTAGGAATGTCTTTGAGGGTTGTCTCTTCTTTGCAGCTGTTTTTACCACCACAGATTTCTTCAGAGTTGCAGCTTTCTTCTGTGCAATTTCAGTTGCCAGGATTTGTTGATAAGCTTCATTCAGTTCAGCATCTAGAGCCTTAACCATCTCTCTGTCTTTGTCTACTTGAACCCTCTCTTCTTGCTCAATATCAGCTTGTATCTTTCTGGCCAAAGCTTCATCTGATTCAACCAACTTTTGCCTTTTGATTGGTTGATCAGATTCCACTAGCTTAGCTTTGCCTTTTTCTTTGCTCATCACCTTCTTTTCTACATTTATTTTCTTGAGCACTTCCCCTTGTTCTTTGATGACTACTCCTTTGGTCTTTGAGGAGACCTTGGGAGTATCATGCTTGGCTTTGAGTAAGGTTTCTGCAATCTCCAGCTCTGTTATAACTTCTTTCACAGTTTCTGCTTGTTCTTTGATTTCTTCTTGCACTGATTCTCTTTCTGTTTCTGCTTCCTGCTCCCCCTCAACATCAAATCTCTCCCCCTCACCACCATATTTCATCCCATCAAGCTCCCCCTCTTCTATAGCGTCTTCCCTATTGATCTCCCCCTTTTTGGGAGCATCATTCCCAGATTTCCTTCTTCTTAGTTCAAATTGTTTTCTCCTCTTCTTCTGCACAAGCCTGGTCACCATCTTCTTCAACTTAGCAATCTGTACTTGTTGTGACAGAACTATCAGCTTCAATTCTTCTATTTCTTGGCCTTGTTTGATCACATCCTTGTTGATATTGGCCATTGTGTCCATCAATTCAAGATAGTCATATCTGTCCTCACCTTCTCCAGGAGTGTTACCCCCTATTGAAGGATCATGGGATCTTTTAGTAGTGGAAGCCTTCTGCCTAGCAGAAGCACTATCCACCCCCTTGGTTTCTTGGCACGGGGGACCTTTGAATGATTGCTCATTCAAAGTTGCCATGGGGGAGGTCTTATTTATGTTACCACTGTCCTCCTCTGTGCTAGCAGGAGTAGTGGCAGCCTCAGCACCCATATGCTCAACCTCCTCCTCAGAGAGCACCTCCTTTGGGTTGGGAGACACCCTTGTGGTTTCCCTGTAGATATTCTCTAAGGGAGAATCCTCCCTTAGAGGGCTTAAAGGATTAGGGGTTGTTGGTACAAGAAGGGAAGGAGCCTTCTTTACCTGTTTCCTTTTGTATGTTTGGGTGATTGATGAAGTTGGTTTATCAAGAAGAGACTGGGGAATTGATTTAGGGTGGGAAGGTTGGGATTGGCTAGTAGTGGGTTGGTCTAATGGGGGCCTTGACCCTGCTACCATACCTTCATCAGTGTGGGACACCACCATCATTGTAGAGAACAATGGGGTGTCAACTCCTTCCGAGCCCCAGCAGATCGTCTCATATTTGAGAAAACCTTGCCTTTAGGGGGTTTAGGTACATATACCCCATCAAAATGAGGCATATCCGTCAATTCGTGGGTGATAACTGCTTGAACAAACCTGGGGTACATATAAAAGCTCTTTTTGTTTCCCAAGTTTGAGACAAGATCATTGAAAATCATTTTAGAAAAATTATACTTTCTGGCAGTGGCCAAGCACACCAAAGCATAAACAATGGTGCTACTGAACTCACTCCATCCAGTAGTCTTTTTAGAGATGCAGTACATCAAGGTATGAACAAGAAAACGCCATTGGGGTGAGAATTTAGCTTTTGAGAACTTAAAAACACCCAATGGGCCTCCATACCCCATTCTTGTAAGAGTAGAAAACAGTTCATCATTAGAGATAGAAGTTATACGAGAGGCATCGTCTAGACGTAGACTAATGCGAATTACCTCTTCAGTAACTGTCAATGGCTTGCCACACACCTTTGTCTTGATCATTTGCACACCATTCTCAGTAACAACGGTGGCATGTGCCCAGAATTGCCTTTGATGCTCGATAAAGATTGATGGCGAGACAGTGAGAGCATGAGCAATGTGGGTTGTCTTTAGGAAATCCACAATCTGGTGGAAACCGGCGGCTGGTTTAGGCTTCTATAGCATCGCGATTTTATTGTGCTCGTCTATGAAAGCCATTGATGCCATTGATCTTGGACGTTCTTGCCTGAAAACTTTGAACTGGAGAGAGAAAGGGTTTAGAGCGCAAGAGAACAATATGCAAAGAGTCGTTATGAACTTTTAGGCGGGCAAAGAATATTTATAGTATTCGGGACATAAGCAGTATTAACCTAGAGCAGTATTAACTGAAAGCAGTATTAACTGAAAGCAGTATTAACTGAAAGCAGTATTAACCACTAGCAGTATTAACTAACTAGCAGTATTAACCAACTAGCAGTATTAACCACTAGCAGTATTAACCACTAGCAGTATTAACTGTGCACTGGCAGTATTAAAAATGTACTGGCAGTATTAACCATACTTACTCTTTTAAGCTTGTGATACACTGAGTACTGCTATACATATCCTGAAAAAGAAGATTAGTAACACCAAGAATAAACAATATACAGGTATGTAACCACTTTTTGAGAAGGAGCTTATTCAGAGTTGATCATTCCCACACTTGTTACCAAGAAAGTGAATCTACCCACATCAAAAGCTTTGGTGAATAGATCAGCAAACTGGTTATCAGTGTGAACTTTTACAACTTGAATAAGTTTCTTTTCATTACAGTCTCTTATGAAGTGATACCTGATCTCAATGTGCTTTGTCTTTGAGTGCTTGACAGGATTATTCACAATGCTAATAGCACTACTATTATCAATAAAAATTGGAGTGTGTAGAAATGTTACCCCATAATCCAACATTTGATTTTGAATCCATAAGACTTGAGAACAGCAACTTGCAGCTGCTATGTACTCTGCCTCTGTTGTAGATGTGGACACTGTGGTTTGTTTCTTGCACTGCCATGAAACTAGTCTTGCACCCAAAAACTGACATCCTCCAGAAGTAGATTTTCTGTCCAAGTTTGCTCCACCTAGATCACTATCTGAGTATGCAATTAGGTCAAAGGATGAGTCATGATGATACCAAAGTCCCAATCTGGGTTGCCCTTTGAGATATCTGAATATTCTCTTAACAGCTTGATAGTGAGATTGCTTTGGCCTAACTTGGAATCTTGCACATACACAGACTGGAAACATTATATCTAGCCTAGAGGCTGTAAGATACATGAGAGAGCTAATCATGGATCTATAGTGATGAACATCTATATCCTCCCCCTCAAGATCTGCTGTTATCTGCTTGTGTGTCTCCATAGGTGTGCTGGCAGGTTTTGAATCTGAGAAACCAAACTTGGTTAGAATGTCCTGCACATTCTTGGACTGACAGATAAAGATTCCATCTGACTTCTGTTGAACTTGGAGTCCAAGGAAGAAAGTAAGTTCCCCCATGGAACTCATCTTGAACCTTTGATGCATTAGTTCCTCAAACTCCTTGCACATGTTATCTCTTGTTAATCCAAAGATAATATCATCAACATAGATTTGGACCAGCAAAATATCCTTCTTCTTTCTCTTGATGAATAGAGTCTTATCAATGACTCCTCTTTCAAAGCCATTTTCCAAGAGATAGGATGACAGAGTGTCATACCATGCTCTTGGAGCTTGATGTAGTCCATAAAGTGCTTTCTTCAACTTGTATACCCTGTCTGGATAGCTTGGGTTTTCAAACCCTGGTGGTTGACAGACATATACTTCTTCTTCAATTGAGCCATAAAGAAATGCACTTTTGACATCCATTTGATAGACTTTGAATTTCATATAAGAAGCATAAGCCAGAAATAATCTAATTGCTTCTATCCTAGCCACAGGTGCAAATACTTCTTCATAGTCTATTCCTTCTTCTTATGTATACCCTTGAGCCACCAGCCTTGCTTTGTTCCTTATGACTATGCCTCTATCATCTCTCTTATTCCTGAAGACCCATTTTGTTCCTATTGCTCTTTGGCCTTTAGGAAGGTCTACCAGATCCCAAACATCTTGCAGCTTGAACTGCAGTAGCTCTTCTTGCATGTCTTCTATCCAACTGGACTCTTTCATAGCATCATGTGCCTTTTTAGGCTCAAGCTGGGATAAAAAGCAAGATAGCACTGTATGTTGTTGGTCTTGCATTTCTTGAAGCCTACTTTGATTTCTAGTCATCATAGGAGAAGATATATCTCCTATTACCAGCTGTGGAGGATGATTCTTTTGAATTCTGGTGTGATGACTAGGCTCTTCATTAAGTCCCACCTCTAGATTAGAGTCATTCAAGTCAACTGAGGTGTTTTCAGCAGTTACTTCTGGTTCTTGATTTTCTTGATTCTCCTCATCTCTACTTTCTTCTTCACTCTGATTTGGTCCAGTAGATGGTTCCTTTTCACAGTCTTCAACAGGATCCACTGTGGGTATGGGAAAGATTACAGATTGAAATAAACTGTCTTTGACTTGGGTAGTTCCTGATCCTCCACTCCCTGAACCTGCATAATCATCACTACTGAAACCAAAGGAGTTAGTTAGTGAATCAATGTCAAATATCCACTGAGGACTAGATCCAATAGGATTTGGTGTGTTCTCATTGCATTTGACATTGTCACTTTCTTCAATTATTCTAGAAGAAGAGTTAAAGACTCTGGAAGCCTTACTCTGAGATGAGTAACCAACAAGAAATCCATCATCTGCTTTGCTATCAAACTTACCTAAGTGAGATTTGGTATTGAGAATTGTACAAGGACACCCAAAAGGTTTGAAAAATCCAATGAAAGGTTTTATTTTATTTAAAAGCTCATATGGGGTCTTGTTCTTTGGCTTGACCACTAGAACTCTGTTTTGGACATAACAGGCAGTATTAACTGCTTCAGCCCAGAAGGTAATTGGCAGTTTTGAATCAGCCAACAGGGATCTAGCAGCCTCTATTAGTGTCCTATTTGTCCTCTCAGCAACTCCATTCTGTTGAGGAGTCCTAGGGGCACTATATTGTCTCTCAATTCCTTTTTCCCCACAAAAGGTGTTTAGATCAAGATTTTTAAATTCAGTCCCATTGTCTGATCTAATGACTTTTACTTTTTGATTAGATTGGTTTTCAATTCTTATGATAAAGGATTTGATTAGTCCACTTGTCTCATCCTTAGTCCTTAGAAAATATACCCAGGTAAATCTAGAGTAATCATCAACAATAACCAAGCAGTAAGATTTCTTGCCTATACTCATAACATTTGTAGGACCAAACAAACCCTGGTGGTTGACAGACATATACTTCTTCTTCAATTGAGCCATAAAGAAATACACTTTTGACATCCATTTGATAGACTTTGAATTTCATATAAGAATCATAAGCCAGAAATAATCTAATTGCTTCTATCCTAGCCACAGGTGCAAATACTTCTTCATAGTCTATTCCTTCTTCTTGTGTATACCCTTGAGCCACCAGCCTTGCTTTGTTCCTTATGACTATGCCTCTTTCATCTCTCTTATTCCTGAAGACCCATTTTGTTCCTATTGCTCTTTGGCCTTTAGGAAGGTCTACCAGATCCCAAACATCTTGCAGCTTGAACTGCAGTAGCTCTTCTTGCATGGCTTCTATCCAACTGGACTCCTTCATAGCATCATGTGCCTTTTTAGGCTCAAGCTGGGATAAAAAGCAAGATAGCACTGTATGTTGTTGGTCTTGCATTTCTTGAAGCCTACTTTGATTTCTAGTCATCATAGGAGAAGATATATCTCCTATTACCAGCTGTGGCGGATGATTCTTTTGAATTCTGGTGTGATGACTAGGCTCTTCATTAAGTCCCACCTCTAGATTAGAGTCATTCAACTCAACTGAAGTGTTTTCAGTAGCTACTTCTGGTTCTTTATTATCCTGAGTCTCCTCTTCTCTACTTTCTTCTTCACTTTGACTTGGTCCAGTAGATGGTTCCTTTTCACAGTCTTCAACAGGGTCCACTGTGGATATGGGAAATATCACAGATTGAGATATGCTATCTGAGACTTGTGTAGTCCCTGATCCTCCACTCCCTGTACCTGCATAATCATCACTACTGAAACCAAAAGAGTTAGTTAGTGAGTCAATGTCAAATAGCCACTGAGGACCAGACCCAATTGGATTTGGTGTGTTCTCATTGCATTTGACATTGTCACTTTCTTCAATTATTCTGGAAGAAGAGTTAAAAACTCTGTAAGCCTTACTCTGAGATGAGTAACCAACAAGAAATCCATCATCTGCTTTGCTATCAAACTTACCTAAGTGAGATTTGGTATTGAGAATTGTACAAGGACACCCAAAAGGTTTGAAAAATCCAATGAAAGGTTTTATTTTATTTAAAAGCTCATATGGGGTCTTGTTCTTTGGCTTGACCACTAGAACTCTGTTTTGGACATAACAGGCAGTATTAACTGCTTCAGCCCAGAAGGTAATTGGCAGTTTTGAATAAGCCAACAGAGATCTAGCAGCCTCTATTAGTGTCCTATTTCTTCTCTCAGCAACTCCATTCTGTTGAGGAGTCCTAGGGGCACTATATTGTCTCTCAATTCCTTTTTCCTCACAAAAGGTGTTTAGATCAAGATTTTTAAATTCAGTCCCATTGTCTGATCTAATGACTTTTACTTTTTGATTAGATTGGTTTTCAATTCTTAGAATAAAGGATTTGATCAGTCCACTTGTCTCATCCTTAGTCCTTAGAAAATATACCCAGGTAAATCTAGAGTAATCATCAACAATAACCAAGCAGTAAGATTTCTTGCCTATACTCATAACATTTGTAGGACCAAACAGATCCATATGCAATAACTGGAGACAAGAAGAAATTGTATTTATCTCTTTGGTCTTATGAGAAGTTTTGTGTTGTTTGCCTTTAAGACATGCAACACAATGATCATCACATGAAAATACTTTTGAAGGTAAACCTCTTACAAGGTTGTTTTTAACAAGTTTGTTCATAGTCTTGAAGTTCATGTGACACATCCTTCTGTGCCAGAGAGAGGATTCATCCACAGAAGCTTTTGAAACAAGACAGTTCAGGGATGAATCACTATCAACATTGTCCATATCTAGACAATACACATTGTCCTTTCTTGGAGTTTTAAGTAGTATCATGCTTTCATCAACTACTTTGAACCCTGGAGCAAGGATCATACATTATGTATTTGTAAATAATATGCTATGTTGTTTGTCACAAACCTGTGATACACTTAACAGGTTGTACTTCAACTGTTCAACATAGTAGACATCCTCAAATGTCATCTTACCTTTTGTAACATTACCTTTTCCACTTATTTTACCACCAGTAAGATTATCTCCAAAAGCAACATGTCCTCCATTGATATGCTTGAAATCCTGAAGGCATGACATGTTGCCTGTCATGTGCCTAGAGCAACCACTATCAACATGCCATATGCTCTTCCCCTTTAGCTGTTGGTTGCCCTGCACATAAGATAAATCAGTTAGTATGAATTAGGAACCAAGCCAAACTGGTCTTGGGTATCCCTTTCTCATCAAAATACTTGCATTCTTTCTTGACAAGATTTTTAAACTTTGACTCCTCATTTCTGGAGTACTTTGTCATAATGATAGGCTTGGAAACATTTTTTCTAGAAGCAGTACTGGTTTTAGAAGTACTAACTGCCTTAGCAGCACTTGCATGCTTAGCAGTACTAACCTTGTTAGAAGTAGTAACTGTGTTAGCAGCAGTAACTGTGTTGTCAGGATCAATTTCTTAACAAGAATAAATTCTCAGAAACAATATCAAAGAAGTTGGGGAATAACACTTTGATATTCAATGTAACAGTAAAAAAAATAGCGTATAATCAACAACTTGTAAACTTGTATTGAATGATTAGAATCACAAGATTACACACTCAACCTCAATCTTGAAGAACAAGCTCTTTCAAGACGAATTCTACTTCTCTAGAATTAGGAACTATGCCTTGAGGTTGATTTTCTCTAAAACTTAGAATGAATGATTAATTCTCAAAAGTTATCAAAAGTTAATTCTATCTATTCTATACATATACTAATCAAAAGATAATTACAATGAATAAACAAATCTTCAGTATATCTTCCATGTATATCTCTAAGCTTCCATGTATATCTTCAATCCATCCAGCTGTTATTCTTTTCATTTGGATCTCTTAAGCAACACTAACTATGCTCAGCAGCATTAACTTCTTCTAGCAGCATTAACTACCAAGCAGTACTAACTACTAGCAGTACTAACTTTGTTCAAGCAGTACTAACTTTGACTAGCAGTATTAACCACTAGCAGTAGTAATACTAGCAGTACTAATCTTGAATAACACTAGCAGTAGTAATCTGAACCCAGCAGCATTAACCATACTTGATCTTTTCTTTAGTTCCCAACAATCTCCCCCTAACTTGACTTTTAGGAAAAGAAGTCAAGTTCTTCAGAATTACTCTTCAAGATGCTTTCAACACCTCTGGTTCAATTTCCCAAATTTGGATCTAGGCCCAAGCTTTGATTCACAGTTCTTCTCACCACAATCTTGGCCATCTCTGAATCCTTTGTACATACCAGTGTAGCTTTATGCATCCCTTCCAACTTCTCCTTGATATGCTCATATATTTTGTCCACCAGGTAGTATTCATGATAACAATTGTCAATAGTAATCATGTATACTCCACAGTTTTCAAACAGTATCCATTTGTCAATCTTCTTGAATATGAACTCATGCTTATGATCTTTAATCCTATGATGTACTCTTTCTGGATCAAACATCATGCACAAGTATTCCAATGTCACTTTGAGAAGATTTTCTTCAGTACCTTTCAACACAGGTTCATAAAGTTTCATCCCCACTTTGTATAGTTCTTCCATATCAGCTCTGGAGCAACTTCTGATAACTTTCCCCCATGTTGAATAAGCTTCAAATGAACCATCAGCTCTCTTGATTCTGAAGAAGTTCTTTCCATTGTCTCTTAGAATATCCCAGAAGATGATCTCTGGAGCTTGCATAGAGATTGGAACAGCCTTCAAAGGTTCCACTATGGTCATGTACGGATCCATATTCTCATCTGTTGGCTCACTAGACTGTTCTGGAAGTTGAACTGATTCTGTTTGAGATGTGACTGAAGGTTCTGCTTCCTTTTCAGTTTCTTCCACCCTTGGCCTTTTCAACTGCCTTTTTGAAGCAATTGATTTCACTCTTTTTCCAGACTTGGCTTCTATACCAACACTTCTAGGTTCTTCCTTTTTCTCTTCTGCTTCTTCTTTGGAGGGTGTAGTTTCCTCAGGGAATGGTTGTTGGATGTTGAGATCATGTCTCTCTTTCATCCTTCTCTCAGCCTCCTCCCTTTGTGCTGAGTCCCCTTGGAGCTTGGCCATTTCCTTGTTATACAACTCTTCAACTTGAGAGTATGCCATGTGGATAAACATCTCCCCCTTAACACCAATTGCACCTTTCAGGAAGTTTATCATTTTTCTTCTTTTCTGATTGGACAAAAATGTCTTGGAGGGTTGTCTTTTCTGCTTTTGCTTCTGAATAGGCATCCTCTTAACTTGAAGTTTCTTGACCTGAGCTGCTGTCTGAGCTGCTTCTTTCAGATTCTTTTGGTATTCTGCATTTAACTTCTTGGCCATAATCTTTGCCAGTTCTCTATCCTTTTCTGTTTGTAACTGCTCCACTTTCTCCATTTGATCTTGCAATTGCTTTGCTATTGCCTCATCCATTTCAATCTGAGACTTCTGTCTTGGAGGCATTTCAGCTTCAACCACCTTCTCTTTTCCTTTTCCCTTTGATTCTTTCAAAACTTCCTTCTCTTTTTTCTGCTCTGAGATCCCTCCTTCTTTGATAACTACTCCCTTGGCCTTTTGAGTAGCCTTAGGAGTATCATTCTTTGCTTTGACTAAGGTTTCTACTATCTCCATTTCTTCCACAGAGAGCCCTATTTCTGTTTCTTTTTCCATCTCTTCCTCTGTCTCCCCCTCAACTTCAGCTTTCTTTCCAACAGTTTCCCCTTCATGCTTCTCCCCCTTGTTGAAAGAATCTTGAACTTGGTCCCTCTTTTTGAGTACAAACTGTTTCCTTCTTTTCTTTTGAACCAGCCTGGTCACCATCTTCTTCAACTTTTCAATTTGAACTTGTTGGGACAGGATAACCAGCTTCATCTCCTCTATTTCTTTCCCTTGTTTCATAACATCAAGGTTGATGTTTCCCATGGTTTCCATCAATTCCTGATAGTCATATCTGTCCTTACCTTCTCTAGAGGTGTTACCCTCCTTTGAAGGATCATTGGATCTTTTAGTAGTGGAAGTCTTCTGCCTAGAAGAAGCACTATCCACCCCCGTGGTTTCTTGGCACCAGGGACCTTCGAATGATTGCTCATTCAAAGTTGCCATGGGGGAGGTCTTATTGATGTTATCACTTTCCTCCTATGTGCTAGCAGGAGTAGTGGCAGCCTCATCACCCATATGCTCATCCTCCTCCTTAGAGAGCACCTCCTTGGGGTTGGGAGACACCCCTTTGGTTTCCCTATGGATATTCCCTAAAGGAGAATTCTCCCTTAGAGGGCTTAAAGGCTTAGGGGATGATGGTATAAGAGGGGAAGGAGCCTTCTTTACCTGTTTCCTCTTGTAAGTTTGGAAAACGCTTCACCGTCTCAGAAAGTACAAATGCCACAAGTGCAACCACACCCGGGTTGGTTTTTCAAGAAGGGACTGGGGAATTGATTTAGAGTGGGAAGGTTGGGATTGGCTAGCAGTGGGTTGGTCTAATGGGGGCCTTGACCCTGCTGCCATGCCTTCATTTGTTTGGGACACCACCATCATTGTAGAGAACAATGGGGTGTCAACTCCTTCCGAGTCCCTAGTAGATCTTCTCATATTTGAGAAAACCTTGCCTTTGGGGGGTTTAGGTACATATACCCCAACAGGTTGAGGTATATCCGTCAATTCGTGATTAATAACTTCTTGAACAAACCTGGGGTACATGAAGAAACTCTTTTTGTTTCCCATGTTTGATACAAGATCACTGAAAATCATTTGTGAAAAATAATACTTTCTGGCAGTGGCTAAGCACACCAAAGCATAAGCAATGGTGCTGCTAAACTCACTCCATCCAGTAGTCTTTTTGGAGATGCAATGCATCAAGGTATGAACAAAAAAACGCCATTGGGGTGAGAATTTAGCTTTTGAAAACTTAAACACACCCAACGGGCCTCCATACCCCATTCTTGCAAGGGAAGAGAACAATTCATCACTAGGGATGGAAGTTATACCAGAGGCATCGTCTAGACGTAGACTGATGCGAATAACTTCTTCAGTAACTGTTAAGGGTTGGTCACACACCCTTGTCTTGATCATCTGCACACCATTCTCAGCAATAATGGTGGCATTTGCCCAGAACTGCCTTTGATGCTCGATATAGATTGTAGGAGCAACAGTAAGAGCATGAGCAATATGGCTTGTCTTGAGGAAATCCACAATCTGGTGAAATCCTGCAGCTTGCTTTGGCTTTTGTAGCATCGCAATCTCATTGTGCTCGTCGATGAATGCCATGGATGCCATTGAACAGGGATGTTCTTGCCTGAAAGACTAGGTTCTTGAGAGAAAAAGGTTTAGAGCGCAAGTGAACAGTATGTAAAGAGTCGTTATGAACGTTTGGGCGGGCAAAGGGTATTTATAGTGTTCGGGACATAAGCAGTATTAACCTAGAGCAGTATTAACGGACAAGCAGTATTAACTGCGAGCAGTATTAACGAACTAGCAGTATTAACTGCGAGCAGTATTAACTGACAAGCAGTATTAACCGCGAGCAGTATTAACTGTGAGCAGTATTAACTAACTAGCAGTATTAACTGTAAGCAGTATTAACGAACTAGCAGTATTAACTGCGAGCAGTATTAACTGTGAGCAGTATTAACTAAATAGCAGTATTAACGAACTAGCAGTATTAACTGTGAGCAGTATTAATTAACTAGCAGTATTAACTGTACTTACTCTTTAAAGCTTAGGCTGAATTGAGTACTGCTATGTATGCCCTGCAAAGGAGGATTAGTAACACCAAGAAACTATACTATTCAGATTTTTAATCACTCTTTGAGAGAACGCTTATTCAGAATTGATCATGCCCACACTTGTCACCAAGAAAGTGAATCTACCCACATCAAAAGCTTTGGTGAATAGATCAGCAAACTGGTTGTCAGTATGAACTTTTACAACTTGAACAAGTTTCTTTTCATTACAGTCTCTTATGAAGTGATACCTGATCTCAATGTGTTTTGTCTTAGAGTGCTTGACAGGATTATTTACAATGCTGATAGCACTGCTATTATCAATAAAGATGGGAGTGTGTAGAAAGGTTACCCCATAGTCCAACATTTGATTCTGAATCCATAAGACCTGAGCACAGCAACTTGCAGCTGCTATGTACTATGCTTCTGTTGTAGATGTGGACACTGTGGTTTGTTTCTTGCACTGCCATGAAACTAGTCTAGCACCTAAAAACTGACATCCTCCAGAAGTAGATTTTCTGTCCAAGTTTGCCCCACCTAGATCACTGTCTGAGTATGCTATTAGGTCAAAGGGTGAGTCATGAGGATACCATAGTCCCAATCTGGGTTGCCCTTTGAGATATCTGAATATCCTCTTAACAGCTTGAAAGTGAGATTGCTTTGGCCTAACTTGGAATCTTGCACAAACACAGACTGGAAACATTATATCAGGCCTTGATGTTGTGAGATACATGAGAGAGCCAATAATGGATCTATAATGATGCACATCCATATCCTCCCCCTCAAGATCTGTTGTTATCTGCTTGTGTGTCTCCATAGGTGTGCTAGCAGGTTTTGAATCTGAGAAGCCAAACTTGGTTAGAATGTCCTGCACATACTTGGACTGACAGATGAATATTCCATCTGACTTCTATTGAACTTGGAGTCCAAGAAAGAAAGTAAGTTCCCCCATTGAACTCATTTTGAATCTTTGATGCATTAGTTCCTCAAACTCCTTGCACATGTTGTCTCTTGTAGATCCAAAGATAATGTCATCAACATAGATTTGGACCAGCAAGATATCCTTCTTCTTTCTCTTAATAAGTAGAGTCTTATCAATGACTCCTCTTTCAAAGCCATTTTCCAAGAGATAGGATGACAGAGTGTCATACCAAGCTCTTGGAGCTTGATGCAGTCCGTAAAGGGCTTTCTTCAATTTGTATACTCTGTCTGGATAGCTTGGGTTTTCAAACCCTGGTGGTTGACAGACATATACCTCTTCTTCAATTGAGCCATAGAGAAAAGCACTTTTTACATCCATTTGATAGACTTTGAAGTTCATGTAAGAAGCATAGGCTAGGAATAATCTGATTGCTTCTATCCTAGCCACAGGTGCAAAAACTTCTTTATAATCTATACCCTCTTCTTGAGTATACCCTTGAGCCACCAGCCTTGCTTTGTTCCTTATGACAATTCCTCTTTCATCTCTCTTGTTTCTAAAGATCCACTTTGTGCCAATTGCTCTGTGACCTTTAGGAAGGTCTACTAGATCCCATACATCTTGTAGCTTGAACTGTAACAGTTCTTCTTGCATTGCTTCTATCCAGCTAGATTCTTTCATTGCATCATGTGCCTTTTTAGGCTCAAGCTGGGATAAAAAGCAAGAAAGCACTGTATGCTGTTGATCATGCATTTCTTGAAGTCTGCTTTGATGTCTAATCATCATAGGATAGAATATATCTCCTATTACCAGCTGTGGAGGATGATTCTTTTGAACTCTGGTGTTATGACTAGGTTCTTCATTAAGTCCAGCCTCTAGATTAGAGTCATTCAACTCAACTGAAGGATTCTCAGCAGCTACTTCTGATTCATTATCTTCTTGAGTCTCTTCATCTCTACTTTCTTCTTCACTCTGACTTGGTCCAGTAGATGGTTCCTTTTCACAGTCTTCAAAAGAATTCACTGTGGGTATGGGAAAGATCACTGATTTAGATATATCTTCTTGAACTTGTGTAGTCCCTGATCCTCCACGTCCTGAACCTGCATAATCATCACTACTGAAACCAAAGGAGTTAGTTAGTGAATCAATGTCAAATAGCCATTGAGGACAAGTTCCAATAGGATTTGGTGTGTTCTCATTGCATTTGACATTGTCACTTTCTTCAATTATTCTAGAAGATGAATTAAACACTCTGTAGGCCTTACTCTGAGATGAATACCCAACAAGAAATCCATCATCTGCTTTGCTATCAAACTTACCTAAGTGAGATTTGGTATTGAGAATTGTACAAGGACACCCAAAAGGTTTGAAAAATCCAATGAAAGGTTTTCTTTTATTAAACAGCTCATATGGTGTCTTGTTCTTTGGCTTAACTACTAGAACTCTGTTTTGGACATAACAGGCAGTATTAACTGCTTCAGCCCAGAAGGTAATTGGCAGTTTTGAATCATCCAACAGAGATCTAGCAGCCTCTATTAGTGTCCTATTTCTCCTTTCAGCAACACCATTCTGTTGAGGAGTCCTAGGAGCACTATACTGTCTCTCAATGCCTTTTTCTTCACAGAAGGTGTTTAGATCCAGATTTTTGAATTCAGTTCCATTATCTGATCTTATGACTTTTACTTTTTGATTAGTTTGGTTTTCAATTCTTAGGATAAAGGATTTGATCAGTCCACTTGTCTCATCCTTAGTCCTTAGAAAATATACCCAGGTAAATCTAGAGTAGTCATCAACAATAACCAAGCAATAAGATTTCTTGACTATACTCATAACATTTGTAGGACCAAACAGATCCATATGCAATAACTGGAGACAAGAAGAAATTGAATTTATCTCTTTGGTCTTATGAGAAGTTTTATGCTGTTTGCCTTTAAGACAAGCAACACAATGATCATCACATGAAAAGACTTTAGATGGTAAACCTCTTACAAGATTGTTTTTAACAAGTTTGTTCATAGTCTTAAAATTCATGTGACACATCCTTCTGTGCCAAAGAGAGGATTCATCTACAGAAGCTTTTGAAACAAGATAATTTAGAGATGAATCACTTTCAACATTGTCCATATCTAGACAGTAAACATTGTCCTTTCTTGGAGTTCTAAGTAGTATCATGCTTTCATCAACTACCTTGAACCCTGGAGCAAGGATCATACACTCAGTATTTGTGAATAATATACTATGTTGTTTGTCACATACCTGTGATACACTTAACAGGTTGTACTTCAATTGATCAACATAGTAGACATCTTCAAATGTCATCTTACCTTTGGTGACATTACCTTTTCCACTTATCTTACCGCCAGTAAGATTATCTCCAAATGCAACATGTCCTCCATTGATATGCTTGAAATCCTGAAGGCATGACATGTTGCCTGTCATGTGCCTAGAGCAACCACTATCAACATGCCATATGCTTCTTCCCTTGAGCTGTTGCTTGCCCTGCACATAAGATAGATCAGTTAGTGTGGATTAGGAACCCAAGCCAAAGTGGTCTTGGGTACCCCTTTCTCATCAAAATAATTGCATTCTTTCTTGACAAGATTTTTGAATTTTAACTCCTCATTCTTGGAGTACTTTGTCACAATGATAGGCTTGGAAACATGTGTGCTAGAAACAGTACTGGTTTTAGAGGTACTAACTGCCTTAGCAGCACTTGCATGTTTAGCAGTACTAACCTTGTTAGCAGTAGTAACTGTGTTAGCAGCAGTAACTGTGTTGGCAGTATTAACCTTTGAAGAGGTACTAACTGTATTAGCAGCATTAATGTATTCAGCAGTACTAACACAGGTAGCAGCATTAATACTTCCAGCAGCACTAACCCTGTCAGCAGCACTAACAGTTTTAGTGCTTTTGGGCACCCACATTTTAATACTTTCTTTTAAAATCTTTTTCTTCATGGGGCCTTTCTTTTCACCATGTTTCTTTCTAGCCTTCCTATAATCAACAGGTTTTTGCACAAATCTTTGAAAGGTCATCTGTTGATTTATAGGGTTGAAGAAGCAATATTTAGCCAGATGATTTAACTTGCCGCATATGAAGCAAGGTTTTGGTCTATTGATTTTACTCAGATCAACTCCTTGCTTCTGAGCCCATTGATTATTCCAGTTTCTTTGATTTCCTCTTTTTAAACCAGAATTTAGGCTCTTGGCTTTACTACAATCACACTGTTTACATGATGCAGGATTCACAACTGTGGTTTGTTTGTAATGAACCTTGTTATCTTTTCCTTTGGTCTTCTCTATCTCCTTGGACTTGATCCAAATTTTCCCACATCCCTCATTGGTGATAATGTTGTTTTCTAATGGGATCTCTTTACTTACAACATTATCTCTATTCTCACTTGCTTCTTTCTCAGTTAAATCCTTAATTACTACTTCATCCAAAGGATCTATCTTAAAGGTTTTCTCAGATGAGTCCTTTTTCTCCTTGGTTTCTAACAAGTCAGAAGTAGGAGAGATATAACTGTTGTTGTAAGAAGGAGGAGTACTATTATATCCAAGACCAGGCTTCATCTTATCATGAATCTGAGCCTTTAGAAGAGAATCCATTGCTTTTGAAGCATATAAAAACTTTTCTATGTCAAGTTTGACTTTAGACAGTTCCTCCTTCAGCCTATCACTCTCTTCTAAGGATTTAGACAGTTTGGTTTCTAACTCATTCTTTTCCCACTTCCGATAGTTAGTGTCATAGGAGTGTTGAAGTTCATTAGCTTGAAAGCCTTTTATTTGTTCTTCAAATCTTTCTACTATTAACACATAATCTCATCTATCCTTTTCTAATCTTTTGAGGTCATCACACATACTTTGATTGTGATCCCTGTATCTTTTGACAGTGTCAATGCAAGTTTTAGTGCAAAGATTAGAAATTACCTCAGAGGGGAGATCTGACACTTCTGCCATAAGAGCTTGATTCTGAATGGCTTCCTCAGCTTGATCACTCCAGTCAAATCCCATTCCTTGTTGAGAAACAAGGGCTTGAGCAGGATTCTTGTTTTGAGTGTAACCACCATTCTGAGCTTGTTGATGGTTGTTGTTTGGAACAACACTCCTGCATTCTCTAGCAAAGTGTCCTTTCATATGACACTTATAACATTCCACCTTGATCTTGTCAAAACCAGCTCCATCTTCTCTTCTTTGAGAGAAGTTATTCCTTCCTGTTCTTTTAATGAACTTCTTCACCCTCATGGATAGCATGGCCATCTGCCATTTGATATCCATCTCCTCAAGGTCATCAGGGTGAAGTTGATCCAGATCATCATTGATCAATGAATTGTTACTATGACTGGACAAGAAGGCTTCAAAGATTGTTTCAGTTCCTTTTTCTGAACTTGCTCCACTAGCAGTACTAACTGCTTCAGGGATGGCAGTAGTATCAGTGGCTGCTGAAAGAAGTGCAGAATTGTGGACATAACCAGTAGGCTTCTTCTTGATCTCTACCTCTGTTTCAAAAACTCTTAGATAATTGTATAGATCATCAAGTTCTTTCTCTTCCAGATTGTCACTCTGCCTATATGAGACAGTGTACATAGTCCATTCATCCCCAAGAGATCTGAGGAACTTTCTGTTGATGTCATCTTGATCCATCTTCACTCCTACAGTAGCCAGTTTACCAATGAGCTTGTTGAACCTATCAAAAGTTTGAGTCATAGACTCATTCTTTGAGGAAGTAAAATTCTCATATTGCTGCTTAAGAACATCTCTTTGATTTCTTTTGATGCTCTTAGTTCCAGCAAATCTTTTCTCTAGAGCATTCCAGAGAATTTGAGCATAAGTGCAGTTGCAAAATTGATGCTGATATTCATTGGGGATGGCCAAGAGCAGAGTGCTCAAGGCCTTCATCTCTGTCTGTCTGATCTTTCTTTCACCATCTGTCTTTGGTGGAGGTCTTTTCTCATCTGGTCCTATCCTTCCAGCTTCAGAAGGACCATTCTCAATGATATCCCACATTGAGTAGTCAGTGAGAAGAATATATTGACTGATTCTTATCTTCCACATGTCAAACTCACTGGGTTTGAGCATTGGAACCTTGGAGACCAAAGTACTGCTTGATTCTGTAAGATTTTCCATGATAAATAGATGTTTCTGAGAAGTTTTGGCTCTGATACCACTTGTCAGGATCGATTTCTTAACAACAATAAATTCTCAGAAACAACATCAAAGAAGTTGCGGAATAACACTTTGATATTCAATGTAACAGTAAACAAAACAGTGTATAATCAACAACTTGTAAACTTGTATTGAATGATTAGAATCACAAGATTACACACTCAACCTCAATCTTGAAGAACAAGCTCTTTCAAGACGAATTCTACTTCTCTAGAATTAGGAACTATGCCTTGATGAGGTTGATTTTCTCTAAAACTTAGAATGAATGATTAATTCTCAAAAGTTATCAAAAGTTAATTCTATCTATTCTATACATATACTATTCAAAAGATAATTACAATGAATAAACAAATCTTCAGTATATCTTCCATGTATATCTCTAAGCTTCCATGTATATCTTCAATCCATCCAGCTGTTATTCTTTTCATTCGGATCTCTTAAGCAGCACTAACTATGCTCAGCAGCATTAACTTCTTCTAGCAGCATTAACTACCAAGAAGTACTAACTACTAGCAGGACTAACTAGCTAATCAGTACTAACTAGCTAATCAGTACTAACTTTGTTCAAGCAGTACTAACTTTGACTAGCAGTATTAACCACTAGCAGTAGTAATACTAGCAGTACTAATCTTGAATAACACTAGCAGTAGTAATCTGAACCCAGCAGCATTAACCATACTTGATCTTTTCTTTAGTTCCCAACATGTGTTAGCAATATTAACCTTTGAAGAGGTACTAACAGTATTAGCAGCATTAATATTTTCAGAAGTACTAACACTGGTAGCAGCAGTAATGCTTCCAGCAGCACTATCCCTGTCAGCAGTACTAACAGTTTTACTGCTTCTAGGCACCCACATTTTAATGCTTTCTTTTAAAACCTTTTTCCCTATGGGGCCTTTGGTTTCAACAGATTTCTTCATCACATGTTTCTTTCCAGCCTTCCTATAACCAACAGGTTTTTGCACTAAGCTTTGAAAGTTCATTTGTTGGTTAATAGGGTTAAAGAAACAATACTTAGCCAAATGGTTTAACTTTCCACAAATAAAACAAGGCTTTGGTCTATTGATTTTACTCAGATCAATGTCTTGCTTTTGTGCCCATTGATTGTTCCAGTTTCTCTGATTTCCCCTTGGTTTATCATGTTTTTGGGGCTCAGATTTATTGCATGCACACTTCTTGCAAGGGATAGAGTTCACAACAGTGGTCTGCTTATAGTGAACCTTCTTGTTCTTTCCCTCAGTCTTCTCTATCTCATTGGACTTGATCCAATGCTTTCCACATACCTCATTGGTGATTATGTGGTTTTCTATAGGAATCTCACCACTTACAGTGTTGTCTTTATCTTTGACAACTTCTTTCTCAGTTTTATCCTTAACAACTACTTCATCTAAGGGATCTATCTCAGTGGCTCCCTTAGGTAGGTCCTTCCTATCCTTTGTTTCTAACAAATCTGAACTAGGAGGAATGTAGTTGTTGTTATAGGGTGGTGGTGTGGTATTGTACCCTATTCCTTTCTCAGTTTATCATGAATTTGAGTTTGTAGCAAAGAATCCATTGCTTTGGAAGCATTGGAAAACTTTTCTACATCTAGTTTGACTTTAGCTAGCTTTCCTCTTAGCTTTTCACTCTCTTCTTTGGATCTGGTCAGTTGAAGTTCTAAGTCATTCTTCTCCCACTTCCAGTAGTTTGTGTCATAAGAGTGTTGAAGCTCATTAGCTTGAAAACCCTTAATCCGTTCTTCAAATCTCTCAACAATCCTAACATACTCTTTTATGTCCTTTTCTAATCTCTTCAGGTCATCACTCATGGTCTGGTTGTGATCCCTGTACCTTTTAACAGTGTTAATTCACCTTTGAGAACAAAGATTGGAAGTTACCTCTGTTGGGAGATCTGACACCTCTGCCATTAGAGCTTGGTTCTGGATGGCCTCTTCAGCTTGATCACTCCAATCAAACCCCATGCCTTGTTGAGAGACAAGGGCTTGTGCAGAGTTTCTGTTATTATTGAAGCTTCTAGATTGAGCTTGTTGGTGGTTATTGTTTTGAGGCATTCCACTTCTGCATTCTCTAGCAAAGTGTCCCTTCTGATGGCATTTATAGCATTCCAC
Organism: Arctium lappa; assembly: GCA_023525745.1. Taxonomy (NCBI): domain Eukaryota; kingdom Viridiplantae; phylum Streptophyta; class Magnoliopsida; order Asterales; family Asteraceae; genus Arctium; species Arctium lappa. The sequence continues at coordinate 55,208,883 of CM042059.1, read as the reverse complement.
CTTTAACTTGTCAAAACCTGCTCCATCTTCTCTTCTTTGTGAGAAGTTGTTCCTTCCAGTTCTTTTGATGAACTTCTTGACTCTCATAGAGAGCATGGCCATCTGCCATTTAATGTCCATCTCTTCAAGATCATCTGGATGGAGTTGTTCCAAGTCATCATTAATGAGAGAAGAGTTTCCATGACTTGCCAGAAATGCTTCAAATACAGTTTCATTGCCTTTCTCTAGATTTGCTCCATTGGCAGCACTAATTGATTCAGGGTTGGAAGTAGAATCAGTTGATGCTGAAAGGAGTGCAACATTGTGAACATACCCAGAAGGACTCTTTTTAGCCTCTACCTCAGATTCAAAAATTCTTAGATCATTATATAGATCATCAAGTTCTTTTTCTTCCAGTTGATCATTCTGTCTGAAAGACACAGTATACATGGTCCATTCATCACTCAGGGACCTTAGAAACTTTCTGTTCATATCATCTTGATCAATTTGTACTCCCACTGTAGCAAGTTCACCAATAAGCTTGTTGAACCTGTCAAAAGTTTGAGTCATAGACTCATTCTTGGTTGACATAAAGTTCTCATATTGTTGCTTCAGAATGGCTTTCTGATTTCTCTTGGTACTTTTGGTACCTGAGAATCTCTTCTCTAGAGCATTCCAGAGCATCTCTGCATCAGTGCAGTTGCAGAACTGATGTTGATATTCATTGGGAATAGCCAAGAGCAAGGTGCTCAAGGCTTTCATCTCTGTCTGTCTAATCTTTCTTTCAGCATCAGTTTTTGGTGGAGTTCTCTTTCCATCTGCACCAATCTTTCCTGCTTCAGAAGGACCATTCTCTATGATATCCCACATAGAATAGTCAGTGAGGAATATGTACTGCTTGATTCTGATCTTCCACATATCGAATTCATTGGGTCTGAGCATTGGAACCTTTGAGACCAGAGTACTGTTTGATTCTGCAAAGTTTTCCATGATGAATGAATAGATGTTTCTGAGAGAACAGGCTCTGATACCACTTGTCAGGATCGATTTCTTAACAAGAATAAAGTCTCAGAAACAATATCAAAGAAGTTGCGGATTAACACTTTGATATTCAATGTAACAGTAATCAAAACAGTATATGATCAACAACTTGTAAACTTGTATTCAATTATCAATTCACAAGATTACACACTCAACCTCAATCTTGAATAACAAGCTCTTTCAAGACGAATTCTACTTCTCTAGAATTAGGATCTATGCCTTGAGGTTGATTCTCTCTAGAACTTAGAATTATATCTATCTAAACTATTCTATCAAATCTATACATATACTGAACAAAAAGATAATTACAATAAATAAAATATCTTCAGTATATCTTCCATAATTATCTTCAATTCTTCCATGAATATCTTGATTCTTTACAGCTGTCATCCTCTTCATCCGGATCTTCAATTCATAAGCAGTACTAATCATAAGCAGCATAAACTACTAAGCAGTACTAACCACTAGCAGTACTAACTAGCTAAGCAGTACTAACTTTGTTCAAGCAGCACTAACTTTGACTAGCAGTATTAATTCTACTAGCAGTAGTAATACTCAGCAGTATTAACTTTGAAGTCTTCTAGCAGTAGTAAATCTGAACTAGCAGCATTAACCATACTTAAGCTTTTCTTCAGTTCCCAACAATTTGTCTCAAGCTTAGTCTTTTAAACCTTAATCTTCCGAAGATCATTGATGACGGCACAGAATCGATCAAACACAGTCTTTAGTGGCTCCCCGTCTTTGGCTTTGAATTCTTCAAAATTATTCATGTAGCGCGTATGCCTGAGTTGAGTAGCAACCGAAGAACCAAGCATAATCTTCTCAAGCTGTTGCCACTTCAGATTAGGATGAGTTTTGAAATAGTCAATCCTGTTGTATACAGAGTTTGGCAAGGCCAGCATTAGATTTGCTTTAATATCACGATCAGCTTGATAAGCGGACAATTCTTCATGTGTGTACTCTTTAGTAGGCTTGTATAATCCAGAAGCCAATTTGGGTCTTTCGAACGGTCCTTCAGATAAAATGATCATCATGTCATTTCCATTCTTTTGTCGTTCAATGAAGTTTAGGAACCGATCTTGCCACTGGGTAAATTCATTTTCATCAATTAGTACCGGTGGACGATTTTCTATACCCAATGACATCATAATGTCATTTTTTTAGAACTGAGCTTGATAAGCAAACTGTGTAGAATCCATAGTTGACAATCTTCAGGAAAAAAAAAATTCCAGACTCGTTTTTTTTTTTAACCGTGAGCAGAAGGTTGCGCAACTAAGGTTTGTGTATGCCAAGTAATGCGAGAACCAAGCCTTTCGGAACAAGAAGGATGCGCAAACTTGGCTTTGCGTATGAAGACTAATGCGCAAACTTGGCTTTGCGTATGAAGGCTGATGTGCAAACTGGGCTTTGCGTTATAAGGAGGGTATGCAAAGTGAGCTTTGCGTTTTAAGGAGGATACACAAACGAGATTTGCGTAAGTTGTTGGATGTGCAAACTAGGCTTTGCGTATGTCGAAGGATACGCAAAGTGAGCTTTGCGTATGTAGCCTGATACGCGAACTTTGTTTCTCGAATGGTATTTGATACGCAAACTGAACTTTGCGTATTACACTTGATACGAAAACCTGAAATACACTAACACAAAGATTAGAAGAACAATGAACTTGCGCAAACCAATATGAATGATGCGCAAACCTATAAGAACATGCGTAAACTGAAATAAGTCAAGAAATTTTCGCAAAATCATATCAAACAATGCAATTAAAGCAAGAAAATCACATACACATGATCGAAAACACCTTTTTAACAACTTTCAAGCAACAATTTTGATTAAAATCTACAAAATCTCAAATTCGATGATAGAACAGTACGTGAACTTCGAGTTTCCAGAAAATCACAAAAACACAAAATTGAATATCAGATTAAGGTTTTTATGCAAAATAATGTGAATCAAATATGATTGACTATCACAAACGCAACTAAAGAAATCAAAATAGCACAAATTCAACCAGAAACCTATCCAAATTTGATGAATCAAACAAAAAACGAGATTTTCTTGAAAAATCAAGAAAATCAATCAAATTCTCTGCTTAATCTACAAATTCAGTATCTAAAAACAATTTCTCTCAATCCTCTCAAGATCTAGTATGCTCTGATACCAATTGATAGTCTAAAATCTCTAAATCTTTAGAGAGAGAAAGAAGAGAGAGAGCAATGGTGCGCAAAGTAACAAATCAGATTAATGTGCGTGAAGTTCTTACACCAAACCAAGACCAAAGGGACTTAAATACCCTTGGTCAGATACAACACAAAATAGATTCTAAACACTGTATTTGACCAAGCCCTATAAATACAAAAATTACTATAAAATCAGACCTAACAAGGCTCAAATTGTGTAAAGTGTTGACACAGCAACATGTATTACACGGACTCAATGTGCATGAAAGAGGTGCGAAGGTGGGGCAACTTTCCTTCTTTTTCACTGTCTAAATCTTTCGAGTGAAGATTAGATAGCAGATATGCTACATCCCCAAAGAAAATGAAACATTTCTTTTTTGAGAAAGAAACGAGTGGTTGGTGGGGTTAAAGCAAGAGTTGGCATAGGCTCACTGCCTGTTTCAATGATGGTCACCAAAGAATGTGAACCAATCAGTAGATGTGGCTGACCGACTCAGAAAGTGGTTGGTGCAGAGTTCTGATATTCTTTTAACTCTGAACTCACACCCTCTTTCTTTTTAACATTATGCTCACTTCTAACCAAACTCTCTTTTCCATTTTTCCGCTCCACGCAATGAGAAAAACTCAACCGGATGAGTTATCTCCCCCACTCTTTGATTTTGACCCCTCACCCCTCAATCACTCAAGGATAACTTCCTGGGTAGGAAACACTGGTTGACGTGAATCCATGGAAGTTCTGTTTAAGCTCACACACGAATCCCATGTAAGTTCTAAAAAGCATGGTTGCTCAACAATTTAACTGAACAGTTAAGCACAAATTGTATGATATCATTGTCAAAATGTATGCTCATGAAATTTGAGCAATTGAACTTTGAAGATTTCTCAAAACAAAGATATTGAATGAATGAAATGAAATCAATAGAATTGTTTTGAGAATCTGACAAAGTATCAATCAGATCAAATGAAATGGTTAGGGTATAAAAGAACTGGATGGTTTGTTTATATGAACAAATATAAATAATTTATCAATGAAAGCACAAATATAAAAAAAGATGAATGATGCTCAACAACTTTGAAAGCAAACGAGGGTATTACCATCAAAAAATATGTTCGTTATGAGACATGGTAATAACAAAATCAAATGAAATACTGAATCGATGTGTGTATACTTTACAGTATATGGAAAAGATAATACACGAGTATTGATCTTTGGAAACACACAGTTAGTTAAACATTAAGCTCAAAATTTGAAAAACATTTAAAAATCACACTTCCAAATTCATGAAATCTTTTGAGAACCAGAAGTGGTTTGAACATTTCAGAAAAAGTTTTTCATGCTTGAAAGTTGTTCTTCTTTCAAACAATCAGAGATCTAGATCAGAAGATATTTACCTTTAAGCTCCCCATTAAATCATGATAGAATGATTTAGATCTTTTAAGCTCCCCCTGGATATTAGCATAGTATCCTTCTCTGATCATTGAAAAATGGGTCCTGGTCTGTTATTTGATCAGAAGCCATCACCTTTACTCCCCCTATAAATTATGCAACAGTAGATTTATCAATGAAAACAAGATAGAGATCCACAATTCCTTCTGGAATGTAGTCTGTCATATCAGTAAGATTTATCAGTGAAAAAGTACAAGATAGAGATCTACAATTTCTTCGGGAATGTAGTTCGTCATATCTCTCTAATGCATATATCAGGAAAGAATGTACTCCCCCTTGATGGTTGATTTCCTCATTTGAGTACAATCTCTGATCATGACAGGAGTAAGGTCTTTTAATCGCTGAAGTACGAGTCCTAAACTGTTGTGTTTAGAAGTCAATCTCCTTTGAAGTCTGGGTTCTAAGCTATGTACTTAAAATCCATAATCTTGACATTGAGGTGCGGGTCTTGAACTGTGTTATTTAAGAGCCATTGTTCTCTAACTCCCCCTTGACTTGAGGTGCGTGCAACACAGAATCAGTTTTCGTCTTTGGTACCCACTACTATTTGGGTCCATGAATGTTAGTTGCAGTTCTTGTGGGGGTAATCGAGTAAGAACCATACCAGTAATTGACAAAGTTTTTACTTACAAAGTCATGTGCTCCACAGTAAGAACAACATGTGTTTCTTCTAAGCAATCCTGATAAGATAATTAGTATGATAAAGAATATCGGAATTACCAAAAGATTTACCTTTATGCTCACTGTTCTTTTTGGCATTGGTTGTGGATGCAGATGTTTTGTCTTTGTTCTTCTCTTTATCTGAAGAACCCTTCTCTCTCCAGACCATCTGATTTTTCCTAGAATTCTTTCCAAAAGATTTTACATAGAAGCTCGCTGAACCATCAACAGATTTGTCATAGAACTGATTAGATGGTCTGATCTGATTTGATTTGACAGTTTGAGATTTGACACTTTTCTTTTTCAAAGCATTTTTCTCATTAATAGAACTTGAAGCTGTTTTAAAAGAACAGACTAATTCTGTTGAATTTTCAACAGGTGATTGAACAATCACATCAACTGTAATCTTTTATGACATTTCTATGTTTGCAGCTTCTAAGTCTTTTATCTGTTTGGTTAAAATGTTTCTTTCATTTGAAAGTGTGTCAAATTTCTGTTTCAAATCAGATTTGGCCTTCTGTTCTTTTTGGACATCTAAAGATAGAACAATTATTTTAGATTTTAGCTTAGATATTTTAGATTTTAGCTTAGATATTTCAGATTCAAAATGTGAACGTTCTTGTTAAAAATCTTTTTGTAAGTTCTTGATTTTGTCAGAAATTTCATTGAAAATCCCAACATATCTCTTTTCATATTTCTTCTTTTCAATCTCTAAAGACTTTTTTATTTTTGAAAAGCTTTTCTTTCTTTATCAAGTAAGTCTTGTAGAATAGAGATCTGTTCGGGAAGTTCAGTTGATTTATCTTCAAGAACTTTTCTTTCCTTCGCAAACGTGTCTCTTTCGTTAATAAGAATCTTCTCAAACTCAGACACTTGCTTGGAAAGTTTTCTGCATCTATGCTCCAAATCCTTTTTCTCTTGAAGAGTTTTCTTGGAAATTTCAGACATCTGTTGAAAAGAAGATGTCTCCAGTTTTGTTTTAGCTTTATCTGCTTTGAAGCTTTTAATAAGATCAACATTCTTTAACAACAATGCATATATCCTCTTTTGAAGATCGGCATTTGAACTTTTCAAGGCAGATATATTCTCTTCGAAAGCCTTCAACTTGTTTTGAAGCTCAACTGATTCTGCTTGTAGCTTAGGTGATTTTTGTTCAGTTGTCTTCAGTTGGCTTTGAAGATTTATAATCTCTCTCTCTTTCTCTTTTATCTCTTTCTCCTTTTCATAGATGATACCTGAAAAATTAGAGATATTATTAGTACACTTTATACATTCAGGAGTTTTAACACAGTTGAACAATTGAAGTTGTAACTCCTGAATCCTTTTGAGATATTCTGAATTCTTAATTTGCAGAGTATTTCGTTCAGCTTCTATAACAGATATCTCAGACTTGTACAAAATTGACATCTTGAATGAGAAAACAGCTTGATAAAAAAAATGATCGTTCCCAAACAATTCAGAAAAATTTGACTAAAAGTCAAACTCAGATCAACACAAAAATAATCTCAGAAAAAATTCAATCTGTGGAACTCTCAAAGCACTTGAATTATCTATCTTTGAAATTCTCAGACTGAGTCTTGGAACTTGCAGATCAAATATATTCAAAACCTGAAATTTGAACAAGATGTGATTAGTGTAAAACAAACAAATAATATGAGAGGCGCAAAATCTCAACACATGAAATCTTCTGTGATTGACGTAAACTTTGAATGAATGTCGCAAGATTTGATGAATGAAACAATTTTAAAACCAATCTTTAAATTCCAATTTCAATTGGATACATCCACCACCGACTGATTTGTTTAAACCTACAAATCCACCGTCCCATGATGTATTTTGCATCCAATCATATTTTGCAAACAAATTTGAAAGTGCAGCCACAAAAATGTTTCACAAACCCACTAAATTTTGAGCACCAATTGGAACTTGAGCTTTGCTTGATTTACCAAAAGCGCAAACCTTATAGTTTGCGTGAGTTACCTAAAGTGCAAACCTTATAGTTTGCGTGAGTTACCTAAAGCGCAAACCTAAAGCAACATCATCGAACCACTTTCAAAACTTCATCCAATCACAAATCAAACTTTGAACTTTGTGTGAGACATTTGCGTGAGTAAACTGCAGAGCCACCAAGCCATCGACCCATTACTATGAAATCAACCAATCAACCAATTACTATGAAATCAATTACTACAAACAATTGATTTGCGTGAGAGCCATCGACCCATGATGTAAGCTTAACCAATTGAAATAAAGCTTCCACCGAATTGAAAATTCACAATGTTTCCACCGAATTGACTGTCAAATCCAAGATTGATTCCAATTTGATGTCCACCGCCCGACAATTAAGTTCAACCAATTGAAAAACAATAACTTTCAATTCAGTTCTGATTTGCAGCAACATCACCGACCCATTAATCTCAATGATATCAAGCTGTAGTTGAGGTTTGCGTGATGTATGCTTGGTGCAAACCTGTGGTTTGCGTGAGTAACATGATACTTACATCCACCGATTTCTTGATCTTGAATCCACGATCTTAACTTCAACCAATCAACTGCAGACACTGAATTGAAATCAATCACCTGCAAAACAATTCAGTATGAATAATCAATGAGAAATCACATCGACAGGAGAAGGTGACCTGTGTATGCAATGTGTGTGATCTGTGTGCGTGAAATGTGTGCGACCCTCCTTCTAAATCACAGCTTGCAGAACAAAATGAAATTCGCAGATTCCAAATTATCAAATTGAACTTGCAGATTTCATCAAATTAATCAAGAATCAAAACTTGAATGAAGTAATCAAGTCAATTTTGTGTGTTTCTTCATGAACGCACATGCTGATTTCCACAGTTTGATCCAAAGTAAATCAAACCTACAAATTGATTCTTGAAATTGTATCAACACCATCAAAATACAAATCTAAACACATTCTTATCAATCCAAACATGCTAAAATTGACAAATTACAATACACGATCAAGATTCACATTTATCGACAAATTGACAACAAGATCCAAGAATATAAAACTGATCTAGTGATTGATTTGTGAAATCTAATGAATATAAAGTGTTAATTATCACAAATCGATCACAACACAATCAATCTTACAAACTAACATCAACAAAATAATGAAAATTCGATCCAATTTCATTTAAAAAAAATCCGTGTTCTTAAAATTTTCCAGATTTTGATCCAATTTTCTGGAAATCGATCCAATTTTTCTGCTCAAATCATTTCTGAAAATGTTTGGTTTGGCTTTGATACCAATTGTTAATGACAATTTCCCAATCTTATCAAGCAATCTTCTCAAAATAATGATTTAGCAATCAAGAGCTAGAGAGAGAAAGTAGAGAGAGAAAGCTTCATAAATCTCACACACGTCTAATGATTTTACAAATGAGTTCTTACCAAAAGATTACAAAGCAAACCTATTTATACCACCTAACTAATACAAAAACTTAATGACTAAGTAAAACAAATACAACTTTGACTAATTTGACTTTCACAATGTTGACCTTACAAGTTTGACTTTCTAATTAAATCTTGGATACAATATTTAGACTTAACAGAAACTTTTGAAGTTTGCTCAAGAACAACCAAGTCCCCACACAAGATAAGGCTCAAAAGACTCTGTCGACATTCTACAAGAGGACGCACAACCTGATGGACCTTCAGATCACAGAGCCTCTGTGATCACTCACAGAGCCTCAGTAATGGCTAACCTCTGGAGACAGTTCGAAGATTTTGGTGAACACAGTTCAAGACAAGGTCACGTGCTGAACACGTGAAGCCTGCTGTACGAAGATTTTCCAGATCATTTTCGGCGAACGACCGTTTACCTTTCCAGGTGGCATTCCGTTTATGGAATGTCAGCCTTTGTCTTGTACTATGGGGTGCATCCTCTTCGTATATTATAGGAGCACCACCTTTGGTTTATTCACGCGAGCACACACTATTCTGATTAAGAGATTGTATTTTCCCTGAGAATATTTGCACACACCAGTGCGTGTTCTTGGTGTTCTTAGAGCAAATCAATGAAACAGTGTTTTGAGTAATATTATTGTTGTATCTTATATTCCTGTTCATTGTTTTGTTTGTGTGTCTACTACCTTGCATGTTCTACTTTTTCTACATACCAAAATGCTTCCGCACTCTTACTTATTAATCTGTGTGTAGCAAAAAGTCTATCAAGTAAAGAACATCGTATTAGGGATCAACAATTGGTATCAGAGCAGACTTTGATTCTTAATATCAAAGGATCCTGTTCTATACTTGATTCCCTCGTTTTAGGTAGTAGTTTGAGTCTGTTCTTTGCCATGATATCCACTCATAAACATACTCTGTTTTCGGGAGCTACTTTAACGTGTTTGACGTAGATTCAAAAGCAAGTGTGTTTGAACCGCTAAAGACAAATTCAAAGCTTATTTGTTGGATGTTATCTTTTGTTAGTGTATTAATTGTATCCAAGATTTAATAGGAAAAGTCAAGTCAAGATAAGTCAACAAAGTTAAAGTCTAGTCTATGTCAATATGACTTTACTTAGTGTGTTTAAGCATGTGGTTTTAGACTTGTGGTATAAATACCTATTGCCTGGATAATCTTGTAACTAGAATCATTGTATTACACTGTTATATCAATACACATCAGATTGCTTTCTCTCACTTCTCTCTCTCTAAGATCTTGATATTGTCAAATATTGAATTGAGAATTGCTTGATTGTATCTGGGAATACAATATCAATTGGTATTAGAGCAAACCAAATCAATTTCAGAAGGATCGGATTAATCAGATTAGATAGATTTGAGATTTTTGGTTTTCACGAATTCGTTTATCGAAACTTACTGATTAATTTCGATTCATATTGTTTTTGCACAATTAAATCAAGAAATTGATTTGATTGTGTTCATATTATCACTAGGATCAAGTTTCGTTCATATCACATAGGCTAATTTCAACTTCAGATTGATCAATTTGATCAAATTGCTATTTTCATGAAACATGAACTCGAACACTGTATTTTGCACTCAATCACTGTAATTTTTGTTTGTAATTGTAAATTTAGTGTTGTAATTGCATTTTGTATGGCTTCATGGTGATATTGTGAAAATTTCAGGTTCAGAAATCAAGTTTTACTCGATTTTTGATCGATCATACCAAGAACGCGCAAGAAAACCCAAGAACGCGCTAGATTCACGAAACATGCAAGTTCATCCGTAGAACGTGCAAGGTTCATGTGAAGAACGTGCAGGTCAAAGGATTTATTTTTGTCTGGAAACGCGCTAACAGAGGCAAGCGAGTTTCATAAACGCGCAAGTCAAAGCTTGCGAGTTTGAACGAAACTCGCTAGAAAGGCTTGCGAGTTCTGTGATGAACAGGTGTTTGCGAGTTTCATCATCGTGCGAGTTTATTGATTAGCGAGTTCTCGAAACGCGTACACGGTGGCCTGCAAGTTTTTCAAACGCGCACATAACATCTAGCGCATTTCTCAGTGAATAGTTGTTAGACCACAGTCTCATTGGATTCAAGATCATCCAATCTGAAGATCGTAATCTGAAGCTAAAGCCGGAACGTCGACTCTCGATATAAAAGTCTATGTCTATTTGTAATAAATGTCAATGTAATTGTTTTAGTTTACTTACATTTAATATCTAAGTTATAATATTGTAATAGTTAGATAAAGTTATTAGTTAGCTTTATTAGTTATTAGTTAGTTTCTAGTTTATATTAGATTTAATATCTAGATCAAATATCTAGATATTAACTTAGATTGTGTGTTCAACACACTTGGTAGATTAAGTGTATCTCTAGTCTCTCAAGATCAGATCAAGAATCACTAATACAAACACACACATCAAGGTGAAAAAGAGAGAACACATAGAGAACACAAAGCAAAGCTTAATCGATCAACCTTGTAATCGTTATTTTATATATCAAACAGGTTGGTAATCTTATTGTGTTGTTTCTAAGAACTTGTTATAAAGTATTGTTGGACCGACAATTGGTATCAGAGCCTGATTAAGATCAAAAACAAGTTTATGAGAAAAACGACTCTGTGTTCTTGAACAAAATTCGATTTTGTGATTTTGAGTGTTTTAGGTGTTAGAATCGATCAGGTTGTGATCGTACTACATGCTAGACCGAGTTGTTGCTATTTAATTTCTCTTTAAAGCTTATATCGAGTTCCAATTTGGTGATTAAGTGGTCTGAAAGTCGAAGAACAAAAACTTACCGTGTCATCGATTTTATTTCGAAAAAGAGTGTTTTAGAAAGATCGAGTGCTTACATTCTGTTCTAGAAGTAATTCTAGACATATTGGTAGAGTTTGGTGTTGCTAAATCGTTTCAGGAACAAGTTTCATACGATTTTCAAAAGTTCAGGACGAACACCCGCATTCCAGAGGTTGAATAACCCGCATTTCTCAACTTTGCGGGTCCAACAACAATCGCATAAGTCTATTGTGCTTGTCTCAAGTGACCCGCATACCTCAAGTGTGCGTTCCTCACTAGACCCGCATTCCTTACTTTGCGGTTCCCACTAGACCCGCATTCCTTACTTTGGGTTCCCACTAGACCCGCATTCCTTAATTTGCGGCTCTCAAAGGACCCGCATTCCTTACAACTCGGGTCCCAAAGCATCCGCATTCCTCAACTTCTCGGTTCAAAGCTCAGACACGCACACCTCGTTCCAAGTCAGACCCGCATACCTATGACCCACATTCCTCAAGACTTCAAAAGAACAAGTCAACTTTGCGTTCCTCTCTAGACCCGCAAACTTCCATTTGCGTTCCCAACATGAAACGCAAACCTTCTCAATCGCAAAGCTCCAATCCAGACTTAGAATTTTTTTTCTGAGAATTTTTCGAAACTGTAATAGGGACTTTAATAAGTCTGCCTAGGGGGAAAAATTTCTTGTGTGATCAAATTTTACCTAGGTTAACGATCATATCTTTCAAGTTTTTCTCTTATATCAAACAGGATGACATCCAGAGAAGCCCTTGCAATAGGAACTGACACCAAGCCACCAGTTCTCTTCAAAGGAGAATACGAACAGTGGAAGGATAGGTTTCTAAACTTCATTGACAGACACGAGCTGGGTGATTATATCAGAACATCTATTGAAGAAGGGATTATGACACCACCATTGACGACTCGTGTAATTGATAACGTGCCTACTCAGGTTGAACTGAAGTATCACGAGCTACAAGATGATAACCTTAGAAGAGACAAAGGCGACAAATTATCAAAGTCATACATCTTACAGGGGATTCCAAATAAAATATACGTCAAGATTGACAGTTACAAGGCTTCAGGTAAAGAAATGTGGGATCAGCTCGAGAAAATGATGTTGGGTTCAAAAATTGGAAATCAGCTGAAGATCTCCAACTGCCTAAATAACTATGAAGAATTTAGAGGCAGGGTGGGATAAACCTTAGAAGAAACCTATGACAGGTTTGTGACATTGCTGAATGAAGTTAGCAAGAACAAAGTTCACAAATCTCAAAATGAGCTGAATATCAAATTCCTTAGTATTCTTCAACCTGAATGGAAAAGATTTGCTCGTCAGATGAAGCAAATTAAAGACTTGAATAAGATTCCACTTTACGAGGTGTATGAAACCCTCCGTCAAAATGAAGAAGAGGTGGATGAAATTCTGGATGAGAAGAGACAAAGAGGAAAGGTAATTGAAAACACAGTCGCCCTTGTAGTCAGAAAGAAGAAGAACAAGGCAACTGTATATGAATCAGATGAAGAAGATGAAGGTTGTGCAAACTCAAAATCAGATGAAAATGATCAGCTGAAGCAAGCAATGATGATGTTGACTAATGCCTTTCAGAAAAGGTTCTACACAAAGCCAACATCAAATAATCAGAGATATTCATCTGGTCCGAACAACTACATTCACAAAGAAAGGATTGAAGGTAGCAGATATGAAGGGAAAAGATTTGAGGGGAGAAGATCATAGGAGAGGAAACCTGAAGAAAGAAGGTTTCAGTCGGAAGGAAAGAGGATAGAGGAGAGGAGACCGGAAGAAAGGAAATTCAAAGCTGAAGGATCATGTCAGCCAGAACCGCCTACATGCTACAACTGTGGCAAAGCAGGTCACTTTGCCAAAGACTGCCGTAGATCAAAAGTCAGAAATTCAGACTACTACAAGAACAAGATGCTTCTTGCAAAACAACAAGAGGCAGGCAAGGCACTAATGGCTGAGGACGAATACTGGCTCGATCACTCAGATGATGAAGAAGAAGATGATGAAGATAGAGAAGAAGCCGTCAACATGTGCTTGATGGGCAAGATAGAATCAGATGCTGAAGCTGATTCTGACAATGAAGAAGAGGAGGTATGTAATCTATGTAATTTAGAATTCATGAATAAAATGCATGCCATGAGTATGAAATAAAGAGAGTTAGAATCTAATCTTAAGCAAGATAATGGTGTCATGATAGACAAAAACCAGTTGATACAGAAACTTAGCAATGAAATTGCTGAGAAGAAAGTATTAATTGAGGTTTTACATAAAGATAATGACACCAACGCTAAGGAAAAGATAATAATTCTAAAAAAGAATTCTGATCTTAAGTCTCAACTTCTAAAGAGTGAGATAGATATTTTTGAGCTTAAAAAGTTGCATGCTTCTTGTACAAAAGAAAACTTTTCTTTACTCGGAAAACTAAAAAGTTTGGAAGAGAAGTTGTATAAAATGGGTCAAACTGAACAAACTATTTTTCTGAACAAACCCAAAGAGGAGAAAGAGAGATGGGGAATCGGTTATAAGAATCCTCACTGTCTTCAAAAGGGGATGTCTGAAGTTCCAGGACTTTATGATCATCTTAATATGCAATTAGCCCACAGACTCCCGGCGTTTAAAACTTTTTGGACTAAGCTATCAAAAGAGGATGAAGCCAATGAAATGGAAAAACGGATGAAATTAGCTAAAGTTCATCTTCCATTTTATTATGCGAAGTTGAATAATAGTTATGATGATAACCCAATATACAAAAAGAAGGAAACTCTTTCAAGTGATTTCTTTCCAAGTTATACTGAAAAGGAAATGGAGGCGAATCCTATCAAAGGTAAATTATATGTCCCTCCTCTCGTTTTAGAACGTAAAATTTCTGAACTCGAGACTTATTTATCAGATGCAAAACTTTTGATAAATATTGAACAAAGCGTTTTTACAACCGTGTTTTCAAATACTGTTCTTTCAACAGCTTCAAACTCTAAGGAGTTGTCTGGTTCATCATATAAAGGAATTGATTTTTTGAACTCTGACGGTAGTTTAGATGATGGTTCCAATCTCTTTGACTTTAATACAAAACTTCCCAACCATTCATCATTTGTGAAGAAAACTTTAAGAAAAACCAGTAAGCCTGTGAACAGTGCAAAATCAACGAAAGCTTTCGTTGATAACTCAGTCTCTGTGAACGCTAAGAGTGCTAAAGGTAAGAATTTATCTCAGCATTCACAGAAACCGACCACTACTGGTAATTCCAAGAAGAAGCATTCGTTTGTTGCTCCAAGGTCTAACTCACCAGCTTTACATGTTTCAGATCTGAGAAATCAAAGGCCAGAAGCAAATTCTCTCTGGCAACCCAAACGGAACCTTGACAAGACCGTTTTATCGTCTAGTAGTGTTAATTGTTATAAGACTTCGCTTACTAAAGACGTTGTAATTGTTGATATTGCTGTTTATCGTAAACAATATTCAATGAAGCAATTATTTCAGTTATCTATATCTGCTGGAAAGTCTTCCTTTTATGATAAACATATATCTAACTCTTGTCAAGATTCTGAAGATTGGTTTGGAATTTACCATGTGCATTCATCTCATACCAATTCTTCTCATGCATTTCAAAAGAAAAAAGGATCCAATTTGAAATGGATACCAAAATCTTGTGCTAACACAGAAGGACCCAAATTCCAATGGGTACCTAAGGTGAAATCTGTGTTGCAGGCACACAAAGCTTAAAGAGAAAGAGACTTCTGATTATGTACAGATCAGGACTCATTCTTCAATGTCAAAAATAGGTTTTTGGATAATGCAGTTCAAAACCCGAACATCAAAGTCGAAATAGGCTTTAGAACAAATCAGTTCAAGACCCACACTTCGAGAATCAAAGTGTAAATTCCAATGTTGTCATTCGAAAATCTAAATTATGTTATTTTCTCTTATGCAGACATGTCATACATGGTTCTTGGACAGCGGATGTTCAAAGCACATGACAGGGCAAAAAGAGATACTGTCCAACTTTAAAGACAAATTTTGTGGAACAGTAAGATTCGGAAACGACCAGTTTTCTCCAATCATGGGATACGGTGATGTACAACATGACAATGTCACTATCAAGAAGGTGAGCTATGTAGAAGGCTTAGGACACAACTTGTTCAGTATAGGTCAGTTATGTGACAAAGACCTAGAGGTCAACTTCAAAGCCAAAAGATGTTCCATTCGCAATGAAGAAGGCGAAGAACTTTTGGTCGGTAAACGAGAATCAGACCTCTACACAATCAATTTATCAGATGTCCAGACTGACAAGAAAGTTTGTCTACTATCGAAAGCTTCGATGAAACAAAGTTGGTTATGGCATCGACGTCTTTCGCACCTCAACTTTCGGTACATCAACGATATGGTCAATGGAAAGCTCGTCAAGGGACTTCCAGAGCTGAAATATGAAAGAGAACATCTTTGTGCAGCTTGTGAAAAGGGCAAGATGTAGAGGGCACCTCATAAACCGAAGCCAGAACCAAGTACCAATGCTCCTTTAGAGTTATTGCATATGGATCTATGCGGTCCAATGCGCACTCAAAGCTTAGGTGGCAAGAAGTATATACTCGTGATCGTGGACGACTATTCGCGATACACATGGGTCAAGTTTCTTCGTTCAAAGGATGAGACACCTGATGTTCTCATTACATTCCTGAAAACGACCCAGGTGAATCTGCAGAAACCGGTCAAGATTCTAAGAACAGACAACGGCACAGAGTTCAAGAACAACAAAGTTGAAGAATATCTCGAATCTGTCGGGATTTCACATCAATACTCTGCTGCTCGAACACCTCAACAAAATGGAGTAGTTGAAAGAAGAAAGCGAACGCTAGTCGAGGATGTTCATACTATGCTAAGTCATTCCAACTTACCTCTATTTTTGTGGGCAGAAGTTGTTTCGACCGCGTGCTACACACAGAATCGTTCCATGATACATCGGAGATTCAAGAAGACTCCTTACGGTTTGATCAACAACAGAACCCCGACAATCAAATACTTCCATATATTTGGATGTAAGTGTTTCGTACTAAACGATAGGGAGAATCTCAACAAGTTCAGCGCTAAGGCAGATGAAGGAATCTTCATTGGATATTCCTCAACAGCGACTGCATTTCGTATTTATCTAAAGAAGTCAAAGACGGTGATTGAAAGCGTCAACGTATCCTTTGATGAAGATATGGATTCCGAACAACAACGTTCAGAACCCGTTATAACCGAAGTACTAGCTTCTGGGCAACTCAGTCCAGAACCTGCGTCTCAAAAGAATAAATCAGACGAAGCTTCAACTTCAACTAACCATTTATCTGATTTAGATTTATTATTTGAATTGTTTTATGATGAATTTCTTGGATCTAATGTAAAGAAATCTGTTGTGGTTGACAGGATGGAAGAATTAACGACTACTCATCCAACCAGTTCAGATGTTCCTATTGAATCAATAGCCCCAATTCAACAAGAAATTACAATTCAAATGCCGACTCCAACAGTTGAAGAAGTGACAAATGACAAAGAGACATAAGTAGCTAAAACAGTAGTAGATACTGTACAGATCCATCTACAGCCAGATCAAGTTGTACCTGCTGAGCCTTCTGAACCTGCCACTTCAACTGAATCAATCATTCCTCCTGAACAATCAGAAGAAGGTACAAGTGCATTTGTAAATGATACATCAGACATACAATCATCAAATCCACTGCCTCATGAACAAATTTGGACCAAAGAACACCCACTAAGCCAGATTATTGGCGATCCATCAAAACCAGTGCAAACTAGGTCAGCATCAATGAACCTGTGCATGCATGACTCCTTTCTAAGCAAGTTCGAGCCAACACGCGTATCGGAAGCACTTGCAGATCCAGAATGGGTGATCTCAATGCAAGAAGAGCTGAATCAGTTCGATGCACTTAAAGTCTGGAGACTCGTACCGAAGCCTAAAGGTAAAACCATTATAGGTACGAAGTGGATCTTCAAAATTAAGAAAGACGAAGCTGGTACCGTCATCCGGAACAAGGCAAGACTAGTAGCCAAAGGATACAGACAAGAGGAAGGAATAGACTATGACGAAACATATGCTCCTGTGGCGCGATTAGAGGCAATCAGAATTTTTCTAGCCCACGCAACCCACACAAACTTCACGGTCTTTCAAATGGACGTGAAGACAACATTCCTAAATGGAATTCTGAAGGAGGAAGTCTACGTCTCTCAGCCAGAGGGTTTTGTCAATCAAGAGAAGCCGAATCACGTCTACATTCTTGACAAAGCACTCTACGGTCTGAAATAAGCACCTCGAGCTTGGTATGATGTCCTTTCCACTTTTCTAGTTAAGTCTGGTTTTCCAAATGTACGGTGGATACCACTTTGTTTATTAAAAAGGAAAAAGGCGATATCATTTTAATTCAAATCTATGTAGATGATATTATCTTTGGTTCTACAAATACTAAGTACTGTAAGAACTTCGCAAACCTTATGGTGTCTAGATTTCAAATGAACTTGATGGGAGAGATGAATTTCTTTCTCGGTTTACAAGTAAAACAGCTTTCTACGGGTATCTTTATCAATCAATCAAAGTACATTAGGGATATTCTTCGGAAGTTCCAAATGGAAAATTCAAAAACGATTGGTACCCCAATGGCACCAGGAACTAAAATTGGCACCGATCCTTCGGGAAAAGCTGTTGATATTAGGACTTATCGAGGGATGATAGGTTCTTTAATGTATCTTACGTCGAGTAGGCCAGATATAATGTTCTCAACATGTTTATGTGCACAATATCAGACCAATCCTAAAGAAATCCATATGTCTGCTGTAAAGCGCATTTTTAGGTATCTAAAGGGCACTGCAGATCTCGGTCTGTGGTATCCTAAAGATACTAGTTTTGAACTAACAGCCTACACAGATGCAGATCATGCAGGTTGTATGTTAGACAGGAAGAGCACGTCAGGACATGTGCAGTTCCTCGGTGACAAACTTGTCAGTTGGGGATCAAAGAAGCAACTTTGTGTTTCAACCTCCACGGCCGAAGCAGAATATGTAGCTGCTGCTAGCTGCTGTTCTCAAATCTTGTGGATGAGAACTCAATTACGCGACTACGGTTTCCACTTCAACAAGATCCCGATCTACTGTGACTCCAAGAGCGCCATCGCAATAAAAGCGAATCCTGTTCAGCACACGAAGACAAAGCACATAGACGTCAGGTATCACTTTATTAAAGATCATGTTGAAAAAGGAACAATTGAACTTTTCTTTGTAAAGACTGATTATCAACTTGCCGATTTGTTCACCAAACCCTTAGATGAAAAGCGGTTCAACTTTCTTGTCTCTAAGCTTGGTATGCTAAATCTTAAGATATAATCGGTAATTACCTAACAAAGTTTTCTATTGTATACTATTTCATCATTTCTTCATTTTTAACTCTGATTGATATCTGTCATTCTATCAAAATGTTTATGATCCAAGGGGGAGAATGAGAAGAAATTGACATCTGGTCAATATTACTTCGAGGAGGAGCTCATAAAATGTTGCATGTACCTTTTAATGCCAATTTTTTTTGTTATGCAAGATTTTAGGGGGAGCACTTCAAATCAAAAAGGGAGTTCGGACATGACTTCTGATTATTTCAGATCAGGACTCATACTTTAAAAAGTTTTACTGCTTTTTGTATTTTCAATATAAGTGAATATTTATTACTTTGACTTGACATTAGACTTTTGCAGAATTTTTGAGAGAAGCTTATAAGTTCATATTTCTATGACTTAACGCTTAGCTTCATGAGATGGGAGATCATACGTAAAGGTATAATTCTATATTTTCATCTCACATATGGTTGAAAGAAGGACAACTTTCAATCATCGAAAACATTGTTTTTAATGTTCAAACCACTTCCCCATTTTTCCACAGATTTTATATTTTGGGAGTGTATTTTTAAATGTTTTCATGATCAATATTGTGCTTTAACTGAAATAGTTAAACCAATCTGAGCGTCACATGCATCTAGGAAAACAAGGAATCATTGTGCTAGGAAATAACACAACTTCTATGGAATCACCTTAACCAGTGATTTCTACCCAAGAAGTTAATCCTTAGTGATTGAGTGTGCAAATAGAAAAGGAATGAGTGTGATTAGAGAAAGCAAAAAGTTTAAAAGAAAGAGCGTGTGAGAACAGAGTTAAAAGAATATCAAAACTCTGCACCAACTTTTTCTGAGCCGGGTAGCCACCATTCTAGTGATTCACAATTCTTTGGTGATCATTATTGAAACAGGCAAATAACCCATGCCAACTCTTGATCAAACCTCACCATCTACTCATTTTCTTCTCAACAAGAAAGTGTTTCACCTTTTCAAAAGGGGATGCAGCACATATGCTATTTGATTTTCATTCGGAAAATCTAGATATTGAAAATAAGGAAGTATGCCCCACCTTCGCACTTCAATCATGCACATTGAGTCTTTGTTTAACTTACTATTGTCTTAGTGGTTTACACAATTTTGAGCCAACAAGCAATCATCTGTGCTTAATTCTTTCAACACAAGCACGAACACACAAGGATTTAGTTTCTTTGTCATAACGTTTATAGAAATTACCTTTGTGGTGTTTCGATGATTAAATGGAAGCCCTGGGGGAGTCAACATCAAACAGCTCCTTTCCAAAGTGTATTCGTTACACACAGTGACTTAGTGTTACTGACAGGCATTCTAACTGATTCATTAGTTGATTCAGGTGTTACACATCTAATTTGTCTGGATTTGCAAAGATCTGGATGAATCTCTTATGAATTGACGAATCAGGGGATCTAACCGTCAGATTGACATTTCTTACCACAAATTTTGATGAAGTCGTTGCACTTAATGTTGGGATTTTATGTTCAAGAACATGGGTTTCAAATAATAATAAAAAAAAATAAAAACCTTAAAACGATTTTAGGCAACGGAAGCAAAAACAAAAAACTTGAACATAAGCATAAAACCATTTTATTCCCACCAAAGATCTTGTTACATGCAATGAAAAGATAAAACATAAAAGGAAGTTTAGATTTACAACCTTTGAAGACTTTGAATCCTCACGGGAGGTTGATCGTTGATGAAGATGGTAGAACCCAAAAAGAGCTCCTCTATCGGTATCCACCAACAAGCTCCAACACTTCGTAGAATGCTAGTTCCTTTTCTTGAATGATGCAAAAGAGAGTTCTTTGAATCAAATCTTCAAGAGATTTTAAGAAGAAAGAATTCCAAAAACACTACCACAATGGTGGTTTTCGAAAAAACAAGAAACACTACTAGAAAAATTGAAATTTCCGACGGACAAAAACCGTCGGTAAATAGATCCGTCGGTATTCCGTCGGTAAAAATCCCCATCCGTCGGTAAAATAAAATTTACCGACGGATTACCGACGGAACATTTACCATTTTAATTTTCATTTATTTTTATTATATATTCCGTCGGTAATCCGTCGGTAAATAATTAAATTTTTATTATTTTTTTTAAATTAAAAATCCGTCGGTAATCCGTCGGTAATTACCGACGGATTACTGACGGAACATTTAATATTTTAATTATCATTTATTTTTATTAAATGTTACGTCGGTAATCCGTCGGTAAATAATTAAAATTTTATTATTTTTTTAAACTAAAAATCTGTCGGTAATCCGTCGGTAAATACCGACGGATTACCGACGGAACATTTAATATTTTAATTTTCATTTATTTTTATTATATATTCCGTCGGTAATCCGTCGGTAAATAATTAAATTTTTATTATTTTTTGTAAATTAAAAATACCGACGGATTACCGACGGAACATTTAATATTTTAATTATCATTTATTTTTATTAAATGTTCCGTCGGTAATCCGTCGGTAAATAATTAAAATTTTATTATTTTTTTAAAACTAAAAATCCGTCGGTTGGTCTTTAATGGATCCGGTTCGGCTTTTAACGTACCCAGTGGGGATTTAAATGGGTACAATTGATCTTTAGTTGTCTAATTGACCCGAATACACAACACATTCATCTATGAAGTCGATACGTGTAAATAAACACATAATAAGTCATCACTTGTATGTTTGGGCCTTAATAAGTCAACAACGATCATAATGGACTTTGATGGGTTCAATTGAGATTTGATGGATTATATTAATCTTAAATCAGTTCAATTGGGCTTTAATGGGTTAACATACCCCGTTGAGCTTTAATGGATCCAGTTGGGTTTTAACGTACCCCGTTGGGCTTTAACGGATCCGATTGGGCTTTAACGTTCCCAGTTAGGCATGTATGTATGTGTGTATACATATGTAGTTGCTTATATGTATACAATACATACTCTACATACATATGTTTGTATATGTCATACATGTCTAGCTATATGATGTATATATGTGTTGTATGCATGTGTACGCATTATTGGATCTATCGAGGTTTAAAGGGTTCTATTGGGCTTTAAAGGCTTTTCATTGGGCCTTAATGGATTTATTGGGCTTTAAAGGGTTTCATTGGGCCTTAATGAATCTACCGACCTTTAAAGGGGTTCTATTGGGCTTTAAAGAGTTTCATTAGGCCTTAATGGATCTATCAGGGTTTAAAGAGTTCTATTGGGCTTTGAAGGGTTTCATTGGGTCATAATAGATCTATAAGGGTTTAAGGGGTTCTAATAGGCTTTAAAGAGTTTCATTAAAATTTGTTAAAGGGTTCTATTGTGCTTAGTGTCCCTTAGTGGATCTATCAGGGTTTTGAAGGGTTCTTTTGGGTTTTGAAGGGTTTCATTGGGCCTTAATGGATTTATCGGCTTTAAAGGGTTCTATTGGGCTTCAAATTGTTTAATTGGACCTTAATGAATCCATCAGGATTTAAATGGTTCTATTGGACTTTAAATGGTTTAATTGGGCCTTAATGGATCTATCAGGCTTTAAGGGATTATAGCGGGGTTTAAAGGCGTTTATTGGGCTTCAAATGATTTCATTGGGCCTTATGGATCTATCGAGCTTTAAAGGGTTCATTGGGCCTTAATGGATCTATCAGGGTTTAAAGGGTTCTATTGGGCTTTAAAATGTTTCATTGGGCCTTAATGGATCTATTTGGCTTTAATTAATTCTACTGAACTTTAATAGTCTTTAAAGGGTTATAATGGGCTTTAATTAATTATACTGGACTTTAATTGATTCTATTGAGTTTTAAATGGTTATATTGGCTTTAATGGATATATCTTAGGCTTTAAAGTGGTCCATTAGACTTTAAAGGGTTCTATAGCCCATAAAGGCCTACTGAAGTTCTTAAGCGTCACTGAGTCAAATATGACCCACCAAAATTTTATTTTACGGTTTATTATCTATACTATATTATAAAAGAGACATAAAAAAACTCTTAATTACAATATTTTAAGCATAAAATACAACTAATTAAAGTCAATTACTTATTTTACAATTTCATAATGCCTTGGTACAACTTATCCAAGCACAATATCTCACATGAACATCTATTTGTGGAATTGACTCGTTTATTAATATAAATATTTATTTTTTATATTTAATGGATTTGATCAATATTTTCTACTATATCAATATCTAAATATTATAAAATATAGTCCATTTACAATCATTCAGTAAAATACGACCCCTAAATATGTAAAATTAATATTTAAAACTTAATTTAATTTATTCAATTTTTTCCTTTCCCCCTAAAATTTTATTATATCTCACTCCCCCCCCCCCCCCAATTATTTCATATTTCCCTCCCCCTCTTTTCACCCTAAAATCTAAATCCCCTTTGCCCCTCTTTTTTTTTAACCTAATCGCACTAAGTAAAACAGGGAGAACTCTTTCTCTTCTGTGGATCTCTCATGCCGAACGAGAAGAACATGCCGGACTTGCCTCACCTGGAAATCGTGTCCTCTCATCTGGTTCATTCTCGATTCCTCTCCATCTCTCCCTGTTTGTAACTTTGTTACCTGTGGTTTGCGGTATGAAATTGCAAAATCGGGAACAAAATAGAGAGAAACCAATTTCAGATCTTGGTTTTTCTCTCCATCTACGTTGGGTTCGACTTAGGTTTTTTCTTGGTTTTTCATATCTTGGGTTTATTTCAATCGTTGGGTACACCGAGTTCAAAAAAAACAAAAGAGAGAACGAAGGTCATTGTTGTTTCTTCTCATATTCCCTTCTTCAAAAAAACCAGAGAGAAAATGGGTCAAGAATCCTTCATTTACAGTTTCGTAGCTCGAGGCACCATGGTTTTAGCTGAGTACACCGAGTTCACCGATAATATATATGGGTCGAGGCACCATTTACAGCTTCGTAGCTGGAGGCACCATTTACACCTAAGATATATATATATATATATAGCTTCGTAGCTCGAGGCATGATGGGTCAAGAAAATGGGTCAATAAATCTTCATTATTTAATTTGTTTCCAGACCACAGGAAAACAAAGATAATATAAATAAGTAAGTTGTTAGACTTTCCCTTTATACAACTGTCTTTTTTGATTTATTGCATACCTCATCTCCATCTGCAGAAGTGTATGCATTATATTTTACACATTACACCAATGTAATTTTCATGTTGTTAGTCCAACCGGTTCAACCGGGTGGTTGACCCAGTTTCAAGAAATTCAATGTAATTTTCATTTTCCTACATATATATATAACCAAGAATTTGATGTCCACAAGTTAAAACATTAAAAATACACATAATAAGAAGTTTTACATTAATGAATACATTGAGCTACCATTTGAAGTAGGCTATATGCACTTGTGCATATAGGTGGGTTGGTTGGTGATATCGCCCATTCTAGTGTCTCTTTCTTGACATTTTACTTCTTTTTAAACCCACCAACTCTCTCTCTATTTCTCTCTTTGTGTGTTGTATGTTGTAGGTGAAGAAAACAGAGTGTGTGTGTAAGTTACTACAGAGAGTGAAAAAATGGAATCGATTGAAACTTACAGATTGATGAATGATGTCAGTACACATACGGAGACCTTGAAGGTAACTGAATTGTCTCGGCTCTGGTATCCAATTTGAATATTATTCTGCATTTGTTTGTCTAATAAAAATAACAATTTTGTTAATATAGAATTTGGAGAAACAATCCAGCAAGAACATAACTTGTTTAGTGAAGGTGTGTTTTCTTTGAATTCTTTTAACCCTTATTAAGCAGCTTTTTTGCTATTATCTTGGCTTGTCTCTTCACAAGGAATTTGTCTTGTAGGATCAACAAAAAGAGAATGATGTCAAAGATGCCTTGTCACTTGAAGGAAGGAGTATTGAGGATAAACCACTGTATGGCAATCTCTCTGGTTTTGATAGTTTCATTATGTTTCTGAACAGTTGTATATTTTTTCCGTAAACTCTTAGCCAAAAGCTCATATATAAATTAAAATTTTGCAACTATACCATGTTCTTGTTCTGTTTATTACTAAAACCTAAAGGTGTTCTTGCTAATTGATTTTTTTCCCTGTTTTTTTATGTTAACTATTATGTGCCCTTTTATTCAAATATTTGAGGAGTTTGCATCAGTTATTATTATTTTTGTTCTGTTTGTATATCCTTACCATTAGGATATTCTTGTGAGATGTTCTAATGGTTAATGAACCCTCTCCTTTTGTTTATCCTTGTTTTCATTCAATATGTTCTGTCTTGTGAATGTGCCTGTTAATATGCAATATCACACAATGGTCTATTTCACCATTGAGATTATTTAGTTAAGAAAAAGTAGTGACTAACAATCACCTATTTTCTTATCCCCTTTCTTTTTTTGCTTTCGGCTATTACCGGTTGGCAACGTGGTAGATTTCACTCTCTTTTTAGGACGACATATAACTTTTGATTAATATACGATCACCCTAGTATATGTTTCTCCATCTTTGATTTTGAAAGTTATGTAGTTAACACTCATCAATTTCTTTGCAGGTTAGCAACAAACAAGCATGCAGATGGATAAATGTTTGTACATTATTGGAACTTGTATCTCGTTTAAGTGGAGATGGAATTAGAGGCTTGGTTTTTTTGTCGAGGATTTTGAGAACAAAGGTGAATGGGGTAGATTCATAATTCAATTGAATTTATAATTTTATTTTGTTTGTATTTTAGAATTAAAGTTTTACCTTCCGCCACAGTGCGATATATATAATTCAATGATCTCGGATTTGGGATGATATTGTATTAAATTAATGACTTTTGCACAGGAATTACCAATGTTTTTTAATAGGTTTTTATACAGATTTTCTGTATTTTTAATTATTTTTTTTAAATTAAAATAACAATTACCGACGGAAAAACCGTCGGTAATGTTTAAATAATATAATCTAATATTTGAAAAAAATTAATTTTAATTTAATAAGTCCGTCGGTAATCCGTCGGTAAAATAAGGCAGTCGGTAATCCGTCGGTAAAATAAGTCCGTCGGTAATCCGTCGGTAAAATAAGTCCGTCGGTAAATAACGTTCCGTCGGTGATCCGTCGGTAAAATCAAGCCATCGGTAATCCGTCGTTAATCCGTCGGTAAAATCCGTCGGTAATCCGTCGGTAAATCAGTTTCCTACGAGCTAATTTCCGACGCTGATTACCGACGGATTACCGACGGATTTAACCGTTTACCGACGGATTACCGACGGTTTTGGCCGTCGGAAATTTCAGTTTTTTTTGTAGTGAAAGAGGGAGAGAAGAGAGAGAATTTTTAAGTCTTCCACTTTTCAAATTTATTTTTTTCCCTAAATCAAACAAGACACATCTCTCTTCTTAAAACAACCATCACATGGTCACCTCCAAAATGTCCAATAGGAATGGACCATAAAATGGTCCAATAAAAAGGAAGTTTGCCATGCAATATTTTCCTTTTACACCTTCTAGTTTGAATTAGTTAAAATCACTATTTTAACAATTTAAACTTTATTATAAAGGTCCCTCCTTTTTATTTCTAGTTACGTATGAACCCATCATATATTTAATAAACTAGAATCTTGTAGTTGCATCTTATATTATGAATCATATTCAATAATATTTTCAAGAAACTATTAATATTTATCAAGAATCAAAATTCTTATAAATATTAATTTGGTGTCTACTTGTTTTTTGGTGTGACCCTATAGGATCATAAATTACCGGTAATAATATTTTATAATCATTCTTGAGCATATAGAACCAACAATCTCCCACTTGCTCAAGATTGTATTATAGAATAATATAGACAGTGGTGGACGTCTAGCAACATCTCACTGCCCCCAGCAACGTATGATTGTATTTGCCATTCATCAACATCCAATTCCCACAAGCTCAAAACTTTAATTGATGTATAAGGTGTGGTATCAGTTATCCCTTTGTCCGGACATCATGTTGAACATGAGACATGGATCGCTATCATTCTCATATGTCATTCAACTTTTGGTAAGGCGCCTTAGATGTCTCACTCTTAAACCATTTAGAGGAACAAATCCCATTTTGACTACATACGCCTCTTATGCAGTTCATACTATACCCAATGATGGCCTTTATAGCTGCCTATTATTTCAAGATCAGCGGTTAACCATATCAAAGCACAGTACTCCCTACACTCAAGTCCCCAATATGCATCTCAGGTCAAAGGATAAAAAGATATTACCTTTATTCAAGTGTCACTCTTGACGACGATCCATGGAGTGATTTTGAAGCGGGTCAAGTCCAGTACTTGTTCCCTAGCAATTACCTATGAACTTGGTTGCAACACTTTGCCACTTTTACCCTTAAAAGTCAACCAATCCAATTCATATTAGTCTTACTTCATAGTTGTTCCCACAACTATGATCGACTATGGACATTTAGAATAACTGGTTTATTCAAGGATTAAACATGCTAATATAAAACACAACGAGTATGAAAGGATCATATCCTGTGTATCTATCTAAATACTATACTTGTTGTTTAACCTGTTCTAATATACTAAATCCAAATCAATTTCCATTACTAGAATAACGAAGTCCTATAGCTCAAACATGACCCTTCAAGCTTAGCTTATGAAAAGGAGCTTCGTGAATGGGTCATCTAAAAATTTGATTTGTGTGAACTTTGTGAATACTAACATCTTCATCTCTAACTTTGTTCCGAACATAGTTAAAAGTTTGGAGTAGATGCTTGGTACTCTGATGTGACATAGTGTCCTTTAGCTTGCGTTATGGCACCCATATTTTCACAAAAGATTTCTAAGTGATCCTGAATGGGAGGCATCAACCTAGATTTTCAATGAACTCTTTCATCCAAAACATCTTTTCTTTTACAGCTTCTAAAGCCGCAATGTATTCTTATTCTGTATTATGAACTTTATTTTCGCTTGGAACCCTTTCCAACGATCTTCTTCTTTATTAATAATAAAAACATACCGCTTTTATGGTTGAGAACCTTTCTTAAGATCTATGGAATCTATCATCATATGTAACCTTTTACTATGATCTTCTTCCAACTCATAATTAAGGAACACTTTTTTGGTTCTTCGTAAGTACCTTAGAATGTTCTTTATTGTCATCTAATGACCTTCCCTCGTATGTCGTTGGTTTTTTCTTCTAATGCTCTAAAGTGTTATGACATACTCGGTCTTGTGCATATCTGGTATTTATGATGGATCTAATTGTCGTAGCATATGGAATACCGATCATTTTATCTAACTCAACCTTTGTGCTAGAATATTGAGACATGCTCAAAATGATGTCATATAATCATTGCAAGAAACTACCTCTAGTGCCTTGCATCTTGAACCTTTCAAGATCTTGTCAATTTAAGTACTTTGACTTAAACCTATAAGTCATATTGATCTATCTCTATAGATTTTTATTCCAAGAACATAATTAGCCTTTCCTAAGTCTTTCATTACGGAAATATTGTCCGAGCAAAGACATGATGTCTTGCTAAGTCGAAAAATTAATTTTTGAATACTGGTATGTCTTCCACATACAATATTAGGAATTTTATTGCGCTCCCACTAGCCTTTTAGTAAATGCATGAGTCTTTTTTATTTTGGTGAAATCAAAAACTTTTGATTTTCTCGTCAAAATGAAGATTCTAGCTTTAAGATGCTTATACTGATCCATGAGTGGATTGCATATTGGTGTTCATGACTCTAAGTCACTTATCAGATTCAGAATCTGACATAGCACTTTAGTAGTTGATAGGCTTACAAGAATCCTATCATACATCATCCTTCATTAGTCATAAGAAAACGATATTTCTCGGACTTCTGAATGATTCTACTAGATTTGTGAA
Source organism: Arctium lappa (assembly GCA_023525745.1). Classification (NCBI taxonomy): domain Eukaryota; kingdom Viridiplantae; phylum Streptophyta; class Magnoliopsida; order Asterales; family Asteraceae; genus Arctium; species Arctium lappa. The sequence goes on along the minus strand of CM042059.1, from coordinate 55,180,100 downwards.
CACATTATGCTTTACTAAGTTTCTGATCAATCAAATTGTTCAGTTTCAACAACATTTGTTTGATAACTAGTGCCAACCAATAAGTGCATTAGGTTATGAGGTTCTTGAATTTCTTCAATTCCTTAAACCTACAATTTGCCTTGCCCATTTAAAAACTTGTTTCCAAGAACTCGGGGTTCAAATAATAAACAAATTTTATTATTTATGGGATTGTAGAATCTGTATTCTAAAACAATTTTTAGTATATTCTACAATACATGCATTTAGTAGATTTTAGGTCGAGTTTGGTTGAAGCTTATTGTCTTACATGAGCTTCATAAACCCACACCTTCAATTAAGATTAAGGATGAAAACTTTCATACGAAATCTTATAAGATGTCTTGTCTACCTCTTGGTTGGTGTCAAAATTAAAATACGATTTACAGTAAATAAGGTAGAACTCGGAATTTATATAGGAATAGTACTTCTACTCATCATAGAGCGAACCATATTTAATAAGATTTGGTTCATCCTTTCGAACATACCATAATGAAGTGGTGTTCCGGATGGACTAAATTGTGAAACTATCCCATAATTTCTAAGATGATCCAAGAGTTTTTGTTTAGTTACTTTCTTTCTATATCAGAAAAGACTTTGATGGTCCTATTGAGCTATTTTCTTTAACTTCACTTTGAAGCAACTTGAATCATATCAAATGCTTCATGCTCCTAACTTCAACGTTTGAAATCGTTAATGAAAATATTGTATCATCTATCACCATATCTAGACAAGGTTTTAAAAGACCACATACATCAACATGTATCAATCTTAACCAAAAACTTTTCTCTTTTACTACAACAATTATAGAGAAGAGCTATATTCAACTTATCAAGACTCGCATATATCAAATGAAACATCCTCATTTGCCTTCAAAATACCACACTTTTGAAGTTGGGATATGCGTTTAATGTTTGTATGACTAAGTTGATTATGTCATAGATTTGATTCAAATCTCATTTGAGTCCTATGGTGTTTACGTTATATAGAACTATGTTTAAGAAAGCAATTGAGATTCACTTTATTATTCAAAATTTGACACATGAAAAGTGTCATGAATAGCACTTAACTCTTGAGGTAGACTCAGCTTATAGGCTACCGGTCCAATTCTCTCCAGAATCTCAAACGGACCAATATATCTTGGACTTAGCTTACCTTTTTTCCCGAATCTGATCATTCCCTTCCATGGTGATACTTTCAGAAGAACTTTATCACCTTTTTGAAATTCTAAAGGTCTTCTGCGATTATCAGCGTAACTTTTCTGACGATCTCTCGCAGCTTTGAGTCTGTCCTGAATAGTTGATATTTTAACCGTGGTTTCTTGTATAATGTCAGGCCCAATCAGTTGACTATCGCCAATTTCCACCCAACTGAGTGGAGATCTACACTTACGTCCATAGAGGGCTTCGTACGGCGCACATTGAATGCTGGTGTGATAGCTGTTATTGTAAGAGAATTCAACTAACGGCATATGCTTATCCCAGCTTCCTCCGAAATCTATAGCACAAGCGCGTAACATATCTTCCATCGATTTAAAGAAATGTCTGATAGACAAATCAATGATTGTGTCCCCAGATGAAGTAAAAGTTGATGGGCGCCTGTGTTTTTGAGAGGAACCTATCGAGATTCTTGATCGTGAAACTAAACGTCTTAGGCACTGTAAAATTCCAATTTTAAAGGTCCGTTGGAATTCACATCATGGACCTGAATATACTTGGGAAATAGAAGATTTCATGAAACGCAAGTATCCTCAATTGTTTAATGAAAAGCCTGTCCAGAAATAACAGTTATAAATTTCGGGACGAAATTTTTCGAAGAAGGGGAGACTGTGACACCTGTCAAATTCTGAATATTAAGATTAGCACCCTTAGATTATATTATAAGTTTTGTCACTATTAAAAGCTTTTAAGATAAAAGTTTCCCGAAAAATTTAGAAGTTGCGTTAAAAACCCGGAACAGTTCCGCATTTGACCGCCACTGTTCAGAAATGCCAAAATAAATGAATAAAAGTCCAAAATCCATAAACTATAAAAATCAGTATGTTAATTTGTCTTGCATTGCTAAATTTTCAAATTTGACATTTATTTAGCAAATACTGAGAATCGGGTATTTCGGTTCTCAATTATATCTGATATTTTATAAATTAGACTAGTAATTTAATTAATAATATTAAATTAAATTTTTTTTATGATGATGAGTCATTTAGGACACTTGTCTTAATTGTATCATATTCTAATTATTTTATTTATTTATTAAAAACAAATTAAAAACAAGATTCACTCTCATTTTTCAATTTCAACTTTTCACCTCCTCTCTCCCTCCTCCCTCTTGTTCGGCCGAAGAACACACCACCACCACCACCATCACCATTTCATTTTTTTTACTCAAAATCAAAATACAATCAAGAATCCATCAACAAATTGAAGATAGAATCAAGTTTCCTTCTCAAATCTTCAAGGTAATCTCAAAAACTACATTTTTCTTATGCATGTTTTCATTTTCGAATTTTGGGTTTGAGGAGTAAAAATTTACATCTAAATGTTGTATAAATTGGGTTTTTGATGATGAGATGGATTACATTTGATGTATATAGTATCATAAAATGAGTTTTTGATTCTTGTTTTCAAAGAAAAATTTGTTTATTATCAAATTTGGGGTTCTTGATCATAATGTTGAATTATGTAAGTAGAGTATCATGAACCACAAAATTTTGGTGTTATTGAACTTATAGCTATGTTGTTACAATGAAAATTTAGTATAAAAATACTCTTAAGATGGAATTTCCCAAATTCCACATGATTAAGAGCTTATTAGTGATGATAATATCACTTAAATGGGTATATTGTACATGCATGCATTTGGATGAGTATTTTGGTTGCAATGAATCCATGATGCATAAGTTAGTTTATCATGTAATGAAGAGTGAAGACATGGTTTATAATCAAAAACCATGTCTAATGATCATCATTTTTGGTTTAAAATAGTATTTTCTTCATTTTGCATTTAATAGTGTCACGGGGTCTTAACATTTAATACTCAACACATCAGTTGCATACTTATCATATAGCTTATAATTCCGAACGCTTTTAACAAGCCTTATAAATTGCCAATTCGCAATACTTTCACACAATTCTCATGAATCTTTATATACGCAATTAAAGCATCCTTTTCACCCCAAAATCAGTTAAAACGATAAAAGTGGGGCTGTGAATACTCACTTACGAATGGAACGAATGAAACTTTACTTTAAAACTTATGGAATTTGCCACGCCCTTAGTTTCCCTATACAAGAGTTGCCATAGAGAAACACATTAATGCCCTATTCCGATGTCCAACCAATATGTCTAATTGTCCCATGTAATGCCATTATATAAATTCCTTAGTCCATATCCATTTTTAAACTACACAAAGTTCCAAAATACAATAAAATAAAATTTAGACTTAAGAAGATTACCTTTCTGGATTCAGCATATGCTGTCCAGAACGTTATTCGATAAAATCAACACGGAAGCTTAACTTCCCAAGAGAATTATTTAATCACAAATTTTTTGATGATACTATAATATGTTTAGAGTAAATCTGCATATTTTTATAATTTTTGAATAACTTTTGATACCTCAAATAATTTTTACAAAACAGAGTGTCACTGATTTTCGGATCAGTGACATACCTCACTTGTAACAGACTTTTGGGGTATCAATTCTAAAATGAAGAAAATACTATTTTAAACCAAAAATGATGATCATTAGACATGGTTTTTGATTATAAACCATGTCTTCACTCTTCATTACATGATAAACTAACATATGCATCATGGATTCATGGCAACCAAAATACTCATCCAAATGCATGCATGTACAATATACCCATTTAAGTGATATTATCATCACTAATAAGCTCTTAATCATGTGGAATCTGGGAAATCCCATCTTAAGAGTATTTTTATACTAAATTTTCATTGTAACAACATAGCTATAAGTTCAATAACACCAAAATTTTGTGGTTCATGATACTCTACTTACAAAATTCAACATTATGATCAAAAACCCCAAATTTGATAATAAACAAATTTTTCTTTGAAAACAAGAATCAAAAACTCATTTTATGATACTATATACATCAAATGTAATCCATCTCATCATCAAAAATCCAATTTATACAACACTTAGATGTAAATTTTTTACTCCTCAAACCCAAAATTCGAAAATGAGAACATGCATAAGAAAAATGTAGTTTTTGAGATTACCTTGAAGATTTGAGAAGGAAACTTGATTCTAACTTCAAATTGTTGATGGTTTCTTGCTTGGATTTTGATTTTTAACAAAGAAAAAAAATGGAATGGTGGTGGTGATGGTAGCTTCTTCGGCCGAACAAAGAGAGGAGAGGGAAGAGGGAGTTGAAGAGTTGAAATTGAAAAATGAGAGTGAATCCTGTTTTTAATTTGTTTTTAATTTGTTTTTAATAAATAAAATAATTAGAATATATTACAATTAAGACAAGTGTCCTAAATGACTCATCATCATAAAAAAAAAATTAATTTAATATTATTAATTAAATTACTAGTCTAATTTATAAAATATCAGATATAATTGAGAACCAAAATACCCGATTCTCAATATTTGCTAAATAAATGTCAAATTTGAAAATTTTGTAATGCAAGAGAAATTAACATACTGATTTTTATAGTTTAAGGATTTTGGACTTTTATTCACTTATTTGGCATTTCTGGACAGTGACGGTCAAATGCGGAACTGTTCCGGGTTTTTAACGCAACTTCTAAATTTTTCGGGAACTTTTATCTTAAAGGATTTTAATAAAAATCTAGAAGTGACAAAACTTATAATATAATCTAAGGGTGCTAACCTTAATATTCAGAATTTGACAGGTGTCACAGTCTCCCCTTCTTCGAAAAATTTCGTCACGAAATTTATAACTGTTATTTCTGGACAGGCTTTTCATTAAACAATTGAGGATACTTGCGTTTCATGAAATCTTCTATTTCCCAAGTATATTCAGGTCCATGACGTGAATTCCAACGGACCTTTAAAATTGGAATTTTACTGTGCCTAAGACGTTTAGTTTCACGATCAAGAATCCCGATAGGTTCCTCTCTAAAACACAGGCGCCCATCAACTTTTACTTCATCTGGGGACACAATCATTGATTTGTCTATCATACATTTCTTTAAATTTGACACATGAAAAGTGTCATTTATAACACTTAACTCTTTATCACCCGTACTTACCATTGATATAAGTCCATTTAAAATCTGATCACTTGAATTCATTACAGAAGAAATGGCAAAGATCACATGTTTCAAGAATCACGTCTACTCTTCAAAAAGGGGAGATTATTAGATTGAAGACATGCTGATTTCAGAGCTAGAGAAAAGAGATTGCATCTTCTGAGCTGAACAAGAAGACTGAATTGGATAAATCTTTTTATTATATGATCTTGATCCAAAGGGGGAGATTGTTAGACCACAGTCTCATTGGATTCAAGATCATCCAATCTGAAGATCGTAATCTGAAGCTAAAGCCGGAACGTCGACTCTCGATATAAAAGTCTATGTCTATTTGTAATAAATGTCAATGTAATTGTTTTAGTTTACTTAGATTTAATATCTAAGTTATAATATTGTAATAGTTAGATAAAGTTATTAGTTAGCTTTATTAGTTATTAGTTAGTTTCTAGTTTATATTAGATTTAATATCTAGATCAATTATCTAGATATTAACTTAGATTGTGTGTTCAACACACTTGGTAGATTAAGTGTATCTCTAGTCTCTCAAGATCAGATCAAGAATCACTAATACAAACACACACATCAAGGTGAAAAAGAGAGAAAACATAGAGAACACAAAGCAAAGCTTAATCGATCAACCTTGTAATCGTTATTTTATATATCAAACAGGTTGGTAATCTTATTGTGTTGTTTCTAAGAACTTGTTATAAAGTATTGTTGGACCGACAATAGTGACTAGCGAGTTTTAATACTTAGCGAGTTTACTTGATCTGCGAGTTTCAGAGTTGAATTTTTTTTTCAAGTGCTGATCCAAGTTTGACTTTCAGTCAACTTTTCTGAATTGTTTGGGAACGATCATTTTATTCAAGCATTTCTTTCTAGAGAAAAATATGTTAGAAAAATTTTCATTCAAGAGGAGGGGGACATATTTTGATAGTGGTCATAATTTTCTGATTTTTGACGATCATTTTTTTAAGCTAACTTTTTTATTCAAGATGCCAACTACAGATGAAAGAGGAAATACATTACTTTCAGCTAGAGATATGACTGTATTGTACATGCCTGAGATACCGAAATTAGAAGCAGAAAGAGACAATCTGAAAAATCAGAATTCAAAGCTTCAAAAGCAGAGTCAGGAGTTGAAATTAAATTTGTCAAATTTTGATAAAACTCCTGTTTGTGCAAAATGTACTAATATTGTTAAATCTAATATTGCAGGTATCATCAGTGCAAAAGAGGAAGAAATTAGAGAGAAAGAGAAAGAGAAAGAGAAAATGATTTCTTTAAAAGAAAACACTGTTAAAACATATGAAAAAGAAATCAAACTTAAAGAGAAAAAGATAGCGAATCTTCAAAGCCAACTAAAGACGACTGAACAGAAGTCATCTTAGCTGAAAGATGAATCAGTCAAGCTTCAAAACAAGTTAAAGGCTTTTGAAGATCAAATATATGCTTTGGAGAAAAAGAATGTTGAACTGAAAACAAGTCTCCAAGCAGAAAAAGACAAATCAAATGTGAAGACATCTTCTACCCAACAGTCATCTGAAATTTCCAAGAAAACTTTACAAGAGAAGAAAGATCTTGAGCTGAGATGCATTAAACTTTCCAAGCAAGTGTCTGATTTTGAAGAGATAATCATTACTGAAAGAGACACATTTGCTAAGGAAAGAAAAGTTTTGAAGATAAAAACACTGAATTTCCAAAGCAAAATTCTACTTTACAAGACTTGCTAGAAAAGGAAAGAAATATTTTCAAAGAAAAGAAACAGTCTTTTGAGCAAGAAAAGAAATTATTTGAAAGGAAAATTGTTGGGATTTTCAAAGATATTTCTGAGAAAAACAAGAACTTGGAAATAGATTTTGAACAAGAACGTTCATATTTTGAATCTGAAATATCTAAGCTCACATCCAAATTATCTGTTCTATCATCAGATATTCTTAAAGAACAGAAGGCTAGATCTGATTTGAAAAAGAAGTTTGACACACTTATTTCTAAAAGAAATATTTTATCTGAAAAGATAAAGAACTTAGAAGCTGCAAACGTCAATTTATCAGAAAAGATTTCAGCTGATGTGATTAATCAATCACTTGTTGATCTTTCAACAGAATCAGTCTGTTCTTTCAAAACAGCTTCAAGTTCTATTCTTGACAAAAATGTTTTCAAAAAGAAAAGTGTCAAACCTAAAATTGTCAAATCAAGTCAGATTCGACCATCAAATCTATTTTATGATAAATCTGTTGATGATTCACCAAATTTTTATATAAAATCTCTTGGAAAGCAATCGAAGAAAAATCAGATGGTCTGGAGAGTGAAGAGTTCTTCAGATGATGAGCAGATGAAGGACAAAGCATTCAATTCCACATCCAAAGTCAAAAAGAACAGAACACATAAAGGTAAATCTTTTGGTAATTCTGATATGTTTTACCGGACTAATCATTTGATCAGGATTGCTCAGAAGAAAATCTGTTGTTCTTACTGTGGAGAGAATGACTTCGTTCAGAAAGAAAATGCTCACAACTGGTACGGTTCTTATAGAATAACTTCTCATAATTCTGGTTTTAAAAGATATACATCTAATGAGAAGTGGATTTCTAAATCTAACATACTAGGACCCAAATACCAGTGGGTACCAAAACCTGTTAAATATGTTTCCCAGGTACTACAGGTTTAGGGGGAGCAAGATGATTGACTTCTGAGTAAATCAACTCAGGACTCGGACTTCAAAGTCAAAGAGTATGGCTTTTGAACAAAACAATTCAAACCCCGAATTTTAATGTAAAGATAGTGGCTTCTGATCACATGACAGATCAGGACCTGTTATTCAATGTTTAGACATGGATATTTTGCAAATATCCACGGGGAGCTTAATAGACCTAAATCATTATATAATGATTTGAGGGGGAGCTTAAATGTAAGTATCTTCTAATCTTACATCTCTGATTGTTTGAAAGACGAACAACTTTCAAGCATGAAAAACGTGTTCTTAAATGTTCAAACCACTTCTCTATTCTCAAAAGATTTCATGAATTTAGAAGTTTGTTTTTAAATGTTTTTCAAAATTGAGCGTTAATGTTTAACTGACCATGTGTTTCCAAAGATCAATACTTGCGTATTATCTTTTCTATATATTGTAAAGTATTCATACACACCGGTTCAGTACTTCATTTACCATATCTAAACGAACAAATTTTTCGATTGTAATACTCCCGTTTGCAATTCACTGTTGCTGAGCATCAATCATCATTTCTAATCTTGTGCTTTCATTGCAAAATTGTTTATCTTTGTTCATATAAACAAAATATCCAATTTTTTGATACCCTAACCATTTCATTTTGATCTGATTGATACATTGTCAGATTCTCAAAAGAATTCTCTTGATTTCATTTCATTCATTCAATATCTTTGTTTTGAGAGATGTTCATTGTTCAATTGCTCAAATCTCATGAGCATACATTTTGACAATGTTATCATACATTTTGTTCTTAACTGTTCAGTTAAACTGTTGAGCAACTATTCTTTATAGGACTTACATGGGGTTCGTGTGTGAGGTTAAACAGAACTTCCATGGATTCACGTTAACCCGTGTTTCCTACCCCAGAAGTTATCCTTGAGTGATTGAGGGGTAAGGGGTCATAAATCAAGGAGTGGGGGAGATAACTCATCCGGTTGAGTTTTTCTCATTGTGTGGAGCGGAAAAATGTAAATGAGAGTTTGGTTAGAAGTGAGCAAAATGTTAAAAAGAAAGAGGGTGTGAGAACAGAGTTAAAAGAATATCAAAACTCTGCACCAACCACTTTCTGAGTCGGGCAGCCACATCTTCTGATTGGTTCACATTCTTTGGTGACCATCATTGAAAAAGGTAGTGAGCTATGCCAACTCTTGCAATTACCCCACCAGCCACTCGTTTCTTTCTTAACAAAGAAATGTTTCATTTTCTTTGGGGACGCAACATATCTGCTATCTAGTCTTCACTCGGAAGATTTAGATATTGAAAAAGAAGGAAAGTTGCCCCACCTTCGCACCTCTTTCATGCACATTGAGTCCGTGTAATATCTGTTGTTGTCTCAATAGTTTACATAATTTGAGCCTTCTGAAACACAATCATTGTGCTAAATTCTTTCATACACAAGCACGAGCACACAGAAAATATGTTTTTCCGTCAGAACATTCATAGATAAATCTTGTGTTTTTCAATGATTAAATGGAAGTCCTAGGGAGTCATCATCAAATTAGCTCCTTAAATTGTACATTTGTTGTACACAGTAACTCCGTGTTACTGACAGGCACTTCTAACTGTTTCATTTGTTGAATCAGGGTTACCAAGTTCATTATATCTGAATTTCAAAAGATTCGGGTATATACAGTTCATGATTCAAATACTCAGATCAAAGGATGGATTACGTTGAATACAAAGGGGGTGATCAAAGATAATGTTGAAATTGAAGATGTTTTGATGATCATGATGCTCACAATCATCAAAAAGGGGGAGACATCTACAAAGATCAATTTCAAATCAATTTCAAAGCTATAAAGTGATGAAGAAAGTTCAAAGTCAAGATTTGTGGAGATTTCTGAAATTTCAAATCAGTTGAGAAGAAATTATTCTCAAAAGATTTTGAAGACAAAACCAAATTAAGAAGATTCGTGAAAGTTTATTTTTTCGAAGATGGTCAAGGGATCAAAGAGATGAAGATACATGATCAGAGATTCCTCAAAGTTAAAAAATGAATTTTTCAAAGAAGTTTTCAAAGGTTTGTTCAAGTCATGTTGATTTACAAAGATGCAAAGTGCAAAAGACTTTTCAAGATTTTTCAAAGATTGAAAGACTGAAGACTGTTAAAGCTTCAAAGTTCAAAGACGTCAGAATTAAAGATTGAAGAATAAAGTGCTGAAGACGAGTGTCAAATTATTTTTAAATCTTGAATACAAAGGGGGAGAATGTTAGTGCATTAATTGTATCTAAGATTTAATAGGAAAAGTCAAGTCAAGATAAGTCAACAAAGTTAAAGTCTAGTCTAAGTCAATATGACTTTACTTAGTGTGTTTAAGCATGTGGTTTTAGACTTGTGGTATAAATACCTATTGCCTTGATAATCTTGTAACTAGAATCATTGTATTACACTGTTATATCAATACACATCAGATTGCTTTCTCTCACTACTCTCTCTCTAAGAATTTGATATTGTCAAGTATTGAATTGAGAATTGCTTGATTGTATCTGGGAATACAATATCATCTTTCTCATACCAAATACTCATACCTGTTGAGCACATTCTTAGTCTTTTCTAAAGAACATTTCATACTCTGTTTTTCTTTCTCTATCTGAAAATGGCGAACCCAGTCAACTATTTCAGTGCAGGATCTCAATCAAAACCTCCTAAGGGATGAATATCCTCAGTGGAAAATCAGGATGATGCACTTTCCTCAACACAACAAAATCCAAATATGCACCCAAAACTTTGTTTTTGAACTCCGTGCCATTATCAATTTTGATTGATTGAACTGACTGCTTCAAGTTTACTTGTACACCCTTGATAAAAATATATATATTATCAACTCTAGGGCTTCATCCTTAGTTCTGAGAAATTTCACCTAAGTATATCGCAAGTACTCATCAACCATTACAAGAACATGTTTCTTCCCATTAATACTCTGAATTCGCATGGGTCCGCATACATCCATATGAATCAACTGTAGAGGTCTCTTTGTGCTATGTTCAACCTTTGGCTTATAAGAAGCTCTTGTCATCTTCCCCATTTCACAAGCTGCACATAGATGTTCTTTCCAAATTTCAGATATGGCAAACCTTTTACCAACTCTCCCGAAACAAGCTTATTCATATCCTTAAAGTTCAAGTGAGAGAGTCATCTATGCCACAACCAGTTCTGTTGCATAAAAGGTTTAGACATAAGACACACAACATTCTCGGTCTTCAGATTAGACAAGTCAATGGTGTAGAGGTTTGAGCGTCGAGATCCGGCTAAAAGTTCTTTCCCGTCTTCAGTTCGAACACTACATCTCTTAGCCTTAAAGTTAACCTCAAGATTTATATCACATAATCGTCCAATGTTGAATAGGTTGTGTCCTAGTCCTTCAACATAAGATACCTTCCTGATTTTCATGTTATCTTGCACGACGTCACCATAACCCGTAAGCGAAGAAAATTGATCATTGTCGAATTGTATAGTCCCACCATATTTATCAGTGTAGTTGGTGAGTATCTTCTTCCTTACAGTCATGTGTTTTAAACATCCAGAATCTAAGTACCACACAAGACCGATCTGCAAAACAAACTACGCAAATTTAGGTACCCATTAAAAAGTCTTTTGGGTTAGATGATTTGTCAGATTTAGGTACCCATTGAAAAATAGGCCCTTTTCTTTTTGGTTTTCCAAAGACTTTTTCATTAGAATCAGAAACATGATAAGTACCAAACTAATCATTATAAACATGAACATCAACAAAATCATTCATCCACATTTATAACAACAAATTTTATCATGAGCAAGACTGATTAATTGCTTTATGGAATAAACTTTGTAAGTAAAGTTCACAATTTGTTCACATTTAGCAACATCATCAAACAAACCATGAAAAAAATTTGTTTTCTGAACATTAGAATTTGAACCAAATGACTTTGTCTTGTCTACTTCAGAACTAGGCCTCTTTTGATGCAAAACTTGCATTACTCCATTTCTTTTCAAAGAACTATCTAAAACAGCATAAACATGATTATCTAAAAAAGCTAGAAAAATGAGTATGTCGTTTTTTAGATTTACCAGTCTTTTTCTTTTTCTGTGAATACCTTTTGGATTTATTCTTTGAATAATAGGTATTCTCATAAACTTTTTTAGAAACAGATTTTGAACATTCACCTTTAAAAATTTCACTGGAATCTCTTTCTCCTTACTCTTATTTAGAAAATCAAGAAGACTTGGGAGTTTAGGAGAAAAGTCAAACTTATTGATTTCTTCATTTAAACATTTCATTTAATTCATCAATGCAGAAAATTCAAGCTCGTCATCAACTATTTCATCCTCAACTGAATCTTTTGATTCACAGGATGATTTTGGAATTCTCATGATATCATTAAACTCCTTGTCACGTTCCTTTTCATAATCGGATTTTTCAAATCTTTTGGATCACCTTTGAAAAAGAAATTTCCCATGAAAGCTTTACATGAAGAAGCTTTTGAATCAGTGGAAGAATTTCAATAGAGATCGTTTCTAGTTCAGAAGTGTCTTCAAGTTTAACTGGAGTTTGAATCCCCAGTTCCTTAATTTTAGATAAAAGCAAATTCCTTTCCCCTTCAAAAGAACTTCTTTCATTTACAAGATGAATGACTTTCTTTTCCAAAACCAATGGTGGAGCATACACTTTGTATTCAACAGGTTTTCAATTAAGTTCTACATTAGAGTAGCTATGAAAGTAATCATTCGAAAGAGTAGCCTCTCTTGTATGATAACTATCATTAAGTTCTTCATAAGTGAAAGGAAGTTGCATTTTATCTTATCTTTTTCAACTTAAATCTTCCTGTTCCTCAACTTCATCAGATGATTTCATAAACTAGATTATATATTGAGGACCTAAATCAAGAAAATCAAACTCATAAAGAGTAGGAGTTTTAGAAAAATCCTTCTAGAGATACTTAGGATTATCATATCCTAATCCTATTTTTGGGTTGAAATATTTGAATTCCTTTGGCTAGTTTAAATGAATGGTCTGATCAATTTGACCAAATTTGTATACTTTCAATTCCAAATCCTTCAGTTTCTCAATCAAATTATTTTTCTCAACAAGAACTGAATTAAATTTACTAACATACTCATCTTTTTCACTATCTGATTTTTCAAACTTGTTTGATAGTTTAGGTAATTGCTTTTTCGAAATTTCCTTTTCATCAGCAAGTTGTTGTTTTTCTTCCTCTAAACTTGTTGCCCAACTAAGGTTATCAGCATTTTCACCAGCAACACGTAAAAGCAGGTTTTGATTGTTTTCCAATCTTTCTTCTAAAGTAGAAACAAGATTTTTCTCCTTCTTCAATTTTTTCTGAAAAGCTTTGAGTGTAAGCATCATTTCTTGCATTTGCTAACAAAAATCAATATAAGTAAGATTATTTACCTTCGAAGCGGATTCAGAATAGCATGAATTTCAATCCTCGTTATCAGAGTTATCATCATCAGCATTCTTTGTCGTGAAACACAAGTAAGCATGAGCTTCTTTTTCAGTTTCATCATCAATAAGATTAAGCTAATGGTCATCTTCCGCCATGAGAGCTTTTCCTGCCTCCTTTTGTTTAATAACACCTTAAAATTAAGGGTAAATTTAAATCTTAAATCTTACGAAATATGAAACTCAAATAAACGGAGATCACCGAAAAAGGAAAATAGTTAAAGTGTATACAATATCTATGAATGGAAATTATAAATGACAACTCACTAATCTAGGTTATTTCCATCTAGATTAAAACAATTGTCATCAAAATCTCCCAAAAGGTATCTATTCAAATCTATATGACAAGCTCCCAAAAGTCTAACTTCAAAAGTCTCTGCTATCGGCTCAACTCTCGTCCCTTAATCCTTGGGAGTTCCGCCACTAAGGGAACCTGATATACATGTCATTTAAGAAAACAAGTGTTAGGCTTTCGTCTAGTGAGTTCAAATAATTATAAAACAACGTTAAAAAATATTTTATACCAATGCATGATATCAAAAAGAGTTCATTATTAGTTCAAGCCTTATTTACCCTCGGAAAGAAAATAAGGTTTCACCAAATAACGGGGGAGACTCGGTTTACCATTGACAGTGACGGAACACAAAAGTAAGTCACATTACAACGTTATAGAGCTTGTATTATTGCACCATTTGTTATCGAGTTCAACCACCCAAAGTCTCTAATTCGAGTTCCCAAAGGTCTAAGAAGGCTCATCCGCTATAAGTTAAATGTCATGGGTCAAATGGTTATCGAATTCAACCACCCACGGTCTATAGCTCGAGTTCCCAATGATCAAAACCCTGTGTCTAGCCATAATGGAAACAACAACTAATTTCACATAAATTGACTAGTGCTTATGGATCCATTCCACTATTGTCTAATACATTGATGCCTTCAAGACATACCATAAAATACCCGACATGTAAACATTTGCATAAAGTTAACCTTTCATGAGGGAATATCCCTACTTTGTCAACAAACCATAAATATAACCATTTACTTGGGTTTACCAAAATTCATCAAAATAAGTGAGAAACTATCATTTACATATGCAAAACCATTCTACACATTCATTTCTTCAAAATACCAAGTTTAGTCAAAACCCTAGTTTTTGACCTAACTTTTCCAAAATCATCCAAAGTGAGGATAGTGAACATAAACATTTATGAATCATAAATAAAGCATTTATACATGTATATAGGTTTGGAAAAAAGGTAGAATGAAGTTAAAATACTAGGTTTTGGCTAAAACCTAGAAACCTTCAAGTCCTAGTAAAGAGGGTGATACAAAGCTTGGTCAAACACTTGAACTCCTTCCTCTTAGGTGATAGCAAACCCTAGATGAGAAGCTATGGATGATCTTGAGTGATTGGAGTTTCAAGTTGATGAGGGATGAAGTTTAGTAAGTGAAAAACGCACTTAATGTAGAGAGGAAATCGGGTCTAGAAGTAATTTTTGTGATAAAAGTGAGAAGGGGTCGTACAAGGCATTTAATACTCATCTTTTCTTGACCGCGACAGTGTCGCGCGACAGTGACAAATGTCACAATCACGGGCATTGTCGCCCAAATTGTACTGATAGGGGACCCTGGGTGCGAGACTGCCCCACGAGAGTGCCCTATGGCAAAATCGCGGGCACAATCACTTAGACTGTATCGTGGGTATCCCCAGCCCCGCGACTATTGACACCAGCGACAGTGACATCTGTCACAATCGATGTCACTGTCACTGTCGCTCCAGGTTTCCCTTGCTCTGAAAAATTACTTTTTCCTCGTGATAACAAGTCGGGTTGTCAAACAATTATCTATAGTCCAATACCAAAATAAAATTACAATATAAGACGAGTCATGAAAGTATAAGGACGTCAGATTTACTTACTGAAATTACGGGTGTTACAATCCTCCCCAACATGGAAAATGATTTCGTCCTCGAAATCTCGACTATGCAAAATGACTTGGATAGCTTCTCTTCATGTCTTCCTCCCAAGTCACGTTAGTTCCACGATGATTCTTCCATTGCACCTTGACTATCGTGACTTCTTTTTGGTAAAGCTTCTTAGATTTCTGCTCCAAGATGGCGTCGAGTTCTTCTACACTACGATTACCCTCATCAACTCTTATTTCCGAGAAGGGTGTCACGCTATCTTATTCTGCTGAACACTTGCATAGGTAACACACATGGAAAGTGTGATGAATATCGGCCATCTCAGGGGGGGTAATTCCAATTTGTAGGTTTGGAGTCCCCACCCTTGCCAAAACGGTAAATGGTCCAAGGAAACGGGGACTTAGCTTCTCGCGTTTTTCGAACCGTACTGATAATCCAAGAATCCTCTAAATCTTAGAGAGAGAATGTAGAGAGAGAGAGTTGAAAGTGCAAAGTGTAATTTTGTATTGAGTATGCGTGAATTCTTACAAAGACCAAAGCCCAAAGGGACTTAAATACCCTGGACTTATACAACACAGATAAGCAACCTAAACACTGTATAAGACCAAGCCTATAAATACAATGATTACTATAAAATCAGACTTAACAATCTCCCCCCTTAGTAATCATTGGCGCTGTGGTCTTCAAAATCAATCTTCTAAATCAGCATGGACCATCTAAGCGACTTTGCGAAGCAGCTTCTTTGACTTAAAAAAAATTTCTTCTCAGCATCTTTTAAGCTTTGTTGTCTTTGCTTCCTTGACAAGACTGGACCAGTTTGTAATAAACTTGAAAGAACAATCGATTCATCAGCTTGTGCTCTAAACGACACACCTCTTTTAAATGTACTTGAAGAAACTGTGGTGGTCGGAGCTGGCACAGCAAAAGATAAGTATAGCTGAAAAATTAAATCTTGAGCAAATCTTGATCAGTAGATAAATGTTGGAGCTCTTTGTCTCTTTAACTTCTCCTTAACTTCTCCCCCTCATGACCTTGATGATCTAGATCAACTTTGTCATGCAAATGTTGGAGATGAGACAACTTAAGATCTACAAAATCAGAGAAAAGGGGAAAGAGAAGAGGTTTGCGCGACACTTTGGTGGCGCAAAGTGCGTTTTGCGCTAGCTGAAGGTGGCGCAAAGTGAGGTTTGCGCTACCAACTGTTGACACAAAGCTGACTTAAACTCAAAATTTTTACCTTATAAGCTCTTTGACTCCCCCTACACAAATGCACTAAATATGACAATTCAAGTTAGCATTCATATAGAGAATCAGATACTCCCCCTCGAAAACAGATATCATCTTTTAGAAAAATTCTCCTTTTTCACTCCCCCTCGAATAATGCACAAACCCATTTATAAAGATATGAGAACACAAAAATGTAAACGTCAATGTAGAAAGAAAAATATACTGAATAAGTATTTTGAAACGACTAAATATATAAAATTTTAAACACTAAACACATTAAATTCTATTCAGTAAAATATCACAGACTAATCAATCAAATGAAATCAAATATATGATGTTGGATATTAATACAAGTTTTATTGCATATCAAGTTAATACATGTTCAGTTTCAAAAACTTTCATCAATCTATTCAGTGTGCTTGCATCTGAACTTCGATTAGCTTCAAGAAAATGCAATTCTAAAAATATAATAGAGAACTTTGCATGTATTCACACTAAGCCATCAAGAATTAAGACTTTCACAAATTTATAGGTTTATCGCAACTGAAACATATCACCAAGTATCATGAGATGTGTGCTCATTGGCATCTTTTAGCATTGTGCACTGTGGCATCTTTACATGAGTGTGCTCTTTGGCATATTTTAAACTTGTGCACTTTGGCATCTTTTAATTAAAAAGTTCGGTAAGTAAAGAACATGCCGTAAACGTAACTTTCTATCTGACCCTATTGCAGGATTTGGGTCAGCCGCTCCCAGACCAGTTGGCCTTAGGGGACTAGGTGTCAAGCACCCCTTGGAACTTACTCTCCCAAATCAGAAAGGCTACATCGACACATCCTAAACCCATTCATACCAGTTAAACATGACTTTCGATCTGGTTCTATAGAAGGATTTGGGTTCGATCACTCCCAGACCAATTGACCTTAGGGGACCAGATGACAAGCATCCCACGGAACTTACTTTCCCAAACCAGAAAGGTCACAGGTACAAACTTTTAAAGTTAGAGATTTCTGTATTTTAGAAATATAATTTTCATCTCAAGCACTCGGTTTTACATCTAAGTGCTTAGCCCATATTTTCATTACAATCCATAATTCAGACTTTTTAGTATATCCAAGCATTGTAACCTATAAATATTCCGAATCACATAACTTTAAAGCAGAATGCAAAAGTTTCAAACATGTTGCTGACTTTTCGACTTTTGTAAGACTTGAAAGTTGAGCATATAAAACTTCAATATAAACAAAGCAACTTGAAAATTTATCCTTTGTTGGGAACTGAAGAAAAGCTTAAGTATGGTTAATGCTGCTGGTTCAGAGTTACTACTGCTAGAAGACTTCAAGGTTAATACTGCCGAGTATTACTACTGCTAGTAGAATTAATACTGCTAGTCAAAGTTAGTGTTGCTTGAACAAAGTTAGTACTGCTTAGCTAGTTAGTACTGCTAGTGGTTAGTGCTGCTTAGAAGTTAATGCTGCTTGAAGAAGTTAATGCTGCTGAGCATAGTTAGTGCTGCTTATGACTTGAAGATCCGAATGAAAAGGATGACAGCTGGATAAACTAAAGATATTCATGGAAGCTTAGAGATATACATGGAAGATATACTGAAGATATGTTTATTTATTGTAATTATCCTTTGATTAGTATATGTATAGAATAGTTTAATTAATTATTATTCATTCTAAGTTCTAGAGAGAAAATCAACCTCAAGGCATAGATCCTAATTCTAGAGAAGTAGAATTCGTCTTGAAAGAGTCTGTTCTTCAAGATTGAGGTTGAGTGTGTAATCTTGTGATTTCAATTATTCAATACAAGTTTACAGTTTGTTCTTCATATTTACTGTTTTGGTTTACTGTTTCATTGAATATCAAAGTGTTATTCCGCAAACTTCTTTGATATTGTTTCTGAGAATTAATTCTTGTTGAGAATTCGATCCTGTCAAGTGGTATCAGAGCCTAATTCCCTCAGAAACATCTATTCGTTCATCATGGAAAATCTTGCAGAATCAAACAGTACTCTGGTCTCTAAGGTTCCAATGCTCAAACCCAGTGAATTTGACATGTGGAAGATCATAATCAGACAATACATTCTTCTCACTGACTACTCAATGTGGGATATCATTGAGAATGGTCCTTCTGAAGCAGGAAGGATAGGACCACATGGGAAAAGACCTCCACCAAAGAAAGATGGTGAGAGGAAGATCAGACAGACAGAGATGAAGGCCTTGAGCACTCTGCTCTTGGCCATCCCCAATGAATATCAGCATCAATTTTGCAATTGCACTGATGCTCAGATTCTCCGGAATGCTCTTGAGAAAAGATTTGCTGGAACTAAAAGCATCAAAAGAAATCAAAGAGATGTTCTAAAGCAGCAGTATGAGAACTTCACTTCTTCAAAGAATGAGTCTATGACTCAAACTTTTGATAGGTTCAACAAGCTCATTGGTGAACTAGCTACTGTAGGGGTGAAGATGGAACAAGATGATGTCAACAGAAAGTTCCTCAGATCTCTTGGGGATGAATGGACTATGTACACTGTCTCATATAGACAGAGTGACAATCTGGAAGAGAAGGAACTTGATGATTTATATAATGATCTGAGAGTTTTTGAAACTGAGGTAGAATCCAAGAAGAAGCCCACTGGTTATATCCACAATGCTGCACTTCTTTCAACATCTAATGATACTACTGCTAACCCTGAAGTAGTTAGTACTGCCAGTGGAGTAAATTCAGAAAAAGGCACTGGAACTATCTTTGACGCCTTTTTGTCCAGTCATAGCAACAATTCGTTAATTAATGATGATCTGGATCAACTTCACCCTGATGACCTGGAGGAGATGGACATTAAATGGCAGATGGCCATGTTATCTATGAGGGTGAAAAAGTTTATTAAAAGAACAGAAAGGAACAACTTCTCTCAAAGAAGAGAAGATGGAGCTGGTTTTGACAAGACTAAGGTGGAGTGCTATAAGTGTCACATGAAAGGACACTTTGCTAGAGAGTGCAGGAGTGTTGGTCCAAACAACAACCACCAACAAGCTCAGAATGGAGGACAACAAGTTCAGAATGGAGGCTACAATCAAAACAAGAATCCTGCTCAAGCCCTTGTTTCTCAACAAGGAATGGGATTTGACTGGAGTGATGTCAGGATCGAATTCTCAACAAGAATTAATTCTCAGAAACAATATCAAAGAAGTTTGCGGAATAACACTTTGATATTCAATGAAACAGTAAATCAACACAGTAAATATGAAGAACAAACTGTAAACTTGTATTGAATGCTTTAAAGTTACAAGATTACAGACTCAACCTCAATATTGATGAACAGGCTCACCAATACGAATTCTACTTCTCTAGAATTAGGATCTATGCCTTGAGGTTGATTTCTCTCTATAACTTAGAATAAATTTAGTATCAAAAGTTATCTATCTATTCTATACATTCTATACATATACTGAAAGAAAAAGATAATTACAATAAATAAACAAATCTTCAGTATATCTTCCATGTATATCTCTAAGCTTCCATGTATATCCTTTCATGTGAATCTTCATCATATAAGCAGTATTAATCTTCAGCAGCATTAAATTTCTTCTAGCAGCATTAACTACCAAGCAGCACTAACTACTAGCAGTACTAACTAGCTAAGCAGTACTAACTTTGTTCAAGCAGCACTAACTTTGACTAGCAGTATTTATTCTACTAGCAGTAGTAATACTCAGAAGTATTAACCTTGAATAACACTAGCAGTAGTAATCTTTGAACCAGCAGCATTAACCATACTTAAGTTTTTCTTCAGTTCCCAACAATCTCCCCCTAACTTGACTTTTAGGACAAGAAGTCAAGTTCTTCAGATGCTCCCAAAATCTTCATTGATCTACTCCAATATTAGGATCCAGTCCCATACTCTAATTGATAGTCCTCTGAATTAGATACTTGGCCATTTCTGAATTTGGTGCACAACCCAACTTCTTATTCAACATGGCATGAAGTTTTAGATTTGTGTGATTGTAGACCCTATCCACCAAGTAGTACTCCATGTGAAAAGTATCCAATGCTAGTTCATAGACTCCACTCCTTTCATAGAGAGTCCATTCTCTAACAGTTTTGAACACATCTCTGATTAAGTGCTTCACTGCTTCTGGATTGAATAACATGCACAAGTATTCCATGACTAGCTTCACTATAGGTAACCCTGGAGCTGTCAACTGATCTGCATAAATTTTCATCCCCACTTCAAACATTTCTTCCAAATCAGATCTTGAACACTCTCTGACAATTTTGTTCCAGGTGCTGTATACTTCATACTTCTCATCATTTCTTTTCAATCTGATGTATTCTTTGCCATCCACCTCCATAGTATCCCAGTGAATAACTTCAGGAGGTTTAAATCCAACAGGTTCAACTGAAATAGGCTTTGGAATTTTATCCATTACCACCATGTACATGTTTACATTTGAACTCTGTGGTACTTCCTGAGATTTAGCTTCATTCTGAGGTGCCTCTTCTTCTTCAGCAACCTTTTGCTCTTCTTCTACTCTAGGCTTCTTTACACTCTTCTTTCTTTTAGCCATCATTTTGGTTCTTTTCAGAGTCTTTTGAACTTGCCCTAAAGTGGCTTCCTTCTTCTTTTCTTCCTTGTTCTCTGTCTTTTCTTTGATAGGAGTTCCCTCTTCACTTTCAGGGAATGGTTGATTGATATTCACATCATTACTCTCCTTAGCCTTCTTTTCAAACTCCATTCTATCCTTTTCATTGCCCTTCAGCTTCCCCATTTCTTTTTCATAAAGATCCTGGATTTGATCAAAATTCATCTTCACAACATTTCTTTCTTTACCCCAATTGCACTCCTCAAGAAAGTTATCATTTTGTTTCTTTCCTGAGTGGCAAGGTAAGTTTGTGAAGGTCTTCTTTTCTTTGCACTTGATTTGACTATCATGGCCTTTCTCAAGCTTATTGCCCTTTGCTTAGCTTTCTCTGTTTCAAGCCCTTTCTGATAAGCTTCATTTAATTCAGCAGCTAGAGCCTTTGCCATCTCCCTGTCCTTTTCAACCTGAATTCTTTCTTCTTTTTCAATATCCTCCTGCATCTTCCTGGCTAAGGCTTCATCTGATTCAACCAACCTTTGCTTCTTGACTGGTTGATCAGATTCCACCATCTTTGCTTTTCCTTTGTCTTTGTTCATTGCTTTCTTGCTCACTTCTCTTTTTGCTCCCCCTTTATTTATGACCACTCCCTTTGCTTTGGGAGTGTCATTCTTTGCTTTGATCAGCATTTCAGCTACTTCAATTTCTGTTGGAGATAACTCTGTTACTACTGCTTGTGATGTTTCAGCAGCACTAACAGTTTCTGCTTCTACCTCCCTTTCAGTACTGTTCTTCTCCCCATCATGCTCCCCCTCAACTTTTTCTTTTTCATCATCAAGCTCCCCCTCTCTTGTGGCTTCTTCCATGTTGATCTCCCCCTTTTTGGGAGCATCTTTCTCAGATTTCCTTCTCCTTAGTTGGAATTGCTTTCTCTTCTTCCTCTGTACCAGACTGATCACCATCTTCTTCAGCTTAGCAATTTGTCTTTGTTGTGACAGAATGACTAGCTTCATTTCATCTATTTCTTTTCCTTGTTTGATTACCTCTTGGTTGATGTTTCCCATGGTATCCATCAATTCCTGGTAGTTATATCTGTCCTCACCTTCTCTAGAAGTGTTACCCTCCTTTGAAGGATCATTGGATCTTTTAGTAGTGGAAGTCTTCTGCCTAGCAGAAGCACTATCCACCTCTGTGGTTTCTTGGCACCAGGGACCTTCAAATGATTGCTCATTCAAAGTTGCCATGGGGGAGGTCTTATTGATGTTACCACTTTCCTCCTCTGTGCTAGCAGGAGTAGTGGCAGCCTCATCACCTATATGCTCTTCCTCCTCCTCAGAGAGCACCTCCTTGGGGTTGGGAGACACCCCTTTGGTTTCCCTATGGATATTATCTAAAGGAGAATTCTTTTTTAGAGGGCTTAAAGGCGTGGGGGATGATGGTACAAGAAAGGAATGAGCCTTCTTTACCTGTTTCCTCTTGTAAGTTTGGGTGATAGGAGAGGTTGGTTTTTCAAGAAGGGACTGGGGAATAGATTTTGAGTGGGAAGGTTGGGATTGGCTAGCAGTAGGAAGGTCTAATGTGGGCCTTGATCCTGCTGCCATACCTTCAGTGGTTTGGGACACCACCATCATTGTAGAGAACAATGGGGTGTCAACTCCTTCAGAGTCCCCAGCAGATCTTCTCATATTTGAGAAAACCTTGCCTTTGGGGGGTTTAGGTACATATACCCCAACAGGTTGAGGTATATCCGTCAATTCATGAGTAATAACTTCTTGAACAAACCTGGGGTACATAAAGAAACTCTTTTTGTTTCCCATGTTTGATACAAGATCACTGAAAATCATTTGTGAAAAATTGTACCTTCTGGCAGTGGCCAAACAGACCAAAGCAAAAGCAATGGGACTGCTGAACTCACTCCATCCAGTAGTCTTTTTAGAGATGCAATGCATCAAGGTATGAACAAAAAACCGCCATTGGGGTGAGAATTTAGCTTTTGAAAACTTAAACACACCCAACGGGCCTCCATACCCCATTCTTGCAAGGGAAGAGAACAGTTCATCATTTGGAATAGAAGTTATACCAGAGACATCGTCTAGACGTAGACTGATGCGAATAACTTCTTCAGTGACTGTTAAGGGTTGATCACACACCCTTGTATTGCTCATCTGCACACCATTCTCAGCAACAATGGTGGCATTGGCCCAGAACTGCCTTTGATGCTCGATATAGATTGTAGGAGCAACAGTAAGAGCATGAGCTATATGGCTTGACTTGAGGAAATCCACAATCTGATGGAACCTAGCGGCCTGTTTGGGCTTCTGTAGCATCGCGATTTCATTGTGTTCAGCTATGAATGCCATTGATGCCATTAATCCTTGCAAAAAGTTTGCCTGAAAACTTTGAACTTGAGAGAGAAAGGGTTTAGAGCGCAAGTGAACAATATACAAAGAGTCGTTATGAACGTTTAGGCGGGCAAAGAGTATTTATAGTCTTCGGGACATAAGCAGTATTAACCTAGAGTAGTATTAACGGACAAGCAGTATTAACCGCGAGCAGTATTAACTAACTAGCAGTATTAACCGCGAGCAGTATTAACTAACTAGCAGTATTAACCGCGAGCAGTATTAACTACTAGCAGTATTAACTAACTAGCAGTATTAACCGCGAGCAATATTAACTACTAGCAGTATTAACTAACTAGCAGTATTCACTGCAAGCAGTATTAACTGCAAGCAGTATTAACCGCGACCAGTATTAACTATTAGCAGTATTAACCACTAGCAGTATTAACTGAGAGCAGTATTAACTGCTAGCAGTATTAACTAACTAGCAGTATTAACTGCGAGCAGTATTAACTGACTAGCAGTATTAACCACTAGCAGTATTAACCATACTTACTCTTTGAAGCTTAGCCGAATTGAGTACTGCTTTGTATGCCCTACAAAGGAAGATTAGTAACACCAAGAATCTATAAAATTCAGATATTTAACCACTGTTTGAGAGGATGCTTATTCAGAGTTGATCATTCCCACACTTGTTACCAAGAAAGTGAATCTACCTACATCAAAAGCTTTGGTGAATAGATCAGCAAACTGATTGTCAGTATGAACTTTTACAACTTGAACAAGTTTCTTTTCATTACAGTCTCTTATGAAGTGATACCTGATCTCAATGTGCTTTGTCTTAGAGTGCTTGACAGGATTATTTACAATGCTGATAGCACTGCTATTATCAATAAGAATGGGAGTGTGTAGAAAGGTTACCCCATAGTCCAGCATTTGATTCTGAATCCATAAGACTTGAGAACAGCAACTTGCAGCTGCTATGTACTCTGCCTCTGTTGTAGATGTGGACATTGTGGTTTGTTTCTTGCACTGCCATGAAACTAGTCTAGCACCCAAAAACTAACATCCTCCAGAAGTAGATTTTCTGTCCAAGTTTGCCCCACCTAGATCACTGTCTGAGTATGCTATTAGGTCAAAGGGTGAGTCATGAGGATACCAAAGTCCCAATCTGGGTTGCCCTTTGAGATATCTGAATATCCTCTTAACAGCTTGAAAGTGAGATTGCTTTGGCCTAACTTGGAATCTTGCACATACACAAACTGGAAACATTATATCTGGCCTTGATGCTGTGAGATACATGAGAGAGCCAATCATGGATCTGTAGTGATGCACATCCATATCCTCCCCCTCAAGATCTGCTGTTATTTGTTTGTGTGTCTCCATAGGTGTGCTGGAAGGTTTTGATTCTGATAAACCAAACTTGGTTAGAATGTCCTGCACATACTTGGATTGACAGATGAAGATACCATCTGACTTCTGTTGAACTTAGAGTCCAAAGAAGAAAGTAAGTTCCCCCATGGAACTCATTTTGAATCTTTGATGCATTAGATCCTCAAACTCCTTGCACAAGTTGTCTCTTGTAGATCCAAAGATAATGTCATCAACATAGATTTGGACCAGCAAGATATCCTTCTTCTTTCTCTTGATAAATAGAGTCTTATCAATGACTCCTCTTTCAAAGCCATTTTCCAAGAGATAGGATGACAGCGTGTCATACCATGCTCTTGGATCTTGATGCAGTCCGTAAAGAGCTTTCTTCAATTTGTATACTCTGTCTGGATAGTTTGGGTTTTCAAACCCTGGAGGTTGACAGACATATACCTCTTCTTCAATTGAGCCATAGAGAAAAGCACTTTTTACATCCATTTGATAGACTTTGAAGTTCATGTAAGAAGCATAGGCTAGGAATAATCTGATTGCTTCTATCCTAGCCATAGGTGCAAAGACTTCGTCATAATCTATACCTTCTTCTTGAGTATACCCTTGAGCCACCAGCCTTGCTTTGTTCCTTATGACAATTCCTCTTTCATCTCTCTTGTTCCTGAAAATCCACTTTGTGCCAATTGCTCTGTGACCTTTAGGAAGGTCTACTAGATCCCATACATCTTGTAGCTTGAACTGTAACAGTTCTTCTTGCATTGCTTCTATCCAGCTAGATTCTTTCATAGCATCATGTGTCTTTTTAGGCTCAAGCTGGGATAGAAAACAAGACAGCACTGTATGCTGTTGATCTTTCATTTCTTGAAGTCTGCTTTGATGTCTAGTCATCATAGGAGAAGATATATCTCCTATTACCAGCTGTGGAGGATGATTCTTTTGAACTCTGGTGTTATGACTAGGTTCTTCAGTTAGTCCTACCTCTAGATTAGAGTCATTCAACTCAAGTGAAGTGTTCTCAGCAGCTACTTCTGATTCTTTATTCTCTTGGGTCTCCTCATCTCTACTTTCTTCTTCACTCTGACTTGATCCAGCAGATGGTTCCTTGTCACAGTTTTCAACAGAATCCACTGTGGGTATGGGAAAGATCACTGATTTAGATATACTTTCTTGAACCTGTATAGTCCCTGGATCCTCCACATTCTGAACCTGCATAATCATCACTACTGAAACCAAAGGAGTTAGCTAGTGAATCAATGTCAAATAGCCACTGAGGACCAGACCCAACAGGATTTGGTGTGTTCTCATTGCATTTGACATTGTTACTTTCTTCAATTATTCTAGAAGATGTGTTAAAAACTCTTAGGCCTTACTCTGAGATGAATACCCAACAAGAAATCCACCATCTACTTTGCTATCAAACTTACCTAAAAGTACACCCAAAAGGTTTGAAAAATCCAATGAAAGGTTTTCTTTTATTTAAAAGCTCATATGGTGTCTTGTTCTTTGGCTTAACTACTAGAACTCTGTTTTGGACATAACAGGCAGAATTAACTGCTTCAGCCCAGAAGGTAATTGGCAGTTTTGAATCAGCCAACAGAGATCTAGCAGCCTCTATTAGTGTCCTATTTCTCCTTTCAGCAACACCATTCTGTTGAGGAGTCCTAGGAGCACTATATTGTCTCTCAATGCCTTTTTCTTCACAAAAGGTGTTTAGATCCAGATTTTTGAATTCAGTCCCATTATCTGATCTGATGACTTTTACTTTTTGATTAGTTTGGTTTTCAATTCTTAGGATGAAGGATTTGATCAGTCCACTTGTCTCATCCTTAGTCCTTAGAAAATATACCCATGTAAATCTAGAGTAATCATCAACAATAACCAAGCAGTAAGATTTCTTGCCTATACTCATAACATTTGTAGGACCAAACAGATCCATGTGCAATAACTGGAGACAAGAAGAAATTGAATTTATCTCTTTGGTCTTATGAGAAGTTTTATGTTGTTTGCCTTTAAGGCAAGCAACACAATGATCATCACATGAGAAGACTTTAGATGGTAAACCTCTTACAAGGTTGTTTTTAACAAGTTTATTCATAGTCTTAAAATTCATGTGACACATCCTTCTGTGCCATAGAGAGGATTCATCTACAGAAGCTTTTGAAACAAGACAATTTAGAGATGAATCACTATCAACATTGTCCATATCTAGACAGTAAACATTGTCCTTTCTTGGAGTTCTAAGTAGTATCATGCTTTCATCAACTACCTTGAACCCTGGAGCAAGGATCATACACTCAGTATTTGTAAATAATTTACTATGTTGTTTGTCACAAACCTGTGATACACTTAACAGGTTGTATTTCAATTGATCAACATAGTAGACATCCTCAAATGTCATCTTACCTTTGGTGACATTACCTTTTCCACTTATCTTACCACCAGTAAGATTATCTCCAAATGCAACATGTCCTCCATTGATATGCTTGAAATCCTGTAGGCATGAAATGTTACCTGTCATGTGCCTAGAGCAACCACTATCAACATGCCATATGCTCTTTCCCTTTAGTGTTGGTTGCCTTGCACATATGATAGATCAGTTAGTATGAATTAGGAACCCAAGCCAAAGTGGTCTTGGGTACCCCTTTCTCATCAAAATACTTGCATTCTTTCTTGACAAGATTTTTGAATTTTAACTCCTCATTCTTGGAGTACTTTGTCACAATAATAGGCTTGGAAACATTTGTGCTAGAAACAGTACTGGTTTTAGAGGTACTCATTGCCTTAGCAGCACTTGCATGCTTAGCAGTACTAACCTTGTTAGCAGTAGTAACTGTGTTGGCAGTATTAACCTTTGAAGAGGTACTAACTGTATTAGCAGCATTAATGTTTTCAGCAGTACTAACACAGGCAGCAGTAATACTTCCAGCAGCACTAACCCTGTCAGCAGTACTAACAGTTTTAGTGCTTTTGGGCACCCACATTTTAATACTTTCTTTTAAAATCTTTTTCTTCATGGGGCCTTTCTTTTCCCCATGTTTCTTTCCAGCCTTCTTATAACCAACAGGTTTTTGCACAAATCTTTGAAAGGTCATCTGTTGATTAATAGGGTTAAAGAAGCAATATTTAGCCAAATGATTTAACTTGCCACATATGAAGCAAGGTTTTGGTCTATTGATTTTACTCAGATCAACTCCTTGCTTCTGAGCCCATTGATTATTCCAGTTTCTTTGATTTCCTCTTTTTAAACCAGAATTTAGGCTCTTGGCTTTACTGCAATCACACTGTTTACAAGATC
This sequence comes from Arctium lappa, assembly GCA_023525745.1. NCBI lineage: Eukaryota > Viridiplantae > Streptophyta > Magnoliopsida > Asterales > Asteraceae > Arctium > Arctium lappa. The sequence continues at coordinate 55,151,891 of CM042059.1, read as the reverse complement.
CAGGATTCACAATCGTGGTTTGTTTGTAATGGACCTTGTTATCCTTTCCTTTTGTCTTCTCTATCTCCTTGGACTTGACCCAGATTTTCCCACATCCCTCATTGGTGATAATGTTGTTTTCTAATGGGATCTCTTTACTCACATCATTATCTCTATTCTCACTGGCTTCTTTCTCAGTTAAATCCTTAATTACTACTTCATCCAAAGGATCTATCTTAAATGCTTTCTCAGATAAGTCCTTTTTCTCCTTGGTTTCTAACAAGTCTGGAGTAGGAGAGATATAATTGTTGTTGTAAGGAGGAGGTGTACTGTTGTATCCAATACCAGGCTTCATCTTATCTTGAATCTGAGCCTTTAGAAGAGAATCCATTGCTTTTGAAGCATATGAAAACTTTTCTATGTCAAGCTTATCTTTACACAGTTCCTCCTTCAGCCTATCACTCTCTTCTAAGGATTTAGACAGTTTGGTCTCTAACTCATTCTTTTCCCACTTCCAATAGTTAGTGTCATAAGAGTGTTGAAGTTCATTAGCTTGAAAGCCTTTGATTTGCTCTTCAAATCTTTCTACTATTAACACATAATCTCTTCTATCCTTTTCAAATCTTTTGAGGTCATCACACATACTTTGATTGTGATCCCTGTATCTTTTGACAGTGTCAATGCAAGATTTAGTGCAAAGATTAGAAATTACCTCATAGGGGAGATCAGACACTTCTGCCATAAGAGCTTGATTCTGAATGGCTTCCTCGGCTTTATCACTCTAGTCAAATCTCATTCCTTGTTGAGAAACAAGGGATTGAGCAGGATTCTTGTTCTGAGTGTAGCCTCCATTCTGAGCTTGTTGGTGGTTGTTGTTTGGAACAACACTCTTGCATTCTCTAGAAAAGTGTCCTTTCATGTGACACTTATAACATTCCACCTTGGTCTTGTCAAAACCAGCTCCATCTTCTCTTGTTTGAGAGAAGTTATTCCTTCCTGTTCTTTTAATGAACTTCTTCACCCTCATGGATAACATGGCCATCTGCCATTTAATATCCATCTCCTCCAGGTCATCAGGGTGAAGTTGATCCAGATCATCATTAATCAATGAAGTGTTACTATGACTGGACAAAAAGGCTTCAATGATAGTTTCAGTGCCTTTTTCTGAACTTACTCCACTGGCAGTACTAACTGCTTCAGGGTTGGCAGTAGTATCAGTGGATGCTGAAAGAAGTGCAGCATTGTGGACATAACCAGTGGGCTTCTTCTTGATCTCTACCTCAGTTTCAAAAACTCTTAGATCATTGTATAGATCATCAAGTTCTTTCTCTTCCAGATTGTCACTCTGTCTATGTGAGACAGTGTACATAGTCCATTCATCCCCAAGAGATCTGAGGAACTTTCTGTTGATGTCATCTTGATCCATCTTCACTCCTACAGTAGCCAGTTCACCAATGAGCTTGTTGAACCTATCAAAAGTTTGAGTCATAGACTCATTCTTTGAGGAAGTAAAGTTCTCATACTGCTGCTTTAGAACATCTCTTTGATTTCTTTTGATGCTCTTAGTTCCAGCAAATCTTTTCTCTAGAGCATTCCAAAGAATCTGAGCATCAGTGCAATTGCAAAATTGATGCTGATATTCATTGGGGATGGCCAAGAGCAGAGTGCTCAAGGCCTTCATCTCTGTCTGTCTGATCTTCCTTTCACCATCTCTCTTTGGTGGAGGTCTTTTCCCATCTGGTCCTATCCTTCCAGCTTCAGAAGGACCATTCTCAATGATATCCCACATTGAGTAGTCAGTGAGAAGAATATATTGTCTGATTCTGATCTTCTACATGTCAAACTCACTGGGTTTGAGCATTGGAACCTTGGAGACCAAAGTACTGCTTGATTCTGTAAGATTTTCCATGATGAATAGATGTTTCTGAGAGAGATTGGCTCTGATACCACTTGTCAGGATCGAATTCTCAACAAGAATTAATTCTCAGAAACAATATCAAAGAAGTTTGCGGAATAACACTTTGATATTCAATGAAACAGTAAATCAACACAGTAAATATGAAGAACAAACTGTAAACTTGTATTGAATGCTTTAAAGTTACAAGATTACAGACTCAACCTCAATATTGATGAACAGGCTCACCAATACGAATTCTACTTCTCTAGAATTAGGATCTATGCCTTGAGGTTGATTTCTCTCTATAACTTAGAATAAATTTTGTATCAAAAGTTATCTATCTATTCTATACATTCTATACATATACTGAAAGAAAAAGATAATTACAATAAATAAACAAATCTTCATTATATCTTCCATGTATATCTCTAAGCTTCCATGTATATCCTTTCATGCGAATCTTCATCATATAAGCAGTATTAATCTTCAGCAGCATTAAATTTCTTCTAGCAGCATTAACTACCAAGCAGTACTAACTACTAGCAGTACTAACTAGCTAAGCAGTACTAACTTTGTTCAAGCAGCACTAACTTTGACTAGCAGTATTAATTCTACTAGCAGTAGTAATACTCAGAAGTATTAACCTTGAATAACACTAGCAGTAGTAATCTTTGAACCAGCAGCATTAACCATACTTAAGTTTTTCTTCAGTTCCCAACAAGTGATCAAGCTGAGGAAGCCATTCAGAATCAAGCTCTTATGGCAGAAGTCTCTGATCTCCCCTCTGAGGTAATTTCTAATCTTTGCACTCAATCTTGCATAGACAATGTAAAAAGATACAGGGATCACAATCAAAGTATGTGTGATGATCTCAAAAGATTAGAAAAGGACAGAAGAGATTATGTGTTAATAGTAGAGAGATTTGAAGAGCAAATCAAAGGCTTTCAAGCTAATGAACTTCAACACTCTTATGACACAAACTATTGGAATTGGGAAAAGAATGAGTTAGAGATCAAACTGTCGAAATCCTTAGAAGAGAATGATAGACTGAAAGAGGAAATGTCAAAAGTTAAGCTTGACATAGAAAAGTTTTCATATGCTTCAAAAGCAATGGATTCTCTTCTAAAGGCTCAGATTCATGATAAGATGAAGCCTGGTATTGGATACAACAATACACCTCCTCCATACAACAACAACTATATCTCTCCTACTTCAGACTTGTTAGAAACCAAGGAGAAAAAGGACTTGCCTGAGGAAGCTTTTAAGATAGATCCTTTGGATGAGGTAGTAGTTAAGGATTTGACTGAGAAAGAAGCCAGTAAGAATAGGGATAATGTTGTGAGTAAAGAGATACCATTAGAAAACACCATTATCACCAATGAGGGATGTGGGAAAATCTGGGTCAAGTCCAAGGAGATAGAGAAGACCAAAGGAAAGATTAACAAGGTCCATTACAAACAAACCACGGTTGTGAATCCTGGATCTTGTAAACAGTGTGCTTGCAATAAAGCCAAGAGCCTTAATTCTGGTATAAAAAGAGGTAATCAAAGAAACTGGAATAATCAATGGGCTCAGAAACAAGGAGTTGATCTGAATAAAATCAATAGACCAAAACCTTGTTTCATATGTGGCAAGTTAAATCATTTGGCTAAATATTGCTTCTTTAACCCTATTAATCAACAGATGAACTTTCAAAGATTTGTGCAAAAACCTGTTGATTATAGGAAGGGTGGAAAGAAACATGTGATGAAGACATCTGTTGAAAGTAAAGGCCCCATGAAGAAAAAGGTTTTAAAAGAAAGTATTAAAATATGGGTGCCTAGAAGCACTAAAACTGTTAGTACTGCTAACAGGGATAGTGCTGCTGGAAGTATTACTGCTGCTACTATTGTTAGTACTGCTGAAAGTATTAATGCTGCTAATAATGTTAGTACCTCTTCAAAAGTCAATACTGCCAACACAGTTACTGCTGCTAACACAGTTACTACTTCCAACAAGGTTAGTACTGCTAAGCATGCAAGTGCTGCTAAGGCAGTTAGTACTTCTAAAACCAGTACTGCTTCTAGCACAAATGTTTCCAAGCCTATTATTGTGACAAAGTACTCCAAGAATGAGGAGTTAAAGTTCAAAAATCTTGTCAAGAAAGAATGCAAGTATTTTGATGAGAAAGGGGTACCCAAGACCACCTTGGCTTGGGTTCCTACTTCATACTAACTGTTTTATCTTATGTGCAGGGCAACCAACAGCTCAAGAGGAACAGCATATGGCATGTTGATAGTGGTTGCTCTAGGCACATGACAGGCAACATGTCATGCCTTCAGGATTTCAAGCATATCAATGGAGGACATGTTGCATTTGGAGATAATCTTACTGGTGGTAAAATAAGTGGCAAAGGTAATGTCACCAAAGGTAAGATGACATTTGAGGATGTCTACTATGTTGATCAATTGAAGTACAACCTGTTAAGTGTATCACAGGTTTGTGACAAACAACATAGCATATTATTCACTAATACTGAGTGTATGATCCTTGCTCCAGGGTTCAAGGTAGTTGATGAAAGCATGATACTACTTAGAACTCCAAGAAAGGACAATGTTTATTGTCTAGATATGGACAATGTTGATAGTGATTCATCTCTAAATTGTCTTGTTTCAAAAGCTTCTGTAGATGAATCCTCTCTTTGGCACAGAAGGATGTGTCACATGAATTTTAAGACTATGAACAAACTTGTTAAAAACAACCTTGTAAGAGGTTTACCATCTAAAGTCTTTTCATGTGATGATCATTGTGTTGCTTGCCTTAAAGGCAAACAGCATAAAACTTCTCATAAGACCAAAGAGATAAATACAATTTCTTCTTGTCTCCAGTTATTGCATATGGATCTGTTTGGTCCTACAAATGTTATGAGTATTGGCAAGAAATCTTACTGCTTGGTTATTGTTGTTGATTACTCAAGATTTACTTGGGTATATTTTCTAAGGACTAAGGATGAGACAAGTGGACTGATCAAATCCTTTATCCTAAGAATTGAAAACCAAACTAATCAAAAAGTAAAAATCATTAGATCAGACAATGGAACTGAATTTAAAAATCTTGATCTAAACACCTTTGGTGAAGAAAAAGGTATTGAGAGACAATATAGTGCCCCTAGGACTCCTCAACAGAATGGAGTTGCTGAGAGGAGAAATAGAACACTAATAGAGGCTGCTAGATCTCTGTTGGCTGATTCAAAACTGTCAATTACCTTCTGGGCTGAAGCAGTTAATACTGCTTGTTATGTCCAAAACAGAGTTCTAGTAGTTAAGCTAAAGAACAAGACACCATATGAGCTTTTAAATAAAAGAAAACCCTTTATTGGATTTTTCAAACCTTTTGGGTGACCTTGTACAATTCTCAATACCAAAACTCACTTAGGTAAGTTTGATAGCAAGGCAGATGATGGATTTCTTGTTGGGTATTCATCTCAGAGTAAGGCCTACAGAGTTTTTAACTCATCTTCTAGAATAATTGAAGAAAGTGACAATGTCAAATGCAATGAGAACACACCAAATCCTATTGGGTCTGGTCCTCAGTGGCTATTTGACATTGATTCACTAACTAACTCATTTGGTTTCAGTAGTGATGATTATGAAGGTTCAGGATGTGGAGGATCAGGGACTACACAAGTTCAAGAAAGTATATCTAAATCTGTGATATTTCCCATACCCACAGTGAATTCTGTTGAAGACTGTGAAAAGGAACCATCTACTGTACCAAGTCAGAGTGAAGAAGAAACTAGAGATGAGGAGACTCAAGAAAATAAAGAATCAGAAGTAGCTGCTGAAAACACTTCAGTTGAGTTGAATGACACTAATCTACAGGGAGGACTAAATGAAGAACCTAGTCATAACACCAGAGATCAAAAGAATCATCCTCCACAGCTAGTAATAGGAGATATATCTTCTCCTATGAAGACTAGACATCAAAGCAGGCTTCAAGAAATGCAAGATCAACAAGATACAGTGCTTGCTTGTTTTCTATCTTAGCTTGAGCCTAAAAAGGCACATGATGCTATGAAAGAATCCAGTTGGATAGAAGCAATGCAAGAAGAACTGTTGCAGTTCAAGCTACAAGATGTATGGGATCTAGTAGACCTTCCTAAAGGTCACAGAGCAATTGGCACTAAGTGGATTTTCAGGAATAAGATAGATGAAAGAGGAATTGTCATAAGGAACAAAGCAAGGCTGGTGGCTCAAGGGTATACTCAAGAAGAGGGTATAGATTATGAAGAAGTTTTTGCACCTGTGGCTAGGATAGAAGCAATCAGATTATTCCTAGCTTATGCTTCTTACATGAAATTCAAAGTCTATCAAATGGATGTAAAAAGTGCATTTCTCTATGGCTCAATTGAAGAAGAGGTATATGTCTGTCAACCACTAGGGTTTGAAAACCCAAGCTATCCAGACAGGGTATACAAATTGAAGAAAGCTCTTTATGGACTGCATCAAGCTCCAAGAGCATGGTATGACACTCTGTCATCCTATCTCTTGGAAAATGGCTTTGAAAGAGGAGTCATTGATAAGACCATATTTATCAAGAGAAAGAAGACGGATATCTTGCTGGTCCAAATCTATGTTGATGATATTATCTTTGGATCCACAAGAGACAACATGTGCAAGGAGTTTGAGGAACTAATGCATCAAAGGTTCAAAATGAGTTCCATGGGGGAACTTACTTTCTTCCTTGGACTCCAAGTTCAACAGAAGTCAGATGGCATCTTCATCTGTCAATCAAAGTATGTGCAGGACATTCTAACCAAGTTTGGTTTCTCAGATTCAAAACCTGCTAGCACACCTATGGAGACACACAAGCAGATAACAGCAGATCTTGAGGGGGAGGACATGGATGTGCATCATTATAGATCCATGATTGGCTCTCTCATGTATCTCACAGCATCTAGGCCAGATATAATGTTTCCAGTCTGTGTATGTGCAAGATTCCAAGTTAGGCCAAAGCAATCTCACTATCAAGTTGTTAAGAGGATATTCTGATATCTCAAAGGGCAACCCAGATTGGGACTTTGGTATCCTCATAACTCACCCTTTGACCTACTAGCATACTCAGACAGTGATCTAGGTGTGGCAAACTTGGACAGAAAATCTACTTCTGGAGGATGTCAGTTTTTGGGTGCAAGACTAGTTTCATGGCAGTGCAAGAAACAAACCACAGTTTCCACATCTACCACAGAGGCAGAGTACATAGCAGCTGCAAGTTGATGCTCTCAAGTCTTATGGATTCAGAATCAAATGTTGGATTATGGGGTAACCTTTCTACACACTCCAATTTTTATTGATAATAGCAGTGCTAATAGCATTGTGAACAATCCTGTCAAGCACTCAAAGACAAAGCACATTGAGATCAGGTATCACTTTATAAGAGACTGTAATGAAAAGAAACTTATTCAAGTTGTAAAAGTTCACACTGACAACCAGTTTGCTGATCTATTCACCAAAGCTTTTGATGTGGGTAGATTCACTTTCTTGGTAACAAGTGTGGGAATGATCAACTCTGAATAAGCATCTTCTCAAAAAGCGGTTCTATACCTGTATAGTGTTTATTCTTGGTGTTACTAATCTTATTTTTCAGGATATGTATAGCAGTACTCAGATTTTCGTAAGATTAAAGGAGTAAGTATAGTTAATACTGCTAGTAGTTAATACTGCTCTCAGTTAATACTGCTCACAGTTAATACTGCTAGTGGTTAATACTGCTCACAGTTAATACTGCTAGTTAGTTAATACTGCTAGTGGTTAATACTGCTTGCAGTTAATACTGCTTGTCCGTTAATACTGCTAGTGGTTAATACTGCTTGCAGTTAATACTGCTAGTTAGTTAATACTGCTAGTGTTTAATACTGCTCGCAGTTAATACTGCCAGTTAGTTAATACTGCTAGTGGTTAATACTGCTCGAAGTTAATACTACTTGTCCGTTAATACTGCTCTAGGTTAATACTGCTTATGTCCTGAATACTATAAATACCATTTGCCCGCCTAAAAGTTCATAACGACTCTTTGCATACTGTTCACTTGCGCTCTAAACCCTTTCTCTCTCAAGTTCAAAGCTTTCAGGCAAGATTTTCTCAAAGCTCAATGGCATCAATGGCATTCATAGATGAACACAATGAAATCGCGATGCTACAGAAGCCCAAACAGGCCGCTGGGTTCCACCAGATGTGGATTTCCTCAAGTCAAGCCATATTGCCCATGCTCTTACTGTATCGCCTACAATCTATATCGAGCATCAAAGGCAATTCTGGGCAAATGCCACCATTATCACTGAGAATGGTGTGCAAATGATCAACACAAGGGTGTGTGACAAATCCTTGACAGTTATTGAAGAAGTTATTCGCATCAGTCTACGTCTAGACGATGCCTCTGGTATAACTTCTATCCCAAATGATGAACTGTTCTCTTCTCTTACAAGAATGGGGTATGGAGGCCCATTGGGTGTGTTCAAGTTCTCAAAAGCCAAATTTTCACCCCAATGACGTTTTTTTGTCCATACCCTTATGCACTGTATCTCCAAAAAGACTACTGGATGGAGTGAGTTCAGCAGCACCATTGCTTATGCTTTGGTGTGCTTGGCCACTGCCAGAAAGTACAACTTTTCAAAAATGATTTTCAGTGATCTTGTCTCAGACATGGGAAACAACAAGAGCTTCTTTATGTACCCCAGGTTTGTCCAAGAAGTTATTACTCATGAATTGACGGATATACCTCATCTTGTTGGGGTATATGTACCTAAACCCCCCAAAAGCAAGGTTTTCTCAAATATGAGAAGATCTGTTGGGGACTCGGAAGGAGTTGACACCCCATTGTTCCCTACAATGATGGTGGTGTCCTACACTGATGAAGGTATGGCAGCAGGGTCAAGGTCCCCATTAGACCATCCTACTGCTAGCCAATCCCAACCTTCCCACTCTAAATCTATTCCCCAGTCCCTTCTTGAAAAACCAACCTCACCAATCACCCAAACATACAAGAGGAAACAGGTAAAGAAGGCTCCTTCCCTTCTTGTACCATCAACCCCCAAGCCTTTAAGCTCTCTAAGGGAGAATTCTCCTTTAGGGAATATCAATAGGGAAACCAAAGGGGTGTCTCCCAACCCCAAGGAGGTGCTCTCTGAGGAGGAGGTTGAGCATATGGGTACTGAGGCTGCCACTACTTCTGCTAGCACAGAGAAGGACAGTGGTAACATAAATAAGACCTCCCCCATGGCAACTTTGAATGAGCAATCATTCAAAGGTCCCTGGTGCCAAGAAACCAAGGGGGTGGACAGTGCTTCTGCTAGGCAGAAGACTTCCACTACAAAAAGATCCAATGATCCTTCCAAAGAAGGTAACACTTCTGGAGAGGGTGAGGACAGATATTCTTACTATGAATTGATGGAAACAATGGGCAACATCAACCTAGATGTTCTCAGACAAGGAAAATAACTTGAAGAAATGAAATTGGTAATCTTGTTCCAACAAGTGCAGATTACCAAACTCAAGAAATTGGTGATGAAGCTAGTACAGAAAAAGAAGAAGAGACAATTTGTGCTAAGGAGAAGGAAATCTGGGAATGATGCTCCCAAAAAGGGGGAGATCAACATGGAAGAAGCTACAGAAAAGGGGGAGAAATTTGATGTTGAGGGGGAGCAGGAAGCAGAAACAGAAAGAGAATCAGTGCAAATAGAAACACAAGAAGCAGCAGAAATGGTTAATACTGCTGAAATTAAACAAGCAGCAGAAACAGTGAAAGAAGTATTAACAGATCTTGAGATTGCAGAAATCTTACTTAAAGCCAAGAATGATACTCCCAAGGTCACTTCAAAGACCAAAGGAGTAATCATCAAAGAACAAGGTGAAGTGATCAAGAAAGATAACAGTAAGAAGGCAATGAACAAAGACAAAGGAAAAGCAAAGATGGTGGAATCTGATCAACCAGTTAAGAAGCAAAGGTTGGTTGAATCAGATGAAGCCTTAGCCAGGAAGATGCAGGATGACATTGAAAAAGAAGAAAGAGTTCAGGTTGAAAAGGACAGGGAGATGGCAAAGGCTCTAGCTGCTGAACTGAATGAAGCTTATCAACAAAGCCTGGCAACTGAAATTGCACAGAAGAAAGCTGGAACTCTGAAGAAATCAGTGGTGGTAAAAACAGTTGTAAAGAAGAGACAACCCTCAAAGACTTTCCTAGGTACCCAAGAGAGAAACATGATGATTATATTTCTCAAAGGTGCTATAGGAGTCAGAAAGGAGATGTTCTCTAAGATGTCCTTTGAGAAGATTAAAGAACTGTATGATTCAGAGATGTTAAAGCTTCAGGGGAATGAAACTGCAAGGGTGGAGATGGAGAAGAGGATGAAAGAAAGTAATGACTTTGATTTTCAAAAGCCCTTTCCAGATGAGCAAGAAACACCACCAAAGAAAGAAGCCACTCTGAAAGAAAGTCTAAGGACTTTAAAGAGAACCAAGATGATGGCAAGGAGAAAGTCAATCAAGAAGCCTAGAATAGCTGAAGGAGAGGCTGAGAAGGTTGCTGAAGAAGAAGGGGCACCTGAGTCATCTAAACAGAAAGAGCCATCAAACACAGATGATGTAAATTTGTATATGGTAGTGATGGAAAAAGTTCCTGAACCAATTTCAGCTGAACTAGTTGGTATAAAGCCTCCTGAGGTCATTCACTGGGATACATTGACAGTGGATGGAAAGGAATACATAAGGCTAAAAAGGAAGGATGAAAAGTATGAGGTGTTCAATACTTGGGCAAAGATTGTCAGAACATGCTCTAGGTCAGATCTTGAAGAGATGTTTGAGATAGGAATGAAGTTGTATGCAGATATACTGAAAGCTCCAGATATTTCAATTACAAAATTGGTAATGGAGTATCTGTGTATGATGTTCAAACCTGAAGAAGTAGAGCATGTGATCAAGAATATCTTCAAGTCAGTCAACAGTTGGACTCTATATGAAACTAGTGGAGTATATACAGTGACTTTGGATCTTAATCATACTAAATACTTCCTAGTGGATAGAGTGTACAATCATAGCAGATTGAAGCTTCATGCCATGCTGAAGAAAAATCTAGGATGTATTCCAGATTCAGAGATGGCTAAATATTTGATCCAAAGAACCATCAATCAGAGTTTGGGATTGGATGCAAATACTGGAATTTAGGCCATTATGAAGTTTTGGGAGCATCTTGAAGAGCATCTGAAGAACTTGACTTCTTTTCCTAAAAGTCAAGTTAGGGGGAGATTGTTGGGAACTGAAGAAAAGCTTAAGTATGGTTAATGCTGCTGGTTCAGAGTTACTACTGCTGAGTATTACTACTGCTAGTAGAATTAATACTGCTAGTCAAAGTTAGTGCTGCTTGAACAAAGTTAGTACTGCTTAGCTAGTTAGTACTGCTAGTGGTTAGTGCTGCTTAGAAGTTAGTGCTGCTTGAAGAAGTTAATGCTGTTGAGCATAGTTAGTGCTGCTTATGACTTGAAGATCCGAATGAAAAGGATGACGGCTGGATAAACTGAAGATATTCATGGAAGCTTAGAGATATACATGGAAGATATACTGAAGATATGTTTATTTATTGTAATTATCCTTTGATTAGTATATGTATAGAATGTATTTAATTAATTATTATTCATTCTAAGTTCTACAGAGAAAATCAACCTCAAGGCATAGATCCTAATTCTAGAGAAGTAGAATTCGTCTAGAAAGAGTCTGTTCTTCAAGATTGAGGTTGAGTGTGTAATCTTGTGATTTCAATTATTCAATACAAGTTTACAGTTTGTTCTTCATATTTACGGTTTTGGTTTACTGTTTCATTGAATATGAAAGTGTTATTCCACAAACTTCTTTGATATTGTTTTTGAGAATTAATTCTTGTTGAGAATTCGATCCTGTCATCCTTGACACAAATTTTATGCAAAAGAAAGAAAACCTGTAAATCTTTTACTTTATAGAATAAAATTTGTAAAGATTTAAACTTTTAAATTCAACATGCCGAGTTTGAAAAAAAAAATCATTTAAGACAAAATGTAAAGAATCCGGCAAATTGATATTTAGTCGGAACAAAATAAAATTCAATAATATTATCTTCCACATAATGTATAAAGAATTTGTGTCTCAAAAGAAAGAGTTGGATTGTACAATTCAAAAGTTAGTTGAATTTGCTCAGATTCTTTGAAAAAAATTTGAGAAAACTGGAACAACATCATAGTCAGAGATAAAATGTAGCGGAATAAAGTAGATGCACTCACAGTTTCTCATTTGTCAGAAGCGGAATTGAAGAACAAGTACTAAACTGATATGTTTAGAAGTCGTAATCCTTTGAAGTACGGGTTCTGAGCTGATGTACTCAGAAGCCAACTTTCTCTTACTCCCCCTTAACTTGAGATGCCTGCAACTTAGAATCAATTTGAGATTTTGGTACCCACTTGAATTTGGGTCCATGATTGTTAGTTACAGTTCTTATGGGGAAATATTTGTAAGATTTGACAGATAAAGCATGAGAGATATGATCAGAATAATGAACATATGAATCAGAAGAAGAGAAAGCATAATCATCTGAACTCGAATCAGAAGAAGAATATGAGACATTTTTGGAAATTTGAATCATTTGCTTTATTGAATATTTGGAAATTTTATTACACACAGCAAATGAATCAATTTTATATTGTTTGTCTACATATAGATCCTCATCAGTCGTAGAATCATCTGATGTCCGCTTGACTCTCCATAGCTGCTTTGTAGACTTGCTCGAAGTCCTATCTGAAATATTAGAATCAGAAGAATTAGAACTATCAGAAATGACTTTATCTTGTTTCTTTAACTTCTTTGACCTTCTTCTTTTACGCTTAGTTTTATAATAAGCATCATTGAGCGTAAAAGATTCATCAAGAATTTTAGACTTAATATTTGAATCAATAGAAGCAATTTTACCTAAGAAATTCAACTGATCAACTAATAAATCTAAACTTACCTCGGAGTCAGAAAAATTTTGAGAAAAGTTTGCAGATTTTGGAAAGTCCTTTTTGTGATTTTGAAAATCAGAAAAAGGTCAGAAACTGAATCTTGTTTTTGAGAAAATAATTTTTCTTCAAGACTTGACGTCATGAAAGAAAGAATAACATCAGATTCAATTTGTTTTTGTATATTTTGATCTTCCATTTTTATCTTCAAGGTCAATGATTTTGCCTTCTAATACTAATGGAGGAGTATATCTCTTAGAATCATAAATGATTGGAGAGATATTTTCCTTATCATATTTAGTAGCATAAACATCAACAAAACCATCAGACATTAAAGACTTAATGGGAGATATATCATTTAAACCTTTTCTACCTTTCCTTAATTTTTCAGGAAAATATTTAGCATTTTCGCTTGTATAAACAAAATAAATTTCCTTTTTCTTATTATTCATCCTTTTCTCATTTTCGATTTCTAACACTTGTTTTTCATTCATCCAATCAATTTTAAATTGAGGAGCATATTGAGCAAGAGTTAGATAATCGTATTTATATAAAGTTGGGGATTTTTCTATCGCATTGTTTAAACAATTTGGATTTTCAAAACCAAGTCCCCATTTTTCTTTTATAGACTCATAACTCCGCGGTTTGTTCAAATAAATAGTTTGCTCAGATTGATTACGTCGATATAATTTTTCTTCTAACTCGTTTATTTTAGCCGAAAAATTATCTTTTAAAGTAGTCATCTCAGTCAAAGATTCAAGATAAGACTTATTTGATTTTTCCAAAGCATCTAATTTCTTTTGAAATATGTCTTTTGTATTTTCCAAAATAGATTTTTATCTTTCAAAGAAATTTTCGATTTGTCAATCAAATTTGACTTTTCTGAATTTAAAGTCTTTTCAGATATAAACTTTGAGCGGAAATCATTTAAGGCAAAAATTATGATATTCATCTGTGAAGAAATGAAAGTGTAATCAAACTCATAAATTACCTCATCTTCATCAGTATCATCATCATCATCAGTCTGATCATCTCCGATTAAGCACATTTGAGCAATCTCCACATTACTAGCTTCATCATCGGAGTGATCCAGCCAAAATTCTTCTTCCACCAGCAAAGCAGTTCCGTTCTCTCTTTTCTCGGCAAGTTCCATTTTCTTCCGATAGTATGCCGAATCCCGAACCTTCTTCACTCTACACTCCTTAGCTATGTGACCGGGCTTTCCACAGTTGTAGCATGCAACAGCTTTCTTAGCCTCGAGCACTTGAACATTCTTTGACCCAGAAGTGAAGCGAAGATTGTTGGAACCCGACCGAAGTTGGAACTTTTTCTGATAATGTTGTGAGAGAAGGATAATAGCTTTTTGAAGAGCCTCGCCATCGTCATCAGTGGCCCCATCATAAGTATTATCAGACAATGCTTGTTCTGCCAGTTGTTTTGTGATGAGAGCAACTGGGTCTACTGATTTCTTGTTCTTCTTTTCAAGTTTGGCCTTCTTATCATTGACTATGCACTCATCTGTCAGCAGAATCTCGTACATCTCTTGGATTTGCAAAGAAGATATTCTGACATCATTCCTCAAGCGATGGCAAGATTTGTTCCATTCCGGTTGAAGTGCATTTAGGAATTTCAGTTTCATCTTTAGCTCAGTCTTTTCCACTTTAATATTCCTCAAATCATTTATCACGGCACATAATCTGTCATAAACAATTTTCAGTGACTCCCCTTCCTTGGCTTTGAATTCTTCAAAGTTGTTCATATATCGTGTATGCCGAAGTTGAGTTGCAACTGAAGACCCAAGCATAATCTTCTCAAGCTATTGCCACATAAGATTAGGATGATTTTTGAAACAATCAATCCTGTTGTAGATAGAGTTTGGCAAGGCTAGCATCATATTTGCCTTTATATCACGATCGGCTTGATATTGCGATAACTCATCGGGTGTATATTCTTTGGTAGGATTATATAATCCAGAAGCCAGGATGGGTTTTTCAAAAGGTCCTTCAGACAGAATATTCATCATGTCATTTCCGTTCTTTTGACGCTCGATGAAGTTCAAGAACCGATCTTGCCACTAAGAAAACTCGTTTTCATCAATCAAAACAGGAGGACGCTTTTCTGTACCCAATGACATCATAAGATCTCTTTTGTAGAACTGAGCTTGATAAGCAAACTTTGCAGAATCCATATCTCAGAAATCCAGAACAATTCTATGTCTTGACTTAGTTGGCACAATCTAGAGGTTTGCGTGAGATTAACCTGGCGCAAAGCTAGGTTTGCGTGAATATGCAGTGGCGCAAAGGAATCTTTGTGTGAGTAGAAGGTTGTGCAAACTTAGATTTTCGTGACACACGGATGGTGCAAACTTGAGTTTGTGTGGAGAGACGCAAAGATACTTTGCGTGACCAGAAGGTGACGCAAACTCTGATTTGCGTGAGGTGTTGATGACGCAAAAAAGGATTTGCGCTTTTAAGCAGTGGCGCAAAGTGAGATATGCGCTAACAGTGAATAGCGCAAACTAGACTTGCACGAACAAAGACTGGCGCAAATTATGATTTGCGTGACCTGAGGATGACGAGAACTTTCTTTGCGTGACACAGAGGATAGTGCAATACTGATTTGCGTCAAAAACTGATATTGCTTGATGAACTCTGAACTTGGCAGATTGAACTGGCGCAAAGATGATGAACTCGCGCAAATCTTGGATCTAGCGCAAACCGCTGAAAAACACGAAATATCAACAAATTCGATTACAGATTAGAAATTAAAGACAAATTCTTTCACAGATATGATCGAAAAACAGTTTCTAATACTTTGTAACAAACAATTTCTATTAAAAACCACAAATTCAAAAATTTGAAAATCAAACAGTACGCAAAAACCGGTTTTCCAAGAACTCGAAAATCTTCAAAAATGAACAGCAAAACTTGATTTTCTTGAAAAATGATGTGAATCAAATATGTTTTACAATTAAAATCGAATCCAACAAACCAAATTTCAGAAAAAATCGATCACAAACAAGTCCGAATTTGATGAAAAATCCAGAAACGAGATTTTATTGAAAAATTCAAGAAAATCGATCAAATTTCAGATTAATGCACAAATTCAGTATATGAAAAACGATTCTCTCAAATCTCTTAGATTTAGATTGGCTCTGATACCAATTGATAATCCAAAAACCCTCTAAATCTTAGAGAGAGAAAGTAGAGAGAGAGTTGAAAGCACAAAGTGTAATTTTTTATTGAGTATGCGTGAATTCTTACAAAGACCAAAGCCCAAAGGGACTTAAATACCCTGGACTTATACAACACAGATAAGCAACCTAAACACTGTATAAGACCAAGCCTATAAATACAATGATTACTATAAAATCAGACTTAACACGTATAATGATCTTCCAAGGTGACACTTTCAACATAACACAGTCACCCACTTGGAACTCCATTGGTCTTCTTTTCTAATCGACGTAACTCTTTTGTTGGTCCTGAACCGCCTTTAACCGCTCGTAGATTCCTTTCACCTTATCAGCGGTCTCTTGGACGATCTCGGGACCGGAAAACTGTTTCTCCCCTGCTTCTAGCCAACACACTAGAGTCCTACACTTCCGCCCATACAAGGCTTCTAATGTTGCCATCCCAATACTGGAGTGGTAACTGTAGTTGTAGGCAAACTCCACGAGAGGTAGATGAGAGTCCCAACTGCCACCAAAGTCGATGACACACAACCTCAATATGTCTTCCAAAGTTTGAATTGTTCGTTCGCTTTGTCCGTCCTGGGGATGACAGGACATACTCAACTTCACCCTCGTGCCCAACTCTTTATGCAAGTCATCCCAAAAGTTGGAAGTAAAACGACTGTCTTGGTCGGATACGATTGACAATGGTACCACATGCTTCGAGATGACTTCATTTATGTACTACTTGGCAAGTTTATCCATGGGCAACGTCTCTCGCATTGCTAAAAAGTGGGCACTCTTTGTCAATCGATCCACCACTACCCATATCGAATCATTCCTTTTCAGCGTCTTAGGCAACTTAGTCACAAAATCCATCATGATGCGCTCCCACTTCCACTCCGAGATCTCCAAGTATTGGAGGCTCCCGTAGGGTCGTTGATGTTTCGCTTTTACTTGCAAGCACGTCATGCATCTTTCCACGTCATTTGCCACATCCAACTTCATAACGGGCCACCAATATGTCAATTTCAAATCTCTGTACATTTTGTTGCTTTCCGGGTGGATGGAATTTTTGGATTTATGCGCATCCTCTAGAAGTAATTCCCGGTTCCCCCAATCTTAGGCACCCAGATACAACCTTGGTATAGCTTTAGGCCACGGTCGTCCTCGGTCAAAAGTGACTTTTGCTTCACCATTACTTCGCTCTTGAGGTTCCCTTCACATGAGGCCTCTCCTTGCGACATTTTTATCTAATCAGTTAGGTTGGACACCAAATTGATTCTTGTGAGTCTAGCCCGAATGCTACTACTATACTCTTTCCGGCTCAAAGCGTCCGCTACTATATTCGCCTTACCCGGGTGGTAGAGTAGTTCACAATCATAGTCTTTTAGTAGTTCCAATCAACGTCGATGTCTCATGTTCAACTCCTTCTGATCAAACACATACTTCAAACTCTTGTGGTCCGTGAATAGCATGCACTTTGTACCGTATAGGTAGTGTCACCATAACTTCAAAAGGAATACCACGGCTGCTAGCTCCAAGTCGTGGGTGAATAGTTCTTCTCATGCTCCTTGAGTTGTCTTGACGCATAGGCGATCACCTTGCCCCGTTACATCAAAACACAATCCAAACCCATTTTTGACGCATCGCTATAGACCACGAAGTCTTCAGACCATTCCAGCAACGACGGTGTTGGAGCTTCACCCAGTTTCCTTTGAAGAGTTCAGAAGGCTTTCTCTTGACCTTCCGCCCACACGAACTTCACGTTCTTTCGGGTCAAGGCCATCAAAGAGGAAGCGATTTTGGAGAAATCTTGAATGAATCTCCTATAGTAGCCCGCTAAACCCAAGAAACTTCGAATTTCGGATGGACTTTTGGATGGCTCCCAGTTCATCATCGCTTCGATCTTGGATAGATCTACCTTTACTTCATTGTGATTGACTACTTGGCCCAAGAATTAAACCTCTTCTAGCCAAAAATCGCTTTTAGAGAATTTCGCGTGCAACTTATCCCTTCTCAAAACTTCCAAATTTTCCCGAAGGTGTCGTTCGTGTTGTGCCTCATCCTTGGAGTAGACGAGTATATCGTCGATGAACATAATCACCGAATTGTCAAGGAACGTCGGCACATCCGGTTCATCAAATCCATGAACATCGACGGTGTTTTTGTTAACTCGAATGGCATCACTAGAAATTCATAATGGTCATATCGTATTTTAAAGGTGGTCTTTGTCACGTCCTCGTTTTTCACCTTCACTTGATGGTACCCTGAACGAAGGTCGATCTTTGAGAAGCATCCCGCCCCTTGAAGTTGATCGAATGGATCGTCGATTCTAGGGAGTGGATACTTTTTCTTCACGGTCACTTTGTTCAGTTCTCGGTAATCTATGCACATTCTCATTGTGCCATCCTTTTTCTTCACAAATAGGACTGGAGCTCCCCAAGGCGACGAGCTCGGTCTCACAAATCTCTTCTCTAAGAGATCTTGTAACTGCGACATCATCTCTTGCATTTCAGATGGTGCTAATCGGTAAGGTGCTCTAGCGATTGGAGCATCCCCCAGAATTAAATATATTCGAAACTTGATTTGCCGCTCGGGTGGTAACCCGGGCAAGTCGTCGGGGAAGACATCCGAAAATTCATAAACGACTTTGACGTCTTCTAGCATCCACTTTTCCATCTTGCCATCCACTACGTATGCTAAGTAGGAAGAACACCCCTTCACCAAGCACTTGCATGCTTTTGCAATCGAAATGACCACTGCATCCCCTTTCCTTCTCTCCCTGTACACAAGCACCACATCATAGCCCGCCAAAGGGATACGGATCAACTTCT
Source organism: Arctium lappa (assembly GCA_023525745.1). Taxonomy (NCBI): domain Eukaryota; kingdom Viridiplantae; phylum Streptophyta; class Magnoliopsida; order Asterales; family Asteraceae; genus Arctium; species Arctium lappa. The sequence goes on along the minus strand of CM042059.1, from coordinate 55,133,013 downwards.
TTGAACATAGGATTCTTTCTTGATTCTCCACCAACTAGTCTATCCCGATTATGAAGTCAAAACCACCGATGGACATTGGAAAGAGTTTTAACAGAAATTTCCTTCCTTCGACCTTAAGAACACAATTGTCAAAGACTTCACTAATGAAGACTTGAATACCATTCTCTATTTCCACTACTAGAGCATCTTCTAGTGTACTAGTAGTCATAGACAATCTTGACAAAAAGGGAATCGATACAAAGGAATAACTTGCAACTGAATCGAAAAGAACATGCACAGGTACGGAGTTAACAAGAAAGTTACCCGACTCTACGTCAGTCAAAACCTATGCCTCCTCGGCTGTCATATAAAAAGCTCTCCCCGTCACCTTCGGTGAGCTCTCTTTCCTCCCGGGATTTCCTCCCAACTTGATTTTTGGGCACTCATTTTGAAATTAGTCTGGCTCCTTACACTCGAAGCATATCGGCCCCTTCATCGGGCAGTCTCGCTGGGTTTGGCCAACTTTACCACACTTGTAACAGGAGTCGAGCTTTGAGTGACACGGGCCCCAATTCTTACTCCTGCACTTTGGGCACCACCTAGCCTCTCTCCTTGAGTCATTACTTTGGTTGTTCCTGTTGTTGTTGAATGGTCTCGATCGCTTGAAGGATCCAGAATTTCCTTGACACTTACTCTTCTCTCCAACTACCACCCTTTTTTCCTTCTTCCGAGCATACACATCCTCCATGAGTTTGGCTTCTTCAATGGTTTCACAGAGTGTGGATGCCTTGGAGTTCCGGACCATGGTCATCATATCGGCCGGTAGGCCTTTATCTTCTCTTTCTCACTTGGAGCCACGTGCCCCACAAGGTCGAGTTTCTCGATAAAGAGACGGGTGTATTCTCTCTCCGTCTTGTTACCTTTTCTGAGGGCTCAGAACCCTTCTTTAATGAGGTCGACCGCCCACTCATTACATTATTCTTCCATTACTTTCTTCTTGAACATTACCCAAGTCAGGTGGGATAAGATTGTAGCATCAAGTGTGGATTTAGTAACGTTCCACCATCTGACAGCAGGGCCTTTTAACATTTGTGAAGTGAACTTCACCTTTTGGTTTCTCAATCAATCACTAGAGTCAAATGCTTGCTCGATCTCTTGGATCCAGTTCATGCAAGGGATCCGATCATCTGACCCCGAAAATTCTGGTAGCTTGCTACAAAGAAAGGTCTTGTATGAACAAACCCTTCCACTTCTTCTAACATCAGCGACCACGTGTTTCTCGGTTCTAACCATATTTCTGGTACTCCCGGAACCCACCATAATGTTTTCGATGACGGTCTCATGCCTCCGAAGACTGGCATCCCTATCATCCAATATTTTCATAAAAGTCTCTTGTTGTTTCTCCATTGCAGAGGTAACCATCTGCATCACATTGGCCATCAACTCCGTCTAAGGATTCACCTCTTGAATAACGGGGTTGGAGGAAGCCAGAGTTACCCGGGGTATGTGTTTTACTCTCCCGCTGGCCAATGGCATTAAAGGTGGGGTAATAGCATTCACGACTCTATCCAACTGATTCGGGTTATATACGCTTGCCTCTTGTCCATCTTCCTCGGTTACCGGTCTACTCCGTATGTTAACCATTAAAGATTGTCACACACACGAGAAAGATGTTAAGAAATACAATCGAGAGGTATAAGAAACGTAATACTACATTCATCAATAGTTAGAACAATAGTAAGTCTAGCATGCTCATGTAATAACATATTCATAATAGTATTAGCTAGGTGAAATTATGAATGTATCATACACAAGAATTCTCGTCACCATCATTACAATTCTCAATTAGTGCAATTCCGCTGACTCTAACTCTTCCTTGTCTTAAGGATTCTACCGAACCTTGCCAATCATCACTTAATTAATTTAGCTTAAGTCTAGGCATCTTACATTCATACCTAGTTCGCTTAAACTAACGCTCTAATACCAACTTATAACACCCTAAAAATAGGGGTAAATTTAAATCTTAAACATTACAAAATACGAAACTCAAATAAATGGAGATCACCCAAAAAGGAAAAGAGTTAAAGCTTATACAATTTCTATGAATGGAAATTATAAATGACAACTCACTAATCTAGGCTATTTCCATCTAGATTAAAACAATTGTCATCAAAATCTCATAAAAGGTATCTATTCAAATATGTACGCCAAGCTCCCAAAAGTCTAACTTCAAAAGTCTTCGCAATTGGCTCATCTCTCTTCCCTTAATCCTTGTGAGTCCCGACACTAAGGGAACCTGAAATACATGTCATTTAAGAAAACAAGTTTTAGGCTTTCGCCTAGTGAGTTCAAACAATTATAAAACAACGTTAAGAAAATATTTGATACCAATGCATGATATCAATAAGAGTTCAATATTAGTTCAAGCCTCATTTACCCTTGGAAGGAAAATAAGGTTTCACCAAATAACAGGGGAGACCTGGTTTACCATTGACAGTGACGGAACACAAAAGTAATTCACATTACAAAGTTATAAGGATTCTATTATCGCATATTTGGTTATCGAGTTCAACCACCCATGGTCTGTAGTTCTAGTCCCAAAGTTCAAAGAAGGCACATCCGCTAGAAGTTTGTTAGTGTATTATTGTATACAAGATTTAATAGGAAAAGTCAAGTCAAGTAAAGTCAACAAAGTCAATGTATATTTAGTCAATATGAGATTACTTAGTCTTTAAGCTAGTGATTTTATACTTTGGTATAAATACCTTTTGTCTTTATAATCATGTAGAAAGTAGAGTTCATTGTATACATTGTGAGATCTATGACAAAGAACACTTTCTCTCTCTACTCTCTCTCTAGAAGTTAACATTGTCAAATATTGTTAGATTGAGATTAATTGTTTAGATTTGCTTGAATTGATTGGGATTTACAATATCAATTGGTATCAGAGCAAACCAAACAATTTCAGAAGTGATTAGATTGAGCGATTTGAATGATTTTCTGAAAAATTTTGTCAAGAACTCGTTTATTGAGAATATCACTGTTTGATCACAAATTTTCTTGTTTGTATACAATTAAATCAAGAAATTGATTTGATTGTGAACGTTTTATCAATTGGATCAAATCTTGTTCAGATCACAAAGTCAAATTCGAACATTAGATTGATCAATTTGATCAAATTGTGTTTTTCGAAAAAATTGAAGTCGAACACTGTAAATCGATCTGAGCACTATAATTTTCGATTTCTTTTGCAAATTCAGTGTTGTAATCATGTTTAGTTTGTTATCGTTGACTAATTGTATCTTTTTCAGAATCAAAAATCAAGTTTTACTTGATTTTTGATCGAACAGGTGAAGAACGCGCAGAAAAACTCAAGAACGCGCAAGATCCAGAAAACGCGCAAGTTCATCATAAAACGCGCAAGCTTCATCGTTAGCACGCGCAAGTTCTTCATAAAACGCGCAAGCTTCATCGTTAGAATGCGCATGCTTCATCGTTAGAACGCGCAAGTCGCTAAAACGCGCAAGTTGGAGATTCGACCTCAAACGCGCTAGTCGAAGTTAGCGAGTTTCCATAACGCACTAGTCGATGTTAGCGAGTTTCCATAACGCGCTAGTCGAAGTTAGCGAGTTCCGTACATCTGCGAGTTTGTCTGCGAGTTCATCTGCGAGTTTGTCTACAAGTTATCATCTGCGAGTTTGAGCAAACGCGCTAATATTGATCTGCGAGTTCTAGAAACGCGCAAGCTACCATTTGCGAATTTCAGTGTGAATAGTGTTTAGCGTGTTTAGTGGTCTGCGAGTTCCGTGATCTGCGAGTTTCAAGACTTAGATTTTTTTTCTTCGAAAATTAAAATTTTTTTGTGATCCAAGTTTGACTTTTTAGTCAACATTTCTGATTTGTTTGGGAACGATCATTTTATTCAAGCATTTCTTTCTAGCGGAACCCCCGTGCTAAGTCTGCGGAGGGGGACATATTTTGATTGTGGTCATATTTTTCTGATTTTTGACGATCATTTTTTTTCAGCTAACCTATCAAGATGCCTACTACTGATGATAAAGGGAATACTATATTGTCCGCAAGAGATATGGCAGTCTTGTACATGCCTGAGATACCAAAAATAGAAGCAGAAAGAGACAATCTGAAAAATCAGAATTCAAAGCTTCAAAAGCAGATTCAGGAGTTGAAATTAAATTTGTCAAATTCTGATAAAACTCCTGTTTGTGCAAAATGTGCTAATAATTCTCAATCTGATTTTGTAGGTATCATCAGAGCAAGTGAGAATGAAATTGAAATAAAAGAAAAAATCATAGAGGTAAAAGAGAAAATAATTTTACAAAAAGAGAGAGAGATAAGCAATCTTCAAAGCCAACTGAAGACGACTGAACAGAAATTATCAGATTTACAAGATGAATCAGTTAAGCTTCAACAAAAGTATATGGCTTCTGAAGAAGATGCACATGCATTGCAAGTGAAAAATGCTGACTTGATAAAAAGCATCAAAGAAGATAAAGTTAAAGCGAATCTTCAAAACCAACTGAAAACGACTGAACAGAAATCATCAGAATTGCAAGATGAATTAGTCAAGTTTCAACAAAAGTTTAAGGCTTTTGAAGATCAGATATCTGCTTTGGAGAAGAAGAATGCTGAACTGCAAACAAGTCTCCAGGCAGAAAAAGAAAAATCAAATGTGAAGACATCTTCAACTCAAAAGTCATCTGAGATTTCCAAGAAAACTTTACAAGAGAAAAAGGATCTTGAGCTGAGATGCATTAAACTTTCCAAGCAAGTGTCAGATTTTGAAAAAGTTATAATCACTGAACGGGATACTTTTGCTAAGGAAAGAAAAGTTCTTGAAGATAAAAACACTGAACTTCCTAAGAAGATTTCTACTTTACAAGACTTGCTTGAAAAAGAAAGAAATATTTTCAAAGAAAAGAAGCAGTCTTTTGAGCAAGAAAAGAAATTATTTGAAAAGAAAAATGCTAGGATTTTCAAGGATATTTCTAAGAAAAACAAGAACTTGGAAACAGATTTTGAACAAGAACGTTCATATTTTGAATCTGAAATATCTAAGCTCACATCCAAATTATCTGTTCTGTCATCAGATATTCTTAAAGAACAGATGGCTAGGTCTGATTTGAAAAAGAAGTTTGACACACTAACTTCTGAAAGAAACATTTTAGCTAAAAAGATAAAACACTTAGAAGCTGCAAACGTCAATTTATCATAAAAGATTTCAGCTGATGTGATAAATCAATCACCTGTTGATCTTTCAACAGAATCAGTCTGTTCTTTCAAAACAGCTTCAAGTTCTATCCATGACAAAAATGTTTTGAAAAACAAAAGTGTCAAACCAATCATTGTCAAATCAAGTCAAATCAAACCATCAAATTTATTTTATGACAAATCTGTTGATGGTTCAGCGAGCTATTATGGAAAATCTCTTGGAAAGAATTCTAAGAAAAATCAGATGGTCTGGAGAGTTAAAGATTCTTCTAAAGAGAAAAATAAGGACAAAGCATTCAAATCCACATCAAATGCCAAAAAGAACAGTGTGCATAAAGGTAAATCTTTTGGTAATTCTGATATATATTACTCGACTAATCATCTGATCAGGATTGCTGAAAGGAAGATCTGTTGTTCTTACTGTGGAGAGAATGATTTCATCCAACAAGAATCTGCTCATAACTGGTACGGATCTTACAGAATTACTTCTCAGATTTCGGATTTTAAAAGATATAAATCTAATGAGAGGTGGATTTCTAAATCTAACATACCAGGACCCAAATACTAGTGGGTACCAAAGCCTGTTAAATCTGTTTCGCAGGTACCACAGGTATAGGGGGAGCAAGATGTTTGACTTCTGATCATGTACAGATCAGGACTCGTACTTCAAAGTACAAAATTTTGACTTCTAAGTACTACTACTTAGAACTCGGACTTCAATGTCAAAGATATTGGCTTCAAAACACTTCAGTTTAGAACCCGGACTTTAATGTCATTGTGGCTTCTGATCACATGACAGATCAGGACCCGTTCTTCAATGTTCAGATAAGGATATTATGCAAAATATACATGGGGAGCTTATCTGACCTAAATCATTCTATAATGATTTAAGGGGGAGCTTAAATGTAAATATCTTCTGATCTAGATCTCTGATTGTTTGAAAGAAGAACAACTTTCAAGCATGAAAAACAGTTTCTTAAATGTTCAAACCACTTCTCTATTCTCAAAAGATTTCATGAATTAAGAAGTGTGATTTTAAATGTTTTTCATATCTGAGCTTTAAATGTTTAACTAACCGTGTGTTTCCAAAGATTAATACTTGCGTATTATCTTTTCTATATACTGTCAAGTATTCATACACATCGGTTCAGTACTTCATTTGAATATGTTATTACCATGTCTCATAACGAACAAATTTTTCGATGGTAATACTCCCGTTTGCTTTCAAATGTTGTTGAGCATCAATCATCATTTTATTCTTTGTACTTCCATTGCAAAATTGTTTATATTTGTTCATATAAACAAAATATCAAGTTCTTTGATACCCTAACCATTTTATTTGATCTGATTGATACATTGTCACATTCTCAAAACAATTCTCTTGATTTAATTTCATTCATTCAATATCATTGTTTTGAGAAATCTTCAAAGTTCAATTGCTCAAATCTCATGAGCATACATTCTGACACTGTTATCATTTTGTGCTTAACTGTTCAAGTTAAATTGTTGAGCAACTATTCTTTTAGGACTTACATGGGATTCGTGTGTGAGCTTAAACAAAACTTCCATGGATTCACGTTAACTAGTGTTTCCTACCCAGGAAGTTATCCTCGAGTGATTGAGGGGTGAGGGGTCAAAATCAAAGAGTGGGGAAGATAACTCATCCGGTTGAGTTTTTCTCATTGCGTGGAGCGGAAAAATGTAAATGAGAGTTTGGTTAGAAGTGAGCTTTAATGTTAAAAAGAAAGAGGGTGTGAGAACAGAGTTAAAAGAATATCAGAACTCTGCACCAACCACTTTCTGAGTCGGGCAGCCACATTTCTGTATGGTTCACATTCTTTGGTGACCATCATTGAAAAAGGCAGTGATCCCATGCCAACTCTTGCATTAACCTCACCATCCACTCTTTTCTTTCTTAACAAAGAAATGTTTCATTTTCTTTGGGGACGCAACATATCTGCTATCTGGTCTTCACTCGGAAGATTTAGATATTGAAAAAGAAGGAAAGTTGCCCCACTTTCGCACCTCTTTCATGCACATTGAGTCCGTGTAATATTTGTTGATGTGTCAACAGTTTACACAATTTGAGCCTTATGATCCACAATCATTGTGCAAATTCTTTCAAAACACAAGCACGAGCACACAGAGAATATGTTTTTCTGTCAGAACATTCATAGAATTACCTTGTGTTTTTCAATGATTGAATGGAAGTCCTGGGGAGTCATCATCAAACCAGCTCCTTATATTGTACATTCGTTGTACACAGTAACTCCGTGTTACTGACAGGCACTCCTAACTGTTTCATTTGTTGAATCAAGTTACCATGTTCATTATATCTGGATTTGAAAAGATTCAGGTATATACAGTTCATGATTCAGTGCAGATCAAAAAAAGAGCAGAATGTATTTTCAAGGGGGAGAATCAAAGATTATGTTGAAATTGAAGATGTTTTGATGATTATGAAGCTCACAATAATCAAAAAGGGGGAGAAATATACAGATTTCAATTTCAAATCTATTTCAAAGTTCTGAAGAATGTTTAAAGTCAAGACTTGTGGAGAATTTTCTGAAAAGTTCAAATCAGATGAAAAGAAATCATTCTCAAAGATTTCTGAAGACAAGTCCAAGTTCAAGATGATTTGTGAAAGTTTGTTTTTCTGAAGAATGATCAGAGATTGAAGAAATGAAGATATAAAGTTCAAAGATTCCTCGAAGTTTATCAAAGATGAAGTGTTTCAAAGAAGTCAAAGAATTTCAAACTTCAAATGATTCAAGACTTCAAATGATTCGATTGTTTCAAGACTGGTTGACTTTCTAAAGCTGCAAAATGCAAAAGACTTTTCAAGATTCTTCAAAAGCATTAAAGACTGAAGAGTGCTAGAGCTTCAAAGTTTTTAAAGTTGTCAGAGACAAAAGATTGAAGAATCAAGCGCTGAAGACTTATGTCAAATTTTTATTAAATCTTGAATACAAAAGGGGAGATTGTTAGTGTATTATTGTATACAAGATTTAATAGGAAAAGTCAAGTCAAGTAAAGTCAACAAAGTCAATGTATGTTTAGTCAATATGAGATTACTTAGTCTTTAAGCTAGTGATTTTATACTTTGGTATAAATACCTTTTGTCTTTGTAATCATATAAAAAAAGTAGAGTTCATTGTATACATTGTGAGATCTATGACAAAGAACACTTTCTCTCTCTACTCTCTCTCTAGAAGTTAACATTGTCAAATATTGTTAGATTGAGATTAATTGTTTAGATTTGCTTGAATTAATATTTGTTGCTGTCTCAACAGTTTACACAATTTGAGCCTTATGATCCACAATCATTGTGCAAATTCTTTCAAAACACAAGCACGAGCACACAGAGAATATGTTTTTCTGTCAGAACATTTATAGAATTACCTTGTGTTTTTCAATGATTGAATGGAAGTCCTGGGGAGTCATCATCAAACCAGCTCCTTATATTGTACATTCGTTGTACACAGTAACTCCGTGTTACTGACAGGCACTCCTAACTGTTTCATTTGTTGAATCAGGGTTACCATATTCATTATATCTAGATTTGAAAAGATTCAGGTATATACAGTTCATGATTCAGTGCAGATCAAAAAACGAGGAGAATGTATTTTCAAGGGGGAGAATCAAAGATTTTGTTGAAATTGAAGATGTTTTGATGATTATGAAGCTCACAATAATCAAAAAGGGGGAGAAATATACAGATTTCAATTTCAAATCTATTTCAAAGTTCTGAAGAATGTTTAAAGTCAAGACTTGTGGAGAATTTTCTGAAAAGTTCAAATCAGATGAAAAGAAATCATTCTCAAAGATTTCTGAAGACAAGTCCAAGTTCAAGATGATTTGTGAAAGTTTGTTTTTCTGAAGAATGATCAGAGATTGAAGAAATGAAGATATAAAGTTCAAAGATTCCTCGAAGTTTATCAAAGATGAAGTGTTTCAAAGAAGTCAAAGAATTTCAAACTTCAAATGATTCAAGACTTCAAATGATTCGATTGTTTCAAGACTGGTTGACTTTCCAAAGCTGCAAAATGCAAAAGACTTTTCAAGATTCTTCAAAAGCATTAAGGACTGAAGAGTGCTAGAGCTTCAAAGTTTTTAAAGTTGTCAGAGACAAAAGATTGAAGAATCAAGCGCTGAAGACTTATGTCAAATTTTTATTAAATCTTGAATACAAAGGGGGAGATTGTTAGTGTATTATTGTATACAAGATTTAATAGGAAAAGTCAAGTCAAGTAAAGTCAACAAAGTCAATGTATGTTTAGTCAATATGAGATTACTTAGTCTTTAAGCTAGTGATTTTATACTTTGGTATAAATACCTTTTGTCTTTGTAATCATATAAAAAAAGTAGAGTTCATTGTATACATTGTGAGATCTATGACAAAGAACACTTTCTCTCTCTACTCTCTCTCTAGAAGTTAACATTGTCAAATATTGTTAGATTGAGATTAATTGCTTAGATTTGCTTGAATTAATATTTGTTGCTGTCTCAACAGTTTACACAATTTGAGCCTTATGATCCACAATCATTGTGCAAATTCTTTCAAAACACAAGCACGAGCACACAGAGAATATGTTTTTCTGTCAGAACATTCATAGAATTACCTTGTGTTTTTCAATGATTGAATGGAAGTCCTGGGGAGTCATCATCAAACCAGCTCCTTATATTGTACATTCGTTGTACACAGTAACTCCGTGTTACTGACAGGCACTCCTAACTGTTTCATTTGTTGAATCAGGGTTACCATATTCATTATATCTAGATTTGAAAAGATACTTTGGTATAAATACCTTTTGTCTTTATAATCATATAAAAAAAGTAGAGTTCATTGTATACATTGTGAGATCTATGACAAAGAACACTTTCTCTCTCTACTCTCTCTCTAGAAGTTAACATTGTCAAATATTGTTAGATTGAGATTAATTGTTTAGATTTGCTTGAATTAATATTTGTTGTTGTCTCAATAGTTTACACAATTTGAGCCTTATGATCCACAATCATTGTGCAAATTCTTTCAAAACACAAGTACGAGCACACAGAGAATATGTTTTTCTGTCAGAACATTCATAGAATTACCTTGTGTTTTTCAATGATTGAATGGAAGTCCTGGGGAGTCATCATCAAACCAGCTCCTTATATTGTACATTCGTTGTACACAGTAACTCCGTGTTACTGATAGGCACTCCTAACTGTTTCATTTATTGAATCAGGGTTACCATATTCATTATATCTGGATTTGAAAAGATTCAGGTATATACAGTTCATGATTCAGTGCAGATCAAAAAACGAGGAGAATGTATTTTCAAGGGGGAGAATCAAAGATTATGTTGAAATTGAAGATGTTTTTATGATTATGAAGCTCACAATAATCAAAAAGGGGGAGAAATATACATATTTCAACATTCATAGAATTACCTTGTGTTTTTCAACATTCATAGAATTACCTTGAAATTGAAGATGTTTTGATGATTTGAAAAGAATATGTTTTTCTGTCAGAACATTCATAGAATTACCTTGTGTTTTTCAATGATTGAATGGAAGTCTTGGGGAGTCATCATCAAACCAGCTCCTTATATTGTACATTCGTTGTACACAGTAACTCCGTGTTACTGACAGGCACTCCTAACTGTTTCATTTGTTGAATCAGGGTTACCATATTCATTATATCTAGATTTGAAAAGATTCAGGTATATACAGTTCATGATTCAGTGCAGATCAAAAAACGAGGAGAATGTATTTTCAAGGGGGAGAATCAAAGATTATGTTGAAATTGAAGATGTTTTGATGATTATGAAGCTCACAATAATCAAAAAGGGGGAGAAATATACATATTTCAATTTCAAGTCTATTTCAAAGTTATGAAGAATGTTTAAAGTCAAGACTTGTGGAGAATTTTCTGAAAAGTTCAAATCAGATGAAAAGAAATCATTCTCAAAGATTTCTGAAGACAAGTCCAAGTTCAAGATGATTTGTGAAAGTTTGTTTTTCTGAAGAATGATCAGAGATTGAAGAAAATGAAGATACAAAGTTCAAAGATTCCTCGAAGTTTATCAAAGATGAAGTGTTTCAAAGAAGTCAAAGAATTTCAAAGTTCAAATGATTCAAGACTTCAAATGATTCGATTGTTTCAAGACTGGTTGACTTTCCAAAGCTGCAAAATGCAAAAGACTTTTCAAGATTCTTCAAAAGAATTAAAGACTGAAGAGTGCTAGAGCTTCAAAGTTTTTAAAGTTGTCAGAGACAAAAGATTGAAGAATCAAGCGCTGAAGACTTATGTCAAATTTTTATTAAATCTTGAATACAAAGGGGGAGATTGTTAGTGTATTATTGTATAAAAGATTTAATAGGAAAATTCAAGTCAAGTAAAGTCAACAAAGTCAATGTATGTTTAGTCAATATGAGATTACTTAGTCTTTAAGCTAGTGATTTTATACTTTGGTATAAATACCTTTTGTCTTTATAATCATATAAAAAAAGTAGAGTTCATTGTATACATTGTGAGATCTATGACAAAGAACACTTTCTCTCTCTACTCTCTCTCTAGAAGTTAACATTGTCAAATATTGTTAGATTGAGATTAATTGTTTAGATTTGCTTGAATTAATATTTGTTGTTGTCTCAATAGTTTACACAATTTGAGCCTTATGATCCACAATCATTGTGCAAATTCTTTCAAAACACAAGTACGAGCACACAGAGAATATGTTTTTCTGTCAGAACATTCATAGAATTACCTTGTGTTTTTCAATGATTGAATGGAAGTCCTGGGGAGTCATCATCAAACCAGCTCCTTATATTGTACATTCGTTGTACACAGTAACTCCGTGTTACTGATAGGCACTCCTAACTGTTTCATTTATTGAATCAGGGTTACCATATTCATTATATCTGGATTTGAAAAGATTCAGGTATATACAGTTCATGATTCAGTGCAGATCAAAAAACGAGGAGAATGTATTTTCAAGGGGGAGAATCAAAGATTATGTTGAAATTGAAGATGTTTTTATGATTATGAAGCTCACAATAATCAAAAAGGGGGAGAAATATACATATTTCAACATTCATAGAATTACCTTGTGTTTTTCAACATTCATAGAATTACCTTGAAATTGAAGATATTTCAATTTCAAATCTATTTCAAAGTTATGAAGAATGTTTAAAGTCAAGACTTGTGGAGAATTTTCTGAAAAGTTCAAATCAGATGAAAAGAAATCATTCTCAAAGATTTCTGAAGACAAATCCAAGTTCAAGATGATTTGTGAAAGTTTGTTTTTCTGAAGAATGATCAGAGATTGAAGAAAATGAAGATACAAAGTTCAAAGATTCCTCGAAGTTTATCAAAGATGAAGTGTTTCAAAGAAGTCAAAGAATTTCAAAGTTCAAATGATTCAAGACTTCAAATGATTCGATTGTTTCAAGACTGGTTGACTTTCCAAAGCTGCAAAATGCAAAAGACTTTTCAAGATTCTTCAAAAGAATTAAAGACTGAATAGTGCTAGAGCTTCAAAGTTTTTAAAGTTGTCAGAGACAAAAGATTGAAGAATCAAGCGCTGAAGACTTATGTCAAATTTTTATTAAATCTTGAATACAAAGGGGGAGATTGTTAGTGTATTATTGTATACAAGATTTAATAGGAAAAGTCAAGTCAAGTAAAGTCAACAAAGTCAATGTATGTTTAGTCAATATGAGATTACTTAGTCTTTAAGCTAGTGATTTTATACTTTGGTATAAATACCTTTTGTCTTTATAATCATATAAAAAAAGTAGAGTTCATTGTATACATTGTGAGATCTATAACAAAGAACACTTTCTCTCTCTACTCTCTCTCTCTACAAGTTAACATTGTCAAATATTGTTAGATTGAGATTAATTGTTTAGATTTGCTTGAATTAATATTTGTTGTTGTCTCAATAGTTTACACAATTTGAGCCTTATGATCCACAATCATTGTGCAAATTCTTTCAAAACACAAGTACGAGCACACAGAGAATATGTTTTTCTGTCAGAACATTCATAGAATTACCTTGTGTTTTTCAATGATTGAATGGAAGTCCTGGGGAGTCATCATCAAACCAGCTCCTTATATTGTACATTCGTTGTACACAGTAACTCCGTGTTACTGATAGGCACTCCTAACTTTTTCATTTATTGAATCAGGGTTACCATATTCATTATATCTGGATTTGAAAAGATTCAGGTATATAAAGTTCATGATTCAGTGCAGATCAAAAAACGAGGAGAATGTATTTTCAAGGGGGATAATCAAAGATTATGTTGAAATTGAAGATGTTTTGATGATTATGAAGCTCACAATAATCAAAAAGGGGGAGAAATATACAGATTTCAATTTCAAATCTATTTCAAAGTTCTGAAGAATGTTTAAAGTCAAGACTTGTGGAGAATTTTCTGAAAAGTTCAAATCAGATGAAAAGAAATCATTCTCAAAGATTTCTGAAGACAAGTCCAAGTTCAAGATGATTTGTGAAAGTTTGTTTTTCTGAAGAATGATCAGAGATTGAAGAAAATGAAGATACAAAGTTCAAAGATTCCTCGAAGTTTATCAAAGATGAAGTGTTTCAAAGAAGTCAAAGAATTTCAAAGTTCATATGATTCAAGACTTCAAATGATTCGATTGTTTCAAGACTGGTTGACTTTCCAAAGCTGCAAAGTGCAAAAGACTTTTCAAGATTCTTCAAAAGAATTAAAGACTGAAGAGTGTTAGAGCTTCAAAGTTTTTAAAGCTGTCAGAGACAAAAGATTGAAGAATCAAGCGCTGAAGACTTATGTCAAATTTTTATTAAATCTTGAATACAAAGGGGGAGATTGTTAGTGTATTATTGTATACAAGATTTAATAGGAAAAGTCAAGTCAAGTAAAGTCAACAAAGCCAATGTATGTTTAGTCAATATGAGATTACTTAGTCTTTAAGCTAGTGATTTTATACTTTGGTATAAATACCTTTTGTCTTTATAATCATATAAAAAAAAGTAGAGTTCATTGTATACATTGTGAGATCTATGACAAATAACACTTTCTCTCTCTACTCTCTCTCTAGAAGTTAACATTGTCAAATATTGTTAGATTGAGATTAATTGTTTAGATTTGCTTGAATTAATATTTGTTGTTGTCTCAACAGTTTACACAATTTGAGCCTTATGATCCACAATCATTGTGCAAATTCTTTCAAAACACAAGTACGAGCACACAGAGAATATGTTTTTCTGTCAGAACATTCATAGAATTACCTTGTGTTTTTCAATGATTGAATGGAAGTCCTGGGGAGTCATCATCAAACCAGCTCCTTATATTGTACATTCGTTGTACACAGTAACTCCGTGTTACTGACAGGCACTCCTAACTGTTTCATTTATTGAATCAGGGTTACCATATTCATTATATCTGGATTTGAAAAGATTCAGGTATATACAGTTCATGATTCAGTGCAGATCAAAAAACGAGGAGAATGTATTTTCAAGAGGGATAATCAAAGATTATGTTGAAATTGAAGATGTTTTGATGATTATGAAGCTCACAATAATCAAAAAGGGGGAGAAATATACAGATTTCAATTTCAAATCTATTTCAAAGTTCTGAAGAATGTTTAAAGTCAAGACTTGTGGAGAATTTTCTGAAAAGTTCAAATCAGATGAAAAGAAATCATTCTCAAAGATTTCTGAAGACAAGTCCAAGTTCCAGATGATTTGTGAAAGTTTGTTTTTCTGAAGAATGATCAGATATTGAAGAAATGAAGATACAAAGTTCAAAGATTCCTCGAAGTTTATCAAAGATGAAGTGTTTCAAAGAAGTCAAAGAATTTCAAAGTTCAAATGATTCAAGACTTCAAATGATTCGATTGTTTCAAGACTGGTTGACTTTCCAAAGCTGCAAAGTGCAAAAGACTTTTCAAGATTCTTCAAAAGAATTAAAGACTGAAGAGTGCTAGAGCTTCAAAGTTTTTAAAGCTGTCAGAGACAAAAGTTTGAAGAATCAAGCGCTGAAGTCTTATGTCAAATTTTTATTAAATCTTGAATACAAAGGGGGAGATTGTTAGTGTATTATTGTATACAAGATTTAATAGGAAAAGTCAAGTCAAGTAAAGTCAACAAAGTCAATGTATGTTTAGTCAATATGAGATTACTTAGTCTTTAAGCTAGTGATTTTATACTTTGGTATAAATACCTTTTGTCTTTGTAATCATGTAAAAAAAGTAGAGTTCATTGTATACATTATGAGATCTATGACAAAGAACACTTTCTTTCTCTACTCTCTCTACTCTCTCTCTAGAAGTTAAAATTGTCAAATATTGTTATATTGAGATTAATTGTTTAGATTTGCTTGAATTAATATTTGTTGTTGTCTCAACAGTTTACACAATTTGAGCCTTATGAACCACAATCATTGTGCAAATTCTTTCAAAACACAAGCACGAGCACACAGAGAATATGTTTTTCTGTCAGAACATTCATAGAATTACCTTGTGTTTTTCAATGATTGAATGGAAGTCCTGGGGAGTCATCATCAAACCAGCTCCTTATATTGTACATTCGTTGTACACAGTAACTCCGTGTTACTGACAGGCACTCCTAACTGTTTCATTTGTTGAATCAGGGTTACCATGTTCATTATATTTGGATTTGAAAAGATTCAGGTATATACAGTTCATGATTCAGTGCAGATCAAAAAACGAGGAGAATGTATTTTCAAGGGGGAGAATCAAAGATTATGTTGAAATTGAAGATGTTTTGATTATTATGAAGCTCACAATAATCAAAAAGGGGGAGAAATATACAGATTTCAATTTCAAATCTATTTCAAAGTTCTGAAGAATGTTTAAAGTCAAGACTTGTGGAGAATTTTCTGAAAAGTTCAAATCAGATGAAAAGAAATCATTCTCAAAGATTTCTGAAGACAAGTCCAAGTTCAAGATGATTTGTGAAAGTTTGTTTTTCTGAAGAATGGTCAGAGATTGAAGAAATGAAGATACAAAGTTCAAAGATTCCTCAAAGTTTATCAAAGATGAAGTGTTTCAAAGAAGTCAAAGAGTTTCAAAGTTCAAATGATTCAAGACTTCAAATGATTCGATTGTTTCAAGACTGGTTGACTTTCCAAAGCTGCAAAGTGCAAAAGACTTTTCAAGATTCTTCAAAAGAATTAAAGACTGAAGAGTGCTAGAGCTTCAAAGTTTTTAAAGTTGTCAGAGACAAAAGATTGAAGAATCAAGCGCTGAAGACAAGTGTTAATTTTTTTATTAAATCTTGAATACAAAGGGGGAGATTGTTAGTGTATTATTGTATACAAGATTTAATAGGAAAAGTCAAGTCAAGTAAAGTCAACAAAGTCAATGTATGTTTAGTCAATATGAGATTACTTAGTCATTAAGCTTGTGGTTTTAATCCTTGGTATAAATACCATGTTGCCTTGTAAATCATTAGGCTAGTGGATTGTACTCAAGATTGTTAGATCAATGACATGAATGTTTCTCTCTCTACACTCTCTCTCTAGAACATTGACATTGTTATATCTTGTTTAGAGATTGATTGCTTGAATGTGATTGGGATTTAGAATATCAAAGTTATGTGTCATGGGTCACATGATTATCGAATTCAACCACCCATGGTCTATAACTCGAGTTCCCAATGATCAAAACCCCTTTTCTAACCATAATGGAAATGTGATCCCAATTACTAGCATATATTCAATACACAGATTAAGAACACAACTTTTAGAGATCAAATCATATGATTACAGAATAGTCACAGATCTAACACATAATCACAAGTCTCACGTATGTGTGTTTTCAGTGTGCGAATTCCCTTACCAACTATGTGTTCGTTTCTATGTGTGTGTCTACAAAACTAACACAAAGACAAACCTATTTATACTAAGTCAAACTAAGTTGACTTTACAACACACAACCTCACACTATCAAACTATTACAACTTTGACCCTCTATTTTAATCTTGAATACAAGTCTAGTCTAACAATCTCCCCCTTTGGATTCAAGATTAAAAAAAAATTACAATTATCTTCAGGTCTTCTTATCTTCAGAAATGGTCTTCAGCAAATAATCTTTTTCATCTTTAAACCTTGAAATCTTCGACATCTTCAACAAACTTTGATAACGCTTGAAATAAATTTCCTCCTTTGACTTTTCCAACATCTTTGACAAATTATTCACAAACATTGAGGTCTTCAAACTTTGACTAACTTCAAAAACTTTCAAACTTTGTCACTCTTCAAACTCTTTTTCTTTTCACAGTTTTTTCAATCAACTTGTAATAGACTTGAACTTTGAACAACTGAAACTTTGTGTCTGACTTTGAAATTTTGAATTCTCCCCCTTCTTGATAATATCAACTTTAGTCTGACTTTGAAAACTTGATATATCTCCCCCTTTTTGATGAATTGTGAGAATCAGACTCATCAAAACTTGTTCAATGTCAGCTCAGTCTTTTAATTAACTCCCCCAAATTATCTAATAAGCACAATCTTCATGATTAACAATCTCCCCTGTTGGTAGGATAAGAATATTATCCCCCAACTGATCTGATAATGAGCTTGTCGTCAATTCATTAATGTATTTATCCGAATCTTTTCAAATTCAGACAAATTATGAGTTATAACCCTGAATCAACAGATGAAACAGTTAGGAATGCCTGTCAGTAACACAAAGTTAATGTCTACAACGAATGTACAATGTTAGGAGCTTGAGATGACGTTCACTCCCCAGGACTTCCATTCAATCATTGAAAAACACAAGGTAATTCTATGAATGTTCTAACAGAAAAACAAATTTTCTATGTGCTCATGCTTGTGTTATGAAAGAATTAGCACAATGATTGTTGTTTAGGCTCAAAATTATGCAAACCATGGAGACAGCAATGATTATACATAGACTCGATGTGCATGATAAAGGGTCGAAGGTGGGGCAACTTTTCTTCTTTTTCAATATCCAAATCATCCGAATGACGATCAGATAGAGTATGTGTTGCTTCCCCAGAAAATGTGAAACATTCTCTTTTTAAGAAAAGAATGAGTAGTTGGTGGGGTGTTTGCAAGAGATGGCATGGGTTCACTGCCTTTTTCAATGATGGTCACCAAAGAATGTGAACCAATCAGATTATGTGGTTGTCCGGCTCAGAAAGAAGTTTGGTGCAGAGTTTAATATTCTTTTACTCTGTTCGCTCACCCTCTTTCTTTTAAACTTTAATGCTCACTTCTAACCAATCTCTCTTTTCCATTTTACCTCTTCACACACCAACACTCAAATCTTTTGACCCCTCTCCCCTCAATCACTCTTAGGATTACTTCCGGGGTAGGAAACACTGGTTAACATGAATCCAATGGAAGTTCTGTTAAGCTCACACACTGAATCCCATTATTTGTCCTAAAAGCATGTATTGCCTCAATGATTTTCTTGACATTTAAGCACAAGAAATCATTTGTCAGTATATGTATGCTTATCAAAAATCAGAATGAAGTTTGAGCATTGTAAGTATTTAAGATTTCTCAAAACTTTGTATGAATGAATAAGCATGAAAGAATAGAAATGTTTTGAGAATCTGACAATGATTTAAACAGATCAAATTATCATGAAGAAAAATAATAAGGGATATCAAAGACGTAAGTTGTTTATATGAACAAAATATAACATATTATCAATAAAAGCACATATAATGATGAAATGACGTATGATCTCAAACAAAGTAGAGTAGCAAACGGGAGTATTACCATAGAAAGATGTAACTTTTGATACATGGTAATAACAAGTTCAAGAAATGTACTGATCCGATGTGTATATGAATACTTGACAGAATAAAGACATGACGATTACACAAGTATTTGTCATTAGAAACACACAGTCAGATAAGCATCAAAGTATCCAAAATCATTTGAAAACACACTTCTCAATTCATGAAAACAATTTAAGAATAGGATGTGGTTTGAACATTTAAAACCTGATTTTCACAAGTGAAAGTTCTTCATCTTTCAACAAGTGTTAAAGATTAAGGTAAAGAAAATATACCTGTAGGCTCCCCCTAAAATGAATATTCTCTTTTAAGCTTCCTTGACAAAACATCAGATATTCTTACTCTTAATATCTGTAAAAATTCGAGTTATCAGAAAAATATAACAATGAAAAACTAATAATCATTTTATATCTCCTCCCCCTAAAAGATATAACAATGTAATCCATACTAACTCCCCCTCAAATAAAAAAACTTCTTCAAAAGATGTTATCTTGAAAGCATCCATCAGAAGAAAAAACTTTTGAGATCGGGTTCTGAACTAAAGTATTCAGAAACCATGATTACATATTCTCCGGTGAGAATAGTAATGTTCAATTTACCAATGAAGAACGGATCCTGATCTGATGTAATCAGAAACCATAGTCACTTGAAACATTGAGGAACGGGTCTTGAACTGTTTTATCCAAGAGTCATATTTCTTTCTCCCCCTTAAACCTTGGATGCTTGCAGCATAGATTCAGCTTTTGATACCCACTGGTATTTGGGTCCTGACTTGTTAGTTGTAGTTGTTTTGGAAGAGATATAATAAGAACCATACCAACTATTTTCATAATTTTTGTTTACAAAACCATTTGAACCACAATAGGAACAACTAATTTTCTTTTAAGCTAACTTGATCAATTGATTGATAGTATAAACCAGATCAGGTTTGCCAAAAGTTTTACCTTTAGAAGTATTGTTCCTTTGAGCATTGGATGCATGCAAAAATGTTTATGTTCCTTCTTCTCCTCCCAGGAACCTTTCTCTATCCAAATCCATTTATCTTTGTCTTTTTCATTTTTCCTTCTCATAACCTTTTCTTTTGAGACTTGTTCTTCTTGATAGTACCTGAACCATCAACATGTTTATCATAGAAAAGATTAGAAGGATGAATCTGATCTTTAGATTTAGAAGTAAGATTATCATCTGAAGCAAATAAAGGATTATTATAAACATTTGTAAAACGTGAACTTGAAGTTGTTTTGAATGAACATTCTGAACCAGCTTGATCATCTCTTGGGGATTAGACAATTTATTCTGGAGTCTTCGACTCAGTCAGCTTCACCTTAAACATGATCTCTTCAAGTTCTTTTATCTTTGAAGACAAACAGTTTCTTTCCTTTGAAATTAGATCAAACTTCTTTTGCAGTTCAGACTTCGTCTTCTTTTCTTTCAGAATAGTTGATGACAGCTCAGATAATTTCTTTGTAAGCTCCTCTGTCTCAGTCTCAAACACTTTCCTTTCTTCTTCAAAGACTTTCTTTACATTCTTTGTTTGTTCAATCTTCTTCTTTTCTTTCTCAAACTTGTCTCTCTCTATTATGATTACATTCTTGAAGACTGAAACTTGTTGAGAAAGCTTTATGCATTTAAGCTCCACTGATTTCTTCTCTTCAAAAGCTTTTCTGGAAAATTCTGAAAACTTTTGAGCATAAACTTTTCTTTCTTTCTCAAATTCCTTTCTTTCTTTCTTCTCTTTATCCATTTGAGCTTCTAATTCAGAAATTTTCTTCTTCAGCTCAGCATTATCTCTTTCAATTTCCTTTCTCTTCTTCTCAATCTTCTTCATCTCATCTTGGGCTTTTGTGTTGTCTTTTTCTTGGGTTGCTTTTTCTTTCATCATATTGATTTCAACCTCAAGACTGAAAACTTTATCTTTCAGTTTGTCTCTTTCAGCAAAGATTTGAGAATTTATCTTTCTAAGTCCTTCAAATGTCTCACTATCAATGTTTGCTCTTCTTCTGTCATCATCAAGCTCTTTTTGCATCAACTCCTTCTTTGACCATGTGGAGTTTGCATTAAGTCCTTCAAATTTCTTCAGCTTTGTTTGCAGATTTAAAATCTCTTTCTCTTTAGATTCAATAATACCTGCAAAATTTATTGTGGAGTTAGCTACACATTCTGAGCAAATAAAATCCTTTTCTAGAACTCTAGAAGTTTCTTTCAATTTATTGATTTGAGCAAGAAGAGATGAATTCTGAATTTTCAAATCCTTGTTCTCAGCTTCGAGTGCTAGAATCTCTAGCATATAAGCTAAAGCACAATCTCTGTTGGTGAGATACAAATTTCTCTTTTCATCTGTGTAAGGCATCTTGAAATCTGTAAAATATAAGCTTGAAATGATCGTTAACAAGAATCAGAAACCTTAATCACACTAAAAAAAATAGGTACCCCTCCGCAGGGGTCAAGGGGCAACGCCCTTGCGGGGTCGAGGGGCAGCGCCCCTAGAGAAAAATTTTTGACAATTAAATCTCATATTGCAACTTGATATCAAAAAAAAATATCTAGAAATGATCGTTAGTCAGAAAATCAGAAAAAATCAACAGTAAAAATTACAGAAAATCACTCAAAAATTCTAACAAGTATAGAATTCGTATAGCACAATTCGCATACAAGATTTCGTATAGCACAATTCGCATAAAAGGATATGAAAAGGATACGAATTCTAAGCTTTTCACATAAGCTTATTGTGCGAATTCTGAGCTTTTCGCAGATAGCAGTGTGCGAATTCTGAGGATTTCGCAGAATACAAGGGTACGAATTCTAATAATTCGTACCACTCTGATGTCCGAAATCTTCCTTGGAATTTTTCTCAGACACAGATGAGAATCCTACACATTTCGTACATGGCTCTTCTGCGAATTATACACTTCTCGTACACTACCTTATGCGAATCCTTCAACCCTGCGAATTCTATCCTTAGAATCAATAAGATAAACTAATATGCGAATTCTTCAATGTGCGAGTTCTTCATGGCTCGTGCGAATTCTTTGAATGTTGAATATTTTTTGACTTAAATCTCACTGATTTCCACACAAAACTTAATATTTGGCTCAGAAAATTTGCAGTCTTGAGCAGTTTATCATCGTGAACAACCCTGTGGAGTGAATTTCGCTAATAACAAACATAGATGTAGAAATCAAATCTTGACAGTCCGCGATGAAAAACTTTCTGAACCTGGAAGATTGATCAAATTTGTCCAGTCTGTTGGTCAAATTTAGTTCAAACCAGAACAAGAAATGTTCCACTACAATGCACGATTACAGTGAACTCAAATTTACATCAAAATAACCACTAAATCAAAACTTTGATTTCAATGTAACAGTGACGATGAACAGTAACTTTTCTTGAAAAAAAATTGATTTTTCTGATTAGTTTGATCTAGCTCTGATACCAAATGTGATCCCAATTACTAGCATATATTCAATACACAGATTAAGAACACAACTTTTAGAGATCAAATCATATGATTACAGAATAGTCACAGATCTAACACGTAATCACAAGTCTCATGTATGTGTGTTCTCAGTGTGTGAATTCGCTTACCAACTCTATGTTCGTTTCTATGTGCGTGTCTACAAAACTAACACAAAGACAAACCTATTTATACTAAGTCAAACTAAGTTGACTTTACAGCACACAACCTCACACTATTAAACTATTACAACTTTGACCCTCTATTTTAATCTTGAATACAATTCTAGTCTAACAGGAAACAACATCTCATTTCACGTAAATTGACTAGTGCATATGGATCCATTACACTATTGTCTAACACATTGATGCCTTCAAGACATACCATAAAATACCCGACATGTAAACATTTGCATAAAGTTAACCTTTCATAAGGGAAAGTCCCTACTTTGTCAACAAACCATAAATATAACCATTTACTTGGGTTTACCAAAATTCATCAAAATAAGTGAGAAACTGTCATTTACATATGCAAAACCATTCTACACAATCATTTCTTCAAAATACCAAGTTTAGTCAAAACCCTAACTTTTCCAAAATCATCCAAAGTGAGGATAGTGAAATTAAAGCATTTATACATGTATATAGGTTTGGAAAAAGGGTAGGATGAACTCACAATACTAGGTGACACGTACTACCTCAAGGGTAGCTCGTGATCTCGATTGCCTCCCAGCCTTAGGTGACACGTACTACCTCAAAGGGTAGCTCGTGATCTCAACTTCTCATTGACTAATCCGACCCAGCTCAACTCAATTCTGAATCCATATTCCAATGACCAACACCAACCGAAAGAATTCCCCAAAATTTCTTAATAATTCACCCTTGATATTAGTAAAGTCTTCTTGCCAAGGACGTACCAATACGCCTTCCGGGGAGTTCGTTAATTCCGATTAGGCTATCACACAACCCGATCTATTCTTAAACTTCAAACATTCCATCAATATGAGCTTTACCCCATCAAGAATATTGTATACATCAATACTTAATTACCAACATCTAATTTTCTTTAAATTCCACCACGGTGAGACTAACATTTCTCATGATCCCACGAGGATACTTCCAATCATCCCAAGGATCATTGACCTCAAAAGAACAAGTCGGCTTGCAATGAGTCGATCCCCAAAAAGATTTAAAGTTGACACCTAATATGGAATTAAAACCCCCAAATCATACATCTTTACAGACAAACCATAACATCATCATTATTCACGAATACCCATTATGATGGTACACCACCGACACATAACATGTTGTCGCACAATTAACCCACTAGTTCAAATCCATCCATACGTAAACGACCGCACAAGGCCTTAACCTTAAGTTTTACCGAAAAGGGAAAGATCACCACTGTTAAGACTGATTTTGTAGTAATCATTATATTTATTCTCCTTAGTCTTATCTGTGTTTAGAGTGCTTATCTGTATTGTTAAGGCTAGGGGTATTTAAGTCCCCTTGTTGCCTTTGTTATGTAACTTTGGAGATCATATTGAATATACAATTACTTTTGGCGCTTCCTTCTCTCTCTCTCAACTTTCTCTCTCTAAGATTCAGAGATCTTGGACTTTCAATTGGTATCAGAGCTATCTGAATCTTGAGAGGATTGAGAGAAACTGATTTTCATTTCTGAATTTGTGGATTAAAGCAGAAAATTTGATCGATTTTCTTGATTTTTTCAAGAAAATCTCGTTTTTTGCTTTTTCATCAAATTCGGACTGGTTTTAGGACAAATTTGATGAAAAGGTTTTAGGACGAATTGTGTTGCAAATTGGTTCATTGGACTCGTTTTTAATTGTTGAACAGTGTTGATTCATATAATTTTGCAAGAAAACCAGGTTTTGATCATTGATTTTGAGATTTACTGATTTTCTGAAAAACTCGTTTTGACGTACTATGACTTTCTTGAAATCTCGATTTTGTGGTTTTTAATCAATTTTCTTGATTGAAAAGTGTTAGAAACTTGTTTTCGATCAATTCTGTGTGAATTAGTTGCATTAATTTCTTAGATATAATCATGTTTTGCAAGTTTTTCTTGATTTTCAGAGGTTTGCGCCATATCTAAACTTTGCGTTAGTTCATCTCAGGTTTACGCGAGTTCATCTGGTTTGCGCGAGTTCATCCAGTGCATTTGCGTCTTCAGGGTGTTTTCACGAGAAGTTCAGCTTTTCGCTTTGTGTTCATCAAGCAAAGTATAGTTTGCGTCTCATTCAGCTCACGCAAAGCTACTTTGCGTATTCCTCAGTTCACGAGAATTTCTGTTTGCGTCACAAGCTTCTCACGCAAAGTTCAGTTTGCGTCTTCTTCGCATCACGCAAAGTTTAGTTTGCGTCTTCAACTGGTCACGAAAAGCTTGGTTTGCGTCTTCAACGCCTCACGCAAAGTTCATTTTGCATCTTGCTCGGCTCACGCAAATCTCGTTTGCGTCTTTCACTGCTCACGCAATCATTCAGTTTGCACCAGTCTACCTGTGTTTCAGACTTAGTATATTTTCTGACTTTCTGAATTTTTCAAGATGTCTCTACAAGCTCAGTTCTACAAGAACGATCTGATGATGTCATTGGGATCCGATACTCGTCCTCCGGTACTGATTAATGAGAATGAGTTTCAGCAATGGCAGGACAGATTCATCAACTTCATAGAAAGACAACCAAATGGTGACAACATGATGAAATCCCTGACTGAAGGTCCTATGGTAAAGCTGATGAAAGATATTCCTGCAATTGGAAACATGCCAGCTACGAGGGTTGAGAAGCTGATAACTGAATATGATGCTGATGAGCTTTTGAGATATCAAGTTGATAGTCAAGCAAAGTCAAATCTGATTCTCGCACTGCCAAACTCCATCTACAACAGAACTGACTGTTTCAAGCATAATCCGATGCTTATGTGGACTCAATTAGAAAAGATAATGCTTGGATCAGCTGTAGCTACTCAACTCCGTCAGACTAGATATATGAACAATTTTGAGGAGTTCAAATCTAAAGATGGAGAAAGTCTGAAAAGCGTGTTTGATAGATTTTGGGCGGTGATCAATGATCTGTACAAGATAAAGGTGACAAAGACTGAATTAGAAGCCAATCTGAAGTTTCTGAATGCTCTTCAACTAGAGTGGAGCAAATCATGTCATAGGATGAGGAATGATGTCACGATTTCCACAATGCCAATTCAAGAACTTTACGAAATCTTGATGACTGATGAGAACATGGTTCTGGAGAAGAAAGCTAAGTTGGATAAAAATAATAAGACAAAGATTGTGGATCCGATTGCTTTACTTGCTAGCCAACTGGCTGAACAAGCTTTGATAGAAAATGCTTATGATGGTTCAACTGAAGATGATGGTGAAGCTCTAGAAAAGGCTATGATCCTCCTCTCTCAACATTATCAGAAAAAGTTCCAGCACAGATCAGGATCAAACAATCTTCGCTTCACATCGGGTTCAAAGAAAGTGGAACTCGGTGCTCCATCAAAGCCGTATACTCCAAAGTATGAACCTGCTAAAGTAGTTGATCCGAAAAAGGAAGAGAAGAAGGTAATGAACTGCTTCAATTGTTGCAAACCGGGACACATAGCAAAGGAGTGTAGAGTGAAGGTTGTCAAAGATTCGGCTTTCTACATAAAGAAGTTGGAATTGGCAGAGAAGAGAGAAAATGGAACTATTCTGCTTGCTGAGGAAGAGTATTGGCTTGACCATTCTGATAACGAGGCTGAGAATGAGGAAACAGTTGCCATGTGTTTCATTGGGGACGATAAGAGTGATGATGAAGAAGAGGATACTTCAACAGATGAGTCTGAGGTAATTTCTGAGTTCGATTACAATTTCATTTCATCTCAAATGAACGTTATTATCAATGCTTTACATGATTTACGTTCAAAGTTCATATCTGAAAAGCTTGATAATCAAGAAAAGTCTGTTTCGATTGAAAAACTGCGAATTTCACTGAAAGATGAAAAATCTATTTTAATAGATACAAAAGAGAAATTTCGAAAGCAGTTAGATGATTTAGAAAATTCAAATCAAACTTATCGTGATTCTTTGACTGAACTGACCTCTTTAAATCAAAATCATTCTGATAAAATAATTGTTTTAGAAGGAAAATTATATAAAAGAGAACAAACTGAGCAAACAATTTATATGAATAAACCAAGGAGTGAAGAGGCAATAAAAGAAAGATGGGGACTTGGTTTTGAAAATCCACATTGTTTAAACAATGTTATCACAAAAACCCCCCACTTTGTATAATTTTGATTATCTAAGTCTTGCACATTATGGTCCTCAATTTAAAATTGAGTGGATGAATGCAAAGCAAGAATTAGAAATTGAAAATCAGAAAAGAATGAACAACAAGAAAATGGAAATGCCATATGTTTATACAAGTGAAAATGCTAAGTATTTTCCTGATCAATCAAAGAAGTCCAGAAAATCCAAAAATGTTTTAAATGTCAATTCTTCCAATAAATCTTCATTATCAATTGATTTTGTTGATATATAACAACACTAATAAGGAAAATGTATCTCCTGTTTCTTATGATTCTAGGAGATATATTCCCCCATTAGTGTTAGAGGGTAAAATAGTTGATCTTGAAGATAAATTGGAAGAACAAAGTCTTCAAACTGATTTATAAAACAGTTTATTTCTTTTTATAATGAAAACAAGTTTTGAAGAAAAAATTACTTCTGGGTTTTCTATCGATTCCAAGGAAAATACTCAAAATCTTCAAAACAGTGTGCATTTGCGCCACCCGTTGGTAGCGCAAACTGAAACCTTGTGCCAGCCGTTAGTTGCGTAAAGTTTAGTTTGCGCCACCAAAGGGTCGCGCAAACCTCTTCCTAACTTGTGTGTTTTTGAAAATTCTCACTCCAAGGCTAGTTCTACAATGTCGAATGCTCAGTCTGATTTCTTAGATAAAATTTCTTCTTCTAATTCAATTGTTGATGATTCTTTGACGCTAAATGATCAGTATTATAAAACAAAGCGTAAAAGAAGAAGGTCAAAGAAGTCAAGGAAACAGGATACTCTCTTGTCTGAAAATTCTAATTCTTCTGATTCTTCTGTTTCAGATCGGACTGTGAAGAAGTCACCAAAGATGATATGGAGGGTTAAGCAGCAATCAACAGACTCTGAATTGTTAGGAGATACATGTGTAGAGAATCTTTGTCATTCGGATACATTTGCCTTTTGTAATAAAAACACAAAATATTCAATTCAGCAAATGATTCACATTGCAAAGAATGTCTCATATTCTTCTTCTAATTTTGATTCTGATGATTATGTTTTTTCCTCTATTGATGATTGCATTCATGAGTGTTTGAAAAATAAATTTTCGAAAAATAAAATACACAAATCTAACAAGAAGGGACCCATAAGCATATGGGTACCTAAATCTGTGTAGTTTCTGTATGTGCAGCTTAGTCATTTATGGTATCTGGATTCGGGGTGTTCCAAACACATGATGGGCAACAAATCACTACTATCCAATTTTAAAGAAAAATGTTGCGGTCGTGTTAAGTTTGGAAACTGCGAGACTGCTCCCATTCTAGGTTATGGTTATCTTGTTCAAGGTAATATAACTGTCAAGAGAGTCAGCTACGTCGAAAGTCTAAGCCACAACTTATTCAGCATCGGTCAGTTTTGTGATAAAGATCTTGAAGTCAGCTTCAAATCTAAAAGAGTTGCTGTAAAGAATGATAGTGGCAGGGATTTACTAGTTGGAAAGAGAAGATCCAATTTGTATACCATTGATCTTTCCAAGATTAAAATCCCATCAGACATCTGTTTGCTATCTAAAGCTTCAGTTCATGAAAGCTGGATTTGGCACCGACGACTAGCTCATCTCAACTTTAAATACATGGATCTCCTTGTTAAGACTGATTCAGTGAGACGTCTCCCAGTACTTCGTTTTCAGAAAGACCACCTCTGTCAAGATTGTGAGAAAGGAAAGATGAAGAAAGCTTCTCATAATCCAAATCCTGAACTCTGCACTTCGGACATTCTTGATCTACTTCACGTTGATTTATGCGGACCGATGAAGACAAAGAGTATTGGAAAGAAAAGATATGTCTTGGTGGTTGTAGATGATTACTCACGGTATACATGGGTTAAGTTTCTCAAGTCTAAAGATGAAACTCCTGACATTCTCATCAACCTCATCAAAACAATTCAGACCAACAAGCAAAAAGCAGTCAAAGTTGTTAGATCAGACAATGGTACTGAATTCAGGAACAGCACTCTTCAAGCTTTCTACGAGGATCAAGGAATTCAACAACAGTTTTCTGCTGCCCGAACACCACAACAGAATGGGGTTGTTGAATGAAGAAACAGAACGCTTGTCGAGGCTGCCAGATCGATGCTTGCTTATTCTGGTCTTCCTTTGTCTCATTGGGCTGAAGTTGTCTCAACTGCTTGTCATACTCAGAACAGATCAATTCTGCATTGTCGATTCAACAAAACACCATATGAGCTTATGAACGGTATCAAACCGAATGTTAAATATTTCTGTCAGGATCGATTTCTTAACAAGAATAAATTCTCAGAAACAATATCAAAGAAGTTTCGGAATAACACTTTGATATTCAATGTAACAGTAAACAAAACAGTGTATAATCAACAACTTGTAAACTTGTATTGAATGATTAGAATCACAAGATTACACACTCAACCTCAATCTTGAAGAACAAGCTCTTTCAAGACGAATTCTACTTCTCTAGAATTAGGAACTATGCCTTGAGGTTGATTTTCTCTAAAACTTAGAATGAATGATTAATTCTCAAAAGTTATCAAAAGTTAATTCTATCTATTCTATACATTCTATACATATACTAATCAAAAGATAATTACAATGAATAAACAAATCTTCAGTATATCTTCCATGTATATCTCTAAGCTTCCATGTATATCTTCAATCCATCCAGCTGTTATTCTTTTCATTCGGATCTCTTAAGCAGCACTAACTATGCTCAGCAGCATTAACTTCTTCTAGCAGCATTAACTACCAAGCAGTACTAACTAGCTAAGCAGTACTAACTTTGACTAGCAGTATTAACCACTAGCAGTAGTAATACTAGCAGTACTAATCTTGAATAACACTAGCAGTAGTAATCTGAACCCAGCAGCATTAACCATACTTGATCTTTTCTTTAGTTCCCAACAATCTCCCCCTAACTTGACTTTTAGGAAAAGAAGTCAAGTTCTTCAGAATTACTCTTCAAGATGCTTTCAACACCTCTGGTTCAATTTCCCAAATTTGGATCTAGGCCCAAGCTTTGATTCACAGTTCTTCTCACCACAATCTTGGCCATCTCTGAATCCTTTGTACATACCAGTGTAGCTTTAAGCATCCCTTCCAACTTCTCCTTGCTATGCTCATATATTTTGTCCACCAGGTAGTATTCATGATAACAATTGTCAATAGTAATCATGTATACTCCACAGTTTCCAAACAGTATCCATTTGTCAATCTTCTTGAATATGAACTCATGCTTATGATCTTTAATCCTATGATGTACTCTTTCTGGATCAAACATCATGCACAAGTATTCCAATGTCACTTTGAGAAGATTTTCTTCAGTACCTTTCAACACAGGTTCATAAAGTTTCATCCCCACTTTGTATAGTTCTTCCATATCAGCTCTGGAGCAGCTTCTGATAACTTTCCCCCATGTTGAATAAGCTTCAAATGAACCATCAGCTCTCTTGATTCTGAAGAAGTTCTTTCCATTGTCTCTTAGAATATCCCAGAAGATGATCTCTGGAGCTTGCATAGAGATTGGAACAGCCTTCAAAGGTTCCATTATTGTTATGTACGGATCCATATTCTCATCTGTTGGCTCACTAGACTGTTCTGGAAGTTGAACTGATTCTGTTTGAGATGTGACTGAAGGTTCTGCTTCCTTTTCAGTTTCTTCCACCCTTGGCCTTTTCAACTGCCTTTTTGAAGCAATTGATTTCACTCTTTTTCCAAACTTGGCTTCTATACCAACACTTCCAGGTTCTTCCTTTTTCTCTTCTGCTTCTTCTTTGGAGGGTGTAGTTTCCTTAGGGAATGGTTGTTGGATGTTGAGATCATGTCTCTCTTTCATCCTTCTCTCAGCCTCCTCCCTTTGTGCTGAGTCCCCTTGGAGCTTGGCCATTTCCTTGTTATACAACTCTTCAACCTGAGAGTATGCCATGTGGATAAACATCTCCCCCTTAACACCAATTGCACCTTTCAGGAAGTTTATCATTTTTCTTCTTTCCTGATTGGCCAAAAATGTCTTGGAGGGTTGTCTTTTCTGCTTTTGCTTCTGAATAGGCATCCTCTTAACTTGAAGTTTCTTGACCTGAGCTGCTGTCTGAGCTGCTTCTTTCAGATTCTTTTGGTATTCTGCATTTAACTTCTTGGCCATAATCTTTGCCAGTTCTCTATCCTTTTCTGTTTGTAACTGCTCCTCTTTCTCCATTTGATCTTGCAACTGCTTTGCTATTGCCTCATCCATTTCAATCTGAGACTTCTGTCTTGGAGGCATTTCAGCTTCAACCACCTTCTCTTTTCCTTTTCCCTTTGATTCTTTCAAAACTTCCTTCTCTTTTTCCTGCTCTGAGATCCCTCCTTCTTTGATAACTACTCCCTTGGCCTTTTGAGTAGCCTTAGGAGTATCATTCTTTGCTTTGACTAAAGTTTCTGCTATCTCCATTTCTTCCACAGAGAGCCCTATTTCTGTTTCTTTTTCCATCTCTTCCTCTGTCTCCCCCTCAACTTCAGCTTTCTTTTCAACAGTTTCCCCTTCATGCTTCTCCCCCTTGTTGAAAGAATCTTGAACTTGGTCCCTCTTTTTGAGTACAAACTGTTTCCTTCTTTTCTTTTGAACCAGCCTGGTCACCATCTTCTTCAACTTTTCAATTTGAACTTGTTGGGACAGGATAACCAGCTTCATCTCCTCTATTTCTTTCCCTTGTTTCATAACATCAAGGTTGATGTTTCCCATGGTTTCCATCAATTCCTGATAGTCATATCTGTCCTTACCTTCTCTAGAGGTGTTACCCTCCTTTGAAGGATCATTGGATCTTTTAGTAGTGGAAGTCTTCTGCCTAGCAGAAGCACTATCCACCCCCGTGGTTTCTTGGCACCAGGGACCTTCGAATGATTGCTCATTCAAAGTTGCCATGGGGGAGGTCTTATTGATGTTACCACTTTCCTCCTCTGTGCTAGCAGGAGTAGTGGCAGCCTCATCACCCATATGCTCATCCTCCTCCTTAGAGAGCACCTCCTTGGGGTTGGGAGACACCCCTTTGGTTTCCCTATGGATATTCCCTAAAGGAGAATTCTCCCTTAGAGGGCTTAAAGGCTTAGGGGATGATGGTACAAGAAGGGAAGGAGCCTTCTTTACCTGTTTCCTCTTGTAAGTTTGGGTAATGGGAGAGGCTGGTTTTTCAAGAAGGGACTGGGGAATTGATTTAGAGTGGGAAGGTTGGGATTGGCTAGCAGTGGGTTGGTCTAATGGGGGCCTTGACCCTGCTGCCATGCCTTCATTTGTTTGGGACACGACCATCATTGTAGAGAACAATGGGGTGTCAACTCCTTCCGAGTCCCCAGCAGATCTTCTCATATTTGAGAAAACCTTGCCTTTGGGGGGTTTAGGTACATATACCCCAACAGATTGAGGTATATCCGTCAATTCGTGATTAATAACTTCTTGAACAAACATGGGGTACATGAAGAAACTCTTTTTGTTTCCCATGTTTGATACAAGATCACTGAAAATCATTTGTGAAAAATTATACTTTCTGGCAGTGGTTAAGCACACCAAAGCATAAGCAATGGTGCTGCTAAACTCACTCCATCCAGTAGTCTTTTTGGAGATGCAATGCATCAAGGTATGAACAAAAAAACGCCATTGGGGTGAGAATTTAGCTTTTGAAAACTTAAACACACCCAACGGGCCTCCATACCCCATTCTTGCAAGGGAAGAGAACAGTTCATCACTAGGGATGGAAGTTATACCAGAGGCATCGTCTAGACGTAGACTGATGCGAATAACTTCTTCAGTAACTGTTAAGGGTTGGTCACACACCCTTTTCTTGATCATCTGCACACCATTCTCAGCAATAATGGTGGCATTTGCCCAGAACTGCCTTTGATGCTCGATATAGATTGTAGGAGTAAGAGCATGAGCAATATGGCTTGTCTTGAGGAAATCCACAATCTGGTGAAATCCTGCAGCTTGCTTTGGCTTTTGTAGCATCGCAATCTCATTGTGCTCGTCGATGAATGCCATGGATGCCATTGAACAGGGATGTTCTTGCCTGAAAGACTTGGTTCTTGAGAGAAAAAGGTTTAGAGCGCAAGTGAACAGTATGTAAAGAGTCGTTATGAACGTTTGGGCGGGCAAAGGGTATTTATAGTATTCGGGACATAAGCAGTATTAACCTAGAGCAGTATTAACGGACAAGCAGTATTAACTGCGAGCAGTATTAACGAACTAGCAGTATTAACTGCGAGCAGTATTAACTGTGAGCAGTATTAACTAACTAGCAGTATTAACTGTACTTACTCTTTAAAGCTTAGGCTGAATTGAGTACTGCTATGTATGCCCTGCAAAGGAGGATTAGTAACACCAAGAAACTACACTATTCAGATTTTTAATCACTCTTTGAGAGAACGCTTATTCAGAGTTGATCATGCCCACACTTGTCACCAAGAAAGTGAATCTACCCACATCAAAAGCTTTGGTGAATAGATCAGCAAACTGGTTGTCAGTATGAACTTTTACAACTTGAACAAGTTTCTTTTCATTACAGTCTCTTATGAAGTGATACCTGATCTCAATATGTTTTGTCTTAGAGTGCTTGACAGGATTATTTACAATGTTGATGGCACTGCTATTATCAATAAAGATGGGAGTGTGTAGAAAGGTTACCCCATAGTTCAACATTTGATTCTGAATCCATAAGACCTGAGCACAGCAACTTGCAGCTGCTATGTACTCTGCTTCTGTTGTAGATGTGGACACTGTGGTTTGTTTCTTGCACTGCCATGAAACTAGTCTAGCACCTAAAAACTGACATCCTCCAGAAGTAGATTTTCTGTCCAAGTTTGCCCCACCTAGATCAATGTCTGAGTATGCTATTAGGTCAAAGGGTGAGTCATGAGGATACCATAGTCCCAATCTGGGTTGCCCTTTGAGATATCTGAATATCCTCTTAACAGCTTGAAAGTGAGATTGCTTTGGCCTAACTTGGAATCTTGCACAAACACAGACTGGAAACATTATATCAGGCCTTGATGCTGTGAGATACATGAGAGAGCCAATCATGGATCTATAATGATGCACATCCATATCCTCCCCCTCAAGATCTGCTGTTATCTGCTTGTGTGTCTCCATAGGTGTGCTAGCAGGTTTTGAATCTGAGAAGCCAAACTTGGTTAGAATGTCCTGCACATACTTGGACTGACAGATGAATATTCCATCTGACTTCTGTTGAACTTGGAGTCCAAGAAAGAAAGTAAGTTCCCCCATTGAACTCATTTTGAATCTTTGATGCATTATATCCTCAAACTCCTTGCACATGTTGTCTCTTGTAGATCCAAAGATAATGTCATCAACATAGATTTGGACCAGCAAGATATCCTTCTTCTTTCTCTTAATAAATAGAGTCTTATCAATGACTCCTCTTTCAAAGCCATTTTCCAAGAGATAGGATGACAGAGTGTCATACCAAGCTCTTGGAGCTTGATGCAGTCCGTAAAGGGCTTTCTTCAATTTGTATACTCTGTCTGGATAGCTTGGGTTTTCAAACCCTGGTGGTTGACAGACATATACCTCTTCTTCAATTGAGCCATAGAGAAAAGCACTTTTTACATCCATTTGATAGACTTTGAAGTTCATGTAAGAAGCATAGGCTAGGAATAATCTGATTGCTTCTATCCTAGCCACAGGTGCAAAAACTTCTTCATAATCTATACCCTCTTCTTGAGTATACCCTTGAGCCACCAGCCTTGCTTTGTTCCTTATGACAATTCCTCTTTCATCCCTCTTGTTTCTAAAGATCCACTTTGTGCCAATTGCTCTGTGACCTTTAGGAAGGTCTACTAGATCCCATACATCTTGTAGCTTGAACTGTAACAGTTCTTCTTGCATTGCTTCTATCCAGCTGGATTCTTTCATTGCATCATGTGCCTTTTTAGGCTCAAGCTGGGATAGAAAGCAAGAAAGCACTGTATGCTGTTGATCATGCATTTCTTGAAGTCTGCTTTGATGTCTAGTCATCATAGGAGAGGATATATCTCCTATTACCAGCTGTGGAGGATGATTCTTTTGAACTCTGGTGTTATGACTAGGTTCTTCATTAAGTCCAGCCTCTAGATTAGAGTCATTCAACTCAACTGAAGGATTCTCAGCAGCTACTTCTGATTCTTTATCTTCTTGAGTCTCTTCATCTCTACTTTCTTCTTCACTCTGACTTGGTCCAGTAGATGGTTCCTTTTCACAGTCTTCAAAAGAATTCACTGTGGGTATGGGAAAGATCACTGATTTAGATATATCTTCTTGAACTTGTGTAGTCCCTAATCCTCCACATCCTGAACCTGCATAATCATCACTACTGAAACCAAAGGAGTTAGTTAGTGAATCAATGTCAAATAGCCATTGAGGACCAGTTCCAATAGGATTTGGTGTGTTCTCATTGCATTTGACATTGTCACTTTCTTCAATTATTCTAGAAGATGAATTAAACACTCTGTAGGCCTTACTCTGAGATGAATACCCAACAAGAAATCCATCATCTGCTTTGCTATCAAACTTACCTAAGTGAGATTTGGTATTGAGAATTGTACAAGGACACCCAAAAGGTTTGAAAAATCCAATGAAAGGTTTTCTTTTATTTAATAGCTCATATGGTGTCTTGTTCTTTGGCTTAACTACTAGAACTCTGTTTTGGACATAACAGGCAGTATTAACTGCTTCAGCCCAGAAGGTAATTGGCAGTTTTGAATCAGCCAACAGAGATCTAGCAGCCTCTATTAGTGTCCTATTTCTCCTTTCAGCAACACCATTCTGTTGAGGAGTCCTAGGAGCACTATACTGTCTCTCAATGCCTTTTTCTTCACAGAAGGTGTTTAGATCCAGATTTTTGAATTCAGTTCCATTATCTGATCTTATGACTTTTACTTTTTGATTAGTTTGGTTTTCAATTCTTAGGATAAAGGATTTGATCAGTCCACTTGTCTCATCCTTAGTCCTTAGAAAATATACCCAGGAAAATCTAGAGTAGTCATCAACAATAACCAAGCAATAAGATTTCTTGCCTATACTCATAACATTTGTAGGACCAAACAGATCCATGTGCAATAACTGGAGACAAGAAGAAATTGAATTTATCTCTTTGGTCTTATGAGAAGTTTTATGCTGTTTGCCTTTAAGACAAGCAACACAATGATCATCACATGAAAAGACTTTAGATGGTAAACCTCTTACAAGATTGTTTTTAACAAGTTTGTTCATAGTCTTAAAATTCATGTGACACATCCTTCTGTGCCAAAGAGAGGATTCATCTACAGAAGCTTTTGAAACAAGACAATTTAGAGATGAATCACTTTCAACATTGTCCATATCTAGACAGTAAACATTGTCCTTTCTTGGAGTTCTAAGTAGTATCATGCTTTCATCAACTACCTTGAACCCTGGAGCAAGGATCATACACTCAGTATTTGTGAATAATATACTATGTTGTTTGTCACATACCTCTGATACACTTAACAGGTTGTACTTCAATTGATCAACATAGTAGACATCTTCAAATGTCATCTTACCTTTGGTGACATTATCTTTTCCACTTATCTTACCACCAGTGAGATTATCTCCAAATGCAACATGTCCTCCATTGATATGCTTGAAATCCTGAAGGCATGACATGTTGCCTGTCATGTGCCTAGAGCAACCACTATCAACATGCCATATGCTTCTTCCCTTGAGCTGTTGGTTGCCCAGCACATAAGATAGATCAGTTAGTATGGATTAGGAACCCAAGCCAAAGTGGTCTTGGGTACCCCTTTCTCATCAAAATACTTGCATTCTTTCTTGACAAGATTTTTGAATTTTAACTCCTCATTCTTGGAGTACTTTGTCACAAAGATAGGCTTGGAAACATGTGTGCTAGAAACAGTACTGGTTTTAGAGGTACTAACTGCCTTAGCAGCACTTTCATGTTTAGCAGTAATAACCTTGTTAGCAGTAGTAACTGTGTTAGCAGCAGTAACTGTGTTGGCAGTATTAACCTTTGAAGAGGTACTAACTGTATTAGCAGCATTAATGTATTCAGCAGTACTAACACAGGTAGCAGCATTAATACTTCCAGCAGCACTAACCCTGTCAGCAGTACTAACAGTTTTAGTGCTTTTGGGCACCCACATTTTAATACTTTCTTTTAAAATCTTTTTCTTCATGGGGCCTTTCTTTTCACCATGTTTCTTTCCAGCCTTCCTATAATCAACAGGTTTTTGCACAAATCTTTGAAAGGTCATCTGTTGATTTATAGGGTTGAAGAAGCAATATTTAGCCAGATGATTTAACTTGCCACATATGAAGCAAGGTTTTGGTCTATTGATTTTACTCAGATCAAGTCCTTGCTTCTGAGCCCATTGATTATTCCAGTTTCTTTGATTTCCTCTTTTTAAACCAGAATTTAGGCTCTTGGCTTTACTGCAATCACACTGTTTACATGATGCAGGATTCACAACTGTGGTTTGTTTGTAATGAACCTTGTTATCTTTTCCTTTGGTCTTCTCTATCTCCTTAGACTTAATCCAGATTTTCCCACATCCCTCATTGGTGATAATGTTGTTTTCTAATGGGATCTCTTTACTTACAACATTATCTCTATTCTCACTTGCTTCTTTCTCAGTTAAATCCTTAATTACTACTTCATCCAAAGGATCTATCTTAAAGGTTTTCTCAGATGAGTCCTTTTTCTCCTTGGTTTCTAACAAGTCAGAAGTAGGAGAGATATAATTGTTGTTGTAAGGAGGAGGAGTACTGTTATATCCAAGACCAGGCTTCATCTTATCATGAATCTGAGCCTTTAGAAGAGAATCCATTGCTTTTGAAGCATATGAAAACTTTTCTATGTCAAGTTTAACTTTAGACAGTTCCTCCTTCAGCCTATCACTCTCTTCTAAGGATTTAGACAGTTTGGTTTCTAACTCATTCTTTTCCCACTTCCAATAGTTAGTGTCATAGGAGTGTTGAAGTTCATTAGCTTGAAAGCCTATTATTTGTTCTTCAAATCTTTCTACTATTAACACATAATCTCTTCTATCCTTTTCTAATCTTTTGAGGTCATCACACATACTTTGATTGTGATCCCTGTATCTTTTGACAGTGTCAATGCAAGTTTTAGTGCAAAGATTAGAAATTACCTCAGAGGGGAGATCTGACACTTCTGCCATAAGAGCTTGATTCTGAATGGCTTCCTCAGCTTGATCACTCCAGTCAAATCCCATTCCTTGTTGAGAAACAAGGGCTTGAGCAGGATTCTTGTTTTGAGTGTAACCTCCATTCTGAGCTTGTTGATGGTTGTTGTTTGGAACAACACTCCTGCATTCTCTAGCAAAGTGTCCTTTCATATGACACTTATAACATTCCACCTTGGTCTTGTCAAAACCAGCTCCATCTTCTCTTCTTTGAGAGAAGTTATTCCTTCCTGTTCTTTTAATGAACTTCTTCACCCTCATGGATAGCATGGCCATCTGCCATTTGATATCCATCTCCTCAAGGTCATCAGGGTGAAGTTGATCCAGATCATCATTGATCAATGAATTGTTACTATGACTGGACAGGAAGGCTTCAAAGATTGTTTCAGTTCCTTTTTCTGAACTTGCTCCACTAGCAGTACTAACTGCTTCAGGGATGGCAGTAGTATCAGTGGCTGCTGAAAGAAGTGCAGAATTGTGGACATAACCAGTAGGCTTCTTCTTGATCTCTACCTCTGTTTCAAAAACTCTTAGATCATTGTATAGATCATCAAGTTCTTTCTCTTCCAGATTGTCACTCTGCCTATATGAGACAGTGTACATAGTCCATTCATCCCCAAGAGATCTGAGGAACTTTCTGTTGATGTCATCTTGATCCATCTTCACTCCTACAGTAGCCAGTTCACCAATGAGCTTGTTGAACCTATCAAAAGTTTGAGTCATAGACTCATTTTTTGAGGAAGTAAAATTCTCATATTGCTGCTTAAGAACATCTCTTTGATTTCTTTTGATGCTCTTAGTTCCAGCAAATCTTTTCTCTAGAGCATTCCAGAGAATTTGAGCATCAGTGCAGTTGCAAAATTGATGCTGATATTCATTGGGGATGGCCAAGAGCAGAGTGCTCAAGGCCTTCATCTCTGTCTGTCTGATCTTTCTTTCACCATCTGTCTTTGGTGGAGGTCTTTTCCCATCTGGTCCTATCCTTCCAGCTTCAGAAGGACCATTCTCAATGATATCCCACATTGAGTAGTCAGTGAGAAGAATATATTGTCTGATTCTTATCTTCCACATGTCAAACTCACTTGGTTTGAGCATTGGAACCTTGGAGACCAAAGTAATGCTTGATTCTGTAAGATTTTCCATGATAAATAGATGTTTCTGAGAAGTTTTGGCTCTGATACCACTTGTCAGGATCGATTTCTTAACAAGAATAAATTCTCAGAAACAATATCAAAGAAGTTGCGGAATAACACTTTGATATTCAATGTAACAGTAAACAAAACAGTGTATAATCAACAACTTGTAAACTTGTATTGAATGATTAGAATCACAAGATTACACACTCAACCTCAATCTTGAAGAACAAGCTCTTTCAAGACGAATTCTACTTCTCTAGAATTAGGAACTATGCCTTGAGGTTGATTTTCTCTAAAACTTAGAATGAATGATTAATTCTCAAAAGTTATCAAAAGTTAATTCTATCTATTCTATACATTCTATACATATAATAATCAAAAGATAATTACAATGAATAAACAAATCTTCAGTATATCTTCCATGTATATCTCTAAGCTTCCATGTATATCTTCAATCCATCCAGCTGTTATTCTTTTCATTCGGATCTCTTAAGCAGCACTAACTATGCTCAGCAGCATTAACTTCTTCTAGCAGCATTAACTACCAAGCAGTACTAACTACTAGCAGTACTAACTAGCTAAGCAGTACTAACTTTGACTAGCAGTATTAACCACTAGCAGTAGTAATACTAGCAGTACTAATCTTGAATAACACTAGCAGTAGTAATCTGAACCCAGCAGCATTAACCATACTTGATCTTTTCTTTAGTTCCCAACAATTTCAAGTCATTTGGGTGTAAATGTTATGTTCTGAATGACAGAGACAATCTCAACAAGTTTAGTCCAAAGGCATATGAGGGTGTATTTTTGCGCTATTCGTCTACTTCTGCAGCTTACAGAGTCTTTCTTACTTCTACAAGAAAAGTGATAGAGAGTGTCAATGTCAATTTTTACGAAGCTGCCGATTTGGTTTCTAGTCAATCAGATCCAGAACACGCACCTACAAAGAATTTAGCTTCTGAACAACTCAGTTCAGAACCTTCGCTACAACCGTCAAATCAGGATCATTCTTCTTCTTTGTTAAATCTTTCTGATCTTGATTTTCTTTTTGAGAATTTTTATGATGATGTTCCTAAATCTAATACTGATAATGTTTCAAATGTATTGAATCAGGATATTGTAAGCGCATCTACTTCCAATTCCGCTGCATCTATCTCTGACACTGATGCTATTCCAGTATCTCCTGTTATTCAAAACAGTATTTCTGATCAACATATTTCTGAACCTGATCTCTCACAATCAGAAACTCAATCTATTCAAGAAGAATTTGTTCAAGAACAACCTATTCAAGATGAACAACTTCAGAATGAAGAACAAACTGCTACTGTTCAACCAACACTTACAGAGTCTGATTCTGAAGTTGTTGAACTACCTCCTCCTCCAGTTGAAACTGTTGATGTTTCTTCATCTGACATAGAAGTTTCTGAACCTCCTTCTCAACAATTAAAAGTTGTTCAAGAAGTCATAGATCCTGTCCCTCATACCACCAAATGGACAAGATCTCATCCTATTCATCAAATTATTGGTGATCCTCAAGCAAGTGTGTCTACACGTTCCAAGACGGCTACTCCCAACGAATGTCCCTTCACTTTCTTTCTAAGCAAGATTGAACCAACCAAAGTATCTGAAGCGTTGGAGGATCCAGATTGGATTATTGCAATGCAAGAGGAGCTCAATCAATTTGACGCGCTAAAAGTTTGGAGACTTGTACCACGGCCAAAAGGAAAGAGCATTATTGGCACAAAGTTGATATTCAAGAACAAGAAAGACAAAGATGGTATCGTCATTCGTAACAAAGCTAGATTGGTAGCCAAGGGGTATCGACAAGAAGAAAGAATTGACTACGATGAAACTTTCGCGTCGGTCGCTCGATTAGAAGCTATTCGTATGTTTCTGGCTTTCGCTGCTTATCGAAACTTTACAGTATATCAGATGGATGTGAAAACAACCTTTCTGAACGAGAAACTAAAATAAGAAGTCTATGTTTCTCAACCAGAGGGGTTTGTTGACAAAGAACGTCCTGATCATGTCTATTTTCTCAATAAAGCATTGTATGGTCTGAAACAAGCACCGAGGGCGTGGTATGATGAGTTGTCAGCCTTCTTGATCAAATCCGGGTTAACCAAAGGATCTATTGATACCACTCTTTTCATCTATTATTCTAACTTGGATATCTGCTTAGTACAAATATACGTAGATGATATTATATTTGGTGCGACTAATCAATCATTATGTACTTGGTTTTCTGATCTTATGACCTCGAGGTTTCAGATGAGCATGATGGGAGAAATTAATTTCTTCCTCGGCTTACAAGTGAAGCAGCTTCCAGATGGCATTTTTATCAACCAGTCGAAGTACGTGTTTGACATATTGAAGAAATTCAAGATGGACAAATCTTCTTCAATTGGTACGCCGATGGCTCACGGTGCCAAAATTGGATTAGACCCAGATGGAAAAGCTGTGGACGTTAAGACTTATCGAAGAATGATCGGATCACTGATGTACCTCACAGCAAGCCGCCCGGATATAATGTTCTCTACTTGCCTATGTGCCAGATTTCAAGCCAAACCAAAGGAATCGCATCTGTTGGCAGTCAAACGCATATTTCGCTACATCAAAGGAACTCCATACTTAGGTTTGTGGTATCCTAAGAGTTCTGACTATAAACTGATTGCTTATTCTGATGCAGATTTTGGTGGAAATCAGTTAGACCGGAAAAGCACATCAGGTCACCTTCAATTTTTGGGTGATAGACTGATAAGCTGGGCGTCGAAGAAGCAGAACTGTGTTTCTATCTCAACTGCAGAGGCAGAATACGTCGCCGCAGCTAGTTGTTGCGCTCAAGTGCTTTGGATGAAGACACAACTTCGTGATTACGGGATGCTATATAAAACAGTGCCAATCTATTGTGACAGCAAATCCGCGATCGCGATATCAGTCAATCCGGTCCAGCACACTAAGACCAAACACATAGATATGCGGTACCATTTCATAAAGCATCATGTGAAAGAAGGTACTATTGAATTATATTTTGTCCCAACTGAATATCAACTTGCTGGTATTTTTACAAAAGCTTTAGATGAAAAACATTTTAATTTTCTGCTTTCCAAACTCGGCATGTTGAATTTAAAAGTTTAAATCTTCACAAATTTTATTCTATAAAGTAAAAGCTTTACAGGTTTTCTTTCAGTTGAATAAAATGTGTGTCGAGGATAAATTTTCAAGTTGCTTTGTTTAT
This sequence comes from Arctium lappa, assembly GCA_023525745.1. Classification (NCBI taxonomy): domain Eukaryota; kingdom Viridiplantae; phylum Streptophyta; class Magnoliopsida; order Asterales; family Asteraceae; genus Arctium; species Arctium lappa. The sequence goes on along the minus strand of CM042059.1, from coordinate 55,090,708 downwards.
ATTAAAGTTTTATATGTTCAACTTTCAACTCTTACAAAGATCGAAAGGTCAACAACATGTTTGAAGCTTTTGCATTCTGCTTTAAAGATATGTGATTCGGGATATTTATAGTTTACAATGCTTGGAAATCCTAAAAAGTCTGAATTATGGATCGTAATGAAAATATGGGCTAAGCACTTAGATGTAGAACTGAGTGATTGAGATGAATAATTCTATATATAAAATACAGATATCTTTAAGTTTAAAAGTTTGTACCTGTGACCTTTCTGGTTTGGGAAAGTAAGTTCCGTGGGATGCTTGTCATCTGGTCCCCTAAGGTCAATTGGTCTGGGAGTGATCGAACCCAAATCCTTCTATAGAACCAAATCGAAAGTCATGTTCTATTGGTATGAATGGGTTTAGGATGTGTCGATGTAGCCTTTCTGATCTGGGAGAGTAAGTTCCAAGGGGTGCTTGACACCTAGTCCCCTAAGGCCAACTGGTCTGGGAGCGGCTGACCAAAATCCTACAATAAGGTCAGATAGAGAATTACGTTTACGGCATGTTCTTTACTTACCAAATTTTTTGATTAAAAAGATGCCAAAGTGCACAAGTTTAAAAGATGCCAAAGAGAACACTTATGTGAAGATGCCAATGTGCGCAATGCTAAAAGATGCCAATGAGCACACATCTCATGATACTTGGTGATATGTTTGAATTGCGATAAACTTGTAAATTTGTGAAAGTATTAATTCTTGATGGCTTGGTGTGAGTACATGCAAAGTTCTCTATTATATTTTTAGAATTGCATTTTTCTTGAAGCTAATCGAAGTTCGCATGCGAGCACACTGAATAGATTGCTGGAAGTTTTTGAAACTGAACATGTCTTAACTTGATATGCAATGAAACTTGTCTCTGTATCCAACAACATATGCTTGATTTAACTGATTGATAAATCTGTGTTATTTTACTGAGTAGAATTTAATTTGTTTAGTGTTTAAAATTCTATATGTTCAATTATTTCAAAATTTATATTCAATATCATTTTATTTTTACACTGATGTTTTCATGTTTGTGTATCCATGTTTTTTTCAAATTGGTCTGTGCATTTTTCAAGGGGGAGAGTCTATCTGAATAAGAAGCTGATACATTCTGCTTTTGAGGGGGAGTGAATAAAGTTGTCAGATTCATCGTTGATAAAGTTCTTCAAGTACTGATCAGAAATTCATTAGGTAAGTATTTCTGATATGTCTATACAAATGCTATACTGATATGTTAAGTTTTGTGCATTTGTGTAGGGGGAGTAAAAATAGCTTGCAGGTAACATTTCATTTTTTTATGTCATCTTAGTAGTATTTTTTTTAGAATGTTATATTTTTTTCAGTGTTATTTTTTTTAGTATAAATAGCTCAAGTATTGTTCCTATTTTACTTTTCTCGCTCTCTTTCACTTTTGAAACCTTGTTTCACTGTTCATCTTCTCTCTCTATCTCTGTGAGCCGATTTCAGCTTCTTTTCTTTCAAATTTGTTCATCGATCAGGTATGTGTTCCATCTTATTTTGGTATTTGATTTGTAGTATGTTTTGTTTAGCATTGTTCTAATTTTGATTTTGCTTCCATGTTCGTTATCTTAATGTGCCATTTATTTCTTTATGTTCATCGTATCCTTCATCAGATCGATTATCATTGTTTAAATTGGTTGTTGGGTTTGCCTTAGCTACTAATTTCGAATCTCAGGTATGTGTTCTTACTCTTTGTTTTGTTGTTTACCACTCTGGATGAAGTCATCCGACAGTTGAACGAGCGGTTTGAAGAGCAAAAGAATGAAGAAATTCAGAAGTTGAAGGCTCTTTTCAAGGGTAAAATGCCAGAAATTGATACTTCTATGATTCCTGAAGTGATTCCTTTCAGACGCCCATCTGGGGTAGTTATCAGAGAATCGTCTTCCACTGTCTCCACTGCTCCTGCAATAGTATCTATTCCACTTCCTCCACCGTTTATGCAGTCAGTTGGATTATCTTCTTCGGTCCCTTCTACAACAACTTGTCCTCCAGTTTCATCGAGCATTCCAGTCTCAGATCTTCCTATCTCAGAGTTGTCGGACATGCTTTATGCTCGTCTTTTGTGTATGTCTCCGCCAGACCAACAAGATAAAGATTTGATCTCTCTCTTACGGACTTTTCAACCAAATCCGACTCTGACTCCAACTCCAGTTTCTACTTCCACCTCTGCTCCTGACAGGGTGTCTGCGCTCTACACGGAATTCACTTCTTTTCGTACTGAAGCTCAGACGAATTTTTCGGACATCAAGGAAGCCCTATCTCTCATGACTCAAGCTCTCACTGCCTTATCTGACCGATTTGATCGTCAAGACCTGAACTGCAGAACTGAAGCAGGTCCGTCTCTTAAACGACGACATGACCAGGATGATCCAGATCCTCAAGGTCATGAGGGGGAGATATCTAAGAGACAAAGGGTGGAGGGTTCGTCAGTCAGAGATGATCAAACACAAGAAAAAGTGGCTGACAAAGAAAAGAGTACTGACAATGTCCAGGATTGTAATGTTGAAGATCTCGTACACAATATGTTAGAAAGTGTTGACTTGTCTGCAATGCCTAATATGTTGAACATTTCTGAACAGAATATTGAGAACAACATGCAAATTGTTGTATATGAAGATCCAGATTCTGCACCAAAGTTAGTGGTACTGGATGATTCTGAGATTGCAAATGACATGAGATCCTTCTTTGCAAACTTAATTGAGATCAACTCAGACGATGATGATAACATCAGATACGAGAAGCTTTGCAAGGTTAAAGAAGAAGAGTATGAGGATATAGTTGTGATATCTGACACTGAAGATGATTCTATTTTCATGGATGCAAAAGATGAAGAAATTGCAGACTTGTTGTACAGAGATCTTCCTTCTCAAGAAGAGATTCCTAAAGCTGCTCCATCTTCTTCTATTCCTGCTGCTGATACAGCTCCGACTACCACTGCTCCTTCAGGTACATTTGAAGTTGGTCAGTCGTCCAGAGCTCAAGCTGATGTTCCTCCTTCTGATCCTGTGATTCCACCAACTATCTTAGAAGAAGGACCAGCTTTGACTAGGCAACAAAGGCTAAGAAGTTTGCAACAACGGTACATGGCTTCAAGGCTAAGATCGGCTTTTCTAGAAGACTCTCAGAGTAATATTTTTGTTTCTAGAAGAAGACCGATCAACATTCATGCAATTCTTGGTGTAGAAAAGGAGTCAGACGAATATCAGTATGAGTACTTAATGTTCATCAAGTGTCAGTGCCGTGGAAAGAATCTTGTTTCCTCTCCACATCTGATTGTCCGAGTTATCAGTGTCACGATAAATAAGTTTGTCAATATCTGGTATCCGGATTTTAAAGTGGAAAGAAGAGATTGCAAGCTATACACTTTCTCGGAGGCGGACTTTAATGATCTATCTATTGATGACATTGAGTTTATTTATAATCATTTTAGGGATCTTTATCATAGAACTCAAGATATCTCCCAAGCACTGTTTGTGATCAAAAGGTTTATTCGGCGCCAAATCAGATTCTACAGAGTTTTTGATTTTCAAATTGTTGCTGAAAGTTTTCAACCAGTGGTAAATCTTCAAAGACCTGACCGTAGCTTGCCGAACATCGACTCTTATTCCTTATTCACTATTCTTCAGAATCCATATGGAGTTATATACAGGAATGCTTCTAATCAGAAATGCTTCCTCAGATTTGAAGAGATTAATCATTACTATAATGGAACGTTGAAGGTGATCAAGCTACAGTTGGAACAGCGTTTAAAGGATGCTCAAAGAAGATTTTGGGAGACAAGAAGAAATTTGTATCAACCTGAAAATGATGAAATTCGACTTCTCAAGAAGACGTTGAATTTTATTAGTGAGAAGTTGATTTTCCGCTCAACTCTAAGACGCTTGGAAGTTCTGCTTGGTTTAAATCGTCTTCGTCAAAGAGAAGAGCGCCAATGATTACTAAGGGGGAGATTGTTAAGACTGATTTTGTAGTAATCATTGTATTTACTCTCCTTAGTCTTATCTGTGTTTAGAGTGCTTATCTGTATTGTTAAGGCTAGGGGTATTTAAGTCCCCTTGTTGCCTTTGTTTTGTAACTTTGGAGATCATATTGAATATACAATTACTTTTGGCGCTTCCCTCTCTCTCTCTCTCTCTACTTTCTCTCTCTAAGATCTCCAAGATTATAACATCAAACTACTACCTTAATTATACATACACAAACAGATTTCATGAGGTCAAATTCCCAACATTCAAATTTGTCCACAATTTGGGTCGTCCGCCATTTCCAGTTCTCAAGGACTCCTTTAGTCCCCACTTACAATTTCTTTCACAACAGAGGTTTAAATCTATAGCTTTAATGAGTTCAAGGTTTTGCAATTATAGGACTCAATAAATATGCCAATTGAGATTTTATAAGACTTTCAAATGCAAAATCTTTATAACAATTAACCGTTCTTGTAAAAAAAATCCACTACCTTCACTTGGCAGTCATGCAAATTAGTCATAAACGCCACACATATAAAATCATTTCGAAAAGCATGTGATCATTACCCATGCTAATAATGACAATAACAAAAGATGTCAACAACTTTTCAAATGGACAACTATGGTCCTAACATGTATCAAGTTATGTCGTGTACGTAAAAATAATAATTTTTTTTGTACTAAAACAATAGGTAACAACTAATTGTACAAATTTCAAAAGAGGGACTTCCCAAGTTCGAGCTCCAAAATTCTCTTTTAACCATAAAATGACATGGGATAAAATTTCCCAACAAGAGTCGCAGAAGACATGACGTTCAATAAAACTCATAAATTTACATGCAATATAATTAAAGCCTATGCACTTCATAATTAACTCATGCATAGTAAAATGTCGTAAATAATACTTCATAAAACTCAACAAACTCACACGGAATAAAATCTCCTATAAAACTTGAACACCAAAACATGGGAATAACTTTTTCCTCTAAAACCTTAACATATGTGGAGGAGGTCCAATGTCAAGGTCATAAATCGCAGTTACTTTCCCAAGACTCTAAACAACATCAAAACAAGGACATCACAATATCCGAAAATGGTGTTGGACAACAACGAGGATAAAGAAAATCTTGACAAAGTTTGTAACCACATGCAATAAAATAATTTTATGCATGTTTAAAATCATAGTTTAAATACTTGTTTGTACTAAAGATTTTTCCAAGATTTCGTAGTATAATCCACATGGTGATTTGGAAACATGAGAAATAACTGATGCAATTTATTTCAGAAATAAATTTTGTGCATGAATTTGGTCGGCACTCAACGTCTTAGAACTACGTTTCTCAAATTCCTAGCCACGCTATCGTCATCCGGATGCTCAAACATCTTAGGACAATAATTCAATGGTTCCATAAGTTCACCTTACAATTTCTCCTCGAATAATGTTGATTCCAAAAGTCTATGGTTCTAATCCAACCAATCATTCCTACCCGAAAGGGTCCACTTAATGCAACCACCATACATATTGTCATTCCAACTGACGAACGCTAAAATCATCAGCCTCTCCTAACGGCTACTCACTTAGAAACTTCTTCACTACCCTAACGGTCGTCACATCAAGGTAGTACAAGCATACACATGTGACTTGTAGGTTCACCATAATACTGACCAGGTGTAATTATGAACGTATTATACATGATCATCCTTGCTACTCTCGATGTGATTCCCGTCCCTAGTGACTCCATCAACCTCAAAACATCCAATCTTAAACTGCCTATGGGTGAGATCCTCTCTCTCGATCACTTAAAATAACACTAGTTTGAGTCTAGCCATCCAAAATCAACACCTAAATCTCTCAAACTTAATCTTTGATACCAACTTGTAACACCCTCAAATTTGGTAAGAGCAACTAATTAAAATTTCGATATAATATCAATACAAATCAAAGGTTCTTCATACCTCAAATATAAAATTCTACAATTAACCTCAAACAATTGTAAGCCCCAACATTTATCAAGGGCTATACCGAAGTCGGGTGCTACTTAATTCCCAAAGCTAGTTGCTCTTCACAAACCAAAGCGGAAACTTCACCAATGCTAAACACATCACGAGCACACTACTAGCACTCCTCTCTTCATAGTGTTACTAGGACCATTCCCAACCAGAACCTGATGCACATGCCAAAAAATAAAAAGGTTAGGCTAACGCCTAGTGAGTTCAAGAGTTTTCAACATGAATAAATATTACGTAAAAATGAAAGAATGAAGTTTACATCATGATCTTTCAAGATGATTTCTCTTGACTATGAAAACGACTCGTTTTCCAATAACATGCATTTTTAAAGACGAACGTCCCAACACAAAACATTCTTTATAAAATGATTTCGCCCAAAACTCACTCAAACGTGAATAGAAAAATGGACTCCCAATTATAAAAACATAGATAAAACTTTATATCCCGAGACACCCAAAACACAGGGTGGGCATAATACTCAACTAATAAATAATGGAAAATAATCCATATAAATAAAATACACCATCGAAAACATGGAACTGGAATTCAATATTCATGCGACCATAAAATGGAATGAAATCCAAATATTAAAGCATGGACAATTAAATATCCAAAATACTGCTGGCCGACAATGGAGGAGACCCGTATCCGTTGAGAGTGGAGTAACACAAAAGTATGTCACTCATATAACGTTAGTCGTATGACACTTCACGACACGCAAGCCCAAATGCCCCTACGACACCCTTTAAGCTACACCAAAAGAGACAGTCGACCTTAACGAATATTATCATGAATACCGCCAAAGGCCCGACAACATCCGAGGACTACAACCATGGTATTACCCCGAATGACGGTGGTCCCAAACGGCCATCATGAAACGCTCATCATGAAACGCCCATCATCATGATAGCACAACCGGACTCAGCCCTCCTAGTGTACACTTGAAAGGTCAAGGTCATAAAACATGGGTCCGAGAGTCCAACCCCGTAATACCCAGTTAACCATCAAATAAATACTGACTTACGTGCCTATGGATCCAATGCAACACAGTCTAACATTACATGACTACACATGAATGACCAACGCACTCGAGCATGTAATTATCAAATATATGCAATAAAATGCATTAAGATCTATATTGAACATGGGCTCTTCAAAGAGCCAATAAAACTGGGACAAATGTCCACGAGACTCTTTTAAGTCAAAACCGAGTTTAAATGCTCAAAGCCCATTTGACCAACAAATAACGTTTCTCTAAATAATACAACGTATCTAAACAACGTTTATGCAGACACATACTTCAAAGATGTGATTAACCCAAACTCTACACGGATTGGGACATATCATTTCCCAAATGGATTTATGAAATCAAGTACACTAAGATGCATAAATCATAGATTAGACTTCATTTGTACAAAAAAATCACCAAAGATGTATAAATCATAAAATGGACTTTATTTGCACAAAATCACCAAAAATGCATAAACCGTGCTAATATTTATCAAGACATCCAAATCCCAAATAGGGACATTTTGTGAGACTAAAACAACTCAAGTTTATCAAATATTAAAACTTATCAAAATACTCAACACATTGACAAACACCAAGTAAAGCATATTTTTTACTTCAAAATACTCAAACTTATTAGCAGTTAACAATTTCATGTAAAACACAAAACACTTTGAAATAAACATTTTGGCATGTACACCGTTTTCACAAATCAATTTGAACTCAGCTCGCTAGATTTAGGCTAAATCTAGATTTTACCCCAAACGAGCTTCCTTGAAGAATTCTGAGTCCACACGCAACAATCTTCCCCAAAAACCTAGATATACAAATTCCACCCATAAGTAATCATTTTCAACCCTTTAGAATCGATCCCCAAATGCTTTACATCAAAATCTCCATTTTGGCCAAAAACCCTAATTTGACCTAATTTTTCTCAAAATCCTCCAAACCGAAATTGGAGTAATAAAACACTATGAAACCATCAATGAAGCATTTACAACTCTTACATAAGTTTAGAAATGGAAGGGATAAACTTACCACTTAGGTTTTGGTGAAAACCTAGAAAACCCCAAAATTCTTGAAGATGGAGGTGAAGATGATGAGCTCTTGACCTTTGCTTCCAATACACCACCAAATACTCTTTAATACTCCCAAAACTAACACTTTAACCTTGAAAATCTCTCAAAAACGAAACCATAGCATTTTGAATCACCCAAAACGGAGTAGAAATGAGCAAGATATGACCAGATGAAGAAAATCCCGATTTTATGCACTGTGAGATTGGCACGACCCTGACATGCTACAGTGCCATTTGTCAATATAGCGGGCACTGTCACATGAGATGGCGCTACCCTGACATGCTACAGTGACATTGTCACTGTAGAGGGAATTGTCGCGCGAGATGTACCGAGGGTCCCTTGCCTAGCGCGACCCTGCCATGCTACAGTGCCATTTGTCACTGTAGCGGGCACTGTCGCGCGAGATGTACCGAGGGTTTTTAAGGCCGTTCTTTGACCGCTTTCTCGACGACTTTCCCGACTGTTTCCCAACCATTTTTACAGGTCGTTCCTCGACCATTCTCTTGACCATTCCTCGATCGTTCTCTCGGAACATTTGATGTTATTATGCTAGATATCCTGTCATTGCCATAATTACATGGCACATTCGTTGGGACGACCAACCACTTGGTAATCGCCGTTGCTATTGTGACATATGTCACAACTGCATAGCACTATATCCAGGACTATCACACTTTCAGTACCATTAGTGTTATTGTGACAGATGTCACAACTACATGTCACTATAACCGAGACGACCATACTCTTAGTATCATTGGTGCTATTGTGACAAATGTCACAACCACATGGCACTATAGCCGAGACAACCATACTCTTATTACCATTGGTGTTATTGTGACAAATGTCACAACCATATGGCACTATAGCCGAGACAACCATATGTGGTCCTTCTTTTACCTATTCACCCAGTTCAACACCTTTCTTCAATTGGGATGGAAATTCAGGGTGTTACACCTTCCTTTTGAACTCTTTCCTCTTAGGTGATAGCAAACCCTAGATGAGAAGCTATGGATGATCTTGAGTGATTGGAGCTTGGAATTGATGAGGGGTGAAGTTTGATAGGTGAAAATCGCACTTAATGCGGAAAGGAAATCGGGTCTAGAATTAATTTTTGTGATAAAACTGAGAAGAGGTCGGACAAGGCATTTAATACACAACTTTTCCCCGACCGCGACAGTGTCGCGCGATAGTGGCAAATGTCACAATCGCGGGCATTATCGGCCGAATTGTATCGAGAGGGGACTCCCGGGTGCGAGAGTACCCCGCGAGAGTGCCCTATGGCACAATCGCTTGGACTGTACCGTGGGTATCTCCAGCCCCGCGACTATGACACCGGCGACAATGACATCTGTTAATGTCGTTGTGCCTGTCGCTCCAAGCTTCCCGAGCTCCGAAAAATGACTTTTTTGCGTGATAACAAATCGGGTTGCCTAACCAGTATCTGTAGTCCAATCCCTAAATAAAATGACAAGATAAGACGAGTCATGAAAGTATAAGGACGTCAGTTTTACTTACCGAAATTGTGGGTGTTACATGTTTTGCCAGTAACATCTTATTCTTATAGTAATCAGAATTTCTCACTACCGAGTTCCTACATTCTCTGGCATAGTGACCAGGCTTTCCACAATTGTAACATTTGGTCACTTCATCACTATTCTAATCATCTTGCTTCTTTGTCACAAACTTCTTATCCTCATATTTCTTCTTACCATCAAACTTGTCTTTATACTCATAGTGCTTTGAACCCGAAGAGAAACGTTGATTATTCGATGAAGACTTCTTATAAAACTTCTTCTAAAATGCCTTCGTAAGTAAAACCATTGCTTGCTTCAAGTATTGCATTTCTGAATCAAAATCACTACCATTTTCTTGACCTCTAGAGGATTCACTCTTTTCCCTCTCTCTTCTAGAACCTCTGGAAGAATGCCTCTCTCTCTCTCTCTCTCTCTCTCTCTCTCTCTCTCTTTTCAACAACAAGTGCCAACAGGTATGCTTTTGGTTTCTCACTTTTATTCTTGTCCTCTATAATCTCCAAGACTTCTTCTTCATTTTGCTTCAAAGTCTCATATACTTCATGTAGGTTAATTTCATCTAAAGCCTTGTTTTGTTTGATGTAAGAATCTAACCTTTTCCATTCAGGTTGAAGATTGCTCAAAAACTTCACATTATTTTCAATCTTTGATTTCTTAAGATTATTCTTGCTCAATTCATTCAAAAGATTGCAAAATCTTTCATAAGTGTCTTCAAGGGATTCTCCATCCATGGCTTTAAAATCTTCGTAACTGGTAATACAATTAGTCACCTTGAGCTGATTTCCATCCTTTGAACCCATCATTATCTTATGAATCTGGTCCCACATGCCTTTTGCAGTATATTTGTAACTGTCAATGCTTGTATATATTTCATTAGTCATTCCTTGAAGAAGGAAAGACCTTGCAACTTGATCTCCTTTTTGCTCATTTCTTTTCTTCATCCGAATACTTTGATTTCTCTTTAGGTTTTCTTGTTGTAGCTACTAGTGGATCATTATCTCGCATGGCTGGTTGTTCAAACCAGAATTCCTTAGGACCTTCCTTCAATGATTCCATAATCTCATCACAAAGATCTTGTCTTTCAATAAAGTCCAGAAATTTTTCCTTCTACTGAGCATAGTCTCCCCTAAATAGAACAGGACGTTTGGTGTCTAAACCAATAGCCATTGCTTCTCGTGACGACATTGTCACAACACTTGTACGATCATAGAACAACGATTTGAATCAATTCAGCAAACACATAAACTTTAGAGGTCAAATAAAGTCAACCAAACTAACTTTATCGCACAAAACAGTGAAACTAACAACTTTCACAAAGATATCGCACAACCCTTGAAAGAGAAAACCACTTTGTCACACACTTCTTATGTGATAACTTTGTTTGTCGCACACCTCTTATGCGAGGAACACCATTATATCGGACAATAATGTGTGATATACCCAACTTGTCGCTCAAGGCTTGTGCGACAAGTTACTGTTCATTTCCTTTGACGTGTGATAAGTTGATTTTATCACACACAACCTGTGTGATAAGAAAGAAGATACACTTATACGATAAGATAGAAGATGTATTGTGCGATGTAACACCCCGAATTTCCGTTGTGTAATCTTGTTATTCTTGTGTTAAGCTTTTTCCGTTAGCTCCGTGTTTGGTTTGGTGTTGTTTTAGAGTTTTGAGAATTTTGGGGGAGAAACAGTGAATTACGCGAGTTACACCGCGAGTTGAAGTCGCGGCACAACCCGCATAACTCTCTGTGGATATGGGATTTTGGGGAACTACGCGAGTTACACCGCGACAAGAGGTCGCGGCATAACTCGCGTAACCCACTGGATGATTAGGGTATTTGGGACACGGGCGAGTTATGCCGCGGGTTGAAGTCGCGGCATAACCCGCGTAGTTTCATTGACCGTCTTAAAGGGGTCCAGTTTCCAATGGTCTCATAATTCAAAATCTAAATATCTCTTTCTCTCTCTCTAATTCTCTCTCTTTATCTTTCGATCTTCGAAGTCTCGTTTGGTTGCTAGTTTTCGGTGTTTCTAGCAAGGGGTCGGTGTTTTAAGCTTCACCTCTTCGCCGTGATCGTTATCTGGTTTTCTAGGTTTTATTCCAAAAACCTATCGGTGAGTTCCTACTACCATTTACAAACTTTATACATGTCAAAACTCTTATTTGCGAAATCTGAAGTATTTCTACGGTATGATTTTATGTTCTCTACATTTTGATATAAATGAAGTTTTTGGTGATTCTCGGGGTTCCGGATCAGTTTTGACCAAAATGACGGGTTCCGCCTTATTGAAGTAAAATGATGTTTTACTTGCACATTATGTGGATATGTAAAAAAAAAGAATGTTTAGAAACTCATTTTAATGATTTTTCATTCTTACCAGAAGTTGAACTGGGAATAGCATTTTGGTTATAAAATGTACTTATACCATATATTGATTTATGGTTGGTCACATATGTTGTTGTGACGAGTCCTTACCATTACTAGAGGATCCCTAGGTTTTGGAGTAGACTGTTTTGTTGGGAGGTAATATTCCCCATTTTGTAACTATGGATCACATGTTCCTCGGGGGCAACTTGGTACGGTTATGTGAGGCCGGATACTAGCCATGGTTCATGATGATCCTAGTGAAGGAGTATACATTGGTTTTCCTTGGGAGCGTGATCTCACCTCGTAGCACGGACTCTGGGTTCATTGCTGAGGACTCCAAGTGTTTAGCTCATAACTCGGATTTGTGGTCTACTTTGTGTTACACCACTATCCTTGGTAAAATGGTCCTTTTATCACCGTTTAAGAGTTTTGGACCGAAGAGGCCCGGTTGTGGCGAAATGTTATCTTTACGAATTAAACATTTATGAAAAGATTTTTTTATGTTACTGATGTTTATATCTTTTGAGCCTTATAAACTGTATGTTCTCACCAGGCTTTAAGTCTGACACTTTTTTCTCAAATGATGTGTATAACAGGTTTCCATTAGCGGTGGGTGTCGGGGTTTTGGAGAGACAAGTTTTGAGTCTCGAGGTTTTTGGAGATATTTTAGTATTAATGCTGGGCATTGTTAAGTCCCATTCTTTTGATGAAATCCTTGTATAGGATTGTATAGTCTAAAGGACTGATCCCGTTTATGGGAAGTTAATGGAATTACTTTCGTCTTTTTGTCAGGTTTTCCATGTTTTAATTTACTCTGATTTTTAGGGTGTTACATGCGATAAGATTGAAGATCTTGATGATTCTCACATAAGTCGAAGATTTCATCCAAAAATCCATCCAAACTCCATGATTTTCAAGTATGTTGCTCGAAATTTGATTCTAAACACAATTAAAACTTGAAGTTTTATCAAATTCAGCCTAATTAAGCAACCTTTTATCAATCTTACAGTACCCATCAAACTTCTTCAAAAATCCACAATTCATGATCAATCCTTGTTTAATTGTGGAATTAAACCACTCATATATGTTTTCTTAACAAAACCGAGTAGAAATCAAAAAGAAATTTGATCAAGAACTCAAAATTCACAGAATTTGAAACTTTTGGTCAACTTCACAGAAACTTCAAAAAAATCTCAGAAAACTAATTCAAATTTGGTTGATCTTTTGCTCTGATACCAATTGTGAATCCCAAAACAAGTAATATGAACAATATCTATAGAGAATCAATCAATGAAGTCACAAGTAATCTTTGTATTGAGAGGGAATTTCTTACAAGTTTCAAACACAAAGATACGTTCAAAGTAAATGCTCAAAAGTCAATGAAAACAAGCTAATTACAAAGTATTTATACCCCAAGGTTATTTACAAGGAATCCTCTCAACTTGATTACAATTTAAAAAATAAACCCTAACAAAAACCCATGCGATACTCATTAGGTAGCAGTCAAGAACATCATGAAGTATCTAAGTAAACTAAGGATATATTCTTACTGTACAGTGGTCAGGAAATAGATATGTGTATCCAAGGATATACATATGCTAGTTTCCAAACCGATCATGACGACTTTAAATCGCAGTCAGAATACGTATTTGTGTTAAATGGTGGCGTTGTGAGTTGGAAGAGTTATAAGCAAAGTACGATAACATATTCGATTAGAGAATCAAAGTACATTGCATCATCGGACGCCTCAAAAGGAAGTTGCTTGGATGAAGAAATTCATCTCAAACCTCATTAGTGGTCCTTAACATATGTGATCCTATCGAGATCTATTGCGACAATGATGATGCCCTAGCTCAGGCGAATGAACCAAGGTCACATCAGCGCTCCTAGCATATTCTGAGGCGGTATCACCTGATTCGAGAGATCATTGATCAAGGTTGACGTGTAGATATGTAAAGTTCGATCAGAAGAAAATCCAACAGATCCTCTGACCAAGCCTATGAGTCAAAGCAAACATGATGCTCATACTAGTTCAATAGGTTTGAGGTTTTGTAGTACTATGGTTTGATATGTGTTAGATCACACATCTATTGGATTCAAGATCATCCAAACTGAAGATCGCAATCTGAAGCTAAAGCCGGAACGTCGACTCTCGATATTAAAGTCTATGTTTGTTTGTAATAAATGTCAAAGTAATTGTTTGTTATTGTATTAGTTAACTTAGTTAGTTATTAGTTATATTATAGTTTGTTATTTAATATCTTTGTAATAGATATTAAATCTATATATTATGTTAGGTAGTGTGTTAGACACACTAGATCTTTAAGCAAGTGTATCTCTAACTCTCTCAATTAGATCAGATCATAATCGACACATACAAACACACACTAAAAGGTGTAAAAGAGAGAAAAACAGAGAACACAATCTAGAGCTTGAATCGATCAACCTTGTAACCTTTGTTATATATCAATACAGGTTGGTAATCGTTAGTGTGTCGTATTCTATAGAACTTGATATAAGTATTGTTGGACCGACAATTGGTATCAGAGCCTGATTTAAGATCAAAATCAAGTTTTAAGAGAAACGACTATGTGTTCTTGTTTGAAAATAGATTTCTAGATATATAGTGTTTTAGGTGTTAAAATCGATCAGGTTGTGATCGATATACATGCTAGATCAAGTTGTGAGTGTTTAATTTCAGTATAAAGCTTTAATCGAGTTCCATTTTGTGATTTTTGTGGTCTGAGTTTGTTTTGAAAAAAAAAGTCACTGTGCAATCAAATTTATTTTCAAAAAGTGATTTTTATCAAGATCGAGTGATAGCAAACTATTCTAGAAGTGTTTGTAGTCATATTGGTAGAGTTTAGTACTGCTAATCGACGAAGAAACAAGTTTTTAGTTGATTTTCGAAGTACAGGACGAACTTGCGCAAACCAGAGGACGAACACACGCAAAGCTCACTTTGCGTAACCTACTTTGCGCAACCAACGTCATACGCAAAGTCCACTTTGCGCAACGCACTTGATACGCATAGCCTACTTTGCGCAACTCAAGCATCACGCAAAGCTCACTTCTCGCGACCAACAGCATACGCAAACACTACTTTTCGCAACACTCTTGAAACGCAAACCTCGAACTTCACTTCTCGCAACAAGAAGGAAACGCAAAACTCAGTTTTCGCAACTCACTCAACACGCAAACCTCAGTTCAAGTGATCTACTCTTCACGAAAAGCTCAAGTATAGTTTGCGCAACCCTCTCGAAACGCAAAGCTCACTTTGCGCATCCAACTTGAAACGCAAAGTTCACTTTACGCAACCCTCTTGAAACGCAAAGCTCACTTTATGCAACGCACGTGATACGGAAACCTCAGTTTGCGCAACCCACTTGACACGCAAACCTCACTTTGCGCCATCAACCTCTCGCGCAAACCTTCTCAAAACGCAAAGTTTTTTCCAGACTTAGATTATTCTTCAAAATGACATCCAGAGAAGCCCTTGCAATCGGAACTGACACCAAGCCACCAGTTCTCTTTAAAGGAGAATACGAACAGTAGAAAGATCGGTTTCTGAACTTTATTGACAGACATGAGCTGGGTGATTTCATCAGGAAATCTATAGAAGAAGGGGTTATGAAACCAGTCATGACGACTCGTTTGGTTGGAACCGTGTCGACTCAGGTTGAACTTAAGTATCATGAGCTAGAAGATGATAACCTCAGAAGAGCTAAAGGTTACACATTAGCTAAGTCATACATTCTACAAGGAATTCCAAACGAAATCTATGTAAAGATTGACAGCTACAAGGCCTCCGGCAAAGAAATGTGGGATCAGCTTGAGAAGATGATGCTGGGCTCGAAGGTTGGGAATCAGCTGAAAATCTCCAACTGCCTAAATAATTAAGAAGAATTTAGAGGCAGAGTGGGAGAATATTTAGAAGAAACCTATGACAGGTTTGTGACTTTGCTGAACGAACTAAGCAAGAATAAGGTCCACAAATCTCAAATTGAGCTGAACGTCAAATTTCTAAGTATTTTACAACCGGAATGGAAAAGATTTGCCAGGCAGATGAAGCAGATCAAGGATCTGAATGAGATTCCACTTCATGAGGTGTATGAAACCCTCAGACAAAATGAAGAAGAGGTTGATGAAATTCTTGATGAAAAGAGGCAGAAAGGAAAAACAGTTGAAGACACAGTTGCTCTTGTTGTCAGGAAGAAGAAGAAGAACAAGACAATTATGTATGAATCAGAAGAAGATGAAGCTTATGCAAACTCTGACATGGATGAAAATGAACAACTGAAGCAAGCAATGATTCTGCTGTCAAATGCTTTTCAGAAAAAGTTCTACACAAAGCCGAGTTCAAACATAATTCAAACATAAGAAAAAGCAATGATCATTCAGACGAGGAAGAAGAGGATGAAGAGAAGGATGAAGCCGTCAACATGTGCTTGATGGGAAAGCAAGAATCAGATGCGGAAACTGATTCAGATGATGAAGAAGAGGAGGTATGTGATTTATCGTATTCAGATTTCATGAATAAAATGCATGCCATGAATTTAAAACAACAAGAGTTAGAGTCGAATCTTGAGCGAGAAAACGGTGTTATAACTGACAAAAACCAACTGATACAGAAACTTAGCAATGAAATTGTTGAGAAGAAAGTATTGGTTGAGGTTTTACATAGAGATAATGACACCAACGCAAAGGAAAAGACAATAATTCTTAAAGAGAATTCTGAACTCAAGTCTAAACTGACAAAAAGTGAGATTGATATATATGAGCTTACAAAATTGCATTCTTCATGTACCAAAAAAAACTTTTCTTTACTTGGTAAATTAAAAAGTTTGGAAGAGAAGTTCTATAAAATGGGTCAAACTGAACAGACTATTCATCTGAACAAACCCAAAAAGGAAATAGAGAGATGGGGAATCGGTTATAAGAATCCTCACTGTCTTCAAAAAGGAATGTCTGAAGTGCCTGCACTTTATGATCATCTTTCTATGAAATTAGCTCGACGAATCCCTGAGTTTAAAACTTTCTGGACTAAACTATCAGAAGAGGATGAAGCCATAGAAACTGAAAAACGGTTGAAATCATCTAAAGTTCATCTTCCATTTTATTATGCGAAGATGAATAATAGTTATAATGAAAATCCAATATATCAAAAGAAGAAAACTCTTTCAAGTGATTTCTTTCAAAGCTATTCTGAAAAAGAAATGGAGGCGAAGCCTATTCAAGGTAAACTATATGTCCCTCCTCTCGTTTTAGAAAACAAAATTTCTGAACTCGAGAATTCTTTAACAGATGAAAGACTTTTGATGAATATTGAACATAAAGTTTTTTCAACTGTGTTCAAAAATGTTATTATTTCCAAGGCTTCAAACTCTGAGGATATGTTTGGTTTAGCAAATAAAGAGTTTAATTTTCTGAACCCTGACGGTGGTTTAGATGATTGTTCTAATCAATTTGACTTTGATGCAACACTTCCTAACCATTCATCTTTTGTTAAGAAATCTTTAGGAAAAACCAGTATGCCTGTTAACAGTGCAAAATCAACAAAAGTTGATAACTCAGTCTCTGTGAAAGCTAAAAATGCTAAAGGTAAGATTACATCTAAGCATTTACAGAAACCGAACACTACTGGTAATCCGAAGAAGAAGCATTTGTTTGTTGCTCAAAAGTCTAACTCAACAGTTTCACATGTTTCAGATCTGAGCAAGCAAAGGCTAGAAGTTAAATCTATGTGGCAACCGAAATAGAAGCTTGACAAGACCGTTAAATCGTTTTCTAGTGTTAATTGTAGTGAGACTTCGCCTAGTAAAGATGTCTTAATTGCTGATGTTGATATTTTGAACTCAAAACTTGCTGTTTCTCGTAAACAATATACAATGAAGCAATTATTTCAGTTATCTTTATCTGCTAGAAAGTCTTCTATTTATGATAAACATGTTTCTACTTCTTGTCAAGATTCTGAAGATTGGTTTGGCAATTATCATGTGCATTCATCTCATTCTAATTCTTCAAATGCATTTCAAAAGAAAAGAGGACCCAATTTGAAATGGGTACCAAAATCTTGTGCTAACACAGTAGGACCCAAATTCCAGTGGGTACCTAAGGCTAAATCTGTGTTGCAGGCACACCAAGTTTAAAAAGGGAGCTTAAAGAGATGACTTCTAGACAAAACAGTCTAGGACTCGTTCCTCAAAGAAAATAGGTTATTGAATACAACAGTTCAAGACCCGCTCCTCAAATGCTCAAGAGTCTTAATTCCATCTTTGTTTTAAGTCTATTTAAATCAATTGTTTCATTATTTCTCTTGTGCAGATCCGTCATATGTGGTATTTAGATAGCGGATGCTCCAAGCATATGACTGGACAAAAAGATATGTTGTCCAACTTTAAAGAGAAATATTGTGGATCAGTCAGATTCGGCAACGACCAGTTTTCTCCCATCATGGGATATGGTGATGTACAACATGACAATGTCACGATCAAGAAGGTGAGCTATGTTGAAGGCTTACGGCACAACCTGTTCAGTATTGGTCAGTTCTGTGACAAAAGCTTAGAGGTCAATTTCAAAGCCAAGACGTGTTCAGTTCGCATTGAAGAAGGCGAGGAACTCTTGGTTGGCACAAGAAAATCAGACCTCTACACATAAGAAGAACGCCCATGTTGTGGCAATTCCACAAAAGATCCTTTTTTGGCTCTCTCTTTAGCCCTATGTCTCTTATATCGTATATGCGGGTGTCTAGATAACATATATTTTATATGGATTCATTTGGTTCTTTTGATTCTTGCTCGAGCCGGATGATGAAAAATTATCATGTCCGGTTCCTTCGGGGGATGGATCTTAACTTGTCAAAAATCCAGAACGACAAACAGGTTTGTCTAATGACGAAAGCCTCGATGCAACAAAGCTGGTTATGGCATCGAAGGCTCTCTCACCTCAACTTCAGGTACATCAACAATTTGGTCAGAGGAAAGCTCGTCAAAGGACTTCCAGAGCTCAAATATGAAAGGGAACATCTTTGTGCAGCATGTGAAAAGGGAAAAGTGAAGAGGGCACCACATAAACCAAAGCCTGAACCGAGTACAAGCGCTCCGTTAGAGTTATTGCATATGGACTTATGCGGTCCGATGCGAACTCAGAGTCTACGCGGAAAGAAGTACATACTCATTATCGTGGACGACTACTCGCGATACACATGGGTCAAGTTTCTACGTTCAAAGGATGAGACACCAGATGTTCTCATCATATTCCTAAAGACGACCCAGGTGAATCTGCAGAAACCGGTCAAGCTTCTAAGAACAGACAACGGCACAGAGTTCAAGAACAACAAGGTTGAAGAATATCTCGAATATGTCGGGATATCACATCAATACTCTGCTGCTCGAACGCCTCAACAAAATAGAGTGGTTGAAAGAATAAATCGTACGCTAGTCGAGGTTGCTCGTACTATGCTAAGTCAATCAGACTTACCTCTATTTTTGTGGGCTGAAGCTGTATCGACCGCGTGCTATACACAGAATCGCTCCATGATACATCGCATATTCAAGAAGACTCCTTATGCTTTCATCAACAACCGAACACCGACAATCAAATATTTCCATATATTTGGGTGTAAGTGTTTCGTGCTAAACGATAGGGAGAGTCTCAACAAGTTCAGTGCCAAGGCGGACGAAGGCATCTTCATTGGTTATTCCTCTACATCAACTGCATACCGTATATATCTGAAGAAGTCAAAGACGGTTATAGAAAACATCAACGTCACGTTTGATGAAGAGATGGCTTCCGAACAACCCAGTTCAGAACCCGTTATAACCGGAGTACTAGCTTATGGGCAACTCAGTCCAGAACCTTTGTCTCAACAGAATAAATCAGATGAAGCATCAACGTCAACTAATAATATATCTGATTTAGACTTATTATTTGAATTGTTTTATGATGAATTTCTTGGATCTAATGTAAAGAAATCTGTTATGGTTGACAGGATGGAAGACTTAACGACTACTCATCCAACCAGTTCAGATGTTCCTATTGAATCCAACGCCCCGATTCAACGAGAAATTCCAATTCAAATGCCGACTCCAACAGTTGAAGAAGTTCCATGTGACAAAGAGACAGAAGTAGCTGAAACAGTAGGATGTTCTATTCAGATCAATCTACAGCCAGAACAAGCTGTACCTGCTGAGCCTTCTGAACCTACCACTTCAACTGCAATCATCATTCCTCCTGAACAACCTGAAGAAGGTACAAGTGGATTTATAGATGATACAACTGACATACATTCATATAATCCACTGCCTCATGAACATAAATGGACCAAAGAGCACCCGACAAGCCAGATCATTGGCGATCCATCTAAACTAGTGCAAACTAGGTCAGTGTCAATGAACATGTGCATGCATGACTCCTTTCTGAGCAAGTTCGAGCCAACTCGCGTATCAGAGGCACTTGCTGATCCAGAATGGGTGATCTCAATGCAAGAAGAGCTGAATCAGTTCGACGCACTTAAAGTCTAGAGACTCGTACCAAAACCTCAAGGTAAAACAATAATAGGTACGAAATGGGTTTTCAAGATAAAGAAAGACGAAGATGGTACCGTTATCCGAAACAAGACAAGACTTTGAATTTATTTGAACATTTAAACATTATGTTTTTACTTGTTAATGGCATATTAGATATGATTATTTACATTAAACATTCATGAGGTCTTTATTAGCATGTTTAAATATCCTTAAATAAATATGATGATCATATTATCTGAAACTGCTTTTGATTGGTTATTACTAAGGTACTGGTAATAAATCAAGATCATTGTGAAGTTTGTTCATAGCCCAAGTTTCAAGTGCTTTGGGTGCAACGAGAGTCACATGCAATTTCGATACACAAGCATTGGACAAGACCCACATTCAGGATCATTTCATAGATCGGTGTCATAAAGTGGGTCCTACAATGGTAATAATATTCTTATCCTCAGACATGCGATGTGCATTGGGATCTAATGCATAAGGAGTGTTATGTTTTGATTTAGTCTAATGGTACCTTAATCGGGTAACCATAAGGGCTACATTGGGTATAACATGAATTGTGTATAAGTCGTGTATATGCAATATGAGATTTGAATATGAGAGAGATATTTTTGGACCATCGATGACATAGTTTGATAAACACGGCCATGGATAAATGGATTATTTGAAGTAAAAACACTTGATCAAAATATGTTGGAATCGAGAAACGTAATTTTGAACTATAAAGGGTGACATAGATCTATGCCTTAACTTCAAAGCAAAATATGGTGAAGCAAAAGGATTATGAATGATTATACCATATGATTGATTGGATCAATCAAATTGCTCAAGGAAAAGTAAGGGCGGTGAAATGTTACTAGATGTTTATCACCGTCTGTGCTAATGTGTATCGAGTGCAAGTGGTAGAATGTAAGTTATTATATGCCCACGACACGTGTCACACATAAATACTTGTCAACGAGTACGTAAACCTATAGGTCGTACACAAAAAATATGTTTGCATCTATTTTTAGAAACCCGAATTAAAATAATGTTGATTGTTAAATAATTATTCTTTTAGAATAATTATAAAATATGTGTTAAATTGTAGTTATGTAGTTATAGTGTGTTATTTGTAAGTATGTATAATTATATTAATGATTTAAGATAATTATATAATTATTACAGATAATCATTAAAACCTATTTAAGTTATGGATTATCTATAACACAACCCATATAAATAAGGTGATAGCCTAAATCAGTTTTTAAGTGATTTAATCTGTTAGATATATGTATCAGAGAAAATATAGAGAAAAGAAACATATTCTTTTTCTGTGAAACACATATTAGATCTAGGGTTTTGGGCTAGCACTCGGTAGAAGTCGGAAGCGTGTTCGTGTATGGATCACCAATAGAGGAAACCTACTTTGGTTTCTAAGTGTTTCGTTAGAACCAACAACATTTTTGAAAAGTACAATTCTAAACACCCAATGGTTTGCTTAGAAATTAATTAAATGCATCATTGGATCTAGTTGGTTTTTAATTACAAAAGTTTTCTGATTTATTGTAACCTAAAATTAATTTTCCGTTGCGTTCAAAAATGCTACAAAATCATTTTAAAACCCTACAATTTCACTTGATTGTGTGTTGTTTCTATGTTAACACTCCAAATTTTATACAATAATTTCAATTTTATGCTTTTTCTTTATTTCTATGTATACATATTTTGATCAAGTAATTGATTACTCCTAACACTCTTCGTAGTCAAGTAACATCATCTTCCGTCTAAATTTTATTCCTTCAACCTTTGTTGTCATCAACGAACTCCGATCCTCCACAACCAATAAGGCCATTGGAAATGATGCTTCTTGCAGAGGATTTGCCGGAGCTGGCTAGCTATGCCTATGGACCGTTTTGGATTTATGCCAATTTAACTAGCAATGTGCCGCCGGCCGATAATCATCAACATGCCGACAAACCCTTCAATTAATTTGTATCCATTGATTCTTTAATTTCTCACAAATTATATTCTTTCGAGTCCAATGATGTTTCTTGAAAGGTTTTTAGAATGTTGGATTAGTTCATATATTTGGTTCTTGGTATCACGTTTACATCTTGAAACCCCTTCCTTGATTATTCAAGAATTAGTACGACATTCTTGATCTTTAAGTTTAAGGAAGAATGATTGTATATAAACATTTTTTTAAGAAATTAATATTTGTTGATTGGTATGGTTTTCTATAGATTTTTTTACTGAAATTTATATTATCTAACCATTTGTAACACTATGCAATAATGCAACTAAGATTCTTTTTAACTATTTGGGTTCTGTTGCACTGGTTAAAGTTCAAGGGTGTATGGAAATCTTATATTTCTTGAGTTTGAATTTAAAGCGTTACCAAAGCCCTTGTGGCCAATGGGATTCACTTGCAATGGCTCTAGGTTATTCTTTGTCGCCTTAGGATTAGTAGGTGCGCTTAAACTGACCCAAAAACCCGACTTAAAAAAATATAGATTGTTTCAAAAATTATTTTGTACCTAAATTTTAAATATACTTTATTTTCTAGCTTGTTAGTAATATCACTTAAAATTAGTAACGCCTTTGATTCTCACTTGTAAATAAAAGAGAGTAAATTACAATTTTGGTCTCTACAGTTGATACTCACTATCAAGTCTCGCCCCTATTTTGAATTAGTTACACCGTTAATCACTCTGGTTACCACTTTGTTTCAATTTTACTCCCTCTGGTTACCATTTTGTTTCTATTGGCTCATCTTGTTAACTATGTTTAAAAAACAAAAACAAAAAAACTCAATTAAGCAAGTAAATGGGGTATAGTGTTCAGAACCACGTGCATGTTGGTGTACAAAAGGTTTACAACCATTTGACTAGATTTTTTTTCTCTTTTTTTTACTCTTCTAATTTTTTTAAGATAGTTTTCAATGTACAAAAGGTTTAAGTATGTGTACAACCATTTAATGCACCCCAACCCCTACCCTCACAATTCGATGAACCTATTAGTCAACATCGTTCCCTCCGGTCATCTTATCTAACAAACCCAAAATAAAACCTTAAATCAAAACTCAACTCAAAAACTAACCAAAACCAAAACTAAAACTAAATCAAACCCTAAATATAAATCGAAATCAAGTGTACGAAAGAAAGGCAGTAATGGCAACTGATAACTGATAGCCCTTTTGATTTGCACCGAGATGATGACAACGATGAACCATCACAAGGACAAGTGGCGATCGACTTCTCTTTCAGTTGGAGGGGGGAAGGGATGCCGAGAAACTATCAAAATCATATTTTATGTACAGAATCGTTGAACTCAAAATCATCTATTTTGGTTGCTTCGCAATCTTGTTGGGTCAAATTTCTCCAAATAATTGATTTAAGTTGCTAAAAGAGTTGAACTCATTTGAGCACATTTCACTGAAAGGGGAAGGGTAGGGGACTCACGGGTACCCCAACCCTAAGAGTGCGTTTGGTATGCAGAGCAGAGTGGAACAAAACAAAATAGAACAGACTTGTCCCATGTTTGGTGTGACCATATGTGGGACAGGCTAGAACTAAGTGGAACAAGCATGGGACACACTTGTCCCACTCCAACCCCCTGGAACTAAGTAGAACAACAATATTTTGACTAATATACCATTTGTTAAAAACATAAAACATGTCTTCTCATCATCCACGTCTCCAAGCTAGGGGTGTGCAAAACCCGAATAGTCGGAAATCCGAATTCGCATCCGAACCGAAAATAAGGTGTTTTTGCAAAACCCGAATACCCCGAAATCCGATAATCTGAAACCCGACATTTGGAAGGATATCCGGGTTTGGATTGGGTTTGATCGTTGGCCACCCAACCCCTCCGAAAACCCGAAATAACATAAATCTATATTTTAAATACTATATATATATATATATATAATTATTTTTTGAAAATTATAAATTATAGTTTGTTGAAATATTTTCTAAATTTTAAAGTTGCTATCAATTTCATCAATCTTTCAATCGATTGTATTCATCCTAAAAAAATGATTGAATTTATATATAACTTTTACATTATATAATATCCGAACCCGACCGACATCAATCCGAACCCGGCCGACCCAAACCCGAAACAACATAAAATCCGAAACTTAAAATTTGGGTTTTGATTTCCATATCCAAAATCCAATCGTGATAAATTAGTTTTATGTTTTTTGATAATTCATTGCACTATGTATTAGTGATGTAAATTAGTTTTATGTGATGTAATCTATGATTTTTCATCAGGAGTAAATTCGTCATTTAACCGGTCTAGCCATGTTCTGTCCAGTTCTATCATGTCTTGCCAAACGCTGGACAGCTATTCTATAATAGTTTCGTCCTGTTCCATCTTGTCCTGTCATGTCTGCATACCAAACGCACCCTAAGGGGGCGTTTGATTCGCATAATATTTTTGGATGGAATGGAATCTGTCAAAGAAATTTGACTTTGATGGAATTGGAATGGAATGTTGTCAGGTTTGACCACCTGTTTGGTTGACAGAATTGGAATGGAATCTGTTAAATAAATTGGAATTTTTCTGTTTGGTTTACAAATTGTAGCTTCGGAATTGGAATGGAATTTTAGTAAATGACCAAAATACCCTTTTTGATTATTTTAATTTTTTAAATAAAAATTACTTTAATAAAATAGTCATTAAATAGTTTAATTTTTAACAAAAATTGTTTTTATTATTTTAACACATGAATGATGCCGAAAGAGGTAGGAGAGAGAGAGAGAGAGAGAAGAGAGGAGAGATAGAGGAGAGAGTGGACGAGAGTGGAGGAGAGAGAGGAGAGAGAGATAGAGAGAGGAGAGAGAGGAGAGAGAGGGAAGAGAGAGAGAGAGAGAGAGAGGAGAGAGAGAAGAGAGAGAGAGGAGAGAGAAAGAGAGAGGAGAGAGAGTGGAATTGAGAGAGAGGAGAGATAAAGAGAGGGAAGAGAAAGAGATAAAGAGAGGAGAGAAATAAAGAGGAGAGAGAGAGAGGAGAGAGAGGGAGGAGAGAGAGATAGCAAGAACAGAGGGAGATAGAGATGAGAGAGATAGTTGGTATTTGCTGATAATCAATATTAATAGGGTTTAGTTTGGAGTAAAGGATAAATTTGGAATTATCAAAATATAAAATTCCATTCTTTTGAAATCCTTGGATTTTAGAATGGAATGTTCAAATCCTTCATTTGTAGAATTTGGTGGAATTCACACATTCCTTCCATAAAAAAGAATGAACCAAACAAGGGAATTGAATTTGGTAAAAGGAATTGGACATTCTAATTCCATTAGATTCCATCAGAATCTACGAACCAAACGCCCCCTAATAGAACAAGAATTCCCTGCTTTGAAGGGCAACTTGAAATTTATTTTCATACCTAAAACAAGGTTGGGATTAAACCCAAAACCCAAAACCCAAAGTAGGGTTGGAGATGGCACTATCCACACCTAGTCCAACTCCAGTTGAATTTTTCTTCTATTAAATATATGCATATATGTGCTTGTATATATAAATAAACGTATATATGTAAGTATATATTAATCATTAAATGACATATTATTTGATTCTCAATATTCGTAGTTGTAACAGTAGCAATTAATTATAATTTTATTTTAAAATACATTATTTTTATTGTTTTTCGTTAAACAGGTATCCAGTGATTCCCTAAACATTGTTTTTTTTTTGGCAGGTTTATTGGCAGCGATATCAAATTTGATCTTTTGGGTTTCCAAGGAATAACAAAAAGACCAGGATTTGAAGAAGCAAAAGAGACCAGTTGATTACAATGTAGAACTCAGACGATTTCTAAGACCTTGCAACCAAAATAAACCAAGTTTCATAACAAGATAGAATAGTGTTCAGAAATTCAATTGCAACAAAAACAGCTTTTAATAAACCAAAACTCAATCGCATCTAAAGATCCTGCACGCTCAAACCTGCAATCAATAACAACCAACCAGTGTCCATAAAACTAAACCTTTCCCATTATCTATCATACAAATCAAATGTTGGTTTAATAAGAAAGCAAATAAATGAAATGTTAGCATACCTGGAGGAAGAGATTGCTTCAACTTATTGGCCTTCTCCGCATCAAACACACATAATGTGTACAGGTACTTTGAGCACCGAACTTTGAACTTCACAACATCCTTGCTTCTCTTGATTTTCACAGACCGTGCATCCTTCCTTCTTGCCGTTAGAAGGAAATCCTTAATCTCATGAATTTGCTTCGGCTGAGTATAAAATTTAACAAAAACAAACAAAAGATGGCCAGAATATCAATATCAGCAATTCAGATATACTCCTAATATATGAAACACACACCAAACTGCATATCATAAGTTCATAACAAACAACATAAACCCGATAAAACAGCATATCAATATCAAGAATTCAACTATGCAACTATTCCTAACCGGATATCGCTTGAAGGTAGAGTCTAATGGTATAACCACAACTTGCAATCTAAAAGCAGAAAAGGCAATGGCTTATAAACATGTGGAGGAACACCATAAAATAAGCAAGAACGTTGACGGGTATGGAGATTATGACAACAATATCTTTAAAAGAAAGTGAAGGCATACAAAAATCTACAATTAGGATAAGTAATGTTTCCAAATCATGCAAGAAATTGCCACCAACATGTGCTAGCATATTCATAAAAGGGTGTATCAATACAAGAAAAAAAATACTAATTATACTTATCGATATTGACATGTACTAGTATGCTACCGTCTTAATACACTATTTTCAATTATGCATTCCAAAGACAGTGTGTACGCAAAAGGGTGTAAACGAGTCGAGTAGCAGGTCATTCGATCTCGGCTTAAAAATTAACATCAGGCTCGAGCTCGATTAACTTTTTCAACGTCAGGTTCAAGCTCAAATACTTTTTTTCAATGTTTGAGCTCGAGCTCAATGATGAGCTCAAACCTGAGATCGATTAACTCGTTTACTTACTCTAGCTCGATGATTCTGATATTATAATTTCTTAAACACATAAATATGTTTGACTCCAAAAAGTGTATGCCCGAATGGCTCGACTCATAAAGTTTAATCGATCTTTCAAACTAGTTGAGTAGAAGATTGGTGTTATGGAGCTAGACTCGTTTAGTTTAAAGAGCTTTATTTTGTGTTCCAGATCGACTCGAGCTCAAACGATTATTAGGCTCAAGCTTGAGATAAACGCTCGAGAGGTTCGTTAAAAGCTCTACTCGTTTACACCCCTATGTACGCACACAAGTACATTTCTATGTATCAAAAACGACTACAAACTTTCCGTCAAGTATGCAAATCAAAGACTATTTCCACTTGTTAACAACAAAAAGAGCAAGTTTATCCCTAATCTCATTGGGACACGATAAAAACAGACGAAATAATCCTAGCGAGCAAAATCACCGCCAACGAAACAGAGAAACCCATCAAATCTAACCAAAAATAAAAACCAGAAAGAAACCTACAGCAAAATATGGTTTACAGGAATCCATCGTGCAAAAATTCTGAACTCAAATTCGCCATTTTAAGCACAAGCTTTAAAGGTCATCGGAAATCACAAAACATTCATCCAAAATCACGTATCATTGATAGCTCCTATTCATCAACGACAGTAACTCTATACTCCAGTATCAGGTACATCATATCAGAGATACAACACAAGAACATTCTTCAAACTTTAATCCTTAACAAAAATTAAACAATAGGAGAGAAAATGTGAGCATACCATTTTGGAGATTGAGGTATTACGGCAGAGGACGCTGGAACCCTAGGGTTGGAGAGGAAATGAAAAGCCCTATATATTCGAATCCTGCGTATGGATTGGGCCTCATTTTCAGATTGGGCCCATTATCCACATTCTATCCAATAAGATAAATATTCAAAAAATAAAACAAAAGCTAAAAAAAAAATATGTGATTTTATATAATCAAATCATGTAAATTCACAACATGTTATGAAAATAGTGCTTTTTTTAACCAGACTGGTTTGTTTGCACCTCGATGAATCCTAAGGGCCTCGGGAACAACCAGGAAAATCTCCAATCTTTTATATATATATAAAGACAATAACCTTTAATTTTGACGTGGCACAATAGTGAGCTAGAATTCTCCTCACAAAATTTCTTAACTTGAGCCGTTGAAAATAGTGTTATATATTTTCGTTATGGTACTTTGTAATGATTAAATAAGCAAGTGTGTAAGTCTTTCGTCACTGAAGAACAAATAATCAAAATGAACATTCTTTACATATTGTTGATCGGGAAGAATATGTGGAAAATTATGGTAAAGAAAAGATGGGTAATTAAAGTCGCGTTTATTTCACAAAATGAATTTTATCGGAGCTGGAACTATCAAATAAATTAGAATGTGAGTAAATTAGAATAAAAACTAATCAGATTTGACCATAATGTTTGGTTTGAATATAAATTAGAATAGAATATCTTAAAAGAATCGGAATATGTATGTTTGGTTTGCTCAATATAACTTTATAATTATAATAAAATAATGATAAATTACCAAATCACCGATTAATGATGTTTTCATATTGTATTAAATACCATATAACAATAATATTATTAATTGGTGGGGCTTGTTGTGGCGATGGTGTTAAGGTGTGATGGCGATGGAGGTTGCGATGATGATTATCATGGCAGGATGTAATAGATTCGAGTAAATATAATGATAGCATAATAGTCTTTCTCAAAACATTTGGATGGAATTGAAATGAAATTCCTATGCCTTACCAAAATCCAAGAAATTTAAAAATTCTATCATATGTGAAATTGTAATTTCATACTAAACACATAAATAAATTTTGGTCAATAAAATTTTACCAGATTCACAGGAACAAAACACCACAATATTATAATTTTATTTTCTTTGATAATCAGTTTTAGAGTAAATTGCAATTTTGGTTTTTGTGGTTTGTTGATTTTCTTGGTTTTGGTACCCATAACTTTTTTTTTTTGCAAGAAACCCTCATGGTATGCAAAAGTGCTTGGTTTGGGTCCCTTAGACTAGCTTTGTCATATTTTACACTAACATCGCCTACAAAATCACATATGATTCATGCGACTTGCCCCGTGACCGGAAGACGTGGCAAAGTCGCCCGCGTGACTTTTTTGACCGTTAATGTAAAATCACATGTTGATTTTGTACATGATTTGTTCATGCTCGTGTTTTCTTAAATAGTTAGTGTTTTGTTTGATCCTCCCTCTTTATATATAACAATAACATACTATATATATATTTATATATATAGTGTTGGGTTTCGGTGAAAAGTTGAGGTTAATGTAAGAAACGTGATAAGTGGTTATCATCCATTAGATGAAAATAGATGCACATTAGGATGAGATGGATCGAGATAAAATGCACCAAGATACACCAGATCAATTCCCTTCTAAGCCGCAATTCATGGTAGGGCATTTGATTAAAAGTGATCAACGGTCCAAATCCACTTCTCACGTTAACTTCAATTTCTCACACGATCATTCGCCTATATGTGTGTATGTATATATAGGGTTCGGTTCATTTATTAACCTTGTATTTTGTACTAACTTTGTGAACTCAAATATCACCCATTGATATTGAAATCGATGGCTGAGATTAAAACCAAAGAAAAATTAATTAAGATTTGGGCCTTTGTAATAATTAATGATATTGAACATCAGGGGCATTTGAGGAAATTACCTCAAAACCTTGTTTCACGTTTACTATCTTCCCCGGATATCTATCCCTCAATTAATGTAGTGTACATACCTTAGGGGGTGTTTGGGATTGCTTATTTAAAACAACTTATGCTTATTTTAAAAAGTGTTTATCAACTTATGCGGTGTCAAACCGGAGTTTTTAAAAAAGTGTTTGGATTAGCTTATTGTGGTACCAAAACGTAATAAGCTAATAAGTTGTTATTTAAAGGTGTTTGGGATTGCTTATACATATAAAATAACTAAAAAAGGTCATAAACACTTTTCAAATAAGTTGATAAGTTAAAACCAAATGACTTATCAAAAAGTGATTTTCAGCGGTTTGGCACCACTATAAGCCATTTTAATTTTTCCTCATCCAAACACTCAAAAGTGCTTATCTCCGGTGCCAAATCACAATAAGCTAAAAAACACCTCAAATAAGCAATCCCAAACACCCCCTTACACGAATTGATACTGACAATTTAACACTATTTCCTCAACCAAAGCCTCAATCATCGACATCAAGCTCTGATCTGTGATTGCGATTCTTGGGGTAGTGAAATCCAGTGAAATCAGCAGTTAAGATCGATGGTTGATTTTGAAAGAGGAGATCGCGCTAACAACGGCTTGTGTTTCTTTGATCAGTCAGGAAAAAAAATGAAAGGATTGCCCTTGGAGCATCTCCAACCGCACGGTAAATCAAAGAATTTGTCGTGCGGTATGCTCCAACCATCCGCTATAACCAAAAAAAAATTGTCGGCCGTGAACTTTATACGGCAAATTTGCCGTCCAAATTGAATTTGCCGACCATGAATTTCTGGGAGGACCCACCACTATTTGTTTTCTTTCATATTTAATATAAATTTGATTTGATTATGTATAAATTTGTTATTAATAATAGTTTATAGTAAATTAAATATATTATTTTAATGTGGTCCACAAATTTGGTGTTTTTTTAGAGTATGGTTGGAGTTGAGGTTTTTTTTTGTGTTGATGGGCCCACCAGATTTAGTGTTTTTGGTGTTTTTTTAGTGTTAAGGTTAGAGATGCTCTTAGAATCCCATTCTCTAATTTCAAAAACACTATGGACAACCCTGTCGATGTGGACACGGACTTGACATCAGACCAAAAAAAAAAGGAAAGTTGAAGTTGAAAGTGAAGGTTAAGATTCCAACAACGGACCGAGGTAATTTTTATTTGAATAGATGCCTTTTAATTGATTGCAAGGCTTATGTATGTTGATATGATGTTCATTTCAGGGTCAACTACAATGATTGATCATTGTAGATGTTTGTTAAACCTTACATTAAGGTAAGACAAAAGTAGTAAAAGAATTGTCATAATGTTCAATCTTGGTCATATAACCGTATGACTTCTAGATGTTCATATATATATATATAGGGTCAGGTTCACGTGAGACCAAGCTGTTTCCATGAGACCGCGTGAGATCAAACCTTAAAACATGAAACTTCACACCGAAACACTGTGAAGGTAAAAAACATTCGAATCTTCATAATGTAATCACACTATGAAGGTAAAAAAACCTAAACCAAGTTAAAAAAAAATCGAACCTTCACAGCTAAAAGACAGTGAAGGTATATCCGAACCTTCACAGTGAAGACGTTGTGAAGGTAAAAAAAAGGAACATTCACAGCGAAAACCACCGTGATCGTAACATTTACGGTGTTTTCCTATGAAAAGTTCGATTTTTTTTACATTCACAGTTTTTTGGTGTGAAGTTTCATACTTTAAAGCTTGGTCTCACCGGTCTCACGGAAACTGCTTGGTCTCACGTGAACTTAAGTCTATATATATATATATTCATTCGTTAATTAGTGTTCCTTTGAACATGTGAACGTATATGGACATCTATGGACATAGATATAACACCTGAACATCTATGAACATTCAAAAAGCTTATGATGTGTATGGCTACTAGCTATTAATTAGATGTTCACACAATCAGATTCTTCAAAGGATCTGGTGCAGGGAATCAGGGATCATGCATCCTACCTTCTCATACTAAATGAAATCGTTGACATTTTGAAAATCTTTATGGTATTGGTCTTTGGCCTGTAGGTATTGGCCTCTTTGGCAGTACGACCAACTGTCATCATCTGTATGTTTAGCCTCAGCATGATGTTTGCTAGTGTTACCAGGAGGTCGTGCATCTTCTCTTTGAATCTCATCAAGGTCTACAGTGCTCCCACTTTCTTCTTGTAAAATGAGACTGTTCTCAAGAAACTCAGCATACCGAGCAACAAATATTTTGTTTTCGGGTGGGTAGTAGAAATAGTAACCCATCGTTGTCTTTGGGTACCCTACGAAGATACACTTGATAGATCTAGGATCAAGTTTGTTTGGTGTGTCTCATTTCACGAGAGCCTCACAACCCCAGACCTTCAAGTAAGACAGATTAGGGACTTTCCCGTGCCATATTTCATATGGTGTCTTATCAACCTTCTTGGTCGGAACCATATTGAGTATGCGAGCAGCAGACTCTAGAGCATAACCCCAAAAGGATAGTGGCAAAGTAGTTAGACTCATCATGGATCGAACCATGTCTAGCAAAGTTCGATTTCTCCTTTCAGACACACCATTATGTTGTGGAGTGTATGGAGGAGCGAATTGTGAGACAATCCCACACTTAGTCAGATGGTCTAAAAACTCTTGACTCATGTACTCTTTTCCTCGATCAGATCGGAGAGCCTTAATGGTCTTGCCGAGTTGATTTTCTACTTCATTTTGAAAGGCTTTGAACGTTTCAAAGGCTTCATGTTTATGTTTAATCAAGTAAACATAACCATAGTGACTGAAATCATCAGCGAAAGTGATGAAGTAGCTAGCACCGTCCCTAGACACAATTCTAAATGGGCCATATACATCAGTTTGTATGACTCCAAGTAGATCTTTGGCTCTTTCACCTATATGGGAGAAAGGTTTTCTTGTCATCTTCCCAGATATGCAAGAGAGGCACTTTTCAAACGACTCATCGTCGGTTGACTTTAGAAGCCCATCGTGTTGTAGCTTTATAATGCACTTCTTGCTTATGTGGCAAAGACGGCAGTGCCATAGGTAAGTTGAATCCAAATTACGTTTGGATTTTTTAGTGCTACATGTATATATAGAACTATCGTTTGAAATAAGATTATGCATGTCAATTTCACAAATACCATCACGAGGAATAACATTAAAATAAAATATATTATCTTTAGAAACCGAAATACCATAATCCGTAAAAGTATTAATAAAACCGTTATCCTTCAAACGAAAAAGCGAAACAATACCCCTAATAATAGTTGGTGCATAATGAAAATTGTCTAAAATAATGATCAATCCATTAGGGAGGATAAGATCATAGCTCCCTATAGCTTCAACAGTTGCACGCATTCCATTGCCTACGTACAGGTCCAAAGCTCCTTTGTTTAGCTTTTTACTTCTCCTTAGTCCCTGCACATTATTACAAATGTGAGTTCCACAACCGGTGTCATAAACCCAGGATTTATTAGGAAAAGCATAGAGTTCTATAGTGAAGATACCTGATGTGCTAGCCGGGGTAGCTTTGTTCTTCTTCAACTATGCCAGGTAGGTAGGACAGTTCCTCCTCTAGTGGCCTATCACTCCATAGTGATAGCAGGTGGCGTCCTTTGCAGGGTGCTCCTTTTTAGCAGGTGGGGGGATCTTAGGTTTGGGTTTGTAAACATGTTTACCCTTGCCACGACCCTTGCCCAGTGCTTGCGGTTTGGGTTTCTGGATTTTACCTGCCCTGATTGCTAGAACAGCAGGAGATTTCTTGGGCATCCCTTGCTCTGCAAGTTTCGGCATAGCATGCAGTTCAGAGATAATCTTCCCCATGCTATGCATGTTATAGTTCATAACAAACTGATTATAGTCCTTGGAGAGTGAGGTACGAATCAAGCTCACTCCAAGAACTTGTGGCATAGGGTAACCAAGACGCTCCATTTGGTCAAGATAGCCTTTCATCTTCAATACGTAAGCGTTAACTGACTGGCCATCCTCCTGTTTACAAGCGTGGAATGCTTTGACTGTTTCAAACAGTTCCTGTTCTGCTTGTTGTTGAAACATGGTTTTCAACTCTCGTAGCATCTCAAAAGTTGTGAGTTCCTCCAAGTTCTTTTGGATCTCGGGTGTCATGCTCACCAGCATAAGAGCAACTACTTGTTGCTCGTTAAACCTACGGGTGTATACTGTATGAACTGTAGCAGAAGCAGTGGCAGGAGGTGCCTCAGGTAAGGCCTCTTCCAGATGGATCAACTTATTTTCAGCTCTGAGGACGATCCTCAGATTTCGATACCAGTTGATGAAGTTGATACCTGTCAGTTTCTCTTTTTCAAGAACTGACCAGATTGTTGAGTTGCCTAGGGTTTGATTGTTGTTGGTTGTTGTCATCTACAAACATACAAAGTTCAAGATTTAGTATTTTCAATAATTAATCCTTTTTCTTTAAATTAACTACCCAATTATATTTTAATTTTACGAAAAAGGCTATGATCCTCATTGAGGTTCTATCATTACATCAGTTGATCTGCTAGCAATGATAGATTCAATAGGTAGGTGATGTTCACCAATTTCATTACTAGTCCAATTCTTAGATCCTTATGGGACCCATGGCATCTAGTGGCCGAGCAACTAGTGTCAAGCTGGGATGTTTAGTCCCATCCTTGCCTCGGGTCAAGGTCTCACCTACTTAACTCGATTAAGTCATCCAATTTGAAATCATGTGAAAATAGATCTAGGTCTCACGCATAGATAATAATCACCTCGGGATTACAATTCAACCTAGGTCTCACGCATAGGCAAAAGGTAATGGCGAGTGATTTCAATCCGATTGGACGACATGATTTAAAATTGTGACAGGTATGATATTTTGATACGAAAAAAAAGATGTACGAAAGAAGCAAGCATTCTTCATTCGTAGCATAAGTTAAAAACATTTCTTAACTTTGAGTCTAATTTGTTTTATTTTATGTGTGTCGAGATGTCCATTAATTAGCTTGGACATTACATAAATTAAATAACCGATAAAACCCTTTTGTACGTTATTTATATAAAACAATAGTTTTAAGTTTCAAATCCAATTCAAACTTATGTATTAACCAAAACTAACGATTTAGTTTCTAAAGTGGTATGTGTTTAATTTTAGGTTTGAAAAACCCATTTGCATGTTATAACATCCGAGACATACATAACAATGCAATATAAAACAAAAACACACGACCAATATGTGCAAAACCTCAACCGATGAAAAACCTATGCTTGATCTCGTGAGCCATCACAACGGAACAAGAAGGCAACTAAGGATGGGCCAACATAAACCCTTAATGGGCTCCCACTTGCTCCAAGACCATCAAGAGCAAGTAAAACCCACATGAAAATCCGAACATCAAATATGTCTGGAAAAACTCAGAAACTTCGGGGCCCGAAACGACATGCAAGGAGTCTTTCCCAATCGAAATATCCTTCTGCAAAGTTGTACTCCTATGAGATATGCAACTTCAGCAACAAGAATCAGCACATTCTGAGGTGCGAAACTCCGGGAAATCCATTTTTCGTGCCGGCTGTCCAACGGTTACGAAAATGCCTTTTCGTCTTTAACTTTGTCGCCATTCCATTCCGAGCAATGGTTACAATTTCTTGACTAAATACATTTATTCTAATACTAAACTAAGTGAAAATACATGAAATAATAATCTAAATTATTACAATCCAAAACCCCGACAAACAAAGAAACAAGGCACACAAACGGTCACGATTTTCATCGGTTTTGCACATCAACATAATAATACACATATCATTAAAAGTGTTGGCTTGGTCTATTGTAAAAAATGCATGTTTTTACCATGGATCTAAAACACTTACAATAAGGAAAAAGCAAGACAACAAATCGAAGAAAAACTACAATAATTAACCTCCGATTAGTATATGTAATTTGTGGCAAAAAAAAAAATTATCCAAACCTCATGTGGGTCGAAAAAAAATTATTAAAAAAAACGAACCACAAGGAGAAAGAAAAAGAAGTTTTTAGCCACTTTTACATATACACGCTAATCATATGGCACATACGATGGCTCTGATACCACTGTTGGTGATTTATAGCAAAACACACATATAAAACACATATATAAATGCAGCGGAAAGAAATCACAAAAAAGAATCAACGTATTGCCAATATGATTAAACGAAAAATACGAATAACGGTATACCTTTGTAGCGTGATTTGTAGACAAAATAGATCCGCTTGTGTGTTCCTTTGAAACTAAGTATTCAATGGTGAATACCTCTAAAGTAGTCCACACTACACTTCCTTGATCACCACCGGATGCTAATCCTCCTTAGTAACGATCTTAGAGCCTCGATTAACCAAGAACCGAGCTAGAAGATCAAAGGAAAAACCTTAGAGAGAGAGCAAGGGGGCGCCGATTTTGGGAGAGAGGAGGAGAGATTAGGGTGTGCCCTAATTGGTTTATTTGATATCCTTATATAAATAAACCCTAAAGCTTTCTTGGGCTTTTAATCGTTCTCTCTTCTAAATCTTTATGGGCCCAATATTAAATTAAGTATAATAGGCTTGCTATTAACTTAAATCTAATACAAACCCAATAAGCCTAATTAAATGTTAGTAACCATTTAATTACCCCACGTTACTTAGGTTATATATATAATGTAAATACAACAATTACATTATATATTAAATGGTATATCAGTGTATATGTGTGTGACCCTATAGGCCCCACGTGTGTCTAGCCATATAATTATTTATTATGACACGAGCATATTCCAACAACATATTCAAGTTTGTCAATACGTTTGTGAGCATTGTCTTGTTCACATACTTTATAAGAAGTGAATTATGTTTGTGAACATGCTATCTGTCATGAGCATGATCATGATATATGGTCCATTTGAACTTTATATTTATCCATTTTAGTGCCTCATGTAATTGGATGTATAAGCAACTATTTATATTTGAATTATGATTTAAAGTTCGTAGATGTCTCTCCTCACGCTTACAATTAGTGATTCTGCATTTGAATTCAATAGAACAACTTGTGATCAAATGGTTTAACTACTATCTGTGTGTCATGTTACTTGTCTCCTTTAGCTTGTACTGTTATTCAGGAACTATTTTGTAACCCACATGAAATTCCCTTTTTATGTCATATATCAACAAACAAACTGATAACTTATTTAAGGAGATGTCAAGCCACCTCAGAAGTTCGTATGTCTATCTAACTAGGTGATAAAAGCAAAAGATGCATGACATATATCCTGTTAAAAAGAGTATTCTTGGACATCCAAAAAGGAATGAATACACTATTATAAACAACATAATTTGAGTTGTGATAGAATGTAAATCATCTAAAAACTTATAGACCGAGGTAATTTTTATTTAGATATGATGCCTTTTAATTGATTGCAATGCTTTTGTTTGTTGATATGATGTTCATTCG
The DNA here is from genome assembly GCA_023525745.1 of Arctium lappa. NCBI lineage: Eukaryota > Viridiplantae > Streptophyta > Magnoliopsida > Asterales > Asteraceae > Arctium > Arctium lappa. The sequence continues at coordinate 55,053,013 of CM042059.1, read as the reverse complement.
AGGGTCAACTTCAATGATTGATGATTGTAGATATTGTTAAACCTTACATTAAGGTAACACAAAAGTAGTAAAAAGGTTCTCATATTGTTCAATCTTGGTCATATAATCATATGACTTCTAGATGTTCATATATATATATATATATATATATTCATTTGTTCATTAGTGTTCATTTGAACATGTGCACGTCTATAAACATCTATGAACATAGATATAACATGTAACACCCGAATTTTTTTAATAAGAAGAGTGTCCCTATTTCGGTTGATAAATCCAAATTATATTGGTCCATGGATTGGGAAATGCTTATTGTTGTCTTTGCTGCGGGTCGAGAGCATTCGGAGGAATCAAGCAGGACTTTTGAAGGTGGGGGGTTCTCGGTGAAAGCGACATTGGTCACAATCTCCATGCAAGGTCGCACGACTGGAGGTGCTCCCGGTACGAGCAGGGAGAGAGTACCCGGGGCGAGTGACTTCGGTCACAATTGCAGGGCACAATCGTATAGGCCATGACTCTCACGGTATATACTCGACGATAGTGCCCGCAAGAGTACCGAGGGAACAATCGCGGTTGGCCCACATACTGGTTTCAATCCCGATTTTCATCTCCCTTTTCATTTGTTCCTCACTAACTCATTCCCACTTTCTCTTAAAACGAACCCCCTTTCCCTATTTCGGTTCGTGGAGCATCCAAGACTCTGATTTTGGAGTTTTAAGGTGGTTCTTCACATTTCAGAGAGGATTTGGAAGCGAAGGTGGGGAGCTCTTCATATTGTTCTCATTTTCAAGGGTTTTAAGTTTCTAGGGTTTCATCAAACCCTCTCCAAACCCTTTTCCATTCTTTTGTGGATTTGTAGTTTGAGGTCCAAACTTGTATCCCTAGAGGTACAATATTGGTGGATTCAAGAGTTGTGGATAAGGTAATCTCCTCATCTATTTACCTAAAACCTAGGGTTTTGTTATCTTCCTTTTCCCTTCCATTTTGCTAGAACTTGGTGTAAATTTGGAAACATTTATGGTCAAGAATCTTTGTAGAGAGCTTGGAGCTAAGATCTAGAGAGTTTCAAGTCTCCATCCAAGAAGCTCAAGTGTTGGGGTAAAAACCTAGATTTAGTCTAAATCTAGCAAGGTTAGTTCTAGTTGTTTTACAAAACTATGTACATGTCAAAATATAAATACTTTAGGTCTTGGGCATACTTCCATGAGTTCATTTCATATTTGGTGGTTTTGTGAGTATTTAATACTTGAGCATAATTGGGTTATTCAGTCCTTATAAATGATTTGCGATATTTTATTGGGTGTTTTGAGTAATCAAAAAAGGGACTTAATTAACAAAGTAAGAATTCTTGGCTATTAGTCAATTTGGATAAATTATCGATTTAACTTGCAATAGGCATATTTTGAGTTAAATATGATTTCAAGAGTATTGTTGTGTTGGTTGAAGAATTTGTCCACTATTTTAGAGTCATGGATTATTTTGGGATTTCTCTCAATTCATGAGTTTAGACTGTAATGCATTATATCCATAGGCATAGGAGTATGTTTATTTTAAACGTGGAGTTTTGATGTCCACGCTTGAGTCTAGTGAGTGGTCCCTAAGTCATGGTTTGTAAGCTTGCGGTGGTGCTCATGTGAGCCGTATATGGAGCTAATTCTTGCATTGGTGCTCATGGGAGCCGGATACGGGGACTTGTGGCTTTTGTGGTGAGACTCATCTAGAGGTCGAGTAGACACTAGGGTCATTTGTGTATCTTGCGGTGGTGCTCAAAGAAGCCGTATACAGGGATCCATGGCCCGAAATGAATCTCGAGAACGTTGATAAGTGACTTAACTTTGTGTTCCCACCACATTCGATGGAACCGGGTCTCCCCCATCACCAAAAGGTGTTATTTACGGATATTCCCTTACCCATACTTTCGGTGTTTAAATCGTACAACTTCATTTATACAAATTGTATTTTGGTGAAGCACATTGTGCATGCGTTTTGGGAAATTTGGATGTTAGATATTTATTTAAAATGGGTGTTTGGTATTGGAAATACCATGAGATATAAATAAAGTCCTTTTTATAACTTATGTTTTCAGGGATGACAGTGTTTAGAGTAAAATATTCTTTTCAAACGTTTTATTATTTATATGATGAAAATTGTTTTAACTCACTAGGCATTAAGCCTAACACTTTTTCTTATCGACATGTATATTAGGTTTTAGATGGATCTGAGTGGCGTTTGGAGCTTGGTAGAAGTTCCAGTAGGATGGCTTTAGAGGCGTCATCCAGTTTTGGGAAGATAGCGGACTACGGGATTTTAGTAACACCCGACTTATTCTATCTCCGTTTGAAGGATCAGATAGTTCCATTAGAACTCTGATACATGTTTTAGTATTCCATCCCTGTAAACTCTTGATATTTCTAATCTAAAGTTGTCTATTTAAAGGATTTTGGAAGTTTTTATTTGTCTGCTATTTCAGATTTTAGGGGTGTTACATAACGTCTGAACATATATGGACATTCAAAAAGCTTATGATTCGTATGGCTTCTAGTTGTTCATAGATATTCACATAATCAATAGTATTCATTTGAACGTAACATCTATGAACATTTAAAGCTACGAACACATGTTTGTAGAAAAATGATCATCATCTTTGAAATGTTCTAAAGATTCATATTCACTAAAGTAAAGTTTCCACAAAATCTCCAGGTATCTCCCAGATGCAATACCTGAAAACAAATCATTAATCCCGAATAAAAAAAGGCGTTCTTCTTGGTATTATAACAAACAGAATGGTTAGTTTGTAATAGAAAGCTGCATACAATCAATTGATCTTATGGAAAAATGGTGTGTTTAACTCCAAGAATGAGCGTTAACTTTTTTAGGTTCAATGGCTTTAAAAGAAGACAGTCCAAGTGTGACTATCTATTTGCCACCATAAGACTCTGCTACTGTATAAAGATGGCTCTTTTTGGAGGGTTTGATTTTTATGGTTTGTTCATATATGGTTGTGGGTTAATGTAGAAAAAGGAAAGAAGTTGTTGAATATGCAAAAGGAGAAAGGGATATGGAGGCAAAAGAGATATAACATCAAAGCAATGATTCATTTAGTAGCTTCTTTTTCTTTGAGAGAATAAAACGAGAATCAATCGCCTTCCCTTCTATTCCCTCCACCTTCTTCTTACACTAGAATTCACCTCAATTCTACTTCAAGAACCCTAGGTAATTGCACGCTCTTTTTGATTCCCTTATTCTTTTCAATTTTAGAGAACAAAAATAACATTGTTTCAAGTGTTCTGCCATACATTATAATATCTTTTTCTTAATAATTCCCTGTTTAGGGTTTATATTCAATAACTTTCCTATGCTTTTGAACACTTTAACCCCCTTGTAGTTGACAGAAAATCCAAAAGAAAGGGAAATAAAGAAAAGAGTAAAATAAAATAGGAAGTAGGAGAGGAATCAATAGCCTAGTTTGTGTTTGGAAAATTGGAGGCAAGATTTGTGTATGGGATGCCTTTTGTCAGCAGAAAATGGTACAAATCTTTGTTCCCAATTGCTACATCAATTGATTGTGTTACCATTGGTTCATCACCCACATCTGGTCCACTCTATCTTGTTAATCTAAAACATCAACACCATCATACTTTCACTCACTGCTTTGTTTTGTTCTTGCCCCTTCACCAATTTCATTTTGTTTGTTGTATCTTTTCATAGAAGGCAAGGTCGAATGGGGATTCAATCCCATGACCTACAGTGTATCATCACTTAGGGGATGGGCCTAGATACCACACAACTGAATGCTTGATGACTTTTGTGTGCTGTCTTTGATTACCTACTGCATCAGATTCTACCATGCAACCATTTCTTGTTATTATCTTAGTTGCTGATATTTCATTTCTTCCTCTTGTCCATTTCCTTTACAATGCAGTACCATCGACTCAAGTGTGGTCATGCCTTAATGCATGATAAACCTGCATTAAGTTGTCAGGAAAGTGGTTTTTGTGGAAGGGTCACAGTAAGATAAGCCATTGGAGAACACCTGTTATAGCTTTACATGGCCAGGCTTAGCTGACTCAGGACTAATACAAAGTGCTCAGTTCACACTCTCTGCATATCATTCTCTTACGAGGCTTAATTAGAGTTGATGTGCATGCCTTCATTTCATTTTTGTAAAATGATCTTTTAGTTAGGTGTCATCTGGAAATAATAAGGAAAACTTGTTGATATAGGTACTTCCATTGTCTGTGTTTCTGCTATTTAGAAATATTGAGTTGATGAAGGGACGCTAGGGTTTCCTTGTAGCTTAATTACTTTGTTTTAGTTGAAGCATCTAGAGTGCTTTGAAGTTTACAAGGTGAGGCTTTGTTGCAATTCGTGAAATGGGCAAGTAAAAGATATATTGACTCCTCGCAGCAAGAGCTAGAAGTTAAACTTCTTTCCGTTTGATCAATGCATGTCAAGCAACCCTCTTTGGCAGAGCAGCTGTAATTGATTTTGTTCAATTACATTGTTTTTGTTGATTTGCACTGCATCTTTAGCAGAGGATAGTTTTTCAACTTAAAAAGTATGTTGATTCCACATCCTGTGCTCTCCCGCACGATTGATTATAGACAACACAACCAATGAAGATGAAATTAGAGTAGTGAACCGAGATTTAACAGGTATAAGATATTCATTCACGTCCTTTCACATAATAACTCATAACTAACAACAATTACATAAAAACCAACATAATAATTGATTTGGACAATTTTGAAAACCAAAATTGATAAAGAATGGTCATACATTGTATTATGTCGTGTCTGTTACTCTTATTCATCATGTAGTTTGAGATGAACAAATGTTTACATTAATGTCCAGCTTTATTAATCACCAAATTGGGTAAGTGGCAGGGAAAGTCGGACTACTTCTGGGATCTAGGCATCAACGTCAAAGAATGTCCGCCAATATCGCAGGTACTTGATATATTCCTTAACAAGGTTTAGTAATACAATATCATACGTGTTACCCTTGTACATCATGTGATCACACAACAACATATGTTTTCGTTAATTTCGAACTCTATTAACCAATAAATTGGATAAGTGTCAGGTAAAGTCGGACAAAATCTGGGTGCCATGCAACAACTGCAAATAATGTCTAACAATATCGCAGGTATTTGCTCTATTCATTAACAAGGTTTAGGAAGAGATATATCAAAAAAATACGGTAATATAAACAACTGAAGATATGTTGTTTTGTTAATCTATAATTAAGTATGCCAAGCATGAAGTAGTTTATACATTTTTGGCTAAACAACGTTTTATGTTTATATGAAAATTTTATTTCAAACATGATCCGGTGGTTCACATGTGCTCATATACGATAAAACATATATAATATGTTTATTTATTTGAAAAAATAAGTCCACATAGCTACGTGTATATACGTTCAACATGTTTTGTCACACAATATGCTCACCTTCCTAGCTTATTATATCTTCATAACTAGATGATATTTATGATCGATTATAAATGAAGAAACGTGTATATACTTTCACATATATAATATGTTTATTTGTTAGATATAAATTGAATGTGCATATACTTTCACATACAAAAAAATTATTCATTCCAAGCCCTCAACTGTAATTTCATACGCGCTCGAACTTCTTACTAATTTCTGCATCTTCAACACTTATATGCCCATTTTTATTTATATTAGAATATATGTTTATTTATATTACAAATTTGTAACCATCAAATACGTGTGTGTATATGACCATGTCTTTCCAACTATAAATGTTGCCCTAGAAAACACGGTGAATACGTTGTTAAGACTAACATAATGTGTTGTATGTGTTTTACATTTTACATAGGGAAGGGTAAAGACATTCCGATGAATGAGGGTAGTGACAGAGCACTCAACCGAGCACCCCATCAAGATAACATGAAAGGTAATCACTCCCATTTCTTTACTTTAAACCAGTATACATTGATACATGAAGTAGATGTTTCTTACACTATGTGCTATTAATTTGAAAAAACGTAGTACGGAATAAAGTTTACCAATAGTTGATAAACCTCGTAGGTAAAAGTATAGAATTTTCGAACATTGGACATCAAACAAGCATGTTGAAGTAGAATGAAACAGGTTATTGGTTTGATATCTTATAAATATGAATCAATTAAAACCGACTTCTCATCTTGATGGCAAGTTGTAATCATATTTTCAGTACCTAAATCTGATGCAGGGAAAGGCAATGTGGTTGTTCAAGCAAAGAAAAACCAACGATTAAGTGAATATGTAATTGGCCATAGTTCAAGTACGCAAATGGTTAAGGAAACATCAAACGAGACAGGTACATGTTTTACGTTCTTCACATACATATCTTTAAAATGTAAGATAAGATTAAAACCTTAGTTCATTACAATATCGTGCCAGAATAACTGTTGTAATTGTTTCACTCCTTTTTTCCATGTACGAAGAGATGCATCATGACCCATCTTTTGAAGATGAATCAAAGGCGAGAAAGATGGGATTGAGGAAAACAAGCAAGGTTGAAAATAAAATCAAACGGGGCGATGTAGAGAAAGCCAAGGTTTCCCATGTTAATCAATCTAGGATGACACTAGGTTTGCATACAAGGACATCCCAAAAAACCTTATGGGACACGATTACAGCCTTGAATGGTAACCAAAAGGCCGTTGTTAGGGAAATCTGGTTAGGATCATTGTTAGACATGACATTAGATGGTATTCCTTCTAAATTAGGATTCTATGTTGTGGATAATATAGACACGTCTCGTATGGCTATAAAAATGAGGAATGGAGAGATTCCAATAACTGTTGACTCAATGCATCAACATTTGGGTTTCCCTACAGGAGGTTTAGATTTGAACTTATTAGCCCCTTTGATAGGTGAAGATGATGTTCCTGGTCCATGGAGAAAACAATATACGAAAGAACGGATGAGACTGAAAGACGTGATGAATGTCATTTGAGAATTTGCCGAATCCGGTGAAAACTTCAAACTCAATATCCTTGTGATAATGGTAAACACGCTTGCTGAATGCAACCATGTAGGAGTTTGCAATGTAGGGTTCCTCTCAAGCATTCATCATGTACAAAGGATTCCAAACATAGATTGGTGCAAATACATCTTTGATTGCTTGAAGAACAATAAGATTGGCCGGAAGCGGGACAATATGTTGTCATTCTATGCAGGGCCTCTCACGTTTTTGACCGTAAGATCGTTATTTGTGCCTGTATTATTATCCATTTTTATTCTTTTATCTCCAAGTTAGTATATTGCATTAACTATTTTATTTCTCCATGCAGCTTCTGTATGTTGAGTACATGGTATGTGATAAGTTCGAGGTCTAATCACGTAAGTCGACGATGCAAAAATGGACGTTGGACCTACTTAGGCGTAGGCAAGACATCAAACTAGACGAGGGTGGGTTAGGATGCATAACTATAAGAGCGACTGCATCCGATCGTGAAAGGTTGAATTCGTATTGTGGGGTTCGTGTTTCGGGTCAAGTTCATGCAGAAGCTAACAGTGGAACGAGAAAAGAGGTTTAATTCTAAACATTCAACATGATTTAATTGCAATGTTTTCAAACCATGAAAGAAACATATTTGCATGTTTCTTACTACAAAGGGTGACTTTATTATGGTCTGTTAACATATGGAAAAATTAGTATGAACATAAATATTCATATATGTTCGCATGTATATGAACTGATGAACAAACAACAAACCACTATTTCATTCATGTGTAGTTGCATGTTTGATGTTCATATATGTTCATATCGAAGGTTTTGGTTGTAAATATATGAACATAGAATTTTGTATATGCGAAAATGTTGTTCCTATAAGTTCATATATGGTCAATTATATGTTCATTCATGTTCAATCACATTCGTAATTATATGGTAGTATATGTCCAAAAGTTTCTGTTTATCCTCATTTTCATAGGATTCTTTTAATCATACATGTTCAGTTATGTTTCCTTTTGTACTATATATTCAATTATGTCTCTTTTTTTTATCATATTTGTTCAATCATGTTTCATTTTTATTCCTTTACGTAATAAAAGGTAAAGAATTGTTGATTAATTGGATTAATTTATTTTTGCTTATTGTTTTTTTTGGCCATGTCGTATTGATTTACAAACAAAATCAGGATACAATTATTGATTTATTGGTATATACCATGACAGTTTACATGCATGTTGAATAAGAATCACTATATGATTATTGATTAATTGGTCTTGAACATGAAAGTTTGAATGTATGATAATAATAATTAGGATATGAGTCTTGATTAAGTGGGCTAATTTTTCTTCGTATATGTTCAAGTATGTGCTCCTGTATGTTCAATTATATGTTACTGTAATTAATTGTTTTACTTGTATCGGTCTAATTCGTGAGATATACCTCATTCCAGGATTTCATCAAGGTTTTGGACAAGAAAAATCACATAACTAGATTTTGCACGTGGGAAGCAGATACCATATTGGAAGATGTAGCTTTATTTCCAGGAGACACAGATTTCGACATAATGAAAGCTAAGTTAGCGTCGATGTTTAAAAGCAGTAAGTGGGATGTCAACAAAGATGTAAATGAAGATATTGACCACATGAATGTTAACAGACACACTTCGGTTCATCCGTCGGGTAGACTGTCATCATCGAGTACACCAATGGACAATGTCGTGCTTGTAGAGGTAACCCCTATTCAAAATCAACCATCATTGGTGCCTGGTGTGTTGTCTCCATTATCACAATTTTGGTCAAGTTCCACGTTGAGCGAAGAATGCAACAAGGTGTCAAACCAGAAAACTAGTCCTATAGACAAGGGTCAAGCACTGTCATGTAACCAGAACTTTGGTGACGCACATGTTGCTACCATATTAAAGATGGAAAAAGGTAAACAAATTGCAGCTGATTTAGATTTTGATGGAGATGGCAGCAAATGGTCAACGAAATTACGAAGCTGTATTTGATTATCTGGTGGACATGTTGGCAATAAGGATAATGGGATTGTTAGTGAAGTAGGCAAAAACAATGATAGAAGAATGGTCACGTTTGCAGATTTTTCCCCTCCAACTTCTCATGTTGGGTTTAGCTCGATACAAGAAGAGAAAGAACCAAGTGAACAAGAGTCAATTAGGTGTAATGAGCACCCAGATGGAAATGAAAGATGTGCAAAGAGGTAGACGAGGTTGGGCGATAAATTAAGATCACCGTATGTTCAATGTGCTGTCACATTCGATGTATCTTCTGATGAAAAAAGAGTTCAAGATTGGATTTTGAGAGGGATTGGAGGAATTCTGTAAGTGTAATTTTCCTTTTTTTTTGGGATATTTAACAATAATAATCAAGTACACCTAAATTTATTTTTCCTATATGCCTATCTTATGTCATAATGCAGTGAGACGGTGTTGATATCACAAGACGTGGTTAACGGGAAGCTTATAGATGGATGGGCACAAGTACTAAACCATGATGAGAAATTTCAGAGTAACGACTCACCATGTTGATATTATTTCACAAATGAGATTTCGGAATTAATATTTATTCAAACATTATTTAAATTACTTTCAAACTTATTTCAAAAACATACATCTTATACACTTTTGTATATGACCATAGACGGATCCTTTGATTTCCGATCAGCATAAGAGTATCCATGAACGGTATCAAAATTTCAGACAGACCTTCTTTATCTTCTCGAACAATGACAACAAAGTTATCAACATGCGCAAGCAAATTTACGTTAATATCATAAAATTAGACGATTTATTACACAATATATTTTTGAATCTAATAACCATTCTCCCAATCTATTCATTGTAGGTATTCTTCCTAATTGTAGATGATATGTTCTTTTATATGGTTGAATTCAACTTAAGGAACCCGGAGATTCTGATCATAGACAGTCATGATAGAGATGGTATAGTTGATGACTTATATGAATACAAGACTTTTGCTTTGGTATGAAAATCTTGGTTTTCGCTATCATTCTTTCCACGTATATTTATATTACCGAATTTGGTACTAAAATTGATTATGTCTACAACAAGATATGATGGTAATGCATCTGAAGAAGGAAGTGCACCCAGTTTGGAAAGGATACTCTGAACTCGACCAAGAGCAGTTGAAGATTAAATGGCAAATAATAGAGAATCGGGTTGACGGAGGTGTGATGTTAATGTGAATTGTGAAACATGGAAACTTAGGGGTTGTTTGGCAGTTGCTGAATGGTTAGGTGCAGAATGATTAAGAGGCTCTTATGATATAATGCGAAATGAAATATGGTTGTTTGATAATTGTTTAGGATGAAATCAGGGCTCTGAATGGTTAAGACAGGGTCAAGACACTAAGGGGATGTTTGTTTACCTCTTAATGGTTCCATTAGGAGGCAACTTCTGAATCATTAAGAGGTAAATGTTGTTTGGCAAAAAAAAAAAGATCTGCCTCTTAATGGTTCCAAAACCCTCTGAATGATTTTGTATCTTGACCTTGCCTTAACCATTCAGAGCACTGATTTCATTCTAAACAGTTAGCAAACAACCATATTTCATTTTGCACTATATCACAAGAGCCTCATAATCATTCTGACCACTAAATCATTCTGCACCAAACCATTCAGCAACTGCCAAACAGCCCCTAAATCATTCAGAGGGTTTTGGAACCATTAAGAGGCAGACCTTTTTTTTGCCAAACAAGATTTACCTCTTAACGATTCAGAGGTTGCCTCTTAATGGAACCATTAAGAGGTAAACAAACAGCCCCTTACATGGGTTATGATGCACATAAGTGGGAAAGTTGGTTGTACAAAGAAGGCACAATACAGAAAAATAGTTAAAAGATTTGCACACAAAGTACGTTTGGAATATGTTGTTAAATGAAGTTAACATCAGGAAGATGTCGATTGAAAATGAAATCCCGAAATTCATTGCGATGGAGACCACGTTGGTAACGGGGAAAAATTGGGTGGGCCAAGAATTCGAACCTGTAAGGTATATATTTTTACGTTAACAATATATTACGTAAAAATTGCAAAATTGTTAGGGAAATCTTTTAAGATATCAATTAGGACAAGGCGTTTCTAGGTTAGATCTTGTTGCATCTTACTGGCACATTTACTCTTTTGGTATGATTTTACATTTTAGATTTTGATGGATGTTTTGAAAAATTTCACACCCCTATGGTAGTGTTAATGTTACGGATTATGGTTCCCACTATTACTTTCACTTTGATCTTATATAACCATTACTATTGGTTAACATACATTAAACTGACGATGTTCTTATATGATAAACTTATTAGGTTTAATGGTGTTTGTTGTTATGTGAGTAATCTGATTTTAAGTTCCCAAACCATATGGGAAGTGAAACTGATTGTGATATCATAACCTCATGGGTGAGGTTAAATTATGAAGACTTTCTTATTTCAACATTAGCAAAACCCCTACACCTTTTGCATTAGATATGAGTGATTCAGTTTTTTCTAAAAAACCATATGTGCATGATTGAACATTGGTTGAAAGCAATATACAAAAGTGTAGTTAATATAAGTTTTTTGTTCCACAGTGTATTAAGAGTCATATGTTTTGAGGATGTAAGCATGTGTCTATGTTCTAACTGTGTTCATTTTTTAACATTTGCATATGGAACTTTATGAATAATATTAAGATGTGGACTGTTTTGAGGATGTAAGCATGCGTCTTTGTTCTAACTGTTTTTTTTAAATCAAATATAACACGTAAACATTAAGATTGAGTATGACCAAATATTAATATACTTCATTCATCACGTTAAAGATTCAAAGGGAAACATAAGGGTCTTTACGAAGAACCCTACCATATGAACAATCACTTATCACAAAACGACATGAAATCAAAAGAAGATACATTGAACTTTAAGAGTTAAAACCATAAGGGTCATACGACATAGATTAACGACACGACCGACAAGTAAATTCTCGACAAATTTGCTCGTACTTAGTTGTGAGGACCTGAAGATCAAGGTTAGTCTGCCACAAATTGTCTTGCAACGTAGAGTTCTTCTCTTCGAGATCATCCCTTTTTGCTCCCTCCTCATCGAGCACTGCCTGTCCAACTCTTCAACAGTTTTTTTGTGGTTTGTCTCCAAACAACGGAGCTCAGTTAGGAGCTTATTGTTCTCCCTGATTAATACTTTGATGACAACCACTTGGTTCGAATGGTTGCCAATAGGATTAACACCATTTTGGGGTTGGTTGTTATGAGCCCTCAACCTGAAAAACAAAAGGGCATAAAATCAAAATGTTGTTAGTATAGGATGGGGAAGGTAGTATGATGGATGGAGGAATCTCGGTTGTGTTTTTCTTGGGTGGTAAAAGGGTTATATTTATAGATAGATGTGGAAGCAATGAATCTTGTGATATTTGCTTTTATTATGACAAGACCCCCAACCCCTATAAATGACATGCTGGTATGTTAAGTGTTTGACTTCATAATCACACCAAAGTAACCATTATGACATTTAGTAGACATAAATATAATATATTGATTTGGTAAATCCATTTGATTCTTCTTTCCTGCTTAAACAATTATGATTTATTCACAACTATTTATTCCTTTGAGATCATAATGCGAACCAAATCAAGTATATTTGTGTTGATATTTTTCTGATAAGTTGTTATATATATGGTTTGTGGTCATTATTTCAATAACTGTCTTGAATAAGTCTAGCTAACCAATGGAATGTATCGTATTTCTGACAAGATGTGGACATTTTTAACATGAATGCACTTTCATTGAACAAACATGAACATATGAGCACATTGCAAACATACAGAACCATATTCGTTCCACATAATTTTGGTTTCTTGATATGTTATAATGTGCAATCATTATGCAAAAAGTGTCTTTTAAGGTAAGTTGGTAGTTGTATGTTTTCATTTTTAAATTAAATCATATATTGTGAACACAAATGAACATGCATATGACCCAATATGGTGAACCCAAATGAATACCCACATATGAACACACCTTTATGATCCAAATGAACACCCACATATGTTCAATCCATTTTGATCTATTCATAGATTATAACCAGGCTAAATATTTCTAAATGAAAATGCAACACATGTGCCAAAATTACAATGGAAGGAATATAACAAGCTAAATATGAAACAAATTATGCTAATCTGGAACCATAATGAACAATATACAAACAAGAATGGTGAACAAAGATGAACATGTATATGAATAATACAGTGAACACATATATAAAACTCAATATTGATTGTTATACCTCACGTAAATATATGAACAATTATGAACTAACACCCCTTCCCAATATATTTAGGTCTTAATCATACTATTTAATATCCTAGGTTCATTTCATACCACAGGAATAAGTTACATTGAAATGCTAATCCGAGATTTAGGCACAGTTTGGATAAACAGAATGAATGCAAATTAATTGAAATTACTTTTGAAACTAAAATATCAGTTATGTTCAAGACTAAACATATAATAACTCTTAAGACATTGTGTAAAAAACACATCAAAAAGCTATAAATAGATGAGTAAAATTATGAAACCAATATCCATAATAAAAAATACCATTAAGTAAACAATATATTAGTTGATTAAACGTTGGGGCAATTACGGGAGTCATGACCGGTGCACTCTCCACACTTTGTATATTTTCGATTAGGCTTTTTACTTTTCACCTGCATCTTCTCTGATACACTCACCAGTCTTTTCCCGGTTCCACAACCCTTGTTCCTGAGGCCAGAAGTGGTAATATATCTGCATCGTCTGCTACAACAACACCTAGATGATCTTTAATTGTATCAATCTTTTGTTGTGATAATGGGAGTTGTTTTTCAATCTCGGATTTGAAATTACCATGTATCCCATCCACTTTAGCCAATATCGATTTGTCATTCGGAGCTCGACTAACAATATCGTCAACTTTGGAGTATACATCATTAATACATTTTTCTTTCTCCGCATCAACCTCTACGTATCTAACCTGGGCAGATTGCATCTGAACATAAACTAACTGTTTGGTCCAACAGCGCAATATATATCGGTCCGGAATCATACTTACTTGATCGTTAATAATCACCTTCAGTGCATGACGACATAGGAAGCCGTTCCGAATGAAGAAATTACATTCGATTCGATGGTGTTTTCTGCGTAATTTTGATTTACCTTCAATAAGTACGTTAACAATCAATAAAGCATTAGACCAAATTTATGAAGTTTGCATACCACAAAGATTTATCTTAAAGGTTAAGAAATACCGTGTATATTAGTTGGGCATCTGATGACTTGGACCTATGACTTATTACAATCATCTTCGATTCTCCCCAACATTCAACAATCTCGATCACACATCCACAAAGAGCTTTCTTTACTTCGTGTTGGAAATCGAAAAAAATTGCCCGACTATAAATCTTTCAAGCGTGAACTTCTATATCGGACGACGAAACAAAGTGGGGGTAAGTGGTCCTCGTTACGTTCTCATGAATAGATTGTTTGTAGCTTTGCTTCTCGATTGCGACATCATAATTATCAATGAATTGCACCAAATCAAAGAAAGTCCTCATATATGTTAATATATGCATTCGAACACTCGAATATTGATTTTGTTTTCATAAGGCCAAACATTGGGGTGTCCTTGTAAAACGCCGAAATCAATACCGACGAAAATCATACATTTGGTTGAACCACTTATCACCAACAAGATTAAATTGTTCGATCATGATCTGCCACTGAGCTTCGAATTCTTCAGGACCAATGTGGCATTCCACACGAGTTTGTTTATAACCCTCTTAAACTCAGGGTCTACATTTAATGCGACACTGACCTAAAGAAAAAATGCGGGAAACGTGATATCATGATCACAACTTAACTGCACATTTTAAATCATTGGAAATTTAACATTTTAAGTCAATGAAAATTAAAAGAAACAACTTACCTTAGAGGCACTTTTTCCATAATGTGTCACATACACAAATGGTTTTTCGATTTCGTGAACACCAACGGGATAACTTGCCTCATTGTCACACATTGGTCTGTAATTATTAAAATAGGTTGCTTCTCATGACATTTCAACAAAGCTTGAGAACCCAAGTGAAGTTCCCAACCGTCTCGCCACTTATTAGAGTCGAACCAACAACTACAAACGCTTTATGGTTGTCAATCGCCAGAAAAGGGACAAATATCATCACATACCTATAATCAATATAAATATACACTAGAATTATAAAAATAAGCTATAAATCCGTATAAAAATATTAATGTAAACCATTGAACGCGCTTGTTGGTGCAGAAAGTTCCATCGAAGGAGATTACATCCCTAAACTCTTTGTAGTTAAGACGAGCTACTTTATTAGCCCAAAAAGTTGCACTCAACTCCCGACCAATGGTTTTGTACTCATAAAAGTAGTCGGGGACTAGATCCGTCAGCTTATTTATCAACATCTTTGCATCCTTGTTTTTTTTGGAAAGGGTATCCTGGGCCTATGGCCCCTTTGCATCCTTGTTACCGACAAAAGAAACTGCATCCCTCTTAAAATTCTTGTAATTGATTGACGTACAATGAGAGGGATCAAACCCACCCTTGAGTACAATTTGGTAACGATGAGCTCTCGTCGCACCAACCTTATAACTTGAGCTATTCAACACATGTCTGTAGTCTGTATACTGCGCCTATTCTTCTTTGAAAATTGACTGTCACTAGAGTTGAATAAAACATGGTTGTCCCGTTTCACAATCTCATATATCTCATAACGAGACTTATCCTTGGTCAAATGAATTTTAATACATGCCTCACATCCTGACCGTTTCACGTTTGAATTACAAAACCGCCAATCACCGAGTCTTATGTCAAGAGAAACGAAAGTATTTTTCTTTGGAATTCGCTCCTTACTACATACGAACCACATCGTCTGAATCTCACCATACTTGTCGGTGGAGTTTCTGTACATTGCTTCCGCCTCTATTAAAGAATTAAACATTGCATTCACCTTCGGTTTTACATCATCGTCTACAATCAGTATAAAACTTTGAACCGGTCAAAGACTCGACAATATTATATCCTATTTTGTAACCTGAAAAACAAAAAGATGCGATTGTCAACATTTCATTAGGATTTTTTTCATGCTACGTGTATTTGGATAAAAACACCGAAGTATGACACTATATGGATGATACCAAATTTTTGGTATGTAACCACCTACTGAAAGTATCACACTCACTCACTCATTTTTATTTTTACGCATATATTTCACTTAACAGACTACACATGAACTTAGGTGAACACTAAAGTTTAGTGGTTATGATATCATGAACCCCTGAGCGGTGTTCGTTTGTGAACACATGACAAGTACAAGATTTGACGAATGCATGATAATAGAGATCTGATCATTCAATTTATTGAACGCTTTATAGACACATGAGTAATCTATATGAACAATTATGAACACCAAGAACACTCATAATCTATGAACCATGTAGATCTTATTGGTTTGCATGTTCATGAACACTAAAGTTTGGTGTTCTTGGTGTTCCTATGAACACATACGAATCATAAACAATCATGAACATATGAACACTTCGATTCTTTATTTTGTTAACCATATAATTCTTGTTAGCTTTACTAACCTTCTTTAACCATATGATTCTTGGTGTTTATATGAACACATACGAATCATGAACATATGAACACTCCCGACTCTATAAACCATGGAGATCTAATTGGGTTGTATATTCATGAACACTAAAGTTTAGTGTTCTTGGTGTTCATGTGTAGAAAATGTCATATGGTTTCTCAAAGGCACGTTCATTCATGTTCATGATGCTTTATCATATTGCATCTTTAGACAACATGAACCAATCCAAATTACAGTTGTTAAATGAATGTAACATGGAGATGTTTGCACGTGCTAGCCTAGGCCAAGGCAATGCTAGCTATATGAGGCGTGCATGCTACATAACATTTGCTACCCAAAACAGAAAGTGGGAAGGAGTAACAAAATTTAATCTAATAAATTCACCATAACACAACTATGGACAAGGTTCCATCATTAGAAGATGTTACTTCTCCTTAAATTTAGTTCATGAACAATTATGAACTAAAACTCAATATCATACACACTATGACATCCGTTGTGACCATATGCATAAACTTGGTTGCTTATGACATATACCACCTAGTCAAATATGATAAACATGAGCCTAACTATGAAAATAGATCTTTCTCACACATACAAAAACCTTACCCATACAATCATCTTAATTGGATTCAACGTTTTCAACTCTACATTTATCCGTGCTGGTAATCTGGTTTATATAATTGTGTGTCCCAATATGCAATCATTCAATCAAGTAAACATATATTCAACACAATAAATCAAACCTGGTATTGATTAATGGAATGATTCAACAGATTACAAGCTTGAAGAAAAACAAACTATCTCTCTGCTTCTCTCTGTTCACGGCACACCACACACAACAACCTCTCTCAATAATTGATTTTGCAATTAAGATCCTTAACCCTAATTAACTCTAAACAAAAACTATTTATATTTAGGCTAATTAAGCCTAATGGGCTTGGCTTGCTAGGGACCAACAACCTAAAACAAACTTATTTAACTAAAATAAAACTAACTAATAAATAAAATACGTAAACAGACTTTGACTATTTATTACAAAAGGACCCTAGACTATTTGTTGAGACGACTTTATCAGCTTTAACTTTAGTATTTTATCTTCAGATAATTATGATCTTGAATCCAATAAATATGTGCTTTAACAATAATCTTTACCGTGATGCGTCTCATCATCTTCATCCTACATTATTGTTATCATTGTCGAACGACCCTCTACATCGTCTTCTCAAAAGTCATCGTTAAAAGCCCTCAGATTCATAACACCGTTCGTCAAATCTTCTTGGCTATTTTCATGATACAAAACCATTTTACCAAACATGAATCTTAAATGAATGTTACAAATATTTTTGGCTATGTTCGTCAAATCTTGTTGGCTAACTATGTACACCATCAAACATAAATCTTACCACATTTTTTAAAATAAAAACTATGGCTAAAATTAAGGATCATATATTAATTGTAACTCCTCATTAAATGAATGTTACAATTAACTAAATAAAAAATTCCAATCATACCCCCACATATTTATTACACATGTATGTCAAACCAAGACTCAAGATGACTTCCTATTGGTTTAAGAAGGTTAGTAAAGTTTATAAGAATGAGATGGTTAAGAAAATAACTTTCCTCTCTCTCTCTCTCTCTCTCTCTATATATATATATATATATATATATATATATATATAAGTTTGGGTTTCGGTGAGAAGTTGAGGTTAGCTGAGAAGTGGTAATCAACCGTTGGATGAGAAATGAATGCACATATGCCTGAGCATAGGATGGTACGGGTTGGGTCGGGGTCCAAAACCCACAACCTGATTGGATATCGGGTAATGGGTAGAAGCCCTGAAATCCGACCGAATGTACTTCGGGTTTATCGGGTTTGGGGTGGTCGGGTCTCGGGTGGTTTTGGGTGGGGGTTCGGGTGGATCGGGTTTGGGTTTGGGCTTGGATTTTTTCTTTTGGGTCTATGAAAGAACTGGGATGTGTCTGGATTCTGGAATAGCCTTTCTCTCTTGATCAACCACTTAAGCTTGATGAACTGCATCTGGGTTCACTTCGATAATAGCTCTTAAGATTGGATTGATCTTTCTTATCTCTTCGATGTAAAACTCAACTAAATCCTTGGACATGCGTTTGTTCTCCTTAAAAGTTGTTTGAATCTGATCGATAGTGGCCTCTGTTATGTTAAATCCAGAGTTTGCATGGTGTGGATGCTCTGAAACAGACAAGTAAGAGAAAAATGGGGGTTATGATCATCTTCGTGAATCATGATGTATGTGTATGATTTCATGCTTCCATGGTGGATGATTAAGGTATTTATATATAAGCATCATATATATGGAATCTTTCTTTCTTGATCAGGCTTACTTGTTTTGATATTCGATTATCGATTCTTCGTGACTTTGTCTTTTAGGTTTAGAAAATGTAACAACCTGTACCTTTATACATACATCAAAATAACATTTCTTTCTAAAAACAGCCCCAGACTTACATTTCAGAGTATAAGGTTTACAACTATCACCTATTACACAACTAAGTCAAAAAGTAAACTATTGCAGGAAGTCTTCTAGCTCCTGGAAATAACTCACATCTTCTCCTTACTCTTATATGTACCTGCTATCTTTCGATAACCTGAAACAGGATTATAATTTTGAAAGAGCGAGGGTTAGACCAATGGTCTAGTGAGTCCCCTCCAAGCACTACTGTAACAGTTAAAATATTATTTAAAACATTTAAACAAAGCTTTATATCTCACTAACATAACTCGCTCTATTAATCAAACATTAATCTTACTTTACGCTTCGCAAGCGTAACTCAATCTACTGGCCATCACTGACCACTCTTTACGCTTCGCAAGCGTAATTTAAGCTACTGACCAACACTTCCATCAAAGACGGTATGTCTGTCTCGTACTGCCTTATTTTAGGGACACACCCTAATGGCATAAACGGGCCACACTCCCCGGTACGAACAGGCGGGTCACACTTCCCGACTTAGGTCAGACTTCTGACTCAAATGTATGCATACACTTAGTCTTTACTATATATAAAACAAGTTTATATAAACATAGCATAAACATGCCAACATAACTAAATCAATCTTTTTCAATAAATCTTTTTAACTTTCAGTAATATAAACGTGCAGTTTCTAAAACTCACATTTATCTAATAACTGTCAAAATCGTAAAAGATTTTGTTTGAAAGACTCTGTTAAGTCTGATTTTATAGTAATCATTGTATTTATAGGCTTGGTCTTTTACAATGTTTAGGTTGCTTATCTGTGTTGTATAAGCCAAGGGTATTTAAGTCCTTTTGGGTTTTGGTTCTTGTAAGTCATTCACGCACATCAATAGAGATTTACACTTTGCGCTTTCTTTGTCTCTCTCTACTTTGTCTCTCTAGTGATTTAGAGGATTCTTGGATTATCAATTGGTATCAGAGCCAATCTAAATCTGAGAGGATTGAGAGATTCGTTTTTCATAATCTGATTTTGTGAATTAATCTAAAATTTTGATCGATTTTCTTGAATTTTTCAAGAAAATCTCGTTTTTGGATTTTTCATCAAATTCGGACTTGTTTTTGACTAAATTTGTGTGTAAATTGGTTTGTTGGAGCCGTTTTTGGTTGTAAAACAATTTTGATTCACATCGATGTGCAAGAAAATCAATTTTTGTTGTCCGATTTTGAAGACTTTCGAGTTTCTGAAAAACTCGTTGTGCGGACGGTTGATTTCATGAAATCTCTGTTTGGGAATTTTTGATCGAATTTTTTGCTTGAATGTTGTCAGAAAACAGTTTTCGATCGTATATGTGCAAGAAATTTCAATCAATTTCTGTTTTGTAATCAAAATCTGAAAGTTTTTCTGAGATTCTATCATGTTTGCGCTAGATTTAAAGTTTGCGCGAGTTCATCATTTGTGTTGTGCTAGTTCTCCCTAATTTTGTGTCAGCTTATTACAGGTTTTCATCAAGTACAAATATCTTCTCACGCAAAGTTAGTTTTGCGCTAGCTCAGGCTTCTCACGCAAATCAATCAGTGGAATTTATCATCATCGTCATCTTACGCAAAGTATACTTTGCGTCTTCAGCTCCTCACGCAAACCTAGTTTGCGCTATTAGTGTTTCAAACTATTCTTTTTATTCAAACTAAGATCTTTATTCTTCTTACTCCTCCCAACTCCATTTCCTTTTATATCTGAAACAGAAACAGGAACCTTGTTAGTCTCTAACTTAGAAGGTGGTTCTTTTATAGTGCTCTTTGAAGTCTCACCCTTTTCAAAAATACTTGGTGGATATTCAGGACAATCAGAGTAAACAACTGAAGGTTTTGTAGAGGCATCAAATTCTGGATTGGTTCTTACCTTCCGGTTTGGATCACTTAACATCTGTTTATCATTTGAAGCATTTTTAAACAAAGTAATTTTCAAATCATTGATCTCAGTGCAAAGCTTTTGATTTATTTTTAAAGACTTTTCAAGTTTATGTTTGAGATCAAAGTTTTCATCTTCAACCTCATCAAGAGATTGTTGCAACATATCAATTTGCTTCATCAATTCAGATGTATTACCATCCACAGAATTTGATCCCTTTAAATCAGAAACAGGACCAGAGTCTGATGCATTCATCATATCAGAGAATATCTCTTCAGTCATTGACTCAATAAACTCCGTTTTATCATTTTGAACACAAGATTCATCCGCGGTAGCAGTAACTTCTTCAACCTCTTCAGGAAGTAAAGGTTTAGAAGCAATGGGAGTTGAGACTGATGGTATAGTAGATGGATCAACATCCGATTCATACTCATCAAATTTGCATGCAGTTTCAGGTAGAACTGTGTTGGTGCTCACTGATTCTTTAGAAGGTGTGGTAAATAGTGATTCAAACTCAGTAAATTCGATCTTTCGAGTTGCATAGCTTTCGTTCAAATCACCATATGTAAAACCAACAGATTTAAAAAGATTTTGAGAATCAGTGTCACCAGACTTGTTCTTTCCCATTTCTTCTTGACCTTTGGTCTTTTCAGAAGGTTTAGGAGAACTTGCTTCAACAAAAGTAGCGCGAATGTCAGGAATGGGTTTTATTGCGGAGCCAAATTTATCAAAATTATATAGGTGCTCCGGTGCCTTTTTCAAAATTTCATTAATTGGCACACCCAAACCTGGTTTAAGTTTGTAAAACCTTTCGTCTTGGAGTTTATTGGTCAACATATTTAATGTCTGTTCAGTCTGACCTCGTTTCATGTTAATGTCCTCCAGTTGCTTTATTTTGGTGAAAGCTTCATTTCTTTCTTTATAACAAACTTCAAATTTGATTTGAAACTCACCCTTTTCAGCATTAAGATTCACAAGATTTGTTTCTAAACCAGATATTTTTTCTTTTAAAAGACTCTTTTTCAGCTTTTAAATCATCTTTTTCCTTTTCCTTTTCCTTTTCTTCCACAACAACTTTTAAAATAGCATTTTCATCACGAAAGCTTAAAACAGATTGATGTGCAGAGCTAAGTTTGCCTTTCAGTAAAGCAAATTCATCTTTCATGCCATGTATTTGGGCCATTAAAGATTCAATAAGTTCAGAATTTTCACTTACCTCAGAGTTTGCTTCTTCGGATTGTGTCTCAGAGTCTTCATCGTCACCTTCCAGCTTTGCCATGTAAGAAACTTGGGTGAAATGTGCTTGCTCCTCGTCATCAGAACTTTGGAACAGCCAGTTCTCTTCTTCAGCCATTAGTACTTTTCCTTCTTCAGCTTTCTTGGCAATTAGTGACTTTCTTGAGTAGTACTCTGAGTTCTTCACTTTCTTGAATTTGCAGTCCCTTGAGAAGTGCCCAAATTTGCCACAGTTGTAGCATCTTCCTGGTTCATCCTTTTGCTCTTCTCGCTTCTCCTTTCTCTTTCCTTCTCTTCTATCTTCCTTCCGATCTTCTCGTCCTTCCTCTCTCTTTCCATGCCTCGACTTGTATCGCATCTCAGACTTCTCTTTCTTGTATCCATCATACTTTGGCTTTGAGTAAAATCTTTTCTTGCCAAAGCTCTCTTGAATCGTCGTGTAATGAGAGCCAAGTCTTCAGAGAACTTTTGAATATCAGGATCTGAATCAACTTCCAGTTCTTCATCACTCGAATCAGAGTCAGAGTCAGTAACTTCGGTAACTAGAGCTTTAGACGCCTTTTTCTTCGACCTTGTAGAGGATACAGAACCTTTGCCGGCTATGAGAGCCACAGAATCCTTTAGATGATTAGACTCATTATTCATAGATCTCACCTCATCCTCATGTTGAGCAAGAGTAGAGAAGATATCGGTGACATTTTCTCGAGCCATATTCTTCGACATCTGGAGGTTGATAGCAAAGTTCTTCCATTCTGGATTCAGATTCTTGATGAACTTGTAGTTTATCTCAAAAGCAGATTTGGCGATTTTGTTCCTCCGCAAGTCATTGAGAATAATGTTGTACCTATTATAGATATCTAAAAGCAGCTCTCCTTCTTTTCCATGAAATCCCTCGTAAGCATTTATGCACAAATTCTGCTTAGCTTGAATAGAAGCTTCACTTCCTTCAAACTGCCTTGCTAGTTCATCCCAGATTCCTTTAGCAGTACTCTGACTGTCGACACGATTGTAGATGTTGTTTGGAATTGCCATCGTCAGATAGATTAGAGCTTCTTCTTCTAACTTGAGCTGGTCTTTATGCTTTTCAGTGAAGAACTGAACAGGTTTAGGAATATCTCTGTCAGGGATTTCAGGAGAGGAATCTGTAGCAGGTTGACCCTTTACTGTGATCATTGGAGTTTTGGGACCTTCAATGATTATTGTCATGAACTCTCTGTTCTTGTGATTCAGAAACTGAATCATTCTTGTCTTCCACTGCTGATACTCATTTGCCACGAGGACAGGAGGTTTGATTTGAGAACCCATCGAGAGAAGCTGATTCGACATCTTAGCTGTACGGTTAGTAAATAGACTTTTCTGTACCAAGACAACCAACTAGATGAGATCGTTAGAATCAAAAGTAAAGACTACACTCAAAAATTTTCAGAAAAAATAAATTTCCAAAAATAATCAAATGCAGTCCTCGCACACAATATAAAACACTAATATCTATGAATAAAATACTGAAAAATTAAGAAGATTTTGATCAAGAGCAAATCTTTGTCCCCCTTCGCAGACTTAGCACGGGTGGGGTCAAGGGGCAACGCCCTTGCGGGGGTATGGGGGCAGCGCCCCTAGAGAAAAGAATTTGACAATTAGATACCCTATCACAGTTTGCAAAAATCGACCGGGGATGTGCTTCGAAGAATGAACTGTACCGGTCGAAGGAAAGACCGGAGTATGCAAGTACCCGGTCGAATGGCAAGACCGGAGTAACAAGTACCCGGTTGAATGGGAAGACCGGAGAAACAATTACCCGGTCGAATGGGAAGACCGGAGAAACAATTATCCGGTCGAAGGTGCAAGACCGGATTAACAAGTATCCGGTCAAAGGTGCAAGACCGGATTAACAAGTATCCGGTCGAGTGCTAGACCGGAAACCACTGAGGTCCGGTCGATACTCCTATCCGGTCGAAGGAAAGACCGGGGAATACTAAGGTCCGGTCGAAGGAATGACCGGAGATCACAACTATTCGGTCGAAGGTGTAAGACCAGAGATCACAACTATTCGGTCGAAGTAAGGACCGATGTTTACAAACTCTCATTCGAAGGCTCAGGTCGAACGACTATTAAATACGATAAACTAATAAGATCGCTAAACAGATAAGACCGATAAACACTATTAAACGACCGAAGAACACGATGAGTTTCTGGGATTCGACCGAAACCAAACCCAGAAACTTTAATCGACCGATGAACACAATAAATTCAACAGAAAGCAATTCGATCGAATAAAACACATATAATCAACCACTAATTGACCGGAAACATCTTTTTCAAAAAAAATTGACAGAAAGCGATAAGTTTACAGATTGATAAACACAGATTCATGAAGACGGATGAACAGTATTCGCATGAATAGTAACTTCGATGAACAGTAAATTTTCGATGAACAGTAAATTCAAAAAAAATATAGATTTAATCCTAAAACTTGATTCTTTAGGCTCTGATACCAATTGTTATCCCAGATTTAATCTAGTTGGTAAATAATCAATCAAGTAATCAAGCAACACACTAATAATCAAGAGATAATAAGATCAAGAATAACATACCAATCCCTTGAATAAACAATGAAACCCTTGAGTGTTCTTGATACCCTTTGAATACAGAGAAAATGTATAGAGACTATTTAGATAATTATCAGAGTTCTTACTAAAACTAAACTAAACATAACTTTAAATACCTAAGCCATATGGGCTTTAACCTTAATGGGCTTTCTAATGGGCTTGGGCCCAATAGCTTAATAACTATTAACTTATTACATAATAAACCCTCTAATTAACTTTAGCACAATTGCAGTTTAAACCCTTAACTTTAACTTTAATCTTGAAAACAATTTATGATCCAACAGAAGCATCTTTTTCAGGTTTCCTCTGCCTCAACACATATTGCTTTCTCCTCTTCTTCTGTACAAGCTTTGTCACCATCTTCTTTAATTTGGCAATCTGAACTTGTTGTGACAGGATTACCAGCTTCATCTCTTCAATTTCTTTCCCTTGTTTAAGAACATCTTGGTTGATGTTGCCCATTGTTTCCATCAATTCATAGTAGTTATATCTGTCCTCACCTTCTCCAGAAGTGTTACCCTCTATTGAAGGATCATGGGATCTTTTTGTAGTGGAAGCTGTTGGGAACTGAAGATTCTTCTAAGGGTAGTTACTACTGCTAGTACAAGAGTGGTTACTACTGCCAGAACAAGTTGAAGATTAATACTGCTAAGTGTTACTACTGCTAGTAGAATTACTACTGCTAGTTAAAGTTAGTACTGCTTGAACAAAGTTAGTACTGCTTAGCTAGTTAGTACTGCTAGTAGTTAGTACTGCTTGCAGTTAATACTGCTGGAAGAAGATAATGCTGCTAAGCATAGTTAATGCTGCTAAAGAGATTCGGATGGGATATACTACAGCTGGATATACTGAAGATATACTTAGAAGATATACATGGAATATATTCTGAAGATTTATTTATTCTGTGTAATTATCCTTTTATCAGTATATGTATAGAATGTATAGAATAGATAGAAATAACTTTTGATAGTTGTTTTTCAAGAGAGAAATCAACCTCAAGGCATAGATCCTAATTCTAGAGAAGTAGAATTCGTATTGGTGAGCCTGTTCATCAATATTGAGGTTGAGTGTGTAATCTTGTAGCTTTAAGCATTCAATACAAGTTTACTGTTTGATATTATATACTGTGTTTTGGTTACTGTTTTATCAAATATCAAAGTGTTTTTCCGCAACTTCTTTGATATTAGTTTCTGAGTATTAATTCTTGTTAAGAATTCGATCCTGACAAGTGGTATCAGAGCAAGTAATCTCAGAAACCTGAAATCATCATTCTTCATTGAAATCAGAAATCATCAATGGATAAAGCCTCAGATTCTTCAAGCACAGAAATCCCCACAGAGGTAATGTCTAATCTTTGCTCTAAAACTTGTATGGAAACTGTTAAAAGGTACAGGGATCACAACCAGACAATGAGTGATGACCTTAAAAGATTAGAGAGAGATATAAAAGACTATGTTAGGATTGTTGAGAGGTTTGAAGAACAGATTAAGAGTTTTCAAGCCAATGAACTTCAACATTCCTATGATACAAACTACTGGAAGTGGGAGAAGAAGGATCTAGAACTTCAGCTGAAAAAGTCTAAAGAGGAGAATGAGAAAATAAAGAATGAGTTTGAGAAAGCCAAGCTGGATATTGAGAAATTTTCCAATGCTTCTAAAGCAATGGACTCTTTGCTTCAAACTCAAATCCATGACAAACTTAGAAGAGGAATAGGATATAACACCACACCACCACCATACAACAACAATTATATCCCTCCTATATCAGACCTGCTAGAGACCAAGGAAAGGAAGGAATTGCCTGTTGTAGCCACTAAGGTAGATCCATTAGACAAAGTGGTGGTTGAAACAGACTCTGAAGAAGAGAGCACAAGTGAAAAGAGTAAGGAGAACACTGTGAATGGTGAGATTCCTCTAGAAAATAACATTATCACCAATGAGGGATGTGGAAAGGCTTGGATAAAGTCTAAGGACATACAAAAGACTGAGGGAAAGTCTCAGAAGGTCCACTATAAGCAAACCACAGTTGTGAATCCTGTCCCTTGCAAACAGTGTTCTTGCAATAAATCTGAGCCCCAAAAACATGATAAACCAAGGGGAAATCAGAGAAACTGGAATAATCAGTGGGCACAAAAACAAGGGGTTGATTTGAGTAAGATCAATAGACCAAAACCTTGTTTTATCTGTGGCAAATTGAATCATCTTGTCAAACACTGTTATTTCAACCCTATCAACCAAAGAGTCACTTTTCAAAGAAAACCACAAAACTCTTTTGGTTATAGGAATAAAAGAAGGAATCAATTGGCTGAGAAAAGAGCACCTTTAAAGTCTCATGTTCAAAATAAGTTTGCTAAACCAAAGAAACACACTCCAAATAAGCCAAGGAGTAATTTAAAGACAAAGAAAGCAAACAACTTTGTTCAAGTTTGGGTTCCAATTGTAAAGAAACCTGTTAGTACTGCTATCCCAGATAGTACTGCTAACAGAAATAGTGCTGCTGCAACCAATACTACTGCTAACAAGGATAGTGCTTCTACTAGTATTAATGTTGCAAAGCCTATAATCTTGACAAAGTATTCCAGCCATGAGATTCCTAAACAACTCATTCAGACCAAACTGACAGATTATATTAATGAGAAAGGTCAACCCAAGACCACTTTGGCTTGGGTTCCTACCAAGACTAACTGATCTATTAAGTGTGCAGTGCAACCAACAGCTCAAGAGGAAGGGCATTTGACAGGAAGAGAGTGGTTGCTCTTGGCACAAATTAAGTAACATGGACTGCCTTCAAAGCTTCAAAAGGTTTGATGGAGGACATGTTGCTCCTTGTATGATACTCCAGATGGAGGTAAGTTCAAAGGTAAGAAAAGTGGTTAAAGAATCATGGAAATTGAAGAGATGTGTAAGGTACACATGAAAAGTTATGAACATCAAGCTTAAACGGTGCAAGTGCAGTTTATGCTGCCAGGACAGTGTTAATACTGCTAGTTGGTTAATACTGCTAGTTGGTTAATACTGCTAGTTGGTTAATACTGCTAGTTGGTTAATACTGCTCGTAGTTAATACTGCTCTCAGTTAATACTGCTAGTTAGTTAATACTGCTAGTTGGTTAATACTGCTAGTTGGTTAATACTGCTAGTTAGTTAATACTGCTAGTTGGTTAATACTGCTAGTTGGTTAATACTGCTAGTTGGTTAATACTGCTAGTTCAGTTAATACTGCTAGTGGTTAATACTGCTTCCAGTTAATACTGCTAGTGGTTAATACTGCTAGTGGTTAATACTGCTTTCAGTTAATACTGCTAGTAGTTAATACTGCTAGTTAGTTAATACTGCTAGTGGTTAATACTGCTTTCAGTTAATACTGCTAGTAGTTAATACTGCTAGTTCAGTTAATACTGCTCGTGGTTAATACTGCTCGCAGTTAATACTGCTTGTTAGTTAATACTGCTCTAGGTTAATACTGCTTTTAATCCAAATACTATAAATACCCTTTGCCCGCCTAAACGTTCATAACGACTCTTTGCATACTGTTCACTTGCTCTTCTAATCCTTTTTCTCTCAAGAACCTAGTATTCCAGGCAAGAAAATCTCTGTTCAATGGCATCCATGGCTTTTATCGATGAGCACAATGAGATCGCAATGCTGCAGAAGCCCAAACAAGCAGAAGGATTCCACCAGATTGTGGATTTCCTCAAGACAAGTCACATTGCACATGCTCTCACTGTTGCCCCTACCATCTACATCGAACATCAGAGGTTGTTATGGGCAAATGCCACCATTGTTGCTGAAAATGGTGTGCAAATGATAAAGACAACTGTGTGTGGCAAGCCATTAACAGTTACTGAAGAGGTCATTCGCATCAGTCTACGTCTAGACGATGCCTCTGGTATAACGTCTATCTCTAATGATGAACTGTTTTCCAATCTTACTAGAATGGGGTATGGAGGCCCATTGGGAGTTTTCAAATTCTCAAAAGTAAAGTTTTCACCCCAATGGCGTTTTCTTGTTCATACCCTGATGCATTGCATCTCCAAAAAGACCACTGGATGGAGTGAGTTCAGCAGTCCAATTGCATATGCTTTGGTATGCTTGGCTACATCCAGAAGGTACAATTTTTCAAAGATGATTTTCAGTGATCTTGTATCAAATATGGGAAACAAAAAGAGTTTCTTTATGTATCCCAGGTTTGTTCAAGAAGAAATTAACCAGGAATTGACGGACATACCTCAACCTGTTGGGGTATATGTACCTAAACCCCCAAAAGGCAAGGTCTTCTCAAATATGAGAAGATCTGCTGGGGACTCGGAAGGAGTTGACACCCCATTGTTCTCTACAATGATGGTGGTGTCCCAAACCACTGAAGGTATGGCAGCAGGGTCAAGGCCCTCATTAGACCATCCCACTGCTAGCCAAGCCCAACCTTCTCACTCAAAAACTATTCCCTAGTCCATTCTTACAAAACCAACCTCTCCAATTTCCCATACTTATAAGAGAAAACAGGTAAAGAAGGCTCCTTCCCTTCTTGTACCAGAATCCCCTAAGCCTTTAAGCCCTCTAAGGGAGAATACTCCTTTAGAGAATATCCAAAGGGAACCCACAGGGGTGTCTCCCAACCCCAAGGAGGTGCTCTCTGAGGAGGAGGTAGAGCATATGGGTGATGAGGCTGCCACTACTCCTGCTAGCACAGAGGAGGAAAGTGGTAACATCAATAAGACCTCCCCCATGGCAACTTTAAATGAGCAATCATTTGAAGGTCCCTGGTGCCAAGAAACCAAGGGGGTGGATAGTGCTTCTGCTAGGCAGAAGACTTCCACTTCAAAAAGATCCAATGATCCTTCAATAGGGGGTAACACTCCTGGAGAAGGTGAGGACAGATATAACTATGAAGAATTGATGGAAGCAATGGGAAACATCAACCAAGATGTCATCAACCAAGGCAAAGAGCTTGAAGAAATGAAATTGGTCATCTTGTCCCAACAGGTGCAGATTACCAAACTCAAGAAATTGGTTATGAAGCTAGTACAGAAAAAGAAGAAGAGACATTTTGTGCTAAGGAGAAGGATATCAGAAAATGATGCTCCCAAAAAGGGGGAGATCAATATGGAAGAAGCTACAAAAGAGGGGGAGCTTGATGGAAACAAATTTGATGTTGAGGGGGAGCAGAAAGAAGAAACGGAAAAAGAATCAGTGCAAAAAGAAACACAACAAGCAGCAGAAACAGTTACTACTGCTGAAAATAAACAAGCAGCAGAAATGGTGACAGAAGTATTAACTGATCTTGAGATTGCAGAAACCTTACTCAAAGCCAAAAATGATACTCCCAAGGTCACTTCAAAGACCAAAGGAGTAATCATCAAAGAACAAGGTGAAGTAATCAAGAAAGATAACAGTAAGAAGGAAATGAATAAAGACAAAGGAAAGGCAAAGCTGGTAGAATCTGATCAACCAGTCAAGAAGCAAAGGTTGGTTGAATCAGATGAAGCCTTAGCCAGGAAGATGCAAGAGGATATTGAAAAGGAAGAAAGAGTTCAGATGGAAAAGGACAGGGAGATGGCAAAGGCTCTGGCTGCTGAACTGAATGAAGCTTATCAACAGAGTCTGGCAACTGAAATTGCACAAAAGAAAGCTGCAACTATGAAGAAATTAGTGGTGAAAAAGGCTGGAAAGAAGAGACAACCCTCACAGACTTTCCTAGGTACCCAAGAGAGAAACAAGATGATTATATTTCTCAAAGGTGCTGTAGGAGTCAGAAAGGAGATGTTCTCAAAGATGTCCTTTGAGAAAATTAAAGAGCTGTATGATTCAGAGATGAAAAAGCTTCAAGGAAATGAAACTGCAAGGGTGGAAATGGAGAAGAGGATGAAAGAAAGCAATGACTTTGATTTCCAAAAGCCCTTTCCAGATGAGCAAGAGACTACACCTAAGAAAGAGGCCACTCTGGGAGAAAATCTAAGGACATTGAAAAGAACAAAGATGATGGCTAGGAGAAAGTCAACTAAGAAGCCCAGAGTATCTGAAGGAGAAGCTGAGAAGGTTGCTGAAGAAGAAGTGGCACCTGAGTCATCTATCCAACTAGAGTCATCAATTCAAGATGATGTCAATTTGTATATGGTAGTGATGGACAAAGTGCCTGAACCAATTTCAGCAGAACCTGTTGGAGTTAAGCCACCTGAGATCATTCACTGGGATATACTGACAATGGATGGAAAAGATTATATCAGACTCAAGAGGAAGGGTGATAAGTATGAAGTATTCAACACTTGGGTCAAGATTGTCAGAAAATGCTCTAGATCTGATATAGAAGAGATGTTTGACATAGGAATTAAGCTGTATGCAGATCATCTGAATACTCCAGGAATTTCTCTTACAAAACTGGTGATGGAGTATCTATGCATGATGTTCAAACCTGAAGAAGTGGACCAGGTCATCAAGAGTGTGTTTCAAGAAGTCACAAGTTGGACTCTATATGAAACTAGTGGAGTATATGCAGTGACTTTGGATAAAAATCACACAGAATACTTCCTAGTGGATAGAGTATATAATCACACCAGACTGAAGGTTCATGCCATGCTAAAGAAGAAGTTGGGTTGTGCACCAAATTCAGAAATGGCCAAGTACCTAATTCAGAGGATAATCAATCAGAGTTTGGGGCTGAATCCAGACCTAGGAGCATGATCTTTGGAGTTTTGGGAGCATCAAAAAGATCTTCTGGAAGAATATCTGAAGAACTTGACTTCTCTTCTAAAAGTCAAGTTAGGGGGAGATTGTTGGGAACTGAAGATTCTTCTAAGGGTAGTTACTACTGCTAGTACAAGAGTGGTTACTACTGCCAGAACAAGTTGAAGATTAATACTGCTAAGTGTTACTACTGCTAGTAGAATTACTACTGCTAGTTAAAGTTAGTACTGCTTGAACAAAGTTAGTACTGCTTAGCTAGTTAGTACTGCTAGTAGTTAGTACTGCTTGCAGTTAATACTGCTGGAAGAAGATAATGCTGCTAAGCATAGTTAATGCTGCTAAAGAGATTCGGATGGGATATACTACAGCTGGATATACTGAAGATATACTTAGAAGATATACATGGAATATATTCTGAAGATTTATTTATTCTGTGTAATTATCCTTTTATCAGTATATGTATAGAATGTATAGAATAGATAGAAATAACTTTTGATAGTTGTTTTTCAAGAGAGAAATCAACCTCAAGGCATAGATCCTAATTCTAGAGAAGTAGAATTCGTATTGGTGAGCCTGTTCATCAATATTGAGGTTGAGTGTGTAATCTTGTAGCTTTAAGCATTCAATACAAGTTTACTGTTTGATATTATATACTGTGTTTTGGTTACTGTTTTATCAAATATATCAAAGTGTTTTTCCGCAACTTCTTTGATATTAGTTTCTGAGTATTAATTCTTGTTAAGAATTCGATCCTGACAGAAGCCTTCTGCCTAGCAGAAGCATTATCCACCCCCGTGGTTTCTTGGCACCTGGGACCTTTGAATGATTGCTCATTCAAAGTTTCCATGGGGGAGGTCTTATTTATGTTACCACTGTCCTTCTTTGTGCTAGTAGAAGTAGTGGCAGCCTGCTCACCCATATGCTCTTCCTCCTCCTCAGAGAGCACCTCCTTGGGGTTGGGAGACACCCCTTTGGTTTCCCTATTGATATTCTCTAAAGGAGAATTCTCCCTTAGAGGGCTTAAAGGTTGAGTGGGTGAAGGTACAAGAAAGGAAGGAGCCTTCTTTACCTGTTTCCTTTTGTATGTTTGGGTGATTGGTGAAGTTGGTTTATCAAGAAGAGACTGGGGAATTGATTTAGAGTGGGAAGGTTGGGATTAACTAGCAGTGGGATGGTCTAATGGGGGCCTTGATTCTGCTGCCATACCTTCATCAGTGTGGGACACCACCATCATTGTAGAGAACAATGGGGTGTCAACTCCTTCCGAGTCCCCAGCAGATCTTCTCATATTTGAGAAAACCATGCCTTTAGGGGGTTTAGGTACATATACCCCATCAAAATGAGGCATATCCGTCAATTCGTGGGTGATAACTGCTTGAACAAACCTGGGGTACATATAAAACTCTTTTTGTTTCCCAAGTTTGAGACAAGATCATTGAAAATCGCTTTAGAAAAATTGTACTTTCTGGCAGTGGCCAAGCACACCAAAGCATAAGCAATGGTGCTACTGAACTCACTCCATCCAGTAGTCTTTTTAGAGATGCAGTGCATAAGGGTATGGACAAAGAAACGCCATTGGGGTGAAAATTTGGCTTTTGAGAACTTGAACACTCCCAATGGGCCTCCATACCCCATTCTTGCAAGAGTAGAAAATAGTTCATCATTAGAGATAAAAGTTATACCAGAGGCATCGTCTAGACGTAGACTGATGCAAATTACCTCTTCAGTAACTGTCAATGGCTTGCCACACACCTTTGTCTTGATCATTTGCACACCATTCTCAGTAACAATGGTGGCATGTGCCCAGAATTGTCTTTGATGCTCGATAAAGATTGATGGCGAGACAGTGAGAACATGGGCAATGGGGGTTGTCTTGAGGAAATCCACAATATGGTGGAAACCAGCGGCCTGTTTGGGCTTCTATAGCATCGCGATTTCATTGTGCTCGTCTATGAAAGCCATTGATGCCATTGATGTTGGACGTTATTGCCTGAAAACTTTGAACTTGAGAGAGAAAGGGTTTAGAGCGCAAGTGAACAGTATGCAAAGAGTCGTTATGCACTTTTTAGGCGGGCAAAGAGTATTTATACTATTCGGGACATAAGCAGTATTAACGGCAAGCAGTATTAACGGAGAGCAGTATTAACTGAGAGCATTATTAACCACTAGCAGTATTAACTGAGAGCAGTATTAACCACTAGCAGTATTAACTAACTAGCAGTATTAACTGAGAGCAGTATTAACCACTAGCAGTATTAACTGAGAGC
Source organism: Arctium lappa (assembly GCA_023525745.1). Lineage (NCBI taxonomy): Eukaryota > Viridiplantae > Streptophyta > Magnoliopsida > Asterales > Asteraceae > Arctium > Arctium lappa. The sequence goes on along the minus strand of CM042059.1, from coordinate 55,019,201 downwards.
AGTATTAACCACTAGCAGTATTAATTGAGAGCAGTATTAACCACTAGCAGTATTAACTGAGAGCAGTATTAACTGAGAGCAGTATTAACTGAGAGCAGTATTAACTGAGAGCAGTATTAACCATTAGCAGTATTAACTGAGAGCAGTATTAACCACTAGCAGTATTAACTAACTAACAGTATTAACTGTACAGGCAGTATTAACCATACTTACTCTTTTAAGCTTGTGATACACTGAGTAATGCTATACATATCCTGAAAAAAAAGATTAGTAACACCAAGAATAAACAATATACAGGTATGTAACCACTTTTTGAGAAGGGCTTATTCAGAGTTGATCATTCCCACACTTGTTACCAAGAAAGTGAATCTACCCACATCAAAATCTTTGGTGAATAGATCAGCAAACTGGTTATCAGTGTGAACTTTTACAACTTGAATAAGTTTCTTTTCATTACAGTCTCTTATGAAGTGATACCTGATCTCAATGTGCTTTGTCTTTGAGTGCTTGACAGGATTATTCACAATGCTAATAGCACTGCTATTATCAATAAAAATTGGAGTGTGTATAAAGGTTACCCCATAGTCCAGCATTTGAGTCTGAATCCATAAGACTTGAGAACAGCAGCTTGCAGCTGCTATGTACTCTGCCTCTGTTGTAGACGTGGACACTGTGGTTTGTTTCTTGCACTGCCATGAAACTAGTCTTGCACCCAAAAACTGACATCCTCTAGAAGTAGATTTTCTGTCCAAGTTTGCTCTACCTAGATCACTATCTGAGTATGCAAGTAGGTCAAAGGATGAGTCATGAGGATACCAAAGTCCCAATCTGGGTTGCCCTTTGAGATATCTGAATATTCTCTTAACAGCTTGATAGTGAGATTGCTTTGGCCTAACTTGGAATCTTGCACATACACAGACTGGAAACATTATATTTGGCCTAGAGGCTGTAAGATACATGAGAGATCCAATCATGGATCTATAATGATGAACATTCATATCCTCCCCCTCAAGATCTACTGTTATCTGCTTGTGTGTCTCCATAGGTGTGCTGGCAGGTTTTGAATCTGAGAAACCAAACTTGGTTAGAATGTCCTGCACATACTTGGACTGACAGATAAAGATTCCATCTGACTTCTATTGAACTTGGAGTCCAAGGAAGAAAGTAAGTTCCCCCATGGAACTCATCTTGAACCTTTGATGCATTAGTTCCTCAAACTCCTTGCACATGTTATCTTTTGTGGATCCAAAGATAATATCATCAACATAGATTTGGACCAGCAAGATATCCTTCTTCTTGCTCTTGATGAATAGAGTCTTATCAATGACTCCTCTTTCAAATCCATTTTCCAAGAGATAGGATGACAGAGTGTCATACCATGCTCTTGGAGCTTGATGTAGTCCATAAAGTGCTTTCTTCAATTTGTATACCCTGTCTGGATAGCTTGGGTTTTCAAACCCTGGTGGTTGACAGACATATACTTCTTCTTCAATTGAGCCATAAAGAAATGCACTTTTGACATCCATTTGATAGACTTTGAATTTCATATAAGAAGCATAAGCCAGAAATAATCTAATTGCTTCTATCCTAGCCACCGGTGCAAATACTTTTTCATAGTCTATTCCTTCTTCTTGTGTATACACTTGAGCCATCAACCTTGCTTTGTTTCTTATTACTATGCCTCTTTCATCTCTCTTATTTCTGAAGACCCATTTTGTTCTTATTGCTCTTTGGCCTTTAGGAAGGTCTACAAGATCCCAAACATCTTGCAGCTTGAATTGCAGTAGCTCTTCTTGCATTGCTTCTATCCAACTGGACTCTTTCATAGCATCATGTGCCTTTTTAGGCTCAAGCTGGGATAGAAAGCAAGAAAGCATTGTATGCTATTGGTCTTGCATTTCCTGAAGCCTGCTTTGATTTCTAGTCATCATAGGAGAAGTTATATCTCCTATTACCAGCTGTGGAGGATGATTCTTTTGAATTCTGGTGTGATGACTAGATTCTTCATTAAGTCCCACCTCTAGATTAGAGTCATTCAAGTCAATTGAGGTGTTTTCAGCAGCTACTTCTGGTTCTTGATTTTCTTGATTCTCCTCATCTCTACTTTCTTCTTCACTCTGATTTGGTCCAGTAGATGGTTCCTGTTCACATAAATCCACTGTTGGTATGGGAAAGATCACAGATTGAGATATTCTGTCTTGAGCTTGTGTAGTCCCTGATCCTCTACTCCCTGAACCTGCATAATCATTACTACTTAAACCAAATGAGTTAGTTAGTGAATCAATGTCAAATAGCCACTGAGGACCAGATCCAATAGGATTTGGTGTGTTCTCATTGCATTTGACATTGTCACTTTCTTCAATTATTCTAGAAGAAGAGTTAAAAACTCTGTAAGCCTTACTATGAGATGAGTAACCAACAAGAAATCCATCATCTGCTTTGCTATCAAACTTACCTAAGTGAGATTTGGTATTGAGAATTGTACAAGGACATCCAAAAGGTTTGAAAAATCCAATAAAGGGTTTTCTTTTATTTAAAAGCTCATATGGGGTCTTGTTCTTTGGCTTGACCACTAGAACTCTGTTTTGGACATAACAAGCAGTATTAATTGCTTCAGCCCAGAAGGTAATTGGCAGTTTTGAATCAGCCAACAGAGATCTAGCAGCCTCTATTAGTGTTCTATTCCTCCTCTCAGCAACTCCATTCTGTTGAGGAGTCCTAGGGGCACTATATTGTCTCTCAATTCCTTTTTCTTCACAAAAGGTGTTTAGATCAAGATTTTTAAATTCAGATCCATTGTCTGATCTAATGACTTTTACTCTTTGATTAGATTGGTTTTCAATTCTTAGGATAAAGGATTTGATCAGTCCACTTGTCTCATCCTTAGTCCTTAGAAAAAATACCCACGTAAATCTAGAGTAATCATCAACAATAACCAAGCAGTAAGATTTCTTGCCTATACTCATAACATTTGTAGGACCAAACAGATCCATATGCAATAGCTGGAGACAAGAAGAAATTGTATTTATCTCTTTGGTCTTATGAGAAGTTTTGTGCTGTTTGCCTTTAAGACATGCAACACAATGATCACCACATGAAAATACTTTTGAAGGTAAACCTCTTACAAGGTTGTTTTTAACAAGTTTGTTCATTGTCTTGAAATTCATGTGACACATCCTTCTGTGCCAGAGAGAGGATTCATCCACAGAAGCTTTTGAAACAAGACAATTCAGGGATGAATCACTATCAACATTGTCCATATCTAGACAATAAACATTGTCCTTTTTTGGAGTTCTAAATAGTATCATGCTTTCATCAACTACCTTGAACCCTGGAGCAAGGATCATACACTCTGTATTAGTAAATAATATGCTATGTTGTTTGTCACACACCTGTGATACAGTTAACAGGTTGTACTTTAATTGATCAACATAGTAGACATCCTCAAATGTCATCTTACCTTTTGTAACATTACCTTTTCCACTTATTTTACCACCAGTATGATTATCCCCAAATGCAACATGTCCTCCATTGATATGCTTGAAATCCTGAAGGCATGACATGTTGCCTGTCATGTGCCTAGAGCAACCACTATCAACATGCCATATGCTCTTTCCCTTGAGCTGTTGGTTGCCCTGCACATAAAGTAATTATGTTAGTATGAAATAGGAACCCAAGCCAAAGTGGTCTTGGGTACCCCTTTCTCATCAAAATATTTACATTCTTTCTTGACAAGATTTTTAAACTTTGACTCCTCATGTCTGGAGTACTTTGTCACAATGATTGGTTTGGAAACACACTTGCTAGAACAGTACTGGTTTTAGAAGTACTAACTGCATTAGCAGCACTTGCATGCTTAGCAGTACTAACCTTGTTAGAAGTAGTAACTGTGTTAGCAGCAGTAACTGTGTTAGTAGTATTAAAATTATCAGCAGTACTAACACTGGTAGCAGCAGTAATGCTTCTAGCAACACTATCTCTGTCAGCAGTACTAACAGTTTTAGTGCTTCTAGGCACCCATATTAAAACACTTTCTTTTAAAACCTTATTTTTCATGGGGCCTTTGGTTTCAACAAATTTCTTCCCAACATGTTTCTTTCCACCCTTCCTATAACCAACAGGTTTTTGCACAAATCTTTGAAAGTTCATCTGTTGGTTAATAGGGTTAAAGAAACAGTGCTTAGCCAAATGGTTTAACTTACCACATATGAAACAAGGTTTTGGTCTGATTATTTTATTCAGATCAACTCCTTGTTTCTGAGCCCATTGATTATTCCAGTTTCTTTGGTTACCTCTTTTTATACTAGAATTTAGACTCTTAGATTTATTGCAAGCACACTGTTTACAAGGTCCAGGATTCACAACAGTGGTTTGTTTGTAATGGGCCTTGTTATCCTTTCCTTTGGTCTTCTCTATCTTCTTAGACTTTACCCAGATTTTTCCACATCCCTCATTGGTGATAATGTTGTTTTCTAATGGTATCTCTTTACTCACAACATTATTCCTATTCTCACTGACTTCTTTCTCAGTCAAATCCTTAACTACTACCTCATCCAAAGGATCTATCTTAAATGCTTCCTCAGACAAGTCCTTTTTCTCCTTGGTCTCTAACAAGTCTGAAGTAGGAGAGATATAGTTGTTGTTGTAAGGAGGGGGTGTGTTTTTGTATCCAATTCCAGGCTTCATCTTATCATGAATCTGAGCCTTTAGAAGAGAATCCATTGCTTTTGAAGCATATGAAAACTTTTCTATGTCAAGCTTAACCTTAGACAGTTCTTCTTTCAGCCTGTCATTTTCTTCTATGGACTTAGACAGTTTTGTCTCTAACTCATTCTTTTCCCACTTCCAGTAGTTTGTGTCATAAGAGTGTTGAAGTTCATTAGCTTGAAAGCCTTTGATTTGTTCTTCAAATATCTCTACTATCAACACATAGTCTCTTCTGTCCTTTTCTAATCTTTTGAGGTCATCAAACATGCTTTGGTTGTGATCCCTGTACCTTTTGACAGTGTCTATGCAAGATTGAGTACAAAGATTAGAAATTACCTCAGAGGGGAGATCAGACACCTCTGCCATAAGGGCTTGATTCTGAATTGCTTCCTCAGCTTGGTCACTCCAGTCAAACCCCATTCCTTGTTGAGAAACAAGGGCTTGAGCAGAGTTCTTGTTTTGATTGTAACCTCCATTCTGAGCTTGTTGGTGGTTGTTGTTTGAAACACTACTTCTGCACTCTCTAGCAAAGTGTCCCTTCATGTGGCACTTATAACATTCCACCTTTGTATTGTCAAAACCAGCTCCATCTTCTTTTCTTTGAGAGAAGTTGTTCCTCCCTGTTCTTTTGATAAACTTCTTCACCCTCATAGATAACATGACCATCTGCCATTTAATGTCCATCTCCTCCAGGTCATCAGGGTGAAGTTGATCCAGATCATCATTAATCAATGAATTGTTGCTGTGACTGGACAAAAAGGCTTCAAAGATAGTTTCAGTGCCTTTTTTTGAATTCACTCCACTAGCAGCACTAACTGCTTCAGGGTTGGCAGTAGTATCAGTAGATGCTGATAGAAGTGCAACATTGTGGATATACCCAGTGGGCTTCTTCTTGGTTTCTACCTCAGTTTCAAAAACTATTAGATCATTATATGGATCATCAAGTTCCTTCTCTTCCAGATTGTCACTCTGTCTATATGAGACAGTGTACATAGTCCATTCATCCCCAAGAGATCTGAGGAACTTTCTGTTGATATCATCTTGCTCCATCTTCACTCTTACAGTAGCCAGTTCACCAATGAGCTTGTTGAACCTATCAAAAGTTTGAGTCATAGACTCATTCTTTGAAGAAGTTAAGTTCTCATACTGCTGCTTTAGAACATCTCTTTGATTTCTTTTGATGCTTTTAGTTCCAGCAAATCTTTTCTCTAGAGCATTCCAGAGAATCTGAGCATCAGTGCAGTTGCAAAATTGATGCTGATATTCATTGGGGATGGCCAAGAGAAGAGTGCTCAAGGCCTTCATCTCTGTTTGTCTGATCTTCCTCTCACCATCTGTCTTTGGTGGAGGTCTTTTCCCATCTGGTCCAATCTTTCCTGCTTCAGAAGGACCATTCTCAATGATATCCCACATTGAGTAGTCAGTGAGAAGAATGTATTGTCTAATTCTGATCTTCCACATGTCAAACTCACTGGGTTTGAGCATTGGAACCTTAGAGACCAGAGTGCTGTTTGATTCTGCAAAGTTTTCCATGATGAATAGATAGTTGTTTCTGAGAGTACAGGCTCTGATACCACTTGTCAGGATCGAATTCTCAACAAGAATTATGAATACTCAGAAACAATATCAAAGAAGTTTGCGGAATAACACTTTGATATTCAATGTAACAGTAAACAAACAGTGTATATGATTAACAACTTGTAAACTTGTATTGAATGATTAATATCACAAGATTACACACTCAACCTCAATCTTAAAGAACAGACTCTTTCAAGACGAATTCTACTTCTCTAGAATAGTTAAAAACTATTCTATCAATTCTATACATATACTGAATAAAAGATAATTACAATAAATAAAATATCTTCAGTATATCTTCAAGCTTTCCATAATCTTTAGTTCATCCAGCTGTCATCCTTCCATGCGAATTCTTTATCACATAAGCAGCATTATTCTTCAGCAGCATTAATACTCTGAGCAGTATTAACTCCAGCAGTACTAACCATGCTCAGCAGCATTAATCATCAACTAGTAGCATTAATCATACTTGGTAAATTCTTCAGTTCCCAATAGGTGTTAATCGTTAGAAGACAGAGTTTAAGCAAGAAGAATCTGAGGTGAGTCTGATAATCCAAGAATCCTCTAAATCACTAGAGAGAGAGACAAAGAAAGCGCAAAGTGTAAATCTCTATTGATGTGCGTGAATGACTTACAAGAACCAAAACCCAAAGGGACTTAAATACCCTTGGCTTATACAACACAGAGAAGCAACCTAAACATTGTAAAAGACTAAGCCTATAAATACAATGATTACTATAAAATCAGACTTAACAATTTCCCCTTAGTAATCATTGGCGTTGTGGTCTTCAAAATCAATCTTCTAAACTTGCACGGACCAACTAAGCGACTTTGTGAAGCAGCTTCTTGACTTTAAAAAAAAAATCTTCACAGGATCTTTTAAACTCAGTTGTCTTTGCTGCCTTGACAAGACTAGACCAGTTTGTAATAAACTTGAACGAACAATTGATTCATCAGCTTGTGCTCTAGACGACACACCTCTTTTAAATGTACTTGAAGAAACTGTAGTGGTCGGAGCTTGAACAGCAGACAAGTATAGTTGAAGAAATTGAATCTTGAGCGAATCTTGATCAGCAGATAAACTTTTGAGCTCTTTGTCTCTTTATCATCTCCTTAACTTCTCCCCCTCATGACCTTGATGATCTGGATCAACTTGGTCATGCAAATGTTGGAGACGAGACAGCTTAAGATCTGCAAAATCAGAATAAAATAGAAAGAGGAGGGGTTTGCGCGACACGTTGGTGGCGCAAAGTGAAGTTTGCGCTAGACGAAGGTGGCGCAAAGTGAGGTTTGCGCTACCAACTGTTGGCGCAAATCTGACTTAAATTCAAAAAAATTTACCTGATAAGCTCTTTGACTCCCCCTACACAAATGCACTAAATATGACAATTCAAGTTAGCATTCACATAGAGAATCAGATACTCCCCCTCAAAAACAGATATTATCTAATCAGAATATTCTCCTTATTCACTCCCCCTTGAATAATGAACAAACCCATTTAAAAAGATATGAGAACATAAGAATTGAAACATAATGTCGAAAGAAAAATATACTGAATATGTATTTTGAAACGACTAAATATATAAAAATTTAAACATAAACAAATAAAATTCTATTTAGTAAAATATCACAACAAAATCCATCAGATGAAATCAAATGTATGTATTTGGATACAGAAACAAGTTTTATTGCATATCAAGTTAAGACATGTTCAGTTTCAAAAACTTTCATCAATCTATTCAGTGTGCTCGCATGTGAACTCCAATTAGCTTCAAGAAAATGCAATTCTAAAAATATAATAGAGAACTTTGCATGTAATCACACAAATCCATCAAGAATTCAGACTTTCACAAATTTACAGGTTTATTGCAAGTCAAACATATCACCAAGTATCATGAGATGTGTGCTCATTGGCATCTTTTAACATTGTGCACTATGGCATCTTCACATGAGTGTGCTCTTTGGCATCTTTTAAGCTTGTGCACTTTTGGCATCTTTTTAATCAACAAGTTTATCAAGTAAAGAACATGTCGTAAACGTAACTTTCTATCTGATCCTATTGCAAGATTTGGGTCAGCCGCTCCCAGACCAGTTGGCCTAGGGGACTAGGTGTCAAGCACCCCTTGGAACTTACTTTCCCAGATCAGAAAAGCTACATAGACACATCCTAAACCCATTCATACCAGTAGAACATGACTTTCGATATGATTCTATAGAAGGATTTGGGTTCGATCACTCCCAGACCAATTAACCTTAGGGGACCAGATGACAAGCATCCCACAGAACTTACTTTCCCAAACCAGAAAGGTCACAGGTACAAACTTTTAAACTTAGAGATTTATGATTTATAAGAATTTTAATAATCGTCTCAATCAAAAGGTTTTACGTCTAAGTGCTTAGCCCATATTTTCATTTCGATCCAAAATTCCGACTTTTTAGGTTTTCTAAGCATTGTAAACTATAAATATTTCGAATTACACAACTTTAAAGCAATATCAAAAGCTACAAACATGTTGCTGACTTTTTGTAATACCCAAAAAATAGGGATAACAAAAATCCGGAAGTCCGCACACGAGGTATGCTAAAATTGCCATAGCAAGAACCTCCCAAGAATGGGGAATATATAAATGAATAACCTGTTTAATCATCATTGTAATTAACGGACAATAAACAACAACCAACTAATCTAATTTCTACATCTAGAAAAGAGATTACAAAAAGGGTTGTCATCTATAGACCCAAACGGTCTATATCCCAAAAGTATAACGCGTCTGTGTGCAATTCCCCAAGCTCTCACCCCAAAGAAACTAAACCTTCTTAAGACCGCCGCCACTAGAACCTAAGATACACATCGACACCAAACAAGTGTTAGGCCAAAAAGCCTAGTGAGTTGAACAATAATAAGCGTGCATGAACAGATACAATTCTTATCAGCAGTTAACCAGTGTTCAATATATGTGGAGTCATTAGGGGAGACCCAAAGCACCAATCAAGTCCCACCCAAGAGTCGATATACCTTGATGCCCTTAACAAGGAACACCCCAAAGGCTCGGCCCACCCGAAGACTATCGCTAAGAAAATTCCCCGAGTGGCGGAGGTCTAGGCATATACCAACACAGTGGCGCCCAAGACTATATTCTCTTACTGTACTGACTTGGTTTGTCCATATCACATTTATAAGAGGTCCTTTAGATATATTTCAATCCGTATAATTCAATACCAACTACGGGTATAATATTACCACCTTATCCTCATGATGTTTAACAAAAGACCCAATGTAAATCATGCTCATCATGCATATAAACATATCACCAAAATGGTGTTCCAACTAGAATCATCATAATACCCATTTATGCATACATTTAACATATCAAGGTACCCACATTATGTAGCTATGAGACAAACCCCAAATAATGATACATATAACAATAATCATGGCAAATCACCCATATATATACATCTTCCAACTATTTTCATGAAGAAATCCCCAAGCATTGGAACATCTAGAGATAAAGTAACAAATAGGAGATTATGATGTGTATCTAGTTTTAACAAAGGTTTAGTAAACTCACTATCTAGGTTTTGAACTAAAACCTAGAAAATAGATGAAATGGAGAAGGATGAAGTCTTGAGACTCCAAGCACTTGATTGCTAGGTCTTGAAGGCACCCTTGAAGTAGTTGGATAAATGTTTGAAAATCTCAACAACCTCTATGTAATAAATGAAGTGAGAAGGTGTAGAAGTGAGGAAAATCGCCCCCAAAAACGCTCTCAAGAAAACCCTATATCTGATTTTGAAATTGTGAAGTGAAAAGAGGCTGGAATGGTGCTTTTATTCGACCAGACCCCGCGGGCGATTGTGCCCCGCGACATTGCCCTGGGCACTATCGCCAGGGCATAGTCGCCGAAACCCACAACCTCTCGGTACAATCCCCGAGATTGTGACCGGTGAGAGTGCCCAAGGGAACAATCGCGTGGCACTCTCGCGCGGGACGTACCGCAGCCTATCTACCTCCCGCGACATTGACATGTGTCATAGTCGCCGGCAAGGTCGCTGAGTCTGACAGAACTCTCGATTTCGCACCCGAAAGTCACAATTTACAGATAACATGCTCTAAGGAACTATTTATACAATTAGGAGTGAAAATTAGATCAAATAGGGCACTTAAGCAATAAATTGGACATTTAGCATTAAAACTTACTCAATAAAAATTCCGGGTGTTACAATCCTCCGCACCTAAATAGGGATTTCGTCCCCGAAATCTTACACTAGATTAAACAATTGAGGATAACGCTTCTTCATATCATCCTCGGACTCCCAAGTAACGTTTGCACCCCGATGGTGCTTCCATTGGACTTTAACCATGACCACGTCTTTATGCCTCAACTTCTTCACTTTCGATTCTAAAATCGATCCCGGTTCTTCCACACAACGATTCCCATTGTCCACCCGAATTTCCGACAAAGGAATCATGCTTTCCTCCTCGGCTAGACACTTCCGAAGGTAACACATGTGAAAAGTAGGATGTATCCCATCCATCTCCGGTGGTAAATCCAACCGATAGGCTTGCAATCCAATATTTTCCAAAATAACGAATGGTCCAAGGAAACGAGGACTAATCTTCCTACGCTTCCCAAAACGTATGATCCCCTTCTATGGTGACACCTTCAACATGACCCAGTCACCCACTTCAAACTCAACCGACCTTCTCTTCTTGTCCGCATAGCTCTTGCACTACTTCCGGCCCGGCGAATTACTTTTCGCCCGCTTCTAGCCAACAAACTGGGGTCCTACACTTACGTCCATACAAAGCCTCGAATGGTGCCATCCCGATACTAGAATGGTAACTATTGTTGTACGCGAACTCTACCAAGGGTAGGTGTGAGTCCCAACTTCCCCCGAAGTCTATTACACACGATCTCAACATATCTTCTAGCATCTGGATCGTCCTCTCGCTTTGACCATCCGTTTGAGGATGATAGGCCGTACTCAGATTCAATCTAGTGCCCAACTCCTTTTGAAAGCTAGCCCAAAAGTTCGAAGTGAAACGACTATCCCGATCCGATACTATGGATTGCGGAACTCCGTGCCTTGACACCACCTCGTCGATGTACAGCTTAGCCAACTTATCTATTGGCAAGGTCTCCCGCATCGCAAGAAAATGCACGCTCTTGGTCAACCGATCCACGATCACCCAAATAGTGTCGTAACCACGCAAGGTCTTTGGTAACTTTGTCACGAAATCCATAGTAATGTTGTCCCATTTACACTCGGGAATGGACAACGGTTGAAAACTCTCATACGATCGTTGATGCTCCGCCTTGACTTGGAGGCACGTGACACACTTCTCCACATAACTTGCCACGTCTAACTTCATCACCGGCCACCAATAATTTAACTTTAAGTCTCTATACATCTTGGTGCTACCGGGATGTATAAAATATTTCGACTTATGTGCTTCCTCGAGAAGCAAGCCACAATTTCCCCCAATCTTTGGCACCCAAATTCGCCCTTGGAAGAGTTTGAGTCCACGACTATCTTCCGTTAAGAGTTCCTTTTGCTTGGTCATAACCTCGGCCTTGAGGTTCTCTTCTTTAAGTGCTTCCGCTTGGATCGTTCTTATACTTTCCAACAAACTCGACACCACATCGATTCTGGTAAGGGACATTTTAACACCATTGCCATGATTCCTTCGACTCAATGCATCCGCCACCACATTAGCCTTACCGGGATGATAGAGTAGGTCACAATCGTAATCCTTCAAAAGCTCTAGCCATCTCTTTTGTCGCATGTTGAGTTCCTTTTGGTCGAAGATGTACTTAAGACTCTTGTGATTCGTGAAAAGAGTACACTTGGTCCCATACAAGTAGTGCCGCCACAACTTCAACGCGAAAACTACCGCCGCCAACTCCAAATCATGAGTCGGATAGTTCTTCTCATGATCCTTTAATTGTCGCGACGCATAGGCTATTACCTTCCCCCTTTGCATTAGTACGCACCCAAGTCCCATCTTGGAAGCGTCACTATACACCACAAAGTCTTCCGATCCATCGGGTAAGGACAAGATCGGGGCTTCACACAACTTCCTCTTGAGCGTCTGAAACGCTTGCTCTTGTGCATCGATCCAAAGAAACTTGACATTCTTCCTTGTAAGAGAAGTGAGCGGTGTAGCCGTCTTTGAGAAATCCTGAATGAAACGCCGGTAGTAACCCGCTAAACCCAAGAAACTTCGGATCTCCGTCGGACTTGTTGGGGGTTCCCAACTCATCATTGCCTCGATCTTTGCCGGGTCCACTTTTACCCCGTCCTTTGATACCACATGCCCCAAGAATTGCACTTCTTGAAGCCAAAATTCGCACTTCGAAAATTTCGTGAACAGTTTCTCTCTCCTTAGAACTTCTAAAACTTCTCGAAAGTGTCTTACATGTTCAGACTCATCCCCTGAATATATTAAAATATCGTCAATGAAGACGATCACGGATTTATCCAAAAATGGGCGAGACATACGATTCATCAAATCCATGAATACGGTCGGAGCGTTGGTTAAGCCAAACGGAATCACCAAGAACTCATAATGACCGTATCTCGTTCGGAAGGCCGTCTTCAGAATATCTTCGTTCTTCACTCTCACTTGATGATAACTGGACCGAAGATCAATCTTCGAGAAACATCCCGCCCCTTGGAGTTGATCAAAAAGATCGTCGATGAGAGGCAGAGGATACTTGTTCTTCACCGTGACTTTGTTTAACTCCCGATAATCTATGCACATCTGCATGGATCCATCTTTCTTCTTCACGAACAAAACCGGTGCTCCCCAAGGTGACGAACTTGGACGAATGAAGCCCTTCTCTAACAACTCTTGAAGTTGCGTCATCATCTCCTTCATTTCTGTCGGTGCCAAACGATATGGAGCATGAGCTATCGGAGCCGCTCCCGGTGTGAGGTCAATCTGAAACTCCACTTGTCTCTCCGGTGGTAATCCGGGTAAGTCTTCCGGAAAGACGTCCGGATAATCTTGTACCACCTCCACATCTTCTACCGACTTCTTTTCTTTCTTAGCGTCCACAACGTAGGCCAAGTACGAAGGGTAACCCTTCGCTAAGAACTTGCGAGCCTTTAGAGATGAGATAATAGGATTACTTCTCTTTCCTTTTTCCCCATAAATGGTTGCCACACCATTTTCGGCAATGGTACTTGGATCATCTTTTTGGAGCAAAAGATGTCTGCCTTATGCCTCACTAACCAATCCATGCCTATGACTACGTCAAACCCTCCTATAGCCATAGGTAGTAAATCTACTCCGAAAGAAATTCCGTCGATCACTAGAGTGCAATCACAAAAACGGTCACGAATGATCACTTGATCCCCATTAGCTATTTCTACTACTAACGCACCGGGAAGAACACTAATAGGAGTGGTGAATTGTTTACAGAAAGCGTCCGACACAAAAGAACATGTAGCACCCGAATCAAACAAAACATGAGCAGGCATGGAGTTTACTAGAAACGTACCCGAAACAACATCTGCGGTCTCCCTTGCCTCCTCGGTAGTCATCTGGAAAGCTCGACTCGGTGCCCGTGATGGTTGCTCGACCCTAGTCGTCGAACCCACATAATTTCCACCACCTCCTCTAACCAACCTTGGACACTCTCGCTTCATGTGCCCCGGCTCTCCGCATTCATAACATACCGCCCCACGGAGGGAACACTCTCGAGTTGTGTGGTTTTTCTTACCACACTTGCTGCACCCAGCTGGACCGGAGAGAGTCCTTGTAGCGCACGACCCCGAGTGCTTTGACCTACACTTGTCGCACCACCGATCTTCACGGCGTTGATCACCTGACCTCCTGCTTACAAAGGGTCTAGATTGATGAACGGGCCCAGATGGCCCCTCCCATTTCCTTTTCTCACCAACGTATCTCTTCTCATCCCTTTCCGAATTGATGTCATCCTCAATGAGTAAGGACTTCTCGATAACCTCTTGTAGAGTCGAACACTTGGCATTTCTTATATCTGTTCGCATTCCGGCCGGTAAACCCTGTTGATATGCTTTCATCTTAGACTTTTCGTCGGGGACTATATGTCCCATCAAGTTTAGCTTCTCCAAGAAGAGTTTGGAGTAGCCAACAATCAACATGTTCCCCTTCTTTAGATCTCGGAACTCCCACTCCAACTTGTCCAACGACCGCTCGCTGCAGTTTTTGTCCATGGTCTTCTCCTTGAACACCGTCCAAGTTATCTTAGCCAGAACTTCTGGGGTGAGGGCGGATCGGGTGAGGTTCCACCAAACCAGAGCCTCTCCCCGAAGTAGCTGAGAAGCAAACTTGACCCATTGAGAAGGATCGCATTCACTGGACTCGAAGGCCATCTATAATTCCTTAAGCCAGTACATGCAAGTGACTGGGTTGTTAGAACCCGCAAACTCCTTAGGGTGACACCCCAAAAACGTCTTGTAGGTACACCCTTTAATCTTTGATCTGATTCCCTCAGCGGATGGTTCTTCAATCATTACCACATTCGGTCCACCCGACCCCACAATAACATTTTCACCATAGTCTCGGGTTGACGGTTACTGACGTCTCGATCCTCTAGAAGTTTCATAAAAAACTCTTGCTGTTGGGTCATGGCCGAAGTCATGGCCAACTGTTGTTGAGCCAAAGCCGCATTCATGGCCAACATCATGCTATCCCGAAGCCGGGTCTCCATGGTAACTTCCTCCAAGATGGCGTTACCGGTGTTGAGGTTCCGGCGCGGAATGTGCTCAGGCCCTCCTGCTAAGATTCTGGGTATAGGAATGTCATCGGAGGTTGCCCCCACCGGGGGTCGTATTGCTGCAGATTCCACTTCTGGTTGTCCTTCTGGCATGTCCGGTAATCTACTTCGAGTGTTTACCATTAAAAATCTGCCATGCACGTACGAGAAATAGATTGAGAAAAGACTAAGCGAGTTGAACTCATTGTACGTACTACTACTTTCATCAATTATCATAATAATAGTAAACCAAGTATGCTCACGTAACAATGCATTCATAATAGCAGTAACTAAGTGAAATTATGAACGAACCATACACAAGTATTCATGTCACCATCATCACAACTTTCAATTACAGTAATTCCGTAATCCTAACGCTCTCCCCACTTCGGATTCCTACCCCAAGTGGACAGTGAAGTCATAAAGTCTAAAGCTTAAGTCTAGATATGCTAAACAATACCTAGTTCACTTAAACTAAAGCTCTGATACCAACTTGTAACACCCTAAAAATAGGGATAACAAAAATCCGGAAAACGGACATGAGGTATGCTAAAATTGCCATAGCAAGAGCCTCCCAAGAATGGGGAATATATAAATGAATAACCTGTTTAATCATCATTGTAATTAACGGACAATAAACAACAACCAACTAATCTAATTTCTACATCTAGAAAAGAGATTACAAAAAGGGTTGTCATCTATAGACCCAAACGGTCTATATCCCAAAAGTATAATGCGTCCGTGTGCAATTCCCCAAGCTCTCACCCCAAAGCAACTAAACTTGCTTAAGACCGCCGCCGCTAGAACCTGAGATACACATTGACACCAAACAAGTGTTAGGCCAAAAAGCCTAGTGAGTTGAACAATAATAAGTGTGCATGAACAGATACAATTCTTATCAGCAGTTAACCAGTGTTCAATATATGTGGAGTCATTAGGGGAGACCCAAAGTACCAATCAAGTCCCACCCAAGAGTCGATATACCTTGATGCCCTTAACAAGGAACACCCCAAAGGCCCGGCCCACCCGAAGACTATCGCTAAGAAAATTCCCCGAGTGGCGGAGGTCTAGGCACATACCAACAGAAGGGCGCCCAAGACTATATCCTTCTAGTGTACTGACTTGGTTCGTCCATATCACATTTATAAGGGGTCCTTTAGATATATTTCAATCCGCATAATTCAATACCAACTACGGGTATAATATTACCACCTTATCCTCATGATGTTTAACAAAAGACCCAATGTAAATCATGCTCATCATGCATATAAACATATCACCAAATTGGTGTTCCAACTATAATCATCATAATACCCATTTATGCATACATTTAACATATCAAGGTACCCACATTATGTAGCTATGAGACAAACCCCAAATAATGATACATATAACAATAATCATGGCAAATCACCCATATATATACATCTTCCAACTATTTTCATGAAGAAATCCCCAAGCATTGGAACATCTAGAGATAAAGTAACAAATAGGAGATTATGATGTGTATCTAGTTTTAACAAAGGTTTAGTAAACTCACTATCTAGGTTTTGAACTAAAACCTAGAAAATAGATGAAATGGAGAAGGATGAAGTCTTGAGACTCCAAGCACTTGATTGCTAGGTCTTGAAGGCACCCTTGAAGTAGTTGGATAAATGTTTGAAAATCTCAACAACCTCTATGTAATAAATGAAGTGAGAAGGTGGAGAAGTGAGGAAAATCGCCCCCAAAAACGCTCTCAAGAAAACCCTAGATCTGATTTTGAAATTGTGAAGTGAAAAGAGGCTGGAATGATGCTTTTATTCGACCAGACCCCGCGGGCGATTGTGCCCTGCGACATTGCCCTAGGCACTATCGCCAGGGCGTAGTCGCCAAAACCCACAGCCTCTCGGTACAATCCCCGCGATTGTGACCGACGAGAGTGGCCAAGGGCACAATCGCGTGGCACCCTCGCGCGGGACGTACCGTAGCCTATCTGCCTCCCGCGACTTTGCCTCCGCGACTTTGCCTCCACGACATTGACATGTGTCATAGTCGCCGGCAAGGTCGCCGAGTCTGACAGAACTCTCGATTTCGCACCCGAAAGTCACGATTTACAGATAGCATGCTCTAAGGAACTATTTATACAATTAGGAGTGAAAATTAGATCAAATAGGGCACTTAAGCAATAAATTGGACATTTAGCATTAAAACTTACTCAATAAAAATTCCGGGTGTTACACTTTTCGACTTTTGTTAGAGCTGAAATTTGAACATATAAGAACTTCAATATAAACAAAGCAACTTGAAAAGTTATCCTAGACACACATTTTATTCAAAAGAAGGAAAATTGTAAAATTGTTACTTTATAGAATAAAATTTGGGAAGGTTTAAACTTTTAAAATCAACATGCCAAGATTTGAAAATAGAAACATTTGATAAAATAAAATCGGCAAGTTTATATTCAGTTGAAACAAAATATAATTCAATAATATCATCTTCCACATAATGTAAAATGAAATTTGTGTCTCTTTTGAAAAAATTTGGGTTGAACAAAATCAGGGTTTGAATAAGATTGCTCAGATTCTTTTAAAAACATTTGAGAAAACTGGAAGAACATCATTATCAGAGATAAATGCGGCAGAAATTAAGTAGATGTACTCACAGTTTCTTATTAGTCAAAAGATTAAAGCATTGAAGAACGAGTCCTAGACTGACATGTCTAGAAGTCATTGTCTTTGAAGCACGGGTTCTGAGCTGAATTACTTAGAAGCCAAATTTCTCTTACTCCCCCTTGACATTAGATGCCTGCAACTTAGAAGCAATTTGAGATTTTGGTACCCACTTGAATTTGGGCCCATGTTTGTTAGCTGCATTTCTTATGGGGAAAAATTTGTTAGATTTAACATATAAAGCACGAGAGAGATAATCACAAGAATTAACAGAAGAATCAGAAGAAGAGAAAGCATAATCATCTGAACTAGAATCAGAAGAAGAATATGAGACTTTTTTGGAAATTTGAATCATTTGCTTTATAGAGTATTTTGAAACTTTATTACAAACAGCAAATGAATCACTTTTATATTGTTTGTCTACATATCTATCCTCATCAGTCTGAGAATCATCTAATGTCCGCTTAGCTCTCCATATCTGCTTGGAATGAATGCTCAAAGTCCTATCTGAAATCATTGAAGTACAAGAATTAGAATTATCAGAAATGACTGACTCTTGTTTTTTTGACTTCTTTGACCTTCGTCTTTTACGCTTAGGTTTATAATATTCATCATTGAGCGTAAAAGATTCATCAAGAATTTTAGACTTAATATTTGAATCAGAAGAAGCAATTTTACCTAAGGCACCCATCTGATCAATCAAAATATCTGAACTTACCTCGTAGTCAGAGAATTTTACAGATGTTGGAAATTCCTTTTTGTGTTCTTTAAAAAAGAAGAAAGACCAGAAATAGAAAATGAATCTTGTTTTTGAAAAAATAAATTTTCTTCAAGACTTGAAGTCATGAAAGAAAGAAACCAGAAATAGAAAATGAATCTTGTTTTTGAAAAAATAAATTTTCTTCAAGACTTGAAGTCATGAAAGAAAGAAAGATATCATATTCAATTTCTTTTAGAATATTTTGATCTTCCATTTTATCTTCAAGGTCAATGATTTTGCCTTCTAATACTAAAGGAGGAATGTATCTCCTAGAATCATAAGAAACCGGAGATACATTTTCCTTATCAGAATTATTGGCACAAATATCAACAAAATCATCAGATATCGAAGACTTGACGGGAGATATATCATTTAAACCTTTTCTGCCTCTCTTTGATTTGTCAGGAAAATATTTTGCATTTTCATGCGTATAAACAAAAGAAATTTCCTTTTTCTTATTATTTATCCTTTTCTCATTTTCGATTTCTAACACTTGTTTTTCATTCATCCAATCAATTTTAAATTGAGGAGCATATTGAGCAAGAGTTAGATAATCGTATTTATATAAAGTTGGGGATTTTTCAATCGCATTGTTTAAACAATGAGGATTTTCAAAACCAAGTCCCCATTTTTCTTTTATAGACTCATAACTCCTCGGTTTGTTCAAATAAATAGTTTGTTTAGATTGGTTCCTTCGATACAACTTTTCTTCTAACTTATTTATTTTATCCGAAAAACTGTCTTTTAAAGTGGTCATTTCAGTCAATGACTCAAGATAAGTCTTATTTGAATTTTCTAAATCATCCGATTTCTTTTGAAAGATTTCTTTAGTATGAACCAAAATAGATTTTTCATCTTTCAAAGAAATTTTCAATTTGTCAATCAAATCTGACTTTTTAGAATTTAAAATCTTTTCAGATATTAACTTCAAACGAAGATCAGATAAAGCAGTTATGATAATGTTCATTTGTGATGATATGAACGTGAAATCAAACTCAGAATATACCTCATCTTCATCAGTTTCAGAATCTGTATCATCATCAGATTGATCATCTCCGATTAAGCACATTTGAGCCATCTCCACATTGTTAGCTTCATCATTGGAGTGATCCAACCAAAATTCCTCTTCAACTAGCAAAGTTGTTCCGTTCTCTCTTTTCTCGGCAAGTTCCATTTTCTTTCTATAATATGCCGAATCCCGAACCTTCTTTACTCTACACTCCTTTGAAAAATGACCCGTCTTTCCACAGTTGTAACATGCGGCATCTTTCTTAACCTCGGGCACTTGGACATTCTTTGACCCAAAAGTGAAGCGCATATTGTTGGAACCCGACCGAGGTTGGAACTTTTTCTGATAATGTTGTGAGAGAAGGATCATTACTTTCTCAAGTGTCTCGCCATCATCATCAGTGGCCCCGCTGTAAGCATTTTCAGACAATGCTTATTTTGTCAGTTGTTTCGTGAGAAGAGCAACCGGGTCTACTGACTTCTTGTTCTTCTTTTCCAGTTTGGCCTTTTTCTCAGTTACAATGCACTCATCTGTCAGTAGAATCTCGCACATTTCTTGGATCTGCATAGAAGATATTCTGATATCATTCCTCAATCTATGGCAAGATTTGTTCCACTCTGGTTGAAGTGCATTGAGGAATTTCAGATTTGTCTCAAGCTCGGTCTTTTCAACTTTTATCTTTCTCAGATTATTAATCACAGCACAAAATCTGTCATACACAATTTTCAATAACTCCCTATCCTTCGCTTTGAATTCTTCAAAGTTGTTCATATATCGTGTATGCCGAAGTTGAGTTGCAACTGAAGATCCAAGCATGATCTTTTCTAGCTGTTGCCACATAAGATTAGGATGATTTTTGAAACAATCAATTCTGTTGTAGACAGAATTTGGCAAGGCTAGCATCAGATTTGCCTTTATATCACGATCGGCTTGATACTGTGATAACTCATCAGGTGTATATTCTTTGGTAGGCTTATATAATCCAGAAGCCAGAATGGGTTTTTCAAAAGGTCCTTCTGATAGAATATTCATCATGTCATGTCCGTTCTTTTGACGCTCTATAAAATTCAGAAACCTATCTTGCCACTGTGTAAACTCGTTTTCATCAATCAGCACCGGAGGACGATTTTCTGTACCCAATGACATCATGATATCATTTTTGTAGAACTGAGCTTGATAAGCAAACTTTGCATAATCCATATCTTCAGAAATCCAGAAAAATTCTAAGTCTTGATAAAACTGGCGCAAACTAGATGTTTGCGTGAGCAGCAGATGGCACAAACGAAGATTGTCGCGAGCAATTGAAGACGCAAGCTAAGTTTTGCGTGAGAGGAAGCTGACGAGAATCTGACTTTGCGTGAAGCAAACTTTGCAGGACAAGTATATGACGAGAACCTTCCTTGCGTAAGACACGGATGAAGCAAACTAAAGTTTGCGTGAAGAACTAAAGACGCAAAATAGAATTTGCGTGATAAGCCAATAGCGCAAACTAGGTTTGCGTGAAACACTAATAGCGCAAACTTAAGTTTGCGTGAGACTTTGATGGAGAAAATTTCTCTTTGCGTGAGAGGTTAAAGGCGCAAACTAGGTTTTGCTCGAGAAAATCTCTGTAGGACAACTACAGACAGTGTTATTTTGAATAGTACTTCTTTTGATAAACATGAATGTAAGATTTGTTCCGATAAATCTAAGTTTATGAATTTTGCTCGAAAGAATCTTTATTGCAAACACTGTTGGGATAATTCATTCAAATACTACTCCCCTCCTAAGTCCAAAAAGAATAAAAGCAAAGCTAAGCTGAACTCTGAGTCTAATTCTAATTCTGATTCTTCTACACAACCAAAAGTGTATCGTGCTAAGGTTGCCAATCCTACTACTAAAAAGCACTTTCAGGAATTAAATGTTAAGATGGTTTGGAAATGGGTTCCAAAACCGCGTTATGAATGGAGAGTGAAAGTCAAACCAGATGATATTCCTGAGTTGCTTGATGCTAACCGCGAAGGACCCATCTTGATATGGGTGCCTAAGCAAAACTAATTGTCTCTTTTGCAGGCCTGTCGATTGTGGGTAATAGATTCCGGATGTTCACGCCACATGACAGGATTCAAGCACCTCTTGCATAACTATGTGGAGGAGCCTGCCGGAGCAGTTAGATTTGCCAATTCTGAAGCCGAAGGCCACGTCAGAGGATATGGAATGCTCGATAACGGTGTTGTGAAGATTCAAAAAGTGCTATATGTTGAAGGACTTGATCACAATCTGTTCAGTACCAGTCACTTCTGTGACATGCAATATCAAGTCCGCTTCACAACCACTCATTTCTATCTAGAAGATCACGATGGTTACGAAGTCTTCAAAGCTGAGCGCCATGGAAATCTATACTATGTAGATTTTCCTACACTGTCTGCCACACGTCCAGTATGCCTACTAGCTAAAGCTTCTAAAGCACAATCGTGGACGTGGCATCGACGCTTGTCTCATCAAAATTTCCGATCTATAGCGAAGCTACAAAGACAAGGTCTGGTCAAAGGTCTACCAGAAATGAGGTTCGAAAAAGACTCACTCTGTTCCGCATGTGAGTTGGGCAAAATGAAGCGAAGCTCCTTCAAGTCCAAAGCTGAATCATCGACCTCATCTGCACTGGAACTTCTTCATATGGACCTTTGTGGCCCAATGCGCACAACATCTATCAACGGAAACAAGTCATATGCGCACAACATCTATCAACGGAAACAACATCTGCACTGGAACTTCTTCACTGGAACTACTTAAGGTATACATGGCTCGAGTTTCTTCGCAACAAGTCATATGCGCCAGAGTTGATTATCGCTTTCATCAAACGCATTCAAGTACGCCTTCAACTGCCAGTCAGAACCATTCATAGTGATAATGGCACGGAGTTTAAGAATGACACCCTGAAGAGTTATATTACTTCCGTGGGTATTTCACATAATTTCTCCGCCGCCTACACTCCGCAGCAAAATGGCATTGTTGAACGGAAGAACCGCACTCTGGTTGAAGCAGCTCGGACTATGCTTGCTTACTCAGATCTACCCATGTACCTTTGGGCTGAGGCAGTCGCTACAGCGTGTTTTACACAGAACCGTACCATTGTGGTCAAGCGCTTTAATAAGACAGCATATGAGTTAATCAAAAATCGTACACCTAACATCAAGTTCCTTCGTGTTTTTGGTTGCAGGTGTTACATTCTAAAAGAGCGTCAAGGATTATCAAAGTTTGATAAGAAAGCGGATGAAGGATATCTCGTTGGATACTCTCTGACATCCAAAGCTTATCGAATTTACATTATTCGAACCAAGACGGTTGTTGAGAGCATGAATGTCTCCTTTGATGAGAATACTACAAGGACTTCTGGACACAATAGTTCAGAACTCGCAATTAAGGACAAAGCTTTTATTCAATTAAGAATAGAACCAGCTTCTAAAGGATCTTATACTTCTAACTCTAACTCTACTTCATCTGAGTTAGATTTATTGTTTATTGATGCCTTTGATGATATATGTGTAGATTTTGAAAAAGGCATATCAACATCAATAACAAGTGGTACAAGCTCGGAGGTCCCTACTATCTCTGAAAACATGCCTGGACCTTCCGACGAAGTCACTGACACTTCAACTCCATCAGGTACTAATACACCGTTAGTTTCTGACTCTACTAACGCTGAATCTGTCTCTACAGATAGTTCTTCCAGAAACGAAGTCCCGAGTACTTCAACTGCTAGTCCGGAAGCCTCAGTATCAAAAACACCAGTACAAGATGTGCCGAGTACATCTATGGAGCAACCTCCCGTGCAAGATGACAACGATGCGTCCAATACGCAACAAACAGTTGATGCACTACCAAGCACACATCGTTGGACTAAGGATCATCCCCTGGACAACGTGATAGGTGACGTACAATCTGGTGTCACAACAAGATCTGCAACAGCTAACTTCTGTATGTTTTCAAGCTTCCTCAGTTCCTTAGAGCCAAAGAAAGCGGCTAAAGCTCTACGTGATCCATTCTGGATTTCTGCCATGCAAGACGAGCTTCTACAATTCGAAAGGAACAAGGTATGGCGCATGATCCCACTACCTAAAGGTAAATCCGTTATTGGAACAAAGTGGGTGTTCAGAAATAAGAAAGACGAAGCCGGAGTAGTTGTGAGAAACAAAGCTCGTTTGGTCGCAAAAGGGTACTGTCAACAAGAGGGCATCGACTATGACGAAACATTTGCCCCGGTTGCAAGGATCGAAGCCATCAGAATCTTCCTAGCCTATGCAGCGCACAAAAACTTTACTGTCTATCAAATGGATGTAAAGTCGGCTTTCCTGAACGGCGTTCTGCATGAGGAGGTCTACATGGCTCAACCTGAAGGTTTCGTTGATCCTCATCACCCTGATCATGTCTATGTCTTAGACAAAGCGCTATATGGTCTTAAACAAGCACCGCGAGCCTGGTATGAAACTCTCACTAAATTTCTACTTGCTTCTGGTTTCAAGAAAGGTACAGTAGATACAACCTTATTTCTTAAAAGGCAAGGTGATGACTTGATTCTTATTCAGATTTATGTTGACGACATAATATTTGGGTCGACAAATCCAAAATTTTGTAAGAACTTTTCAAAGATAATGGAAACAAAGTTTGAGATGTCGATGATGGGTGAGTTGAATTTCTTTCTTGGTCTACAAGTAAAGCAATTACCCGAAGGCATATTTATTAATCAAGCTAAATATAAAAAAGATATTTTGAAAAAGTTCAATATGTCAGATAGTTCAGTCATGAAAACACCAATGGCTACTGGTACACTCTTAGACGCGGATCCCTCCGGGAAGCCTGTTGATCAAAAGGTGTATCGTAGCATGATTGGTTCTTTACTTTATCTGACTGCCAGTCGCCCGGATATAATGTTTGCCACATGTTTTTGTGCGAGATATCAGTCTAATCCTAAAGAGTCTCACTTAACTACTGTTAAGCGAATCCTTAGATATCTCAAAGGTTCTCCTAATCTAGGCCTTTGGTATCCAAAGGATTCTCGTTTTGAACTAACTGCCTTTACAGATGCTGATCATGCAGGTTGTAAGCTAGACCGGAAAAGCACCTCTGGATCATGTCAATTCATAGGTGACAAACTTGTGAGTTGGACTTCAAAGAAACAAAACTGTGTTTCAACATCCACTACCGAGGTTGAGTATGTAGCTGCTGCTAGCTGCTGTTCTCAAGTCCTCTGGATGACGACACAGTTAAGGGACTTTGGATACAACTACAAGCGTGTTCCTATTTATTGTGATTCCAAGAGTGCAATATCTATAACTGCTAATCCGGTACAGCACTCGAAGACCAAGCATATAGATGTACGCTATCATTTCATCAAGGATCATGTAGAAAAAGGTAATATTGAAATGCACTTTGTTCAAACTGACTTCCAGTTAGCTGATCTTTTCACCAAGCCATTGGATGAAAAGCGATTTCAATTTCTAATCAGCAAACTTGGTATGTTGAACATGTCTTAAACCTTACTCATGATTCAAGGGGGAGTATTCCAAATCTTGATAGTGTGATTATTTTCCAACTATTGTTAACGAGAAAGGAATCATTTTCATAAATGATTACCATTGTTTCTTTCACTTATGCAGGTTGGTTCAAGTGACTATGGCTTCTAATCACATCGGATTAGAACCCGCACTTCAGTGCTCTATCTATTTTTTATATGCTTTATTTCCTTCTTAATCAAAAAAAAAAAAAAAAAACCTTATAATGATTTAAGGGGGGAGAATATCTGTGATATTAACAGATTTTTGGATACTTAAATTCTTATCTGACCGTGTGTTCTTAAAGATAAATACTTGCGTTTTATCTTGTCAATATACTTTGTCAAGTATTCATACACATAACGGTTCAGAACATTCTATTTTGACTTTGTTATTACCATGTATCAAAAGTTAAATCTTTCTATGGTAATACTCACGTTATTTGTATTCACTGTTGATTGAATCAAACGTCATTTCATGTGTTTTCATTGAAAATATGTTTATATATTGTTCATATAAACAACATTCGTTTTTGATTCTTCAACATATTGTTCTTCATGACAAAACTCCTATGAGCTTAATTGTCAAACTGATTTAGTTTGAGGGGGAGAATTGCATCGTCAAACATCTTCTGTTTTGACATCTCCGAATATTATATTCTTCATGTAACAAGTGGTATTTGTGCTTACATGTACAATAGCATGTTGAACAACATGTTCTTTTAGGATCATACATGGGATTCAGTGTGAGAACCTAACAGAACTTTCATGGATTCACGATAACCAGTGTTTCCTACCCCGAAAGTATTCCCTGAGTGATTGAGGGGAGAAGGGTCAAAAGATTTGAGTGTTGGTGTGTGAAAAGAGGTAAAATGGAAAAGAGAGATTGGTTAGACGTGAGCATTAAAAGAAAGAGGGTGAGAGAATAGAGTAAAAGAATATTAAACTCTGCACCAAACTTCTTTCTGAGTCGGGCAGCCACATAATCTGATTGGATCACATTCTTTGGTGACCATCATTGAAATAGGCAACTAGCCCATGCCATCTCTTGCATACAACCCCACCAGCTACTCATTCTTTTCTCAAAAAGAGAATGTTTCACATTTTCTTGGGACGCAACACATATGCTATTGGTTCTTCATTTGGAAGATACTAATATTGAAAAAGAAGGAAAGTTGCCCCACCTTCGAACCCTTTCTCATGCACATTGAGTCTTTGTATAATTTGTTGTTGTCTTAACAAGTTTACATACTTTGAGCCTAAATTGAAAAGCAATCATCTATGCTTAATTTCTTTCATACACATGCATGAGCACACAGAAATTTGTTTTCTGTCAGAACGTTCATAGATAACCATGTGTTATTCGATGATTGAATGGAAGACCTGGGGAGTCTACATCAAACCAGCTCCTTATATAGTAACTTTGTGTTACTCAGTAACTTTGTGTTACTGACTGGCATTCTAACTGAGTTATTTGTTGATTCAGGGTTACACCTATTAAACTGTTTTGAATTTGCAAAGATTTAAACGGTTACAATTGACTATCTTTATCTGAAAAGATTGAAATAATCACTATTTCCATCTGGGAAGACTGCTCTTATTTCATACAGGGCTCGTTACATGATGAAGACTATGCTTACATGATGATCATACATAAAGGGGGAGATTGTTTTGAAAAGGGGGAGATTGTTTTGCCAAGTTTTGATGATGTTGATTCTCACCACTCATCAAAAAGGGGGAGAAGATATAAAAAGGGGGAGAAGATACAAAAAGGGAGAATACAATCTGAAGATCTGAAGATTTCAAAGATTTTAAAGATTTGAAGATTGTTTAAAGATATCAAGTTTTGAAGCGATCAACGACATATCTAAAGAAAAGTAAAGACAAGAGAAGACCCGAAGACAATTGCAATTTTTTTTTAATCTTGAATCCAAAGGGGGAGATTGTTGGATCATAAATTGTTTTCAAGATTAAAGTTAAAGTTAAGGGTTTAAACTGCAATTGTGCTAAAGTTAATTAGAGGGTTTATTATGTAATAAGTTAATAGTTATTAAGCTATTGGGCCCAAGTCCATTAGAAAGCCCATTAAGGTTAAAGCCCATATGGCTTAGGTATTTAAAGTTATGTTTAGTTTAGTTTTAGTAAGAACTCTGATAATTATCTAAATAGTCGCTATACATTTTCTCTGTATTCAAAGGGTATCAAGAACACTCAAGGGTTTCATTGTTTATTCAAGGGATTGGTATGTTATTCTTGATCTTATTATCTCTTGATTATTAGTGTGTTGCTTGATTACTTGATTGATTATTTACCAACTAGATTAAATCTGGGATAACAACTTCCAACAAGGGGGAGAATAAAGAGAATGAAACAGAGAAGGAAAGACATTATGAGGAGAGATTTGATGGTAAAGGGGATAAAGAAACAGTTGAGGGGGAGAAAGAAGCAAGAACTGAAATAGCACAAGCAGCAGCAGAAACTGTTAATACTGCTCAAGCAGTAGAAACAGTTAGTGCTGCTGAAAAAGAAACAGCAGGGCTTTCTGTGGAGGAACTGGAGATTGAAGAAACACTAGTTAAAGCCAAAAATGACACTCCTAAGGCTACTCAAAAGGCCAAGGGAGTAGTCATCAATGAAGGAGGAATTCAACAAAAGGAAACAGAAAAGGCAAAGGAGTCAAAAGGAAAAGGAAAGGAGAAGATGGTTGAAGCTGAACTGCCTGAAAAGGAGAAGTCCCAGATTGAAATGGATGAGGCAATAGCAAAGCAGCTTCAAGACCAAATGGAAAAGGAGGAACATTTGCAAACAGAAACAAACAGAGAACTTGCAAAGATCATGGCCAGAAAATTGAATGCAGAATATCAGAAAAGCATCAAAGAAGCAGCTCAAGCCAAGAAACTTCAAGTCAAAAAGATGCAAATTCAAAAACAGAAAAGACAACATTCCAAAACATTTTTGGCCAATCAGGAAAGAAGAAAGATGATAAATTTCCTGAAAGGTGCAATTGGTGTCAAAGGGGGATGTTCACCAAGATGGCATACAATCAGGTTGAAGAACTGTACCAGAAAGAGAGGTCTAAGATTCAAGGGGATTCAGTTCAAAGGGAAGAGGCTGAGAGAAGAATGAAGGAAAGGCATGATCTGAATATTCAGAAACCATTTCCTGAGGAGACCACACCCTCAAAAGACAAAACTAAAGAGATGAAGGAAGAGCATGAGGGTGTTGATGAAGAAGCAAAATCTGCAAAGAGGGTGAAGACAATTGCTTCAAAAAGGCAGTCTAAAAGGCCAAGAGTGGAAGAAAGAGCAGAAACTGAAGCAGAACCTTCAGTCACACCTTCAATAGAACCTGTGCAGAACCCAGAACAGTCCAAAGAGCAATCAGATGAGCATATGGGGTTGTACATGACTATAGTAAAACCTGTATAGGCTGTTCCAATCTCCATGAAAGCTCCTGAGATTACCTTTTGGGACATTCTAAGAGATAATGGAAAGGATTTCTTCAGAATCAGGAGAGCTGATGGTTCATTTAAAGCATATTCAACATGGGGGAAAGTTATCAGAAGTTGTTCAAGAGCTGATATAGAAGAATTATACAAAGTGGGGATGAAACTCTATGAGCCTGTGTTGAAAGGTACTGAAGAGAATCTTATCAAGATAGCAATGGAATACTTGTGCATGATGTTTGATCCAGAAAGAGTGGCTTATAGGATTAAAGATCATAATCATGAGTTTATATTCAAGAAGATTGATAAATGGATACTATTTGAAAACTGTGGAGTATACATGATTACTATTGACAACTGTTATCATGAATACTACCTGGTGGACAAAATCTATGAGCATAGCAAGGAGAAGCTAGAAGGGATGCTTAAAGCTACACTGGTATGCACAAAGGATTCAGAGATGGCTAAAACTGTGGTGAGAAGAACTGTAAATCAAAGTCTGGGGCTAGATCCAAATTTGGGCAACTGAATGAGAGGTGTTGAAAGCATCTTGAAGATCAGATCTGAAGAACTTGACTTATCTTCCTAAAAGTCAAGTTAGGGGGAGATTGTTGGGAACTGAAGAATTTACCAAGTATGATTAATGCTGCTAGTTGATGATTAATGCTGCTGAGCATGGTTAGTACTGCTGGAGTTAATATTGCTCAGAGTATTAATGCTGCTTATGTGATAAAGAATTCGCATGGAAGGATGACAGCTGGATGGACTAAAGATTATGGAAAGCTTGAAGATATACTGAAGATATTTTATTTATTGTAATTATCTTTTATTCAGTATATGTATAGAATTGATAGAATAGTTTTTAACTACTTAAGTTTGTTTTAGAGAAAATTTACCTCAAGGCATAGATCCTAATTCTAGAGAAGTAGAATTCGTCTTGAAAGAGTCTGTTCTTCAAGATTGAGGTTGAGTGTATAATCTTGTGATATTAATCATTCAATACAAGTTTACAAGTTGTTAATCATATACACTGTTTGTTTACTGTTACATTGAATATCAAAGTGTTATTCCGCAAACTTATTTGATATTGTTTCTGAGTATTCATAATTCTTGTTGAGAATTCGATCCGGACAACACCACCTACGATGGTATCGAAATACAAAGGTAAGCTAACTCATGACTAACATTCTTTCCTTCTCTAAATAATTCAACACACTGTGCGACTCGGTAAAAACCTCTCCGGTCGACACACCCTGGTCGAGAGCACCTTACCGGTCGTTACATATACCGGTCGACATTATATCGGTCGACATTATACCGGTCGACTACGAGACCGGTCGTAACATACCGGTCAACAAGACCGGTCAACATAACACACCGGTCACCCTGGGGTCCGGTCCTATCCGGTCGACCTTCATATAGAGTCGGGCGACTCAAAACCTGAAAACCTCAGATCTTTAAATCGATCAAATATATGGTTAAAATCTTGAATAACAAGGCTATTTACCGACTATAACACGCATATAGAAGTATTAAGCTAGAATCATACCTCTGTTTGTCAAAAACTGGTCGATTCTTCAAAACCTCGTCTCCTTCTCCCTGCTCTTGCTTTGTTCTCACTTTCTCCTTCAGTCGG
Source organism: Arctium lappa (assembly GCA_023525745.1). NCBI lineage: Eukaryota > Viridiplantae > Streptophyta > Magnoliopsida > Asterales > Asteraceae > Arctium > Arctium lappa. Next base: position 54,989,135 of record CM042059.1, on the reverse strand, counting down.
TTCTCAAAACTTCAGTATGAGATCTGATAATGTTAACTTAGGGTTAAATTCATATATATATATATATAACCAAAGTTTCATTTAACCCCTTGAACTTTGGGTCTCGCTTAACTTTTCACCCAACTTCCAAAATTATCAAAAAATTTCGGTTCTCCTTTTCCCTGCTCTTGCTTTGTTCTCACTTTCTCCTTCAGTCGGTTCTCAAAACTTCAGTATGAGATCTGATAATGTTAACTTAGGGTTAAATTCATATATATATATATATATATATATATATATATATATATATATATATAACCAAAGTTTCATTTAACCCCTTGAACTTTGGGTCTCGCTTAACTTTTCACCCAACTTCCAAAATTATCAAAAAATTTCGGACCCGGATATTACAGAAAAGTTAAAGAATAAAGAGTTAAGAGTTATCAGTTATATATCTAATTAAAAAAAAGATTTTAGAATTAAAAAAAAATGGGGTTTTCGAATGGGTCGGGTGGGGGATTTGGATACCCACCCCGATCCATAATACCCGCAAAATAATTCGGGTTCAGGGGGTTCGGGTCTTTGGGTGATTGGGTATGTGGTTTTCGGGTTGTTCAGGTCTTCGGGTCGGTCGGGTTTTGCTCACCCCTAGATGCACATTAGGGATGAGATGCACCGTGATAAAATGCACCAGATCAATTCTTTTCTAAGCCGTAATTCATGGGAGGGCATTTGATTAAAAGTGATCAACGGTTCAGATCCACTTATCACGTTAACCTCAACCTCTCACACGATCGTTCACACACACACACACACACACACACACATATATATATATATATATATATATATAGAGAGAGAGAGAGAGGGAGAGAGGAAAGTTCAAATGAAAACTCATTTTTTATTGTGCACGTGAGGACAAATCTCAGCCACTCAATCTATTTTGATCCAACAACTCATATTAAATAGAGTTTTTAATTTTAAAATGCTTAGGGGTAAGAATGGAAGAAAATTTTAAAGTCACGCCTACCATATTTGATTTTTATTTTCTTTTTTAATTAAAAACTTTTTACCCAATTAAAGTTTAAAATAAATTATCTTAAAAATTACTAATTTTTAATCAAACAAATTACATCAAAAAAACCGAGAATTTCGTGCCTTTCGATATGACATCCATCTCGATATAGTTTTTTTTGTCGCTTTAACCATTTTTTTGTGAAATGTTATACATGTGTTATATTCATTATGAATATTTATGTACATTAAAGTTTGTACAACACCTCGACTCCGTCAGTATGTAACTCGACATCACCTTCTTCAATGTCGTAAGGCATCACATTTCTTCAGCACCGTAACACAACACCCATCAAGACGAATCGAGAACCTATCGAGTAATTCTGTTGTGAATCGGGGAACAAAAGAGAGCGCGTCACGTCTCCACATCTTCACAGGTCATTCATGTGTTATTCATTATGAATAATGTATCATTCAGGATGAATAATACAACATTCAAGGTGAATAATTCATGATTCATGAATTCGTGTATTATTCGTCATGAATGTTGTGTAATTCATCTTGAAAACTATATTATTCATCATGAATAATGAATGAACGTTTACATTTGTTATTCATACTGAATGTGGGACATCCAGGGATGCGCATACATATTCATAATGAATTAAACCAAATTTCGGTTGTGAATTGGGAAACAAAAAAGAGTGCGCCATGTGTCTACACCTTCATGGGTCATTCATATGTTATTCATCATGAATAATGTATCATTCAGGATGAATAATACATCATTCAGGGTGAATAAATACACAATTTATGATAAATAATACATGAATCATGAATTCGTGTATTATTCATCTTTAATGTTGTATTATTCATCCTCAATACTGTATTATTCATCATGAATAGTGAATGAACGTTCACCTTTGTTATTCATATTGAATGTCGACACCTGATGACATGCATGCATATTCATAATGAATATAACACATATATAGAGAATTTAACGTAAAAAACGGTTAAAACGAAAAAAATCCTGAATATTGTATTATTCATCCTGCGTATTGTATTATCCATCATGAATAGTGAATGAATGTTCACCTTTGTTATTCATACTGAATGTGGACACCCGAAGACGTAAATGCATATTCATAATGAATATAACACATATATAGAATTTCACGTAAAAACGGTTAAAACGAGAAAAAAAAACTATATCGAGATGGATGTCATATCGAAGAGCACGAAATTCTCGGTTTTTTTATGTAATTTGTTTGATTAAAATATTAGTAATTTTTAAGATACATTATTTTAAAGTTTAAGGGGGTAATTTTTTTTAATTAAAAATAAAAATAAAAAGTCAAAGAAAGTAGGTTTTGATTCAAAATTACAATTTTGTCCTTAATCACTTCCCAATTAACCTTATTATTTGTTAACCATTGATTAATTTTCTAAGTTTTGATCAATGGTTAAGATTTGTCCTCATGTGCACAATGAAAGATGAATTTTCATTTGAACTCAATCCTATATATATATATATATATATATATATATATATATATATATATATATATATATATATATGAAACAAAACTAAAACATGAATCATTGAGAGGTTTCCATTGGGGTTTTTCTTTTTTTTCACTTAATTTTGAATTATATTTAAAAGAATACCTTTAGGGGGGAGATGGAAAATTAACATTGTTAGAGCATAAATATGTTGGATACAAGATCATAGAAGACTGAAGACTGAAGGTCAAAGTTAAAGTCAACTCTCAGCATCAAAGTCAAAGTCCAGTGTATTATAGTCAAAGTCAAATGTTGTAATTTCTGTTTTTCTAGGTGTGTGCATGTTCTGTAGTGTGTGTATACAGTGTTTAGCGTGTTTCTGTGTTTGTATAAATAGGTTGTGTTATGCGTGTTAGTGGTGTAACAAAGAAGATAGAATTATGAGAGTTTCAGAGTTAGAGAGAGAAAGTGTTGAGAGCTCATTGTAATCATTTCTGTGATTGATAAATAAAATTGGAATTGATGGAATTGGTTAAATCATCTTGTTTACATTGTTATTTGGGATAACAATTGGTATCAGAGCAGACAGATTTTCAGAAACAAGGATTGAATCAAAGAACTTTTGAACGAAATTTTCAAGAACTCGCTAGTCGACTGTTGGGATTAGATTTCATTGTTTTTATGTTGTTTTGGACATAAATTTGTTTGTAATAGATTCGATTTGATGAACAAAACAGATTGTGTTTGATTCACTTAGGTGTCGTTTGTTTTTTAAGAGGTCTAAAGTCTGAAGTCTTAATTTAATTATGATTAATAAGAGGTGATGTGTAAAAATATCTGAACGATTCAGACTTAAGAGTCATTAAGAGATTTTTAAAAAAAAAACAAACAACCCCTTAATCTAATTCACATCAAATTAGGGTGAATTTTGGATTTTAGTAGAATTTTTGAGTTCGAGTTCTGTACGTACTGTGATAGAATCAAAATGTATTGATTAGTGTTTGAATTTGAAATTCAATTGTTGTAATCTGTTCTAATCTTGAAATCGAGGATCCCTGCAAATTTTCGATCTAATTGGTGAAGATTTGAATCGAAGTCGGAGCAAAGATCGAATTTTTGAACTGACAAGTGAAGAACTCGCTAGATTCAAACTTCTCACTAATGAAGAACTCACAAGCTCTTGAAGAACTCGCACAAGGGTAGAATTCGCAGGTCACGAAATTCGTTAAGTCAAGAACTCGCAAACAGTGTTGTGCGAGAAGAAGAAGAAACTCGCACATCATTAGGTGCGAGTTGTTACTGTCCACTATCTTTGTCGTGCGCGAAGTGTGGTTCTGCGAGAAGTGTGTGTCGTGCGCGTTTATCTTTTGCGCGAAGTATCCTTGTTAAATTTTTCTAAGTTCAAAACTCACAAGTCCTATTCTTGCGTGTTTGCATTTAGCGAGTTTCAAGTTTTGAAATAGTTTCTAAGTCTATAACTCACAGGGCTTTAGCGCAAAGTCCCAAAACTCGCACAAAGTATCGTGCGCGAATCTTAGAAATCGCATAAACTTTATGCGCGAACCTTGGTTCACGCAAGCCTTGTTGTGCACGAAGCTGATACTCGCACAACTCTTTGTGCGAGAAGTGAAGTTCACGCATCCTTTGGTGTGCGCGTTTCTTAAACTCGCACATAGTATTTTGTGCGTTTTGTATGATTTCTTTGGTATGCGCGTTTCATACTTAGTAATTTTTTTTGATTTTATCTGAAATTTAATTGAGTTTGATTTTTGTAGATCAAGTGTGTTTTTCTGAATTTTGACGATCAGTAAGCAGTGTAGATCAAGATGACTTCAAAAGACGCTCTTTCTATTGGAACGGACGTAAAGCCTCCTGTTCTATTCAAGGGAGAATACGAACAGTGGAAGGATCGTTTTCTCGACTTTGTCGACCGTCACTCAAATGGGGAAAACATTTTGATATCAATTACAGAAGGTCCCATGATACCTCCTACTGTCCAAATACCTGATGATGAATCCTCAGAAAGTGAGGATGGATACGAGGACAGAGTGAGAAAGATGAAAACAATTCTGAAAGAATTTGCTCAATATTCTGATGAACAGAAAAGCAGATTCAAAGTTGATAAGCAAGCAAGATCTCTTCTACTCCAGAGTATCCCTAATGAGATTTATATCAAGATAGACAGCTACAAAGCTAATGCAAAGAAGATGTGGGATCAGTTGCAAAAGATGATGATAGGCTCTAAGATCGGAAACTAGATGAAAGTGGCCAACTGTATCAACAACTATGAAGAGTTTAAGGCCAAAGAAAGTGAGAGTCTGGAGGAAACTTAAGAAAGATTTGTGCTTCTTCTGAACGAATTATACAAGAACAAAGTAAAGAAGAAGCAGATCGAAAACAACGTAAAGTTCCTCAGCATCTTACCGCCGGAATGGAAAAAGCATACCCGCCAGATGAAACAAATGAAAGATTTGAGCGATATACCCCTCCACGAAGTTTACGAGACTTTGAGACAGAATGAGGAGGAGGTTGAAGAGAAAAGATCTGAGAAGAAGAAAACTGAGAAAGTATCTGACCCCATAGCCTTGGTAGCTGGAGAGAAGGAGAAAGAGAATAAAAAGAAAAAGAAGAAGAAGAAGATAGTTATTCCTAGTTCTGATTCTGAGTCTGATGCGGATAGTGACGATGGTGAAAACCTCAAGCAAGCTATGCTTCTACTGATCCGAGCATTCCAGAAGAAATTCTACAAGAAACCGGGTTCAAACACACAGAGGTACTCTTCATCAGGTTCAAAGAATCATGAACACCAAGAAAGAGTTGAAGGAGAAAGATATGAAGAGAACCGGTATGTGGAAAGAAATCCAGAAGAAAAGAACAAGTATCTGAATGATTATGCCGGTGCTGAAAAGAAGACAGATGACCTGGTCAAATGTTACAATTGTGGAAAGGTCGGTCACTACGCCAAGGATTGTCGGAAGCCAAAGGTCAGAAATTTAGAGTATTACAAGAACAAAATGCTCTTGGCTAAGCAACAAGAGGCTGGCAAGGCATTAATGGCTGAAGATGAATTTTGGTTAGATCATTCTTATGAGGAGGAAAGAGAAGAAACAGCTCACATGTGTTTGACGGGCAACACTGTGAAGTATGATGATAGTGATGAAGAAACAACTTATGAGGTACTTAATCTTTCTAAATCTGATTTTATGGTTAAAATGGAAGCTATGATGGTCGAAATTCTAGATCTTCAAAACAAACTGAAAAAGGAAAATAGCAGAATTGAAAAGAAAAATCAAAGGATCTTTGAACTTAACAAGCAAGTTATTGGGAACAAAGATTTGATTGATTCTCTTCGCAAATCTGTTTCTGATTTTAAACAAGAAAAAGATTGTTTTGAAAGTAAGATTTATGATTTTGAATCTAAAATTTCTAAGTCTGTTTCAGATAAGCAAGAAAGTGTTCTAAAAGTTTTTAAATTGCAGGAAGAAAACAAGAGCTTAACAAAGAAGATAAATGGTTTGGAAGCAAAATTATACGCTAGAGGCCAAACATCAAACCATTTTCTTAAACACACCTAATGAGTAAGCTGATGTTAGAGAGAAGTGGGGTCTCGGTTACGAAAACCCACACTATCTAAAGAAATCTATCAGAAAACAGCCAGCTTTGTATTATTTTGATTTCCTTTTTGTGGCTGGTAAATATCCTCATTTGAAATCCAAATTTGTTACCAAGTCACCTGAAGAGGTAGAGGCTAAAGAGGATGAGAAAAGAAAGAACTTAAAGAAAATGCAGCTACCATTCTGCTATCAAAACCTGAATGATAGTTATAATTCATATCAGCCAAAATGTCTTTCAAACGATTATTTTGAAAGCTATTCGACAAAAGAGTTGGAGGCAAAATCTTTAAAAGCTAAAATTTATGTACCTCCACTCATTTTAGAGAGCAAAATAATCGAGCTTGAAAATATTTTATCTGAGGAAAGAATATTGGTTGATATTGAACAAAATGTATTTTCTACTGTTTTAAAGAACACAGTTTTAAATGTTGAATCTCAAAAGTGTTCTACATCCTCTAAAGCACCTCACACCTCTGAAGTTGATCTTGATGATTTATTTGGGTCTGCAAATGATTTTTTAAATTATGATGAAGGGTGTGTAGATGAGATTGATATGTTTGACTTCAATACTAAACTTCTAGATCATTCTACTTTTGTCATAATTTGTTAAGCTTTACCTAGTGTGCATGAAGTTGGTGAATCATCAACTAAGGTTGGTGACAAAGTTTCTGTGAATGCTGATTACTATGCTAAAGGTAAGTGGCAAAAAAAACGGCGCTCACAGAAACAGAACAACACTTGTAAGTTCAAGAACAGACATTCTCTGAAATCTGATTTTCCTAACAGATCTAAATCTTATGTTTCAGTGAAAAATAAAGGATCTGAAGAACGAAAGGAATGGCGACCTAAAAGGAAGATCGATGAGAGTTCTGAATCATCTCCTGATATGGATTGTAATAGATATACTAGTAGTTCTTCTGATATAATTGGTAGTGTTGCTTACAATAAACAAAACCTTGTAATTCTTTACAAGCGATATTCAATAAAGCAATTACTCCGATTATCTCAATCTACTACTATGTCATCTAATTATAGACGGAATGATTTTAGTTCTCACCGATTTTCTGATAATTGGTTTGGTACTTATCACGTTGGTTCTTATAAGCCATATGTTTCAAATGTTTTTCAAAAGTTCAGAGGATCCATTTATAAATGGATACCAAAATCTTGTGCTAAATTGAAAGGACCCGTTTTTAAATGGGTACCTAAATCTGTTATTCCTTGATTTCTCTTATGCAGACCCGTCATATGTGGTACTTGGATAGCGAGTGTTCCAAGCATATGACTGGGCAAAAGGATTTATTGTCTAATTATACAGAGAAATTCTGCGGGAATGTTCGTTTTGGCAATGATCAATTTTCACCAATTCTCGTCTACGGTGATGTGATACAAGAGAATGTAACGATTACGAAGGTGAGTTATGTAGAAGGTTTAGGGCGTAACCTATTCAGTATTGGCCAGTTCTGCGACAAAGGATTAGAGGTAAATTTCAAGGCTAAGAGTTGCTCTGTGCGTACTAAAGATGGCAAAGAACTCTTAGTCGGCACTAGAAGTCCAACCTCTACACAATAAATTTGTCAAAGGTCCAGACTGACAATCAGGTTTGTCTACTAACGAAAGCTTCGATGCAACAAAGTTGGCTTTGGCACCGAAGGTTGTCTCATCTGAATTTTCGCTACATCAATAAATTGGTCAAAGGCAGATTGGTGAAAGGTCTTCCTGAGCTGAAATATGAAAAAGAACATCTGTGTGCAACATGTGAAAAGGGTAAAATAAAGAGGGCAGAGCACAAGCCGAAACCCAAACCGAGTACAAGTTCTACACTTGAGTTGTTACACATGGATCTTTGTGGTCCGATGAGAACTCAAAGCATAGGAGGCAAGAAATATGTTTTAGTAATAGTGGACGATTATTCGTGTTACACATGGGTAAAATTTCTAAGGACAAAAGATGAGACGCCCAAAGTACTCATCAACTTTTTGAAGATTGCCCAGTTGAACTTGCATAAGACAGTAAAGTTTCTAAGGATGGATAACGGCACAGAGTTTAAGAACTAAATTGTTGCAGATTATCTCGAATCGGTTGGGATAACACATCAATTCTCTGCTGCTTGAACACCCGAATAGAATGAAGTAGTAGAAAGGCTCAATCGAACGCTAGTCGAGGCCGCTCGCATTATGCTCAGCCAGTCAGATCTACCTCTATTTCTATGGACAGAAGTTGTCTCTACTGCATGTTATACGTAGAATTGCTCAATTATTCAAAGACGGTTTGGTAAAACTCCTTATGCATTGATTAATAATCGTACACCTAATATCAAATATTTTCATGTCTTTGGATGTAGGTGTTTTGTGCTTAATGACAGAGAGAACTTAAATAAGTTCGGACCAAAGGCTGAAGAAGGAATCTTTATTGGATACTCCCAGAAATCTGCTGCATATAGGATATATATGAAGAGCTCAAAAACTGTTATCGAAAGCGTCAACGTAACATTCGATGAGGAGATGGCTTTTGAACAAAGCTGTTCAGAATACGTTCTAACCGGAGTCTTAGCTTCTAGACAGATCAGTCTAGAACCTGTGTCTACTGAGAATAATTCGGATAAAGCTTCTACATCTACATCGCATTTATCTTAATTCGATTTGTTGTTTGAATTCTTCTATAATGAGTTTCTAGGATGTAAACTTCCTAAATCTGTTGTGGTTGACAGGCCAGAAGATTCAATAAATCATCATCCAACCACTTCAGACGTATCTACTGAACTTGTTCCCCCGGTTCAGAAAGAAACTCAGATTCAAACACATACTCCTACAGTTGAAGTTGCACCTGAAAATGTTGAATCAGAAGTTACTACTTCAGTTGGTTGCACTGTGATGGATCATCAACAGACTGAACAAGCTATTCCAACTGAAACTTCTGTACAAGAGACTTCAACTACACCCCCAAACAATGATGAACAAGAAGAAGTTGATAGTGGATATTTAGATGAGTTTTATGATCAATCTACATCGAATCCACTACCTCACGAGCATAAGTGGACCAAAGAGCACCCGATAAGCCAAATTATTGGAGATCCAAATTTACCGGTGCAAACTAGGTCTGAAACTATGAATATGTGTATGCATGACTCATTCCTCAGCAAGATAGAGCCTACTCGAGTATCAGAAGCTCTAGTTGATTCGGATTGGGTGACTACTATGCATGAAGCGCTAAATCAGTTCGAAGCTTTAAAGGTCTAGAGACTTGTGCCAAAACCGGAAGAAAAATCTATCATAGACACCAAATGGGTATTCAAAAATAAAAAGGATGAAGACGGTATCGTAATTCGAAACAAAGCAAGACTTGTTGCCAAAGGCTACCGACAAGAGGAAGGCATTGATTATGATGAGACTTACGCTCCAGTATCACGTATTGAAGCAATAAGGATGTTCCTTGCTTATGCCGCTCAAAAAAACTTCACCATCTACCAGATGGACGTGAAGACTGCCTTTCTGAACGACATACTTAAGGAGGAAGTCTACGTCTCACAACCAGAAGGCTTTGTGAATCCAGATAAACCAGATTATGTATATATCTTGGATAAAGCACTTTATGGATTAAAACAAGCGCCTCGAGCCTGGTACGATGTTTTATCAAAGTTTTTGGTCAAGTCAGGCTTCAATAAAGGTAAAATCGATAGTACTTTATTCATTAAGAAAGAAAAATCCGATATCATTCTTATTCAAATATATGTGGATGATATAATATTTGGCTCTACAAATCCTAAATACTGTAAGAACTTTTCTAATCTAATGGTGTCAAGATTTCAAATGAGTATGATGGGAGAGATGACCAAACACATCGATGTAAGATTAGAAATACCGATCTATTGTGACTCAAGTATTGTGGATGAGGACACAGCTTCGAGTATTGTGGATGAGGACACAGCTTCGAGACTATGGTTTCTAGTTCAACAAAATACCGATCTATTGTGACTCTAAGAGCGCCATTGCCATATCTGCAAATCCTGTGCAACATACAAAGACCAAACACATCGATGTAAGATATCATTTTATAAAAGATAATGTTAAAAAGGTACAATAGAACTTTATTTTGTAAACACTAATCATCAACTTGCAGATTTATTCACCAAGCCTTTAGATGAAAATAGATTTAATTTTCTTATATCTAAACTTGGTATGTTAAATCTTAAGATATAATCAGTGATTACCTACTAAAGTTTTTCTTATTTTTCTTCATTTCTTTAATTTTTTTTAATCTGCAAGATATCTGCACTTTAAGGTATGTTCATGATTTCAGGCGGAGTGAGAGACGATGAAAAGATGATCTACATCTAATTGAGGGGGAGTTTATATTTTTGGTTTATGCTTATCACTGATAAATTTTTCTGATGCATATATACAGGGGGAGTAAGAGTAAAAACAAGGAGTGTGAATTATGATTTCTGATTACTTCGGATCAGAACTCGTACATTAAATGTTTTACTGCTTTATGTCATTTTAAATTTCAATAAAAGTTTTTGTGAATAAATTTTGTACTTTGACGGACTTTCTGACTGATGCAGATTGAGAAGATGCTTACAAGATCATATCGTTATGACTTTAAGCTGACTTCATGAGATTTAAGACAGAGCGACAAGGTTTATTTATATTCTTAATCTCATATATGGTTGAAAGAAGGACGACTTTCAATCATAGAAAACATGTTCTTAAACGTTCAAACCACTTTTCGATTCTTAAATAGATTTCATGATTTGGAAGTGTGATTTTAAAGGTTTTCACTTTTAGATGTGCTTAAATGTTTATAAACCGTGTGTTTCCAAAGATAAATACTTGTGTATTGTCTTTTCCATATACTGTCAAGTATTCACACACACCGGTTTAATTTTTGTTGAATTCGTTCTTACCATGTCTCTAAATTGAAACAAATTTTTCGATGGTAAGACACCCCGATTGCTATTCAAAGTTTGAGCGTGATTTCGTTTCTAAGCGTGATTTCAAGAATGTCTATATTTTTTATTCGTATAGACAATATCAATTTTTGTCGACCAAAGCCTTGATTGTTAAATCATTCGATTTTGATCTTTTTGATATAATGTCAGATTTTCAAACAAGTTTCTTGTATTCATTCCATTTATTTCATTATCTTGTTTGAAAAGTCTTCAATGTTTAAAAAAAATGCTCAAATCTTCATGATTACATCTATGAGCATACATATATCTAACTTGTATATTTGTGCTTTAACTGATAAAGTTACACCATTTTTTAGCAACATTGTGCTTTAATAGGAAAATATGGGTTCATTGTGTAGGATCTAAATGAAACTTCTATGGATTCACGTTAACCAGTGTTTCCTACCCAATAAGTTAATCCTTAGTGATCGAGTCTGAGGAGTCAAAAAGAAATGAGTGTGGGTTGTGTGACGAGGTAAAATGTAAATGAGAGTTTGGTTAGATGTAAGCTCAATGATTAAAACAAAGAGGGTGAGAGATCAGAGTAAAAGAATATCAAACTCTGCACCAACTACTTTCTGAGCCGGACAACCACATTACTAGTGTTTCACACTTCTTCGTGAACATTATTGAAACATGCAACTAGCCCATGCCAACTCTTGATAAAAACCCCACCAGCCACTCATTTTCTTCTTAACAAGAAAATGTTTCATTTTTCAAGGGGACACAACATATAATCTATCTCGTTTTCATTTGGAAAATCTGGATATTGAATAAAAAGGAAGTCTGCCCCACCTTCGCACTTCGATCATGCACAATTGAGTCTGTGTTATACTACTGTTGTCTCAGTGGTTTACACAAAATTTGAGACTTATAAAAGCAATCATCATGTGCTTAATTCTTTCTAACACTTTCACGAACACACAAGGAAATTTGTTTTTCTTGTCATAACGTTCATAGAAATATCTTTGTGGCGTTTAGATGATTGAATGGAAGCCCTGGGGGAGTGAACATTTCAAAATCTCCTTTCCAATGTGTATTTGTTACACACAGTGACTTCGTGTTACTGACAGGCATCTTAACTGATTCATTTGTTGATTCAGGTGTTAAATTCCTAATTTGTCTGAATTTGTAAAGATTCGGATGAATATCTTTTTGGATCAACAACTAATCAGAGGCTCAGTATGAAAGATCAGTTGTCAGAACAGATTTCAAACACATTTCTTGTCAGAGTTTTGATGATTTCATGCCTCATTCATCAAAAAAGGGGAGAAGAGTTCAAGAAATGTATGATTCAGAAAATGTTATAAATGGGGAGATGACAAAGTTAAAGAAATGTTTGGAAAGATCAGTTTGTATCATAGATGGGGGACAAGATCAAGAAAGTTGTTAAAGAAAGTTTGCTGAAATATTGTTGAAAGATTGAAAAAGAAAAGTTTCAAAGATTTCTGAAGATGAGCTGAATTTTACAGAAATTTTCTTTGAAGAAAATTTGCTGAAGTAGTCTGAGCTGAAATTGTAAGATAATCTTGGAGAGATTGTTGACGAGCAATTCTACCATCTTGGGGGAGATTGTTACTACTTGTTGAAGAACAGATTTTGGGAAGAATACAATTGATTTGAAGATGATCCGAGTTAACAAAATTTGTGTACTCAAAGAGAGAAGATTGTATTGCTAAATCTTTTAGAGATGATCTTGAATCCAAAGGGGGAGATTGTTAGAGCATAAATATGTTGGATACAAGATCATAGAATACTGAAGACTGAAGGTCAAAGTTAAAGTCAACTCTCAGCATCAAAGTCAAAGTCTAGTGTATTATAGTCAAAGTCAAATGTTGTAATTTCTGTTTTTCTAGGTGTGTGCGCGTTCTGTAGTGTGCGTATACAGTGTTTAGCGGGTTTCTGTGTTTGTATAAATAGGTTGTGTTGTGTGTGTTAGTGGTGTAACAAAAAAGATAGAATTGTGAGAGTTTCAGAGTTAGAGAGAGAAAGTGTTGAGAGCTCATTGTAATCATTTCTGTGATTGATAAATAAAATTGGAATTGATGGAATTGGTTAAATCATCTTATTTACATTGTTATCTGGGATAACAAACATTGTTTAGGTTGTCACACATTGATGACAAGATTGAAATTGAAAAATCAACGAGGGTATATAAAGAGGGATGATTGGTGTCTTTGAAAAGTGAAATGGGTTTTCGGCTATAATATCTAAAACCCAAGTTGGACGGTAATCAAATGAGAACCACAATGAGGTTTGATAATTTCTCAAATCCTGGATTGTGGCTTTAAGTTGGTTATCCAAAATTGATGGAGAGAAGAAAGTTTGACAAATGTTAGTGAGTATATAAAAGCAGGAGATGATGAATTGAAATGTGAAATGTTTAGGTTTGTTAAATGTAACTTTTAACCACCATGAAGCAATCCCTCCAGTCTCTCTCTCTTCTGAGTAGGAGTTTTTCTCCTATTATCATTGCCGACTTACTTTCCCTTACCATAACTTCGCCCTTGTCTCCCTCTTTCACTATTGCTCTCCATTACATACTTGTCTCCCCCTTTCAGTTTCAACATAAGTTTCCCTCTCCATGGAAGCCATTGAAGATCTCTCGACTCTTACTACAAGGCTCCGTGTCCCAACTGATGGGAGAGATGAAGACGTTGTCTAGGTCACTGGAGATACCCTCACTGCAGAAGTGGAAGTTCTTGGGCTGGAAAAGTTTTTAGAAACATCGATGGTGGCACGTGTGTTTGCACGAAAAGGATGCTCTACCTCCTTTTTGAAACAAATACTTAGTCGATTGTGGAAACTTAAAAAACAATGGAAAGATCGTTACTTGAGTTCCGATTCGACCAACACCTACTTTGGTTTCTCTTTCGCTTCTCCATTGGATCTAGATTGGAAAATGACCCAGATACCTTGGCTTTCCATGGGAGGATTTCTTGTGGCTGCACCGTGGCCGAACTCAGGTATATGGAGAGAAACGAATCTCAACTTCTTACCTCTCCAACTTGCCATCCGTAACATAACAACTTGAGGGGCTGGGGCAGACTTGTTGATCCAAACGCCACCCTCCAATGGAGAGGTACTAATCTGTACATGATCAGGGCCTTTATCCGAACCCTGGTTAACCTCAAAATTAACAAACGTCCTACGCTTGGAGTCTTTGTTCCGTTTGAAGTAAGATGCATTGGATTTAATTTAAATTCGACAGACTTCCCATTATTTGTTACAAGTGCGGTGTATGGGGTCACGAAAAACAAGAGTGTCCCAACAAGTTGGTTGCTGTCCGAGAACCCGATGGTGAACTTGTCCAACTTTACGACCTTGGCTTGGTAGCGACTACGTAGGAATTTGTTTTACCCCATTTATTGGGAATAAGTAGTGGATGGTGGAGGAGACTAACAACCCAGACATTGGAAAAATCGACGTAAAAAATGTGCCACTCTGGTTGCCAAAATTACCTTCAGGTGAACTCCCTTCCGATCCCAATAGAAATAAAATTACTTTTTATTTTGGCAAACGTGATAATCATCAAAAAGGAAACTTATTGTCTGGTAGAAATAGTGGGGAAATCACCAATTAGAAAAGTTCCTTGTCCTCTTCTAAAACAAAGTTAGACTACACAAGTGACAATGACAAAAGAAAAGGAATAAAAGTTTTGGATGGGACTCCTTCTGTAACACCCGTATTTTTTGGTAAGTAAGAGTCACCCCGTGTGTTTTTATAACTTATTATCAGTAGGAATTACGTTAGAAAACCATTACTTTGAGTCCCTTAGAACATCGGGGGTGTTGGCATTGAAAAAGTCGAATTTCGGGGCTTGATACGGGCCCGACTACAATGCCCGACGACTATGACATTGTCACAGTCGTACATGGCAAAGTCGCAGGAAAGTTTCTGCCCACGGTACACACTGAGCGACTATGCCATGCGACTTTGACATGTCATTGTCGTCTGGCAATGTCGCTAGGTGTACCAGACTTGTTAAAGTCGCGATTTTCAGCCACATTATTCATTTATTCATATCTCTCTCATTTCTACTCCATTTTTGGTGATTCAAAGTGCTATGGTTTCGTTTTTGAGAGATTTTCAAGGAAAAATTGTTAGTTTTGGGAAGATACAAGAGTATTTGGTGGTGGAGTGGAAGCAAAGATCAAGAGCTCATCATCATCACCTCCATCTTCAAGAAATTTAGGGTTTTCTAGGTTGTCACCAAAACCTAAGTGGTGAGTTCATCCTCCTAGTTTCTAAACTTTATTATGAGTTATAAATTCTACATTGATGACTTCATAGTGTTTATGTTTCTCAAATTTTGGTTTGGAGGATTTTTGGGAAGTTAGGTCAAAACTAGGGTTTTGGTCAAAATGAAGATTTTGATATAAGATGTTTAGGGAATTGTCACACCCCGCTAAAGCGGAAACACGAGGCGTAACAGCTCCGATGCCACAACACAAGATTATAAACATACCAACATTTATTTAATCAACCAAAATACATTACATTTTAGAGAACATAATATCGTTAACGTTTACAAATTCCAAGTCTTTTAAACATAAGATACGCTTAATCGCGAAAGTAGTCTTGTGCTTGAAAATACGAGTACGCTGATAAGGCATCATGGGATTACCTTCTAGATTCCTGAAAAGCATGAATAAAAACCAAGGTCAACTACAAAGAGTTGGTGAGTTCACAGGTTTTGAATATGCACAAATCATTTTTATATGCAAGTTGTCATTCGTAGAGCGTACGTAAAAACCAACTTCAATTCTTTGATTCATGAGTACCACAACTTAAATTTCTTTATGATGAGTGTAAGCAAAGACGTATTATTACGTTGAGCCACTACTAAGCCGTCCCTGACCAATTACAACGCCCCCGATGGACTAACTCAGCGGTGGTTCATGCCACATGTTTAGCCATCTTCTCTAGTATAGTGCACCCCTGCTCGTCAGCATTAAAGTGGGCTTGTCACACCAAATAGCGCTACCCACTAATACTATAGGCCCGATTTTCTTCGAGTTAATAGTAGTGTCACGGGGTCTTAACATTAAAAACTCAACACATCAATTGCATACTCATCATAAGCTTAATTTTGCAAACGCTTTTAACAAAGCCTTATAAATTGCCAATTCGCAATTCTTTCAAACAATTCTCATGAATATTTAAATACGCAATTTAAACATGCTTTTCACCCCAAAATCAATTAAAACGATAAAAGTGGGGCTGTGAATACTCACCTTGATGCAAGCAACGAGTGAAGCTTTACTTTAAACTTAATGAGTTTTGTCACGCCTTAACTTTCCCTATATAAGAGTTGCCATAAGAATCACATTAATACCCTATTCCGATGTCCAACCAATATGTCCAATTGTCCCATGAAATGCCATCCAATAAGTTTCTTATCCATAATTATTTTGTCTAGACAAAGTTCCAATTATAAGACATTACTTAAGCTTGATAACACAACTTTTCTGGATTCAGCACATGCTGTTTAGAAAGTTATCCGGTAATTTCAACACGGAAACTTAACTTCTCAAGAGAATTATTTAATCAAAATTTTTGGGTTGGAACTATGATATGTTTAGATCAAATATGCACTTTTTCATAATTTTTGAATAACTTTTGGCACATCAAACCATTTTTATAAAATAAAGTGTCACTGATTTTCGGATCAGTGACATGCTTCACTTGTAACAAGTTTTTGAGGTATCAAAACTTGGAATTAGCTAGTGATCCATATATGGATGCAAATCTAACTCAAAATCCTAACATTTGGAAAAAGATTCACTTAATTTGGATGAGTAGTGAGGGAGTTATGGCCTCTACAAAATAGGTGTATGAATCTGTCTTCACTGGACAGATTGCACCATTTTCTTACAAAATCCATTTAAGTGCTCAAATCATCTCCAAATTCTATGTTTTTGGACTTTTTAGAAAGCTAACACTCTAAACTGAAGTTTAGAAGCAAAAACCCCAAATTTGGACATGTGGTTTGTGAGTTGTGTAAGCTAGAAGTGAGGTCCATTTTCTGGACAGATTCTAGAAAGATGTGAATGCTAATTTAACTCACAAATAATGATCATTAGACATGGTTTTTGGTTAAAACCATGTCTTCACCTTCCAACACATGGAAACTAACACATGCATCATGGATTCATGGCAACCTAAATGCTCATCCAAATGCATGCATGAACACAAAATAAAGAAGATAAGATATTAATATTGATACAATGTTCTTAATCATGTAGAACTTAGAAACTTCCTTCATAAGAACATTTTTATGCTAATACTCAATGTATCAAGAGTCAAAAACTCATATTATATAAATATCAAAGGTAAACCATCTTATTAACAAGTTTTCACCCACATGCAAGACAACATAAACACTAGATTAGTGATTTAACATTATATAGAACTCTTAATCATATGAGATTGAACAATCTCATCCTAAGAGTTTATTTATGCATAAATTTCAATCCAATCTTAATAAAATTTTGTGGACCAAAAACCACATTTCATAAAATCATCATCTCTTTGACAAAATCTCAAAATAACATGCAAGGAAACCCTAGTTTCATTGGAAGATCATTAAATGGTTCATTAGCAAATGTATAGGTACTAATGCATCCCATTTCACTTCTAAAACTTGGATTGTACATGATTTACATAAAAGATATGAAAATAGAAGCTTTTTGATTATGAACTTGAAAGAAAATGGAGGGTTAAATGATTACCTTTAACAAAAGAGATGAAGACTTGGATTCCAACTTCAAAATGGGGATAGATGCTTGGTTGGATTCTTGAATCTTAGCAATGGAAGGAGAAAGTGAAGAAAGAAAAAATGAAAATGGTGGTGGTGGTGGTGAAGTTCGGCCGAAAAGAGAGAGAGAGGAGAGAGAGGAGGTGAAAAGTTAGAAATGAGAAATTGAAAGTGTTCTTGTTTTTAAATTTGGCTTTTAAATTTCAAAAATGATTACATTTGGTAGGATTAGGACAAGTGTCCTAAGTGACTCACCCACTATAATATTTAATTTAGTATTATTAATTTAAATTGCTAGTCTAATCTATAAATATCAGATATATTCAAGAACTGAAACACCCGATTCTCAATTTTTACTAAATAAATGAAAATTTTGAAAATTTTGCAATGCAAGAGAAATTAAAATTCTAATTTTTATAATTTAAGAATTTTGGACTTTTATTTACTTATTTGGCATTTCTGGACAGTGACGGTCAGATGCGGAACTGTTCCGGGTCTTTAACGCAACTTCTAAATTTTTCGGGGAAACTTTTTATCTTAAAGGCTTTCAATAAATTTAAAAAGTGACAAAACTTATAAAATTATTTTGAGGGTGCTGACCTCTTTACTCAAAATTTGACAGTTGTCACAGGAATGATTCTAAGTGTTTGAATAAAACTTGTGAATCTAGGGTTTGGAGATTTTCTTATGGATTTTCAAGTTTCTCCAAGGATCTCATATTGGGGTAAAATCTAGATTTAGCCTAAATCTAGCAAGGTGAGTTCAAGTTGATTTTTGAAAACGTTGTACATGCCAAAATGTCTATTTTAGAGTATTTATGTGTTATCCATGATTATTATTAAATGTTGAAATCTTAGATGAGTTTTGCTATTTGAGCTAATACGATTTTATAAAACTTGTGAAACACCATATTTGGGATTTTTAGACACTTTGACAAATAAATCATAAATGAATGTGTTTTGAGGATTTATCTTATATATGGAGAGTAATTGGTAGAAATGCACTTTTAACACATGTTTTGGAAATACACATAAATTATGTTATGGGACGTTTTGAAAGTGTAAATGGTGTGAGTTCCTTTGGAAAAAGGGTTTGCCGTAACCCAATGTTGTGTTTTGGGTTATTCATAAGTTTAAAGTATGTGTTTGCTGAAACGTAGGTTGTTTACGTTTTATCACAAACTATGGCTTTTAATATATGGTCATTTGATTGGTTGAACTTAAGGCTCAGTTTTTTTCTTCATCTGGTCTTAGGGACATTTGTCTAGTTTTAATATCTTAATGTAGATCTTTAGGCGTGAGTTTCATTTATTGCACTTTATTTGGAGAATACATGTTTTGAGTGTGCGTGTCATTCAATTGGAGTAATGTATTTTAGACTGTAATGTATTGGATCCATAGGCATATAAGTCATTCATATTTAATAATGAGAAATCTTGATATTCTCACTTTGGTAAATATGTCGTGTTGGTATTGTTGTTGTCCCGGTTTTTGTGGAGATGAACCTTTATGGGTTGTACTCCGGGACCATGGGTTTTGTGATTTAGATGCTCTAAATCTTGTGCACGAGGGTTAAACATTTTGGGATCATCAAGTAAGGAGTTTGAGACTTCTATATTGATTGCTAGTAAGTATGCACTAAAGGTCTATTGGGAACCTTGAGGTTTTAACTTACTACAAAATGAACAGGCAATAAGATCGTGTATCCTTGAGGTGTAGATTAGTAAAGCAGGCAATAAAGGATACGACGTCATTGGGGACTTGAGGTGAAGCTATTAAAGCAGGCAATAAAGTTACGATCTGAGGTGTAGTTCGATAACATAGATATGTGGCTTAACTTTGTGTTCCGCCACGTACAATGGAAACGGGTCTCCCCCGTCACCGAAAGGTGTTGTTTGGGTATTTATTTTTTATTATCCATGTTTAAGTGACGTTTTATATATATAAATTGTTATCTATGATTTATGGGTTGAGTATTATGCCCATCAGTGTTTTGGATGTTTCATGATATAAAGTTTTGTCTATGTTTCATAAATTGGGAATTCATTTACTATTCACGTTTTTGGTGAGTTTTGGGTTGAGTTTACTTTACAAAGGAATGTTTTATATTGGGGTTTCGTCTTTAAAATTGTATGTGTTGGAAAACTGTGAGGTCCATTGAGATCAATGATTGGTTTGATAAATGAAGAACTAGAGATTCAAGGGGATAGAAATCAGTACATTATTGAACGCAAAATAAATCTAAACTACTAGAGAGAAAAACACTATGCGGCTACATTGATAATAAAAGTTAAACCTAAAAGCTATTATATGATTTCTATTTATACCCCATACTCCCTTGTACACAATAAAGCCTAAACCCAATACAAGGCCCATTACAATTAATGTAGATTACTTTATAAAACTTCTAAATAGAACATAAAATATGTTCTAACATTCTCCCCCTAAGTTTTGTAAAGTAATCATTCTCTGTTAAGCTCCAGCTTCAGCTCTTCTCCCTAGAATGTAGCTCTTATCCTCGAAGTATCAACTGAAATATCAGATCTGATGTAGACAATAACCTCGACTGAGTGCACATAAAGACAACTTTTTCCTCTAGTAAATCCAACACATTCCTTAACGCCCACAAGAATGATATGTGTGGATTATGGAGTGACACTCAAGTGAATCTTCAGTATATAACATTTGATCTGTCTGTGAACCATGAGTTGAAATAAGAATTCAACTTAAGAACTTCATCTGATAAGCATACGGGTGGTAGCATCCGGTAGCAATACTACAAGGCAAGGGTTAGAAGGCAAGCAATTGTTCAACAACTGATAGAAGATACTCATACTGACTTCTCTCCAGAAAACTGAATAATCAAACCCAGAACTCCTTTCTTCATGAATCAACTAGATGATTATAAGCGCTCAGGATTCTGAATTACAACTCAAATAGCAGAACAATGATTGCAGTCGCTCACACTACTGAGTGATCAAGTCAGAAGAATGATAAAGTGCTCTCAACGGTCTAACCACAAAAGAAGCTTTCCAGACTGATGATTGCAGATGCTCAGGCAACTAACTCAATCCAAGCAGAGACCAAATCATCAAATCCAGAATCTAAAAATCTTGAAAAGCATGAGCACTCGTGAAATGTAGATCAGTTGCTTAAGATATGTGACCAACTGAAGATAAGAATGATGTCACATATGCATTCCGCGAAAATCCCATGAACAGATTGTCCCCCTCCGCAGACCTAGCACGGGGGTCCCGCTATTCACCATGAAGCACAATTCGCAATCATCAGTCAGAACAATCAAAATTCTCAAAAATCACCAACTTTCGCATATCACTATTCACCATGAAGCACAATTCGCAAGATGGACTTAGCCAATACCACAATTCGCAGAGGCTTGCATTGCGAATCCCCAACTTTCGCAAGCCTAATGGTTGTGAATCCTCGCCTTTCGCATTCCTCATCTTCACGAATCCTTCAGAATTCGCAATGTACTAACTTGCGAATTCTGGACTTAGAACATTTCTGAAATTTTGGAAGCCACTTTTCGCAAACACATAATCTGCGAAACCTTGACACTTCGTATCAAGTGGCCTGCGAATTCTTAGAATTCGCACACAACATGTAGCACAGTAGTTTGCGAATTCTTTAACTTTCGCACTATACTACTTGTGAATTCCATACTTGTAAAAATTTGTTGTGTCCATATGTTCTGCGGATTCTTCAACAAAAACTCTTCTTTCTACAAAACCTTTCAACATTTGCGAGTTCTTCATCTAAACTTGCGAATCCTGTGGATCTCGAACTCATTTTCACATTTTCTTCAACAAAACCTTCAAAACATCGATTTCTGAGTTGAGCTTTTATCCACAAGTTCGAAAACACCTTTTGAGCACATTCGTAGTTGATCTTCTTAACTAATTTCGACTCTATAGCAACAAAACGATTCAACCACAGTAAACAAAAAATTTCGAACAAAATAACTCAAAATCGATCGATTCGACTTTCTAGATCGAAATTGTTACAAGCAATTGATTCTATAATGATTAACTATTACTACTGAATCAATTAAACAATAAAAAACAAACAATTTCACAATGAAATCCAGAAATCGAAATATACACAGACTGTTCCATTCAAAACCAAACAGATCTTAGATCGATCAGAAAATATGATTTCAGAAAAGATTATTTAACAAGTGGTATCAAATCCAGTGAATCAAGATTTGTGGATTAAACAGTATTTTTTGAAAAACCAACTGTGTGAAAATCGATTTCAAAGGTTTGTGTGTTTTTGAAGCTGAAAATAATTGGAATAGGTGAGTTTATTGTTATAGAACATCATTAGATTGCCCTATTGCACTTAAAAACACAAATCGATTGGCTTTTGATGATTTTTGAAATTTTGTTCATGAACAAGTCGAGTACTGTTCCATCTGATTTCGAGCACAAAAGCTGTTTTTGGTCATTGATTTTGATTGGGGTTCGTTCATAGTATGTTTGTGGTTGATTTGCATGATTTTTACACTGTGTTTTAACCTGTTGGGTGTGTTTCTAGATTCAAAAGTCGTGCACAGGGACGAGGTTGTGATGAACTCGCAAAACACCCATCTCTCGCAGGGTGTTAATTTTTTCTAAGTACAAGATTCGCTTGTATGTGTGTAGCGAAAACCTTAGGATTCGCCACTTCTCTATTTACGAAAGCTTAAGTTTCGCAGGTGCTTGACTAGCGCAAACCTCAAGAACTCGCAAGCTTCAGCTAGCGCAAAGTAAAGTTTTCGCCACAGCCTTTAGTGCAATTCTGAAGTTCGCGCCAGCTTTACTTAGCGCAAAGTCTATTTTGCGCCAGCCATTGTCCTTAGCGAGTTTCGCAGATACCTTGTCTGCGAATGCTAAAGAACTCGCAGACCATTAGCTCACGAATTCCCTAAGATTCTTAAGTGGTGCTTACGAATCCTTGAACCTTATCTTCCAAAATTTCTTTTAAGTATAAGATTCGCAGGTTCTTCAAATTATAGCTTCATTCAGGTTGAGAAAGCTAATTTGCGAAAGTTAAAAGAAAAGTTCAAAGTTTTCTAAGTTTAGGATTCGTAAATCTATGATCTGCGAATTCTTGCTTACGAAAACAGTGGTTTGCGAAAGTTACAATATTCTTTTTTTTTTGAAGGAAAACCCGGCAAATATATTAAGAAGGAAAAAACACAAGAGTCTGGCAAAACGCCCAAAACCAAACAACGAAACAAACAAACTTGGAAACAACCCCGTACCAAGCAACTAAAAGCCAAAAAAGAAACAACTGAACAGACTCAAAAAGCATCAAAAACAAGATAAAGAGAGCCAACAAACCAACCCCCATTGCCGAGGACAACCACCAACAATCAAACCACATCATTATCCATGTGTCTTATGGTCTTGTTCCTCCCCGCAAGCCGAACCTGAACCACATTCCGGATGGCTGATAACCCTCATTCCTGAGTGTTATTTATCACTCTTTTCCTTGTCTTATTTCCTATTTATACCCACTTTTGTTCCTTTCTATCCTCTTTTGGTCTTTAATTAAAGCAATATATGATAATGGCATCAAAAGTAATTTTTATGCAGAGTTTGAGAAAACTGTCGGGGAGGGCAGTGACTGCCCACGGTGGACACCTGAAGATCCAGTGGTCACTTGCTTCACAAGGGGTTTTCTTTCTCTTACTTCCTATATAAAGAGGCCTTGGGTTCTTCATTCCATACACCATTCATCCATACTCTAATCCACAACATCCAACACCATGAAAGTCACCAACAATGCTCTAGTTTTAGTTCATCTTCAAGTTACTTGTTAACTTGAAGATGGTAATTTTAGTCCTTTACTTTCTAGCACTTTACATTTCTAGTACTTTATTTTTCCTTGTAATTTATTTCAAGTACTTAATTTCCATTTCCGTAATTTAAGTTTATGCAAGTAGTTCTTAATTATTTCTTGTCTTTTATTCTTATGTCTCTTACTTTAATTATGAGTTAAGCACCTCTTAGGTGTGGGTGTTAGCTAACTTGGGACTAGTAGGCAACACTTGGGTGTGGCCATTATTACTAACTCTTAAGTTTGGTCACTTGAGTCGGGACATAACTCAATGCGGATAAGCCGATCACTTTGAAATGTTAATATTAGATCTTAGACCTCGAGAGGGGCGGATCCGAAATACGGCTTAAGTGATGCAACAAGGATTTGAGAAAGTCTTTGATAACCACGTAGAGATGCGGGTTTTGTATGATTTACTAAGGTTCGGGATGTCGGTCGAGTAATCACAAAGAGATTTGGGTATAAATCTCCATACCGGTGGAACTTGACGTTTAGAGTCAAACTTAGATAAATCGGCAAGATTAAGAGTTGGTAACTATGGACACTTTACGAGCATCTTGTAGGACCGGTCTTTAAAAATCAACTTTCGAGAGATCGGGCTTTTTATAGATTTTCCATACCACAAAGCGCCCGACCATTTTGTTACTACGTTTGTCTCAAGGAACGTTTACACCCATACCCATTCTTTTTTTATAAAAAAGTTCATTTCGCATTTTCTTAGAATTGATTCAACAATCAAAATCAACTATTTCCCCAACTCGGAACTTGTGCAAGAAGTTCATGAAAGTCAGTATTTCTCAGTAAGTTCAGGCTCTGTGGGTACGATACTCGGTACTTGTACCGTTTTATTACTTGTAGCGATCCCAGTGTTGATATATACTTGTCTCCACGCTGGGAAACTCAATGTCCATGCTTTGAGTGCACGTTATTTTGCTACCAAGTTTTTGGCGCCGTTGTCGGGGACTGGCACGATTTTACATCCTGAGATACTGATTTTTGTTCGAGCCTGTGTCACTTGTTTCATTTTCAAAGCATTTATCGTGTTGTATGCCACGGCTACAACACGGTGAACTTGTCCTCGACCGATCCAGAAGTTTAGTGAAGAAAAGTTCGGTTTGTAAATAAATTGTACAGTTTATTTTTTGTTGTTTTTGAAAAATTTCGCAGAGTGCCCACTGTAGGTCGGGAGTGCCCACCAGGAACTTTTGGCGGGAAAGAGTACTAGGTAAGATTTTGGATATCTTATTTCTTTTCTAAAGCATGGTGTGGGAGTACCTGGTAGGACACGTGGCAAAAGGGGGATGGTGTAAAATCTTTCCATGTAAGATTTGTGTGTACTTTTTGAGAAAAGGTTTTGGGTTTTGTTTTTTTTAATGGTTTTCTTTTTGTTAAAACCGGTGGTTTTGTGTCTGAAAAAGGGGGGAGTAGTTTCTTTTGAATTAATTTAGTTTTTTTTCAG
This sequence comes from Arctium lappa, assembly GCA_023525745.1. Lineage (NCBI taxonomy): Eukaryota > Viridiplantae > Streptophyta > Magnoliopsida > Asterales > Asteraceae > Arctium > Arctium lappa. The sequence goes on along the minus strand of CM042059.1, from coordinate 54,964,009 downwards.
CTAAATTAGTTTCTTTTTAGTTATAAACTTCTTCTTCTCCAAAAGAGTTAAAACCAATCTTTTGAGCAAAAAAAAAAATTCAAAAAAAATGGTGGTTTGGAAATCTTTTTAAAAGATTGTTTTTGTACTTTTAATGTTTATTTTTGAAATTCATTTTTTTTAAATCCAAACCACCAGGTGGTTTTCTTTTGCCAACCGGTAAAAAAAAATTCAAAAAAAAATTGTCAAAAAAAAATGGTGGTTTGGAAATCTTTTTAAAAGATTGTTTTTGTAATTTTAAAGTTTATTTTTGGAATTCAATTTTTTTTAAATCCAAACCACCAGATGGTTTTCTTTTGCCCACTGGAAGTGTTGGGCGGGAAAGCGTACTAACCGGTGTTCAGAACTTAGTCGGATCCTCCATGGGTTTGGAAGAGCAACAACGCGAGTTCCATGAATGAGAGATTCGGATATGGACATATCAAAGGGAGTAGTGGAACTCGGCATTCCAAAGGATCCTGCATAACATTAACCCCACGGTGACATCTTCATTGCCTCGATTCTCGGCCGATGTACTCGCTCCGTTTCCTCGGTGAATCTTTTGATGTTATTATCATGCTCTTGCTTTGATTATCTCTTGTGTTATCTCTTTTGGGTACTTTTGAGCTGTCAAACTTTTGGTAGCGCCATTTTTGTGTTTTGATTAAACTTTATGGCGTTTGTTTTAATCTGTGGATGTTGATCAATCATTGTTGTCTCAAGTATATTCTTTTTCAGGTGCATTTCTACATTCATGACTGTTGTTTCTGATGCGATTAAAATGATATAGGCCATCCCTTCATTCCAAGCCCATACAGTTACCCTTTGATACCTCGCCAAGCCATATATATCTATAACTTTTGAAAATCAATGGGGACATCGAAGATCTCAAGTTTGAGGAGGGGGGTTCGTAATGATCATTCGTTATTGCTTGATCATTTAAAAAAAATTATAAAAGGTGGGGGGATGAAATATGTCTTCGGAAAATTGGGAGACACGCATAACCCAAAGACATAGAACTTATGAAACATCACAAGTCTTGGGAGATGCGATTGAAAACAAAAAATATACGCAAAAGTGAAAAATAAAGAGAGACATAAAATCCTTTTGTAGTATTGCTCAAGTTTTGAGGAAGCTAGTAAAAATTCATACCCATCAAACACTAACCCTCAAGTCCTACTGATTAACTTCATCAGAACCTAAGTCAAGGATGGAAGAATGCACATCACTCCCGCTAGACAAAGATCAACAGTCCCTCCGTGTGGTAAATATTTTTTTATTATTTTTCGTTCTTCCTTTTTCCGTAAAATCTATTTTCTTAGTTTTTGGTTAATTGAGGACAAGTAACAGTTCAAGTTTGAGGATGTGATAACCCTCATTCCTGAGTGTTATTTATCACTCTTTTCCGTGTCTTATTTGGTCAGGATCGAATTCTCAACAAGAATAAATACTCAGAAACAATATCAAAGAAGTTTGCGGAATAACACTTTGATATTCAATGTAACAATAAACAAAGAGTATAAATTTGATGAACAACTTGTAAACTTGTATTAATGATTGAAGTTACAAGATTACACACACAACCTCAATCTTGAAGAACAGGCTCTTTCAAGACGAATTCTACTTATCTAGAATTAGGAACTATGCCTTGAGGTTGATTCTCTCTAAAACAAAAACTTAGAATGAATAATTATCTAAACTATTCTATCAATACTATACATATACTAAATTAAAGATAATTACAATTAATAAAATATCTTCAGAATATCTTCAATGAATATCTTCAGTCTATCCAGCTGTCATTCTTGTAATTCTGATCTCCATCTCATAAGAAACACTAATCACCTTGGAAGTATTAACTGAATCTTTGCAGCATTAACTACTAAGCAGCACTAACCTCTAGCAGTACTAACTAGCTAAGCGATACTAACTTTGTTCAAGCAGCACTAACTTTGACTAGTAGTATTAATTCTACTAGATGTAGTAATACCTAGCAGTATTAAACTTGAATTCCTCTGGCAGTAGTAATTCTGTACTAGCAGCATTAAACACTTAAGCTTTTCTTCAGTTCCCAACAATCTCCCCCTAACTTGACTTTTAGGAAGAGAAGTCAAGCTCTTCAGATTTTCTTCAAGATGCTCCCAAAACTCCATCATGGCCTAAATTCCTGTATTTGCATCCAACCCCAAACTCTGATTAATTGTTCTTTGGATCAAATATTTAGCCATTTCTGAATCTGGAATACATCCTAGCTTCTTCTTCAGCATAGCATGAAGCTTCAGTCTGCTATGGTTGTATACTCTATCCACTAGGAAGTACCTAGTGTGATTCAAATCCAAAGTCGCTGCATATACTCCACTAGTTTCATATAGAGTCCAATTATTCACTGACTGAAAGACATTCCTTATTATCTTCTCCACTTCATCAGGTTTAAACATCATACACATATACTCCATGATTAGTTTTGTAAGTGAAATCACTGGAGCTTTCAGTTGATCTGCATATAACTTCATCCCTATCTCAAACATTTCTTCAATATCTGATCTTGAGCAGGTTCTAACAATCTTGTTCCAGGTGCTGTAAACTTCATATTTCTCATCTTTTCTCTTCAGTCTGATATATTCCTTTCCATCTACCTCCAAGACATCCCAGTGAATAACTTCAGGAGGTTTAACTCCAACAGGTTCTGCTGAAATTGGTTCAGGCACTTTGTCCATCACTACCATGTACATCTTGACATCCTCAGTACTTGCGGGTTCTTTCATTGTAGATGACTCAGGTGCCTCTTCTTCTTCAGCAACCTTTTCAACCTCTTCTTCTGCTATTCTAGGTTTCTTTGTGAATTTTCTCTTTGCAATCATCTTTGTTCTCTTTAAAGTCCTTAGACTTTCACCAATTGTTACTTCCTTCTCTGGAGTTTCTTGCTCATCAGGGAATGGTTTTTGTAAGAAATCATTGCTTTCTTTCATTCTTTTCTCCATTTCTACCCTTGCAGTATCATCCCCTTGGAGCTTGATCATCTCAGTATCATACATCTTCTTGAGTTTCTCAAAAGAAATCTTTGAGAACATTTCCACCTTGACACCTACTGCACCCTTGAGGAAAGTAATCATTTTCTTTCTCTCTTGAGCACCAAGGTATGTCTTTGAAGGTTGTCTTTTCCTTGCAGCCATTTTGATCTTGGTAGGCTTCTTCAAAGATGTGGCTTTCTGCTTGGCTTGTTCTGTTGCTAAGCTTTGTTGATAGACTTTGTTTAACTCTGCAGCCATTGCTTTAGCTATTTCTCTATCCTTTTGCACTTGCATTGCTTCTGCTTCTTCTTGTTCAGCCTGTATATCTTCCTAACTAGAGCTTCATCTAAATCAATCAACTTCTGCCTTTTCATTGGTTGATCAGATTCAACTAGCTTTGCCTTACCCTTTTCTTTGCTTATCACCTTCTCTTTACTTGAAATCTTTGAAGCATCACCTCTTTCTTTGATGACAACTCCTTTGGCCTTTGAGATGACCTTGGGAGTATCATGCTTTGCTTTGATTAGGGTTTCTGCTATTTCAAGATCTGTGAGCACTTCTTTCACTGTTTCTGCTGCTGCCATAGGTTCAGCAGTATTAATCTTTTCTGCTGCTAAACTTGTACCAGCAGTAGTAATGGTTTCTGCTGCTTGCTCTGTTACTGCTGCTTCTTGTGCAACATTTTCTGCAGCTACTTGCCCCCCCTCAAACTTTGCATTCTCTTGCTCCCCCTTAGCTTTAGCATCTTCCATATTGTCTTCAGATTCTGACTCCCCCTTTTTGGGAGCATCAGGCACTGGTTTCCTCCTTCTGAGTAAAAATTGCTTCTTCTTCTTTTGGAGAATCAATTTCCTTACCATTTGCTTCAATTGGAGGATCTGTTCTTGTTGTGACAGAACTATGAGTTTAAGCTCTTCAATCTCTTGGCCTTGTTTGATCACATCCATATTGATGTTCCCCATTGCATCCATCAATTCTTGATAGTTATATCTGTCCTCACCTTCTCCAGAAGTATTACCCTTTTTTGAAGGATCATTGGATCTTTTATTAGTGAAAGTCTTCTGCCTAGCAAAAGCACTATCCACCCCCGTGGTTTCTTGGCATCTGGGACCTTTGGATGATTGCTCACCCAAAGTTGCCATGGGGAAGGTCTTAGAGATGTTACCACTGTCCTTCTCTGTGCTAGCAGAAGTAGTGGCAACCTTCTCACCCATATGCTCTTCCATCTCCTTAGAGAGCACCTCCTGAGGGTTGGGAGACACCCTATTGGTTTCCCTTTGGATATTCTCTAAAGGAGAATTCTCCCTTAGAGGGCTTAAAGGATGAGTGGGTGAAGGTACAAGAAGGGAAGGAGCCTTCTTTACCTGTTTCCTTTTGTAAGTTTGGGTAATAGGAGAAGTGGGCTTATGAAGTAGGGACTGTGGGATAGATATAGAGTGGGAAGGTTGGGTTTGGCTAGCAGTGGGAATGTCTAATGAGGGCCTTGACCCTGCTGCCATACCTTCTTGTGGTTGGAACACCACCATCATTGTTGAGAACAATGGGGTGTCAACTCCTTCCGAGTCCCTAGCAGATCTTCTCATGTTTGAGAAAACCTTGCCTTTAAGGGGTTTAGGTACATATACCCCATCAAAATGAGGTATGTCCGTCAATTCATTAGTAATAACTGCCTGAACAAACCTGGGATACATGAAGAAACTCTTCTTGTTGTCCAAATTTGAGACAAGTTCGTTGAAGATCATTTGAGAAAAGTTGTATTTTCTAGCAGTGGATAAACATACCAATGCATAGGCAATTGGACTGCTAAATTGGCTCCAGCCAGTTGTTTTATTTGAAATACAATGCATCAGGGTATAAACAAAGAACCTCCATTGGGGTGAAAACTTAGCTTTGAAAAACTTGAAAATCCCCATTTGGCCTTCATACCCCATTTTTGAAAGAGTTGAGAATAGTTCCTCATTAGGAATAGAGGTTATACCTGCAGCATCATCTAGACGTAGACAGATGCGTAGTACCTCTTCAGTAATGGTTAGGGGTTTTTCACACACCCTTGTCTTTATCATTTGCACACCATTCTCAGTAACAATGGTGGCATTAGCCCAGAACTGCCTCTGATGCTCTATGAAGATGGTAGGAGACACGGTGAGCGCATGAGCAATGTGACTTGTCCTCAAAAAGTCGACTATCTGGTGAAAACCTTCGGCTTGTTTTGGCTTTTGGAGCATGGCTATCTCGTTGTGTTCATCAATAAACGCCATTGAAGCCATTGAACTTGAGTGTTCTTGCCTGAAAACTTGGTACTTGAGAGAAACGGGGTTAGAGCGCAAGTGAACAGTATGCAAAGAGTCGTTATGAACTTTTTAGGCGGGCAAAGGATATTTATAGTATTCGGGACAAAAGCAGTATTAACCTAGAGCAGTATTAACCACTAGCAGTATTAACTAACTAGCAGTATTAACTGAGAGCAGTATTAACCACTAGCAGTATTAACTAACTAGCAGTATTAACTGAGAGCAGTATTAACCACTAGCAGTATTACCTAACTAGCAGTATTAACTGAACACTGGCAGTAGTAAAATTGTACTGTCAGTACTAAAACTGTACTGGCAGTATTAACCATACTTACACTTTTAAGCTTGTGATTAACTGAGTACTGCTATACATTTCTTGAAAAAGAAGATTAGTAACACCAAGAACAAACAATATACAGGTATTTAACCACTTTTTGAGAAGGGGCTTATTCAGAGTTGATCATTCCCACACTTGTTACCAAGAAAGTGAACCTACCCACATCAAAGGCTTTGGTGAATAGATCAGCAAATTGGTTATCAGTATGAACTTTTACAACTTGAATAAGTTTCTTTTCATTGCAGTCTCTTATAAAGTGATACCTGATCTCAATGTGCTTTGTCTTTGAGTGCTTGACAGGATTATTAACAATGCTAATGGCACTGCTATTATCAATGAAGATTGGAGTGTGTAGAAAGGTTACCCCATAGTCCAACATTTGATTCTGAATCCATAACACTTGAGAACAGCAACTTGCAGCTGCTATGTACTCTGCTTCTGTTGTAGATGTGGACACTGTGGTTTGTTTCTTGCACTGCCATGAAACTAGTCTTGCACCCAAAAACTGGCATCCTCCAGAAGTAGATTTTATGTCCAAATTTGCTCCACCTAAATCACTGTCTGAGTATGCAAGTAGGTCAAATGATGAGTCATGAGGATACCAAAGTCCCAATCTAGGTTGCCCTTTGAGATATCTGAATATCCTCTTAACAACTTGAAAGTGTGATTGCTTTGGCCTAACTTGGAATCTTGCACATACACATACTGGAAACATTATATCTGGCCTAGAAGCAGTAAGATACATGAGAGAGCCAATCATGGATCTATAAAGATGAACATCCATATCCTCCCCCTCAAGATCTGCTGTTATCTGCTTGTGTGTCTCCATAGGTGTGCTGGCAGGTTTTGAGTCTGAGAAACCAAACATGGATAGAATGTCCTGCACATACTTGGACTGACAGATAAAAATACCATCTGGCTTCTGTTGAACTTGGAGTCCAAGGAAGAAAGTAAGTTTCCCCATGGAACTCATTTTGAACCTTTGATGCATTAGTTCCTCAAACTCCTTGCACATAGTGTTTCTTGTTGATCCAAAGATAATATCATCCACATAGATTTAGACCAGCAAGATGTCCTTCTTCTTTCTCTTGATGAACAAAGTCTTATCAATGACTCCTCTTTCAAAGCCATTTTCCAAGAGATAGGATGGCAGAGTGTCATACCATGCTCTTGGTGCTTGATGCAGTCCATAAAGTGCTTTCTTCAATTTGTATACTCTGTCTGGATAGCTTGGGTTTTCAAACCCTGGTGGTTGACAGACATATACTTCTTCTTCAATTGATCCATATAGAAATGCACTTTTTACATCCATTTGGTAGACTTTGAATCTCATATAAGAAGCATAGGCCAGGAATAATCTGATTGCTTCTATCCTAGCCACTAGTGCAAATACTTCATAGTCTATTCCTTCTTCTTGTGTATACCCTTGTGCCACCAACCTTGCTTTGTTCCTTATAACTATTCCTTTCTCATCTCTCTTATTCCTGAAGACCCACTTTGTGCCTATTGCTCTTTGACCTTTAGGAAGGTCTACCAGATCCCAAACATCTTGCAGTTTGAATTATAGCAGCTCTTCTTGCATAGCTTCTATCCAGCTGGACTCTTTCATAGCATCATGAGCTTTCTTAGGCTCAAGTTGGGATAGAAAGCAAGAAAGCACTGTATGATGTTGGTCTTGCATATCTTGCAGCCTGCTCTGATTTCTAGTCATCATAGGAGAAGATATATCTCCTATTACCAGCTGAGGAGGATGATTCTTTTGAGTTCTGGTGTGATGACTAGGTTCTTCATTGAGTCCCACCTCTAGATTAGAGTCATTCAACTCAACTGTGGTGATTTCAGCAGCTACTTCAGATTCTTTATTTTCTTGATTCTCCTCATCTCTTCTTTCTTCTTCACTTTGATTTAGTTCAGTAGATGGCTCCTTTTCACAAAATTCAGCAGGTTCCTCTATAGGCGTAGGAAAGATCACAGATTGAGGTATACTATCTTGAACTTGTGTAGTCCCTGATCCTCCACTTCCTGAACCTGCATAATCATCACTACTGAAACCAAAAGAGTTAGTTAGTGAATCAATGTCAAACAGCCACTGAGGACCAGACCCAATAGGATTTGGTGTGTTCTCATTGCATTTGACATTGTCACTTTCTTCAATTATTCTAGAAGAAGAGTTAAAAACTCTGTAAGCCTTACTCTGAGATGAATACCCAACAAGAAATCCATCATCTGCCTTGCTATCAAACTTACCTAAGTGAGATTTGGTATTGAGTATTGTACAAGGACACCCAAAAGGTTTGAAAAATCCAATAAAGGGTTTTCTTTGATTTAAAAGCTCATATGGGGTCTTGTTCTTTGGCTTGACTACTAGTACTCTGTTTTGGACGTAACAGGCAGTATTAACTGCTTCAGCCCAGAAAGTAATTGGCAGTTTAGAATCAGCCAACAGAGATCTAGCAGCCTCTATTAGTGTCCTATTCCTCCTCTCAGCAACACCATTTTGTTGTGGAGTCCTAGGAGCACTGTATTGTCTCTTAATTCCTTTTTCTTCACAAAAGGTGTTTAGGTCAATATTTTTAAATTCAGTTCCATTATCAGACCTAATGAATTTTACTTTTTGATTAGTTTGGTTTTCAATTCTTAGAATAAAGGATTTGATCAATCCACTTGTCTCATCCTTAGTCCTTAGAAAATATACGCAAGTAAATCTGGAGTAATCATCAACAATAACTAAGCAGTAAGATTTCTTGCCTATACTCATAACATTTGTAGGACAAAACAGATCCATATGCAATAACTGGAGACAAGAAGAAATTGTATTTAACTCTTTGGACTTCTGAGAAGTTTTGTGCTGTTTGCCTTTAAGACAAGCCACACAATGATCATCACATGAAAAGACCTTTGATGGTAAACCTCTTACAAGGTTGTTTTTAATAAGTTTGTTCATTGTCTTGAAATTCATGTGACACATCCTTCTATGCCATAGAGAGGATTCATCCACAAAAGCTTTTGAAACAAGACAGTTCAGGGATGAATCACTTCAAACATTGTCAATATATAGACAATACACATTGTCCTTTCTTTGAGTTCTAAGTAGTATCATGCTTTCATCAACTACCTTGAATCCTGGAGCAAGGATCATACATTCTGTATTGGTAAATAATATGCTATGTTGTTTGTCACAAACCTGTGATACACTTAACAGGTTGTACTTTAGCTGATCAACATAGTAGACATCCTCAAATGTCATCTTACCTTTTGTAACATTACCTTTTCCACTTATTTTTCCACCTGTAATATTATCTCCAAATGCAACATGTCCTCCATTGATATGCTTGAAATCCTGAAGGCATGACATGTTGCCTGTCATGTGCCTAGAGCAACCACTATCAACATGCCATATGCTCTTCCCCTTGAGCTGTTGGTTGCCCTGCACATAAGATAAATCAGTTAGTATGAAATAGGAACCCAAGCCACAGTGGTCTTGGGTACCCCTTTCTCATCAAAATATTTGCATTCCTTCTTAACAAGATTTTTAAACTTTGACTCCTCATTACTGGAGTACTTAGTCACAATAATAGGTTTAGATGCACGTTTGCTAGAAGCAGTACTGGTGTTAGAAGCACTAACTGCATTGGCAGCACTTGCATGCTTAGCAGTATTAACCTTGTTAGAAGTAGTAACTGGGTCAGCAGCAGTAACTGTATTAGCAATAGTAACCATTGAAGAAGTACTAACAGTGTTAAAAGCATTAATCTTTTCAGCAGTACTAACACTGGTAGCAACAGTATTGCTATTAGCAGCACTATCTCTGTTAGCAGCACTAACAGTTTTAGTGCTTCTAGGCACCCACATTAAAACACTTTCTTTTAAAAACTTTTTCTTCATTTGGCCTTTGGTTTCAACAGATTTCTTAGCCATATGTTTCTTTCCAGTCTTCCTATAACCAACAGGTTTTTGCACAAATCTTTGAAAGTTCATCCTTTGGTTAATAGGATTGAAGAAACAGTACTTAGCCAAATGATTCACTTTGCCACATATGAAACAAGGTTTTGGTCTGATTATCTTACTCAGATCAACTCCTTGTTTCTGAGCCCATTGATTATTCTAGTTTCTTTGATTACCTCTTTTTGTACCAGAATTTGGGCTCTCGGATTTATTGCAAGCACACTGTTTACAAGGGCCAGGATTCACAACCGTGGTCTGTTTGTAATGGACCTTGTTAGCTTTTCCTTTGGTCTTCTCTATCTCTTTAGACTTGACCCAGATTTTTCCACATCCCTCATTGGTGATAATGTTGTTTTCTAAGGGTATCTCTTTACTCACATCGTTATTCCTATTCTCACTGACTTCTTTCTCAGTCAAATCCTTAACCACCACCTCATCCAAAGGATCTATCTTAAATGCTTTCTCAAACAAATCCTTTTTCTCCTTGGTCTCTAGCAAATCTGACGTAGGAGAGATATAGTTGTTGTTGTAAGGAGGGGGTGTGTTGTTGTATCCAATACCAGGCTTCATCTTATCATGAATCTGAGCCTTTAGAAGAGAATCCATTGCTTTTGAAGCATATGAAAACTTTTCTATGTTAAGCTTAACCTTAGATAGTTCTTCTTTCAACCTATCATTCTCTTCTATGGACTTAGACAATTTGGTCTCTAACTCATTCTTTTCCCACTTCCAGTAATTTGTGTCATAAGAGTGTTGAAGTTCATTGACTTGAAAGCCTTTGATTTGTTCTTCAAACCTCTCCACTATCGACACATAATCTCTTCTGTCCTTTTCTAATCTTTTGAGGTCATCACACATGCCTTGGTTGTGATCCCTGTATCTTTTGACAGTGTCTATGCAAGATTTAGTGCAAAGATTAGAAATTACCTCAGAGGGGAGATCAGACACCTCTGCCATAAGAGCTTGATTCTGAATGGCTTCCTCAGCTTGGTCACTCCAGTCAAATCCCATCCCTTGTTGAGAGACAAGAGCTTGAGCAGAGTTTTTGTTTTGATTGTAGCCTCCATTCTGAGCTTGTTGATGGTTGTTATTGGGCACACCACTTCTGCACTCTCTAGCAAAGTGTCCCTTCATGTGGCACTTATAGCATTCCACCTTTGTCTTGTCAAAACCAGCACCATTTTCTCTTTTCTGAGAGAAGTTGTTCCTCCCAGTTCTTTTAATAAATTTCTTCACCCTCATAGATAACATGGGCATCTGCCATTTAATGTCCATCTCCTCCAGATCATCAGGGTGAAGTTGTTCCAGATCATCATTGATCAAGGAGTTGTTGCTGTGACTGAACAGAAAGGCTTCAAAGATAGTTTCAGTGCCTTTTTCTGAATTCACTCCACTAGCAGCATTAACTGCTTCAGGGTTAGCAGTAGTATCAGTAGATGCTGATAAAAGTGTTGCATTATGAATATAACCAGTGGGCTTCTTCTTGGCTTCTACCTCAGATTTAAAGACTCTTAGATCATTATACAAATCATCTAGTTCCTTCTCTTCCAGATTGTCACTTTGCCTATATGAGACAGTGTACATAGTCCATTCATCCCCAAGAGATCTGAGGAACTTCCTATTGATATCATCTTGCTCCATCTTCACTCCAACAGTAGCCAGTTCACCAATAAGCTTGTTGAACCTGTCAAAAGTTTGAGTCATAGACTCATTCTTTGAAGAAGTGAAGTTCTCATACTGCTGCTTCAGAACATCCCTTTGATTCCTTTTGATGCTTTTAGTTCCAGCAAATCTTTTCTCTAGAGCATTCCACAGAATCTGAGCATCAGTGCAGTTGCAAAATTGATGCTGATATTCATTGGGGATGGCCAAGAGTAGAGTGCTCAAGGCCTTCATCTCTGTTTGTCTGATCTTTCTCTCACCATCTGTCTTTGGTGGAGGTCTTTTCGCATCTGGTCCAATCTTTCCTGCTTTAGAAGGACCATTCTCAATGATATCCCACATTGAGTAGTCAGTGAGAAGGATGTATTGCCTGATTCTGATCTTCCACATGTCAAACTCACTGGGTTTGAGCATTGGAACCTTAAGGACCAAAGTACTATTTGATTCTGCAAAGTTTTCCATGATGAATGAATAGATGTTTCTGAGATAACAGACTTTGATACCATTTGTCAGGATCGAATTCTCAACAAGAATAAATACTCAGAAACAATATCAAAGAAGTTTGCGGAATAACACTTTGATATTCAATGTAACAGTAAACAAACAGTATAAATTTGGTGAACTTGTAAACTTGTATTAATGATTGAATTTACAAGATTACACACACAACCTCAATCTAGAAGAACAGGCTCTTTCAAGACGAATTCTACTTCTCTAGAATTAGGAACTATGCCTTGAGGTTGATTCTCACTTTTGTCCCAACATATTTCCTATTTATACCCACTTTTGTTCCTTTCTATCCTGTTTTGGTCTTTAATTAAAAGATTTATGATAATGGCATCAAAAGTAATTTTTGTGCAGAATTTGGGAAAACTGTCAGGGAGGGCAGTGACTGCCCGCGGTGGACACCCGAAGATCAAGTGGTCACTTGCTTCACAAGGGGTTTTCTCTCTCTTACTTCCTATATAAAGAGGCCTTGGGTTCTTCATTCCTTACACCATTCATCCATATTCTAATCCACAACATCCAACACCAAGAAAGTCACCAACAATGCTCTAGTTTTAGTTCATCTTCAAGTTACTTGTTAACTTGAAGATGGTAATTTTAGTCCTTTACTTTCTAGCACTTTACATTTCTAGTACTTTATTTTTCCTTGTAATTTATTTCAAGTACTTAATTTCCATTTCCGTAATTTAAGTTTATGCAAGTATTTCTTAATTATTTCTTGTCTTTTATTCTTATGTCTCTTACTTTAATTATGAGTTAAGCACCTATTGGGTGTGGGTGTGAGCTAACTTGGGACTAGTAGGCAACACTTGGGTGTGACCATTATTACTAACTCTTAAGTTTGATCACTTGAGTCGGGACATAACTCAATGCGGATAAGCCGATCACTTTGAAGTGTTAATATTAGATCTTAGACCTCGAGAGGGGCGGATCCGAAATACGGCTTAAGTGATGCAACAAGGATTTGAGAAAGTCATTGATAACCACGTAGAGATGCGGGTTTTGTATGATTTACTAAGGTTCGGGATGCCGGTCGAGTAATCACAAAGAGATTTGGGTATAAATCTCCATATCGGTGGAACTTGACGTTTAGAGTCAAACTTAGATAAATCGGCAAGATTAAGAGTTGGTAACTATGGACACTTTACGAGCATCTTGTAGGACCGGTCTTTAAAAATCCACTTTCGAGAGATCGGGCTTTTTATAGATTTTCCGTACCACAAAGCGCCCGACCATTTTGTTACTACGTTTATCTCAAGGAACGTTTACACCCATACCCATTCTTTTTTTATAAAAAAGTTCATTTCGCATTTTCTTAGAATTGATTCAACAATCAAAATCAACTATTTTCCCCAACTCGGAACTTGTGCAAGAAGTTCATGAAAGTCAGTATTTCTCAGTAAGTCCAGTCTCTGTGGGTACGATACTCGGTACTTGTACCATTTTATTACTTGTAGCAATCCCAGTGTTGATATATATACTTGTGTCCACGCTGGGAAACTCAATGTCCACGCTTTAGGTGCACGTTATTTTTCTACCAAGTTTTTGTCGCCGTTGTCGGGGACTGGCACGATTTTACATCCTGAGATACTGATTTTTGTTCAAGCCTGTGTCACTTGTTTCACTTTCAAAGCATTTATCGTGTTGTATGCCACGGCTACAACACGGTGATCTTGTCTTCGACCGATCCAGAAGTTTAGTGAAGAAAACTTCGGTTTGTAAATAAATTGTACAGTTTAATTTCTGTTGTTTTTGAAAAATTTCGCAGAGTGCCCACTGTAGGTCGGGAGTGCCCACCGGGAACTTTTGGCGGGAAAGAGTACTAGGTAAGATTTTGGATATCTTATTTCTTTTCTAAAGCATGGTGTGGGAGTACCTGGTAGGACACGCGGCAAAAGGGGGATGGTGTAAAATCTTTCCATGTAAGATTTGTGTGTATTTTTTGAGAAAAGGTTTAGGGTTTTGTTTTTTTTAATGGTTTTCTTTTTGTTAAAACCGGTGGTTTTGTGTCTGAAAAAGGGGGGAGTAGTTTCTTTTGAATTAATTTAGTTTCTTTTCAGCTAAATTAGTTTCTTTTTAGTTCTAAACTTCTTCTTCCCCAAAAGAGTTAAAACCAATCTTTTCAGCCAAAAAAAAAAATTCAAAAAAAAATGGTGGTTTGGAAATCTTTTTAAAAGATTGTTTTTGTACTTTTAAAGTTTATTTTTGAAATTCTTTTTTTTTTAAATCCAAACCACCAGATGGTTTTTTTTGCCAACCGGTAAAAAAAAATTCAAAAAAAAATGGTGGTTTGGAAATCTTTTTAAAATATTGTTTTTGTAATTTTAAAGTTTATTTTTGGAATTCAATTATTTTTTAAATCCAAACCACCAGGTGGTTTTCTTTTGCCAACCTGTTAAAAAAAATCAAAAAATAAAACAATTTTCAAAAAATAAAAATAAAAAAAATTCAAAAATCAAAAAAAAATTCAAAAAAAAGAAAATAAATTAAAAAAAAAATCGCAGTATCCACTTGAGATTCGGAGTGTCCACTGGAAGTGTTGGGCGGGAAAGCGTACTAACCGGTGTTCAGAACTTAGTCGGATCCTCCATGGGTTTGGAAGAGCAACAACGCGAGTTCCATGAACGAGAGATTCGGATATGGACATATCAAACGGAGTGGAACTCGGCATTCCAAAGGATCCTGCATAACATTAACCCCACGGTGACAGCTTCATTGCCTCGATTCCTGGCTGATGTACTCGCTCCGTTTCCTCGGTGAATCTTTTGATGTTATTATCATGCTCTTGCTTTGATTATCTCTTGTGTTATCTCTTTTGGGTACTTTTGAGCTGTCAAACTTTTGGTAGCGCCATTTTTGTGTCTTGATTAAACTTTATGGCGTTTGTTTTAATCTGTGGATGTTGATCAATCATTGTTGTCTCAAGCATATTCTTTTTCAGGTGCATTTCTACATCCATGACTGTTGTTTCTGATGCGATTAAAATGATATAGGTCATTCCTTCATTCTAAGCCCATACAGTTACCCTTTGATACCTCGCCAAGCCATATATATCTATAACTTTTGAAAATCAATGGGGACATCGAAGATCTCAAGTTTGAGGAGGGGGGTTCGTAATGATCATTCGTTATTGCTTGATCATTTAAAAAAAATTATAAAAGGTGTGGGGATGAAATATGTCTTCGGAAAATTGGGAGACACGCATAACCCAAAGACATAGAACTTATGAAACATCACAAGTCTTGGGAGATGCGATTGAAAACAAAAAATATACGCAAAAGTGAAAAATAAAGAGAGACATAAAATCCTTTTGTAGTATTACTCAAGTTTGAGGAAGCTAGTAAAAATTCATACCCATCAAACACTAACCCTCAAGTCCTACTGATTAATTTCATCAGAACCTAAGTCAAGGATGGAAGAATGCACATCACTCCCGCTAGACAAAGATCAACAGTCCCTCCGTGTGGTAAATATTTTTTTATTATTTTTCGTTCTTCCTTTTTCCGTAAAATCTATTTTCTTAGTTTTTGGTTACTTGAGGACAAGTAACAGTTCAAGTTTGAGGATGTGATAACCCTCATTCCTGAGTGTTATTTATCACTCTTTTCTGTGTCTTATTTCCTATTTATACCCACTTTTGTTCCTTTCTATCCTCTTTTGGTCTTTAATTAAAAGATTTATGATAATGTCATCAAAAGTAATTTTTGTGCAGAATTTGGGAAAACTGTCGGGGAGGGCAGTGACTGCCCGCGGTGGACACCCGAAGATCCATTGGTCACTTGCTTCACAAGAGGTTTTCTCTCTCTTACTTCCTATATAAAGAGGCCTTGGGTTCTTCATTCCATACACCATTCATCCATATTCTAATCCACAACATCCAACACCAAGAAAGTCACCAACAATGCTCTAGTTTTAGTTCATCTTCAAGTTACTTGTTAACTTGAAGATGGTAATTTTAGTCCTTTACTTTCTAGCACTTTACATTTCTAGTACTTTATTTTTCCTTGTAATTTATTTCAAGTACTTAATTTCCATTTCCGTAATTTAAGTTTATGCATGTAGTTCTTAATTATTTCTTGTCTTTTATTCTTATGTCTCTTACTTTAATTATGAGTTAAGCACCTCTTGGGTGTGGGTGTGAGCTAACTTGGGACTAGTAGCCAATACTTGGGTGTGGCCATTATTACTAACTCTTAAGTTTGGTCACTTGAGTCGGGACATAACACAATGCGGATAAGCCGATCACTTTGAAGTGTTAATATTAGATCTTAGACCTCGAGAGGGGCGGATCCGAAATACGGCTTAAGTGATGCGACAAGGATTTGAGAAAGTCATTGATAACCACGTAGAGATGCGAGTTTTATATGATTTACTAAGGTTCGGGATGCCGGTCGAGTACTCACAAAGAGATTTGGGTATAAATCTCCATACCGGTGGAACTTGACGTTTAGAGTCAAACTTAGATAAATCGGCAAGATTAAGAGTTGGTAACGATGGACACTTTACGAGCATCTTGTAGGACCGGTCTTTAAAAATCCACTTTCGAGAGATCGGGCTTTTTATAGATTTTCCGTACTACAAAGCACCCGACCATTTTGTTACTACGTTTGTCTCAAGGAACGTTTACACCCATACCCATTTTTTTTTTATAAAAAAAGTTCATTTCGCATTTTCTTAGAATTGATTCAACAATCAAAATCAACTATTTTCCCCAACTCGGAACTTGTGCAAGAAGTTCATGAAAGTCAGTATTTCTCAGTAAGTCCAGTCTCTATGGTTACGATACTCGGTACTTGTACCATTTTATTACTTGTAGCGATCCCAGTGTTGATATATACTTGTGTCCACGCTGGGAAACTCAATGTCCACTCTTTGAGTGCACGCTATTTTGCACGCCATATATGATAGACCGTCACTCCCAAGAAAAGTTTCTGATTGAGTCGCTTTGGTCTACGACTATCATCCATCAAGATCATCATAATAGCATCCCAATTATCTGGCCAATCACCAATGCTAGCAAAAACTTTTACCCGATGCCAAGTATCCTTAGAATAGTCACATTCAAAAAATAAATGATTATGTGAGTCCATGCAACTCTCACAAAACGGACAAAGAAGAATATTATCCTCCTCCACCCACGTGTACATGCGATCATGGGCTGGAAGTCTTTTGTGGCAAACGACCCACATGCAGAACGCATGTTTGGAAATGTGACCCGGAAACCAAACGCTCGTATGCCAATGAAAAATAGGATGCATACCTCCAAACGAAATCGAAGCAGTCTTGACCGAGAAATCAACCAAATTATTATGCACATCTAGCCAACAAATTGCATCACGCTCCAGATCATTCACCATCGGCAGCGTGATTGAATTAAGCACTGGATAACGAGCAACCCAGTTAGTCGGCCAAACACCCATAAATCGATTCACCATATCTTTTACGGTAGCATTAATAGTAAATCCTTCCGTGTGAATGAACCGATAGGAGATAAATGAAGATAATGGAGTATCATTTGCCCACGGTCCTCCCAAGCATTAATATCAGCCCCATTCCCCACACGATACATAATGAATCTGTGCACATACGGTCGAAGATCCAACAACTTACGAAGCACCCATGACCAGTGAACATTTTTCCGAACAAGCCAAAAATGATTCTTGCCAAGGCAATATAAGTAAACCCAATGAACCCACAAAGATTTCTTACGGTTGAGAATAGACCACACATGTCTTGAGAGTAGCGCACGATTCCAAGAAGCTAGCCGTTGTATACCCAGGCCTCCTCTATCTTTCGGCCTACACACCTGATCCCAAGCCAACTTCCATTTCCCTTTGGCGTTTTCCCCCTGATATTCTTGAACTCTATGTTTAAAACTCGCAAGATTCTAAAAGTAATTTCGTTGCCAATTGGGAAAATTCCAGCATGAGATATACTGCGAATTCTATTTGTGAAGACTTGCATTCTGAAATTATTCCAAGGGAAGGATTCGCTGACTACTACTTTGCGAATTGTTAAGGTTTCGCAGGTTCTTGATTTGCGAATTCTAGGTTTCTCAGTTATATTGTTTGCGAAAAATACTTGTCTGCGAATTCTACTCATTTCTGCTTGCGAATTTTGGAAGTTTTTCTCTCTTTTGCGAATTCCTTTGTGATTTCTACTGTTTGCGAATTCTGCACTTGAGATTTTTGGAAATTTATTTTTCTGAAATTTTTTTAGTGTAGTTTTTATCTGATTCTTGATTCTAAGATCTTATTAGTTGATTTAAGTTGTACAGATATTATCATGCCTTACATAGACGAGAAGGGAAATACAGTGCTGACCATGAGAGATTGTGCTTTAGCATATATGCCAGATATTCCAGCACTGGAAGCTGAGAATAAAGATCTGAAGATTCAGAACTCATCTCTTCTTGAACAAATTAATAAATTAAAAGATGATAAAGATTTAAAGAAAGACTTTGTTTGCTCAGACTGTATCTCTAACTCAAAGATTAATTTTGCAGGAATTATTGAGTCGAAAGAAATGGAGATCTTAAATCTTCAAGCAAAGCTAAAGAGATCTGAAAGTATTAATTCTAGCTCAAGTTGGTCAAAGAAGGAATCAATGCAAAGAGAGCTAGATGAACTGAGAAGAAGAGCAAACAACGCTTGTGAGACATCTGATGGGCTGAGAAAAATGAATTCTCAAATTTTTGCTGAAAGAAACTCTTTGAAAGATAAAGTTTTCAGTCTTGAGGTTGAGATTAATATGATGAAAGAAAAGGCAACCCAAGACAGAAACAACACAAAAGCCCAAGATGAGATGATGAAGATTGAGAAAGAAAGAAAAGAATTTGCTAAGAAATTCTCTGATTTCTCAAGAAAAGCCTTTGAAGAGAAGAAATCATTAGAGCTTAAATGTGTTAAGCTTTCTCAACAAGTTTCAGACTTTGAGAAAGTTATCATTCTTGAGAGAGACAAGGTTGAGAAAGAAAAGAAAATAACTGAGCAGAAGAATGTAAATAAAGACTTTTCTAAAGAAAAGAAAGTTCTAGAGACTGAGATAGCTAAGCTGACAAGAAAGCTATATGAGTTGTCAACAAACATTCTGAAGGAAAAGAAGACGAAATCTGAATTGCAAAAGAAGTTTGATCTGATTGCAAAGGAAAGAAACAGTTTTTCTTCAAAGATAAAAGAACTTGAAGAGGTCGTATTCAAGGTGAAGTTGACTGAGCACAAAACGCCAGAGTCAATAGCTCAATCACCAAGAGATGACCTAACTTCATCCAAATGCTCGTTCACTTCAGCTACAAGTTCAATTTTTACAAATGTTTCTTATAATCCTTTATTTGATTTAGATGATGATCTTACCTCTAAATCTAAAGATCAAATTCGTCCTTCTAACCTTTTCTTTGACAAAAATGTTGACGGTTTAGGTAATTTCAAAAAGAACAAGTCTCGGAAGAAAAGGTTTTGGAGAAGGGAAGATGAAGAAAAAGATAGAGAAAATTGGATCTGGAGAGTTAAAGGATCTTCAGAGGAGAAAAAGACCGATAAATCATTTGTGCATACATCAAATGCTAAAAGGAACAATGCTCCGAAAGGTAAAACTTTTGGCAAACCTGATCTGGTTTACACTATCAATCAATTGATCAAGTTAGCACAAAAGTAAATTAGTTGTTCCTATTGTGGCTCAAATGATTTTGTAAACAAAGATTATGTGAATAACTGGTATGGTTCTTATTTTATATCTCCCACTAGAACTGCAACTAACCCATGAGGACCCAATTACTAGTGGGTACCAAGATCTAAATCTGTGTTGCAGGGACCCAAGGTTTAAGGGGGAGAAAGAACAATGATTTCTGATTACTACTGTTAGAGCACAAATATGTTGGATTCAAGATCATAAAGATTGAAGATAAAAGATCAACAAGTCAAAGCTGGAAAAGTCAACTTTCATCAAAAGTCAAAGTCTATTTGTAATAAAGTCAAAGTCAATATTATTTGTATTTGTTTCCTTGTAATTGATGTGAGATATAAATACCTTGTTGTCTTTGAATCAGTAGAACACTCATAATACGAATCAGAGAAGAATTGTATAGAACATATCATTCTAGAGAGAGAGTGTTTGTAGAGAGAGAAAGTTATGAATTTGTAATCTTGTAATTGAGATCAATGACATATGAATTCGAAATCTCATCTTGATTAATTGTTACTGATTTAGAACTTGATATTAGGAATAACAATTGGTATCAAAGCAGATCCAAATCGAGAAAAATCAAGAAATGCGTATGTTCGTACTGTTCATCGAAGTCCAGATTGATTTTCAGTTTTAGTGAGTCTTTGGTTCTAAAATTGATTAGATTATGTTAGGAATGTGAAATCGATCGTGTTTGTATAGATAGATTTGAGAATTACACTGTAATCATCACGAATTTGTGTTTTTTGGTTGAGTTTGAGTTCACGAGTCATGTGCACTGTAATTGAGTCAATTTCTATTGATTTTGTGTATTTCATCGAAATTCATTGTTAAGATTGTGTTCGAATTGGTTAGACGAGTGAATTGTCGAAGTATAGAGTTGAATTTTAAGGTCTAAATGAGTTTTTGGTACAATTTTGTTCGATTTTAGAGGTTTGCGGGTCATTCATCAGGTTTGCGGGTCATTCATCAGTACAGGTTTGCGTTTCAATCAAGAATCGAGAAGTACAGGTTTGCGTTTCTGTTAAAGAATCGAGAAGCTAAGTATTGTGGGTGTAACGTGACACGCAAAGTTTATCATTTGACACGCAAAGTTCATCAAATGCAAAGTAGAAAGATTGGAGCTCAGACACGTAAAATGCGTCTTGCGGGTGTAACTTAACACGCAAAGTGGTGGTTTGCGTTTGCCACTTGAACCGCAATATGAAAATTTTTTCTCTAGGGGCGCTGCCCCTTGACCCCACCCGCTAACCGGGTAGCGAGACCCCCGTGCTAAGTCTACCTAGGGGGACAAAAGTTCTTTCTGTGATCAAAATCTCTGAATTTCTTTTCAAGATTTTTGTATTTTTCTTGTGCTTTTATTTGGATTAACGATCATTTTTGTCAAGTTCTATTTTGTTAATAGGTATTCAAGATGGGATATTTTGCTGATGATGAAAAGAAGTTTAAAGAGCTCAAAAAGGAGAATCAAAATCTTACTTCCTTAGTTGATAATTACACAAAGAGATCAAAGAGGTATAAAGATGAAAGAAATCAACTGAGAGAAGAAGTCAACAATTTAAAGAAGATAAATGAAGATCTACTAAAACAGACTTCTGGGCTTAGTGAAGATAAGGTAATAAGTTTGGAAACTGAGAACACTGAGCTGAAAAATAAAATCTTTGACTGGAAAAATCAGATTATCCAAATCCAGAAACAAGCATCTATTGAAAGTTATGAAGAGACGATTAAGAGTCTGGAAGATGCTAATGCTGAACTTCAAATGGAAATATCTGATCTGGAGAAAAAGATGGTCAAAGAAAGATCTGATTTTGAGACTGAAAAGACTTCATTTGCAAAGAAATTCTCAGACTTTTCCAGAAAATGTGCTGACGAGAAGAAAACGGTTGAGCTTAAATGCATTAAGCTTTCTCAACAGATTTATGAGTTTGAGAAAGTACTTATTCTGGAAAGAGAAAAGTTTGCAAAGGAAAGAAAGACCATAGAGCAAAAGAATGTTGGGATATTCAAAGAGATATCTAGTCAGAGAACAAATGCTGAAATAGGCTTTGAGGAAGAAAGAAGCTTATTTGAAATAGAGATAAAGAAGCTAACTGCAAAGCTATCTGAGCTATCTACAATTGCATTGAAAGATCAACAAGTGAAGTCTGAATTCAAGAGAGAGATTGACCTTCTTGTAAAAGAAAGAGACAGTTACTCTTCAAAGGTAAAAGAGCTTGGAAAGATTGTTTCAAAGGTGGTGGTGACTGAGCAGACGACTCCAGAGTCAAAAATCCACACACCTAGAAATAATTCAGCTGACTTTAAAAAGACAGCCTCAAGCTCATACATGAAACCTGTTTCTTCAAGAAGGTTAGTCAATTCATTCAATCAGATTCGTACTTCTAATATTTTCTATGATCAAAATGTAGATGGTTCGGGTACACAAAGAAGAAGAAGGAAATATAATGAAGAGAAGCTGGTATGGAAAGTAAAACCAGTAGATGAAGAGAAGAATAATGAGAAAAAGAAAGGAAAGAAGGAAGAGAAGAAAAGTAACAAATCATTTGTACATGCATCAACAGCCAAGAAGAACAACGTGCTGAAAGGTAAACCTGATCATGCTTACTCGAGATATCAAATGTTCAGGTTATCTAAAAAGAGGTATTGTTCTTACTGTAATACATATGATTTTGTACATAAAGCAAGTGATCATTACTGGTATGGTTCTTACTCAGTTACTCCCATTCGAACTGCAACTAACACACATGGACCCAAATACCAATGGGTACCAAAACCGAAGATTGATTATGTGTTGCAGGCACCACAAGTAAAGGGGGAGTAAGAGAACAATGGCTCTTGAATAAAACAGTTCAAGACCCGTACCTCAATGTCAAGAACGATGGCTTCTAAGTACATCAGCTTAGGACCCGTACTTCAATGGAGTTTGACTTCTAAACACAACAGTTTAGGACTCGTACTTCATTGATGAAAAAGAGATGCTACTCCCGGGCTGATAAGAGATTGTACTCCGATACTCCAACGAGGATATCAACATTCAAGGGGGAGTACATATTTTTCTGAAATTTTTGCATTCGATAGATATGACGAACTACATTCCAAAAGGAGTTGTAGATCTCTATCATGTGTTTTATAACTGACATATTTTTAGATGCATAATTTCAGGGGGAGTAAAAGAATTATGACTTCTGCTTATTTCAGATCAGAACTCGTACTTTTAAAGTTTTATTGCTTTATGTCTTTTATTTTCTGTGAATAAAATTGATTTTGACTAAACTTTGAGACTTAGAGGATGAGAGAAGCTGACACGATCATATCTACATGACTACAGCTGACTTTCTGAGATTTTTTTTTACTGAAGCGAAATGGTAAATTTCTCATCTTAATCTCAAATATATCTGAAAGAAGGACAACTTTCAGATATAGAAAACATGTTCTTAAATGTTCAAACCACTTCCCGATTCTTAAACAGATTTTATAATTTGGAAGTGTGATTTTAAATGTTTTCATTTTAATTTTTGTCCTTAATTGATAAACAAACCGTGTGTTTCCAAAGATAATTACTTGCGTATTGTCTTTTCTATATACTTTCAAGTATTCACACACACCGGTTTGAATTTTTTTTGTTTTGTTCTTACCACGTCTCTAAAAAAATTGAAACAATTTTTCTTCGATGGTAAGACACCCCGTTTGTAATTCAAAGAATTTTGAGCGATATTTCATTTCGATACGGTCATTTCAAGAATGTCTATATATTGTTTCGTATAGAATAATGTCCATTATTCTTGACCATAATCCTTGATTGTTATATCATTCATTTATGATCATTTTTATACAATGTCAGATTTTCAAACAAGTTTCTTGCATTCATGTTCTTTCATTCAATATACTTGTTTGAAAATACTTCAATGTTTTTAAAATGCTCAAATTTTCATGATTATATTTTATGAGCATAAATATATCTGACCCATATTTCCTATGATTTAAATGTTCAAGATAAACCATTGTGAGCAACATATGCTTTGTAGGACTGGGTTCTTTGTACTAGGACTTATCTGAAACTTCTATGGATTCACGTTAACCAGTGTTTCCTATCCATGAAGTTAATCCCTTAGTGATTGAGTGTGAGGAGTCAAAAGAAATGAGTGTGGGTGTGCTGAGGTAAAATGGAAAAGAGAGTTTGGTTAGTAGTGAACTTATTGATTAAAAAGAAAGAGGGTGAGAGCTCAGAGTAAAAGAATATCAAACTCTGCACCAACTACTTTCTGAGCCGGGCAGCCACATTGCTAGCGTTTCACAACTCTTTGGTGAACGTTATTGAAACAGGCAATTAGCCCATGCCAACTCTTGCTTAAACCCCACCAACCACTCATTTTCTTCTCAAAAAGAAAATATTTCATATTTTCTGGGGACGCAGCATATAATCTATCTGGTTTTCATTTGGAAAATCTAGATATTGAAAAAGAAGGAAGTCTGCCCCACCTTCGCACTTCAATCATGCACTTAGAGTCTGTGTTTATCTACTGTTGTCTCAGTGGTTTACACTATGTTGAGCCTTATGAAAGCAGTTATTCGTGCTTAATTCTTTCTACACGTGCACGAACACACAAAGAATTCGTTTCTTTGTCATAACATTCATAGATATTGCCTTTGTGGTATTTCGATGATTGGATGGAAGCCCTGGGGGAGTGAACATTAAAAAGCTCCTTTCCAATGCGTATTCGTTACACACAGTGACTTTGTGTTACTGACAGGCATGTTAACTGATTCATTTGTTGATTCAGGTGTTACATTCTTATTTTGTCCGGATTTGAAAAGATCTGGATAAATACATTGTTCGAATTGGCAAAGAATCAGAGGCTCAGATCAGAATGGTCAAAGACATTTCTTGATGAAAGTTTTGATGATGTTGATGCTCAATTCATCAAAAAGGGGGAGAAGAGTTCAAATCAAGAAATGTTGGTTGAAAAGTTTGAAGAAATGTCCGAAATTCAAGATATGGGAGAGTTATTCAAGATTGTTGAAAGATGAAATATTTCAGTTTGTTGAAGATAATTTGCTAGAGCAAAGTGTGCTAAATTTGAAAATCTTAAGATATTTTTCTTTTCAAGTCTGAAAAAGGTTTGTGTACAACCTTGGGAAAGATTGTTACTATTTTTGATGATCAGACGTTGGGAAGATTGCTGAAAGTTTGCTAAGATACTGTGCTTATCAGAGAAGGGGATATTGTAAAGATTTCATACAAATAGGGGGATTATGAAAGTTGGTTGAGAAAGTTATGTTTGTATCAAAAGGGGAGATTTCATGAGAAGATACAGATTGTTCCAAGGGGAGTTTATTCAATCGAGCTTAATCAAAGAGAAGATCGCATTGCTAAATCTTTTAGTAATGATCTTGATCCAAAGGGGGAGATTGTTAGAGCACAAATATGTTGGATTCAAGATCATAAAGATTGAAGATAAAAGATCAAGAAGTCAAAGCTGGAAAAGTCAACTTTCATCAAAAGTCAAAGTCTATTTGTAATAAAGTCAAAGTCAATATTATTTGTATTTGTTTCCTTGTAATTGATGTGAGATATAAATACCTTGTTGTCTTTGAATCAGTAGAACACTCATAATACGAATCAGAGAAGAATTGTATAGAACATATCATTCTAGAGAGAGAGTGTTTGTAGAGAGAGAAAGTTGTGAATTTGTAATCTTGTAATTGAGATCAATGACATATGAATTCGAAATCTCATCTTGATTAATTGTTACTGATTTAGAACTTGATATTGGGAATAACAACTACAGATCAGGACTCTTGCCTCATTGTCAAAACAATTACTTCTAAGTACAACAGCTTAGGACCCGTTCTTCATTGGTAAAAATGAATGATACTATTCTCACTGGAGATTATGTCATCATGGCCTCTGAATACTAGAGTTCAGAACCCATTTTCAAATGTTTTCTTCGGATCAGATGCTTAAATGATAACATATTTATAGAATTTTTTGATTTGAGGGGGAGCTAACTGTTATATCTCTTAGGGAGAGGAGATAAATATGATTTTACTATCATTGTCATATTTTTCTAATGAATTGATGTTTTACAGATATAAAGGGGAGAACACTTAAATGAAAATATTCATTCCAGGGGGAGTTAAGGATTCTGATTTACAGGTATATCTTTCTAATCCTTACACTCTATCACTTGTTGAAAGATGAACAACTTTCACTTGTGACAAATGGTTTCTTAAATGTTCAACCACTTCCTATTCTTCAAAGATTTTCATGAATTGTGAAGTATGATTTTAAATGATTTTTAGATACTTAATTGTCAAACTCTTTTAGTTTGAGGGGGAGAATTGTATTGTCAAATACAAATGTCTTTGACTATGTCTTTGTAGATCCCAGTACAGTGCAATCACGAACAATATTAATCAATCAATGAAGAACAAAAATGCCACAACTTCTAGTCATATGATTAATATTCAATAAAGGGTTTAGGTTTACAGAGAGAATATCTGATAAGAAAATGTAAACCTATTGACTAGAAGAATTTTGAATGAGATCTAAAAATTGAACTAAACCTAATTCTTAATATCAAACGCCTTATATATGTGGCGATAAGGCCTCATGGGCTTTAGGCCCATTAACAAACAACTATCAATTAACTACAATTTGAACCCTTGTAAATGCTTTATACAACTTTCAACACACATGACTTTCAGTCCTAACAATCTCCCCCTAAAGTTGAATAAGGCATTTTTCTTCTTGAAAACTTCAGGCATTGATCTTCTTTAAATCTTCAGGTTTGATCTTCTTTCCCTCTTGAATCTTTGAAGAACTTTGGTGTTTCATGTCTTCATGTCTTTCCAACCTCCCCCTTGAATAAAGCTCTTGGTCTACATAATTTCAACTTTGTAACCAGATTCAATGTACAGTAGCCTCGACTGAACGCACTATCAAGCAGCTTTCAATTGTAGAAACTCAACACATCGGATCAGCACACAAGAAAGATAATGTGCAAGTTACTTGACATTCCACGGTGCATCTTCAGTTTAATAACAAAGAATCTGAGTTGAATAGACTTTCAGCTCAAGAACTTGTAGAACCAATATGCTCGTAGGAGGTACAAACTTGTAGCAGACACCACATGATACGGGATAGAAGAAATGCAATAAAATCTTTTCTGCTCAGCTGCAATCTTTGAATCCAAAGACTTTATAAATCTCTCCCCCTTTTTGATGATTTTGAACATCATGATCATCAAAACTCTTCAATTTCAACACATTCTTTGATCTCCTCCTTTGTGATGAACTAACAATCTCCCCTTTATGATAATTGGACATTCTCCGCCCTTTGATCTGAGTATCCGTCAATTCATGAAATGTATATATCCAAATCTTTTCAAATTCAAATATAATAGGAATTATAATCATGAATCAACAAATGATACAGTTAGTATGCCTGTAAGTAGCACGGAGCCACTTTGTACAACGGATGTACTTTGGAAAGGAGCTTTTGTGATATTCACTCCCCAGGGCTTCCATTCAATCATCGAAAAAACACAAAGAAATTTTCTATGAATGTTATGACAAGAAAACTCATTCCTTGTGTGTAAGTGCAAGTGTAGAATGATTGAAGCTACTTAGCTTTCTCAGACTCAAAAATGTGTAAACTGTTGAGACAGCAACAGATATTACACGGACTCAATGTGCATGAAATAGGTGCGAAGGTGGGGCAACTTTTCTTCTTTTTCAATATCTAAATCTTCCGAGTGAAGACTAGATAGCAGATATGATGTGTCCCCAAAGAAAATGAAACATTTCTTTGTTAAGAAAGAAACGAGTGGTTGGTGGGCTAAAAACAAGAGTTGGCATGGGCTCACTGCCTGTTTCAATGATGGTTACCAAAGAATGTGAACCAATCAGTAGATGTGGCTGACCGACTCAGAAAGTGTTTGGTGCAGAGTTTTCATATTCTTTTAACTCTGTTCTCACACCCTCTTTCTTTTTGTCATTGTTAGGTCTGATTTTATAGTAATCATTGTATTTATAGGGCTTGGTCATATACTGTGTTTAGAGTCTATCTGTGTTGTATCTGACCAAGGGTATTTAAGTCCCTTTGGTCTTTATTTCGTGTAAGAACTCTCACGCTCATTGAATACATTCTCTGTTTTGCGCATATTGCTCTCTCTCTACTTTCTCTCTCTACAGATTCATTGATCTTGGATTATCAATTGGTATTAGAGCCATCTGAATCTTGAGAGGATTGAGAGATTGTTTTTTCAGATTCTGAATTTGTAGATTAATCGAAAACTTGATCGATTTTCTTGAATTTTCCAAGAAAATCTCGTTTTCTTGATTTTTCATCAAATGTGGAATGTTGTGTGATCGGTTTGTGTTGAATTTGATTTCATTAGATGCGTTTTTGTTAATCGATCATATTTGTTTCATATCATTTTGCATAAAAACCATGATTTGATCTTCGATTTTATGATTTTATGATTTTATGATTTTCTGGAAAACACGAGTTCTTGTACTGTTCCATCATCAAAATTCATGTTTTAGAGGTTTTTAATCGAAATTGTTGTTTGAAATGTGTTAAAAAGGTGATTTCGATAATCAGTGAGTATTTTTCTTGGTATTATTTCATAGTTTAAATCGATCTTGCGAAAATTTCTTGATTTTTACGCTTTGCGCATGTTCATGTAGGTTTGCGTATGTTCATATCACTTTGCGCAAGTTCATATCACTTTGCGCAAGTTTTTGTTGTTCTAATTCTTGTTAACAGTGTTTCAGGTTCTCGCATTGGGCTGATTACGCAAAGCATAGTTTACGTATCAAGTGCTATCCGAGAAAGAAGGTTTTCGCATCAAGCCTCATACGCAAAGTTCATTGTGCGTATCAAGTACAATCCGAAAAGTTCAGTTCGCGTATCATCAAGCATCCGAAAATCTTAGTTCTCGAATCATCAACGTTCCGCAAAGTACAGCTTTCGCATCACTCAGCATACGAAAACCTTAGTTTGCATATCCTTTTACATACGCAAAGCTTAGTTTGCGTATCCTTCTTCATACGCAAAGCTTAGTTTGCGTATCCTTCTTCGTACGCAAAGCCCAGTTTGCGCAACCTTCCTGTTCCAGAAGGTTTGGTTCTCGTATCGCTCAGCTTACGCAAACCTCAAGTTTGTGCAAAGAGTCTGGAATTTTTTTTTGTTAACCATGGATTCTGCCAAGTTAGCTTATCAAGCTCAGTTCTACAAGAATGACCTCATGATGTCATTTGGTACTGAAAATCGTCCTCCGGTGCTGATTGACAAAAATGAATTTACACAGTGGCAAGATCAGTTCTTGAACTTCATTGAACGTCAAAAGAATGGAAATGACATGATGACCATTTTATCTGAAGGACCGTTTGAAAGACCAAAATTGGCTTCTGGATTTTATAAGCCTACGAAAGATTATACACATGAAGAGTTGTCTGCATATCAAGCTGATCGTGATATTAAAGCAAATCTGATGCTAGCATTGCCAAACTCTGTATACAACAGGATTGATTGTTTCAAAACTCATCCTAATCTGATGTGGCAACAGCTTGAGAAGATTATGCTTGGTTCTTCGGTTGCAACTCAACTCAGGCATACACGCTACATGAATAATTTTGAAGAATTCAAAGCCAAGGATGGGGAGCCACTTAAAGCTGTGTTTGACCGTTTATGTGCTATGATCAATGATCTTAGGAAGATAAAGGTTGAAAAGACTGAGCTTGAATTAAATCTGAAGTTCCTCAACACATTGCAACCAGAGTGGAATAAAACATGCCACAGATTGAGGAACTATGTCAGAATATCCACTATGCAAATCCAAGAACTATATGAGATTCTGATGACTGATGAGAGCTTGGTGATAGAGAAGAAGGCAAAACAGAGAATGTATTCAATGAGCGTGAGAGTTCTTACACGGAACAAAGACCAAAGGGACTTAAATACCCTTGGTCAGATACAACACAGATAGACTCTAAACACAGTATATGACAAAGCCCTATAAATACTATGATTACTATAAAATCAGACCTAGCAATCTCCCCCTTAGTAATTATTGGCGCTTTGGTCTTCAAAATTCATCTTCTAAAACAGCACAGACCATTAAAGCGACTTTGTGAAGCTTTCTGACTTTTAAGAAAAAATTTCTTCTCACCATCTTTCAGATTAAGTTGTCTTTGCTGCTTGAGCTCTAGACGATACACCTCTTTTGAATGACTTTGAATGAACTGTGGTGTTCGGAGCAGGAACAGCAAAAGAAAAATTGTAGCTAAGAGAATAGAATCTTTGAGCGAATCTTGATCAGCAGATAAACTTTTGAGCTCTTTGTTTCTTTATCATCTCCTTAACATCTCTGAATTCTCCTCCTCATGACCTTGATGATTTGAATCAACTTGGTCATGCAAATGTTGGAGACGAGACAACTTAAGATCTGCAAAATCAAAGAAACAGAGAAAACAGGGAAGGTTTGCGCATCACGTTGATTGCGCAAAGTAAGGTTTGCGTGTCACGCTAGTGGCGCAAAGTGAGGTTTGCGCGTCACGCTGGATGCGCAAAGTGAGGTTTGCGCGTCACGCTGGATGCACAAAGTGAGGTTTGCGCGTCACGCTGGATGCGCAAAGTAAGGTTTACGCGACCAACTGATTGCGCAAATCTAACTTGGTGTCCTAAATTTTTTACCTGATTAGCTCTTTGATTCCCCCTACACAAATGCACTAAATTTGACAATTCAAGTTAGCATTCATATAAAGAATCAGATACTCCCCCTCAAAAACAGATATAAACTTTGAAAAATATTCTCTTTGTTCACTCCCCCTTGAATAATGCATAAACCCATTAAAATATATTTTATGAGAACACAATGATCAAATATTAATTTACAAAGAAAAAATATACTGAATATAAATTTTAAAACAACTAAACATATAAAACTTTAAACACTAAACAAATTAAATTCTACTGAGTGAAATATGACAAATTTATCAATCAGTTGAAATCAAATATATGTTGTTGGATAAAGAAACAAGTTTTATTGCATATCAAGTTAAAACATGTTCAGTTTCAAAAACTTCCAGCAATCTATTCAGTGTGCTCACATGTGAATCTTCATTAAAGCTCACTTCTAACCAAACTCTCATTTACATTTTACCGCTCAGCACAATGAGAAAAACTCAACCGGATGAGTTATCTCCCCCACTCTTTGATTTAAGACCCTCACCCCTCAATCACTCAAGGATAACTTCCAGGGTAGGAAACACTGGTTAACGTGAATCCATGGAAGTTCTGTTTAAGTTCTCACACAAATCCCATGTAAGTCCTAAAAAGAATAGTTGCTCAACAGTTTAACAGAACAGTTAAGTACAAAATGTATGATAACATTGTCAAAATGTATGCTCATGAGATTTGAGCAATTTAACTTTGAAGATTTCTCAAAACAAAGATATTGAATGAATGAAATCAAATCAAATCAAGAGAATTGTTTTGAGAATCTGACAATGTATGAATCAGATCAAATAAAATGGTTAGGGTATCAAAGAACTGGATATTTTGTTTATATGAACAAATATAAACAATTTAGCAATGAAAGCGCAAATTTGGAAATGATGATTGATGCTTAACAATATTTGAAAGCAAACAGGAGTATTACCATCAAAAAATTGGTTTGTTTTGAGACATGGTAATAACAATTTCAAATGAAGTACTGAACCAGTGTATATGAATACTTGACAGTATATTGAAAAGATAATACACAAGTATTTATCTTTGGAAACACACGATCAGTTAAACATTAATGCTCAAAAATTGAAAAACATTTAAAATCACACTTCTAAATTCATAAAATCTTTTGAGAACCAAAAGTGGTTTGAACATTTCAGAAAACGTTTTTCATGTTCGAAAGTTGTTCTTCTTTCAAACAATCAGAGATCTAGATCAGAAGATATTTACCTTTAAGCTCCCCCTCAAATCATGATAAAATGATTTAGGTCAGATAAGCTCCCCCTTGGATATTTACAAAATATCCTTATCTGAACATTGAAGAACAGGTCATAGTTCTTTGAGGTACGAGTCCTAGATTGTTTTGTCTAGAAGTCAAACTCCGTTGAAGTACGGGTTCGAAGTTGATTTACTTAGAAGCCTTAGTTCTTCTACTCCCCCTTGACAGTAGGTGCCTGCAACACAAATTCAATTTTAGGCTTTGGTACCCACTGGTATTTGGGTCCATGAATGTTAGTTGCAGTGCGAATGGGAGTAATGGAATAAGAACCATACCAGTAATGATCACTAGTCTTGTGAATAGGATCATGTGTACGACAATAAGAACAATAGTATTTTTTACCTGACAACCTGATTAATTGATCTCTCGAGTAGATATGATCAGGTTTACCTTCACGCACATTGTTCTTTTTGGCTTTGTGTGTATGTATGTCAGGATCGAATTCTTGTCAGAGTACTTGTCAGGATCGAATTCTTAACAAGAATAAATACTCAGAAAAAATATCAAAGAAGTTTGCGGAATAACACTTTGATATTCAATGTAACAGTAATCAAACAGTGTATATGATCAATAACTTGTAAACTTGTATTGAATACTTGAAGTTACAAGATTAAACACACAACCTCAATATTGATGAACAGGCTCACCAATACGAATTCTACTTCTCTAGAATTAGGATCTATGTCTTGAGGTTGATTTCTCTCTTGAACAAAACTTAGAATTAATTTCTTTCTAAACTATTCTATATATTCTATTCATCTACTGAATCAAAAGATAATTACAATAAATAAAGATATCTTCAGTATATCTTCCATCATTATCTTCAAGCCTTCCATGAATATCTTTATTCTTTCCAGCTGTCATTCGGATCTTCAAGTCATAAGCAGCACTAACTATGTCCAGCAGCATTAATTTCTTCAAGCAGCATTAACTTGGTCTTAGCAGCATTAACTACTAAGCAGCACTAACCACTAGCAGTACTAACTAGCTAAGCAGTACTAACTTTGTTCAAGCAGCACTAACTTTGACTAGCAGTATTAATTCTACTAGCAGTAGTAATACTCAGCAGTATTATCCTTGAAGTCTTCTAGCAGTAGTAACTCTAAACCAGCAGCATTAACCATACTTAAGCTTTTCTTCAGTTCCCAACAATCTCCCCCTAACTTGACTTTTAGGAAAAGAAGTCAAGTTCTTCAGATTTTCTTCAAGATGCTCCCAAAACTCCATCATGGCCTAAATTCCAGTATTTGCATCCAACCCCAAACTCTGATTGATGGTTCTTTAGATCAAATATTTAGCCATTTCTGAGTCTGGAATACACCCTAGCTTCTTCTTCAGCATGGCATGAAGCTTCAATCTGCTATGGTTGTATACTCTATCCACTAGGAAGTACTCAGTATGATTCAGATCCAAAGTCACTGCATATACTCCAGTAGTTTCATATAGAGTCCAATTATTCACTGACTGAAAGACATTCCTTATTATCTCTTCCACTTCATCAGGTTTAAACATCATACACAGATACTCCATTACCAGTTTTGTAATTGAAATCTCTGGAGCTTTCAGTATATCTGCATACAACTTCATTCCTATCTCAAACATCTCTTCAAGATCTGACCTAGAGCATGTTCTGACAATCTTTGCCCAAGTATTGAACACCTCATACTTTTCATCCTTCCTTTTGAGCCTTATGTATTCCTTTCCATCCACTGTCAATGTATCCCAGTGAATGACCTCAGGAGGCTTTATACCAACAGGTTCTGCTGAAATTGGTTCAGGAACTTTGTCCATCACTACCATATACAGATTTCCATCATCTGTGTTTGATGGCTCTTTCTGTTCAGATGACTCAGGTGCTCCTTCTTCTTCAGCAACCTTCTCAGCCTCTCCTTCAGCTATTCTAGGATTCTTGATTGACTTTCTCCTTGCCATCATCTTGGTTCTCTTTAAAGTCCTTAGACTTTCTTTCAGAGTGGCTTCTTTCTTTGGTGGTGTTTCTTGCTCATCTGGAAAGGGCTTTTGAACATCAAAGTCATTACTTTCTTTCATCCTATTCTCCATCTCCACCCTTGCAGTTTCATTCCCCTGAAGCTTTATCATCTCTGAATCATACAGTTCTTTAATCTTCTCAAAGGACATCTTTGAGAACATCTCCTTTCTGACTCCTATAGCACCTTTGAGAAATATAATCATCTTGTTTCTCTCTTGGGTACCTAGGAAAGTCTTTGAGGGTTGTCTCTTCTTTACAGCTGTTTTTACCACTGATTTCTTCAGATTTGCAGCTTTCTTCTGTGCAATTTCAGTTACCAGACTCTGTTGATAAGCTTCATTCAGTTCAGCAGCTAGAGCCTTTGCCATCTCCCTGTCCTTTTCAACCTGAACTCTTTCTTCTTTTTCAATGTCATCCTGCATCTTCCTGGCTAAGGCTTCATCTTATTCAACCAACCTTTGCTTCTTGACTGGTTGATCAGATTCCACCATCTTTGCTTTTCCTTTGTCTTTGTTCATTGCCTTCTTACTGTTATCTTTCTTGATCACTTCACCTTGTTCTTTGATGATTACTCCTTTGGTCTTTGAAGTGACCTTGGGAGTATCATTCTTGGCTTTAAGTAAGGTTTCTGCAATCTCAAGATCTGTTAATACTTCTTTCACCTTTTCTGCTGCTTGTTTAATTTCAGCAGTATTAACCATTTCTGCTGCTTCTTGTGTTTCTATTGGCACTGATTCTCTTTCTGTTTCTGCTTCCTGCTCCCCCTCAACATCAAATTTCTCCCCCTTTTCACCATATTTCATCCCATCAGGCTCCCTCTTTTCTGTAGCTTCTTCCATGTTGATCTCCCCCTTTTTGGGAGCATCATTCCCAGATTTCCTTCTCCTGAGCACAAATTGTCTCTTCTTCTTTTTCTGTACTAGCTTCGTCACCAATTTCTTGAGTTTGGTAATCTGCACTTGTTGGGACAAGATTACCAATTTCATTTCTTCAAGTTCTTTTCCTTGTTTGAGAACATCTAGGTTGATGTTGCCCATTGTTTCCATCAATTCATAGTAAGAATATCTGTCCTCACCCTCTCCAGAAGTGTAACCTTCTTTGGAAGGATCATTGGATCTTTTGGTAGTGGAAGTCTTCTGCCTAGCAGAAGCACTGTCCACCCCCTTGGTTTCTTGGCACCAGGGACCTTTGAATGATTGCTCATTCAAAGTTGCCATGGGGGAGGTCTTATTGATGTTACCACTGTCCTCCTCTATGCTAGCAGAAGTAGTGGCAGCCTCAGCACCCATATGCTCTTCCTCCTCCTCAGAGAGCACCTCCTTGGGGTTGGGAGACACCCCTTTGGTTTCCCTATTGATATTCCCTAAAGGAGAATTCTCCCTTAGAGGGCTTAAAGGCTTGGGGTTGATGGTACAAGAAGGGAAGGAGCCTTCTTTATCTGTTTCCTCTTGTATGTTTGGGTGATTGGTGATGTTGGTTTTTCAAGAAGGGACTGGGGAATAGATTTAGAGTGGGAAGGTTGGGATTGGCTAGCAGTAGGTTGGTCTAATGGGGGCAGTGACCCTGCTACCATACCTTCATTGGTTTGGGACACCACCATCATTGTAGAGAACAATGGGGTGTCTACTCCTTCCGAGTCCCCAGCAGATCTTCTCATATTTGAGAAAACCTTGCCTTTGGGGGGTTTAGGTACATATACTCCAACAGGATGAGGTATATCCGTCAATTCATGAGTAATAACTTCTTGGACAAACCTGGGGTACATAAAGAAGCTCTTTTTGTTTCCCATGTTTGAGACAAGATCACTGAAAATCATTTTAGAAAAGTTGTACTTTCTGGAAGTGGTCAAGCACACCAAAGCATAAGCAATGGTGCTGCTGAACTCACTCCATCCAGTAGTCTTTTTGGAGATACAGTGCATAAGGGTATGGACAAAGAAACGCCATTGGGGTGAAAATTAGGCTTTTGAGAACTTGAATACACCCAATGGGCCTCCATACCCCATTCTTGTAAGAGAAGAGAATAGTTCATCATTTGTGATAGAAGTTATACCAGAGGCATCGTCTAGACGTAGACTGATGCGAATAACTTCTTCAGTAACTGTCAAGGGTTTGTCACACACCCTTGTCTTGATCATTTGCACACCATTCTCAGTAATAATGGTGGCATTTGCCCAGAATTGCCTTTGATGCTCGATATAGATTGTAGGTGATACAGTAAGAGCATGGGCAATATGGCTTGACTTGAGGAAATCCACAATCTGGTGGAACCCAGCGGCCTGTTTGGGCTTCTGTAGCATCGTGATTTCATTGTGTTCATCTATGAATGCCATTGATGCCATTGAGCTTTTAGAAAATCTTGCCTGAAAGCTTTGAACTTGAGAGAGAAAGGGTTTAGAGCGCAAGTGAACAGTATGCAAAGAGTCGTTATGAACTTTTAGGCGGGCACAGGGTATTTATAGTATTCGGAATATAAGCAGTATTAACCTAGAGCAGTATTAACGGACAAGCAGTATTAAATGCGAGCAGTATTAACCACTAGCAGTATTAACTAACTAGCAGTATTAACTGCGAGCAGTATTAACCACTAGCAGTATTAACTAACTAGCAGTATTAACTGCGAGCAGTATTAACCACTAGCAGTATTAACTGACTGGCAGTATTAACTGCGAGCAGTATTAACCACTAGCAGTATTAACTAACTAGCAGTATTAACTGCGAGCAGTATTAACCACTAGCAGTATTAACTAACTAGCAGTATTAACTGCGAGCAGTATTAACCACTAGCAGTATTAACTAACTAGCAGTATTAACTGCGAGCAGTATTAACCACTAGCAGTATTAACTGACTAGCAGTATTAACTACTTACTCCTTTAATCTTGCGAAATACTGAGTACTGCTATACATATCCTGAAATAGAAGATTAGTAACACCAAGAATAAATAATATACAGGTATAAAACCACTTTTTGAGAAGGGACTTATTCAGAGTTGATCATTCCCACACTTGTTACCAAGAAAGTGAATCTACCCACATCAAAAGCTTTAGTGAATAGATCAGCAAACTGGTTATTAGTGTGAACCTTTACAACTTGAATAAGTTTCTTTTCATTACAGTCTCTTATAAAGTGATACCTGATCTCAATGTGCTTTGTCTTTGAGTGCTTAACAGGATTGTTCACAATGCTAATAGCACTGCTATTGTCAATAAAAATTGGAGTGTGTAGAAAGGTTACCCCATAATCCAGCATTTGATTCTGAATCCATAAGACTTGAGAACAGCAACTTGCAGCTGCTATGTACTCTGCCTCTGTTGTAGATGTGGATACTGTGGTTTGTTTCTTGCACTGCCATGAAACTAGTCTTGCACCCAAAAACTGACATCATCCAGAAGTAGATTTTCTGTCCAAGTTTGCACCACCTAGATCACTATCTGAGTATGCAAGTAGGTCAAAGGATGAGTCATGAGGATACCAAAGTCCCAATCTGGGTTGTCCTTTGAGATATCTGAATATCCTCTTAACAGCTTGATAGTGAGATTGCTTTGGCCTAACTTGGAATCTTGTACATACACAGACTGGAAACATTATATATGGCCTAGAGGCTGTAAGATACATGAGAGAGCCAATCATGGATCTATAATGATGAACATCCATATCCTCCCCCTCAAGATCTGTTGTTATCTGTTTGTGTGTCTCCATAGGTGTGCTTGCAGGTTTTGAATCTGAGAAACCAAACTTGGTTAGAATGTCCTGCACATACTTGGACTGACAGATGAAGATTCCATCTGACTTCTGTTGAACTTGGAGTCCAAGGAAGAAAGTAAGTTCCCCCATGGAACTCATTTTGAACCTTTGATGCATTAGGTCCTCAAACTCCTTGCACATGTTGTCTCTTGTGGATCCAAAGATAATATCATCAACATAGATTTGGACCAGCAAGATATCCTTCTTCTTTCTCTTGATAAATAGAGTCTTATCAATGACTCCTCTTTCAAAGCCATTTTCCAAGAGATAGGATGACAGAGTGTCATACCATGCTCTTGGAGCTTGATGCAGTCCATAAAGAGCTTTCTTCAATTTGTATACCCTGTCTGGATATCTTGGGTTTTCAAACCCTGGTGGTTGACAGACGTATACCTCTTCATCAATGGAGCCATAGAGAAATGCACTTTTTACATCTATTTGATAGACTTTCAATTTCATGTAAGAAGCATAAGCTAGGAATAATCTGATTGCTTCTATCCTAGCCACAGGTGCAAAGACTTCTTCATAATCTATTCCTTCTTCTTGAGTATATCCTTGAGCCACCAGCCTTGCTTTGTTCCTTATGACAATTCCTCTTTCATCTCTCTTGTTCCTGAAAATCCACTTTGTGCCAATTGCTCTGTGACCTTTAGGAAGGTCTACTAGATCCCATACATCTTGTAGCTTGAACTGCAACAGTTCTTCTTGCATTGCTTCTATCCAACTGGATTCTTTCATAGCATCATGTGCCTTTTTAGGCTCAAGCTGGGATAAAAAACAAGAAAGCACTGTATGCTGTTGATCTTGCATTTCTTGAAGCCTGCTTTGATGTCTAGTCATCATAGGAGAAGATATATCTCCTATTACCAGCTGTGGAGGATGATTCTTTTGAACTCTGGTGTTATGACTAGGTTCTTCATTAAGTCCTATCTCTAGATTAGAGTCATTCAACTCATCTGAAGTGTTTTCAGCAGCTACTTCTGATTCTTTATTTTCTTGAGTCTCCTCATCTCTACTTTCTTCTTCACTCTGACTTGGTCCAGTAGATGGTTCCTTTTCACAGTCTTCAACAGAATCTACTGTGGGTATGGGAAAAATCACAGATTTAGATATACTTTCTTGAGCTTGTGTAGTCCCTGATCCTCCACATCCTGAACCTGCATAATCATCACTACTGAAACCAAAAGAGTTAGTTAGTGAATCAATATCAAATAGCCACTGAGGACCAGACCCAATTGGATTTGGTGTGTTCTCATTGCATTTGACATTGTCACTTTCTTCAATTATTCTAGAAGATGAGTTAAAAAATCTGTAGGCCTTACTCTGAGATGAATACCCAACAAGAAATCCATCATCTGCCTTGCTATCAAACTTACCTAAGTGAGTTTTGGTATTGAGAATTGTATAAGGACACCCAAAAGGTTTGAAAAATCCAATAAAGGGTTTTCTTTTATTTAAAAGCTCATATGGTGTCTTGTTCTTTGACTTAACTACTAGAACTCTGTTTTGGACATAACAGGCAGTATTAACTGCTTCAGCCCAGAAGGTAATTGGTAGTTTTGAATCAGCCAACAGAGATCTAGCAGCCTCTATTAGTGTCCTATTTCTCCTTTCAGCAACTCCATTTTGTTGAGGAGTCCTAGGAGCACTATATTGTCTCTCAATACCTTTTTCCTCACAAAAGGTGTTTAGATCAAGATTTTTAAATTCAATTCCATTGTCTGATCTAATGATTTTTACTTTTTGATTAGTTTGGTTTTCAATTCTTAGGATAAAGGATTTGATCAGTCCACTTGTCTCATCCTTAGTCCTTAGAAAATATACCCAAGTAAATCTTGAGTAATCATCAACAATAACCAAGCAGTAAGATTTCTTGCCAATACTCATAACATTTGTAGGACCAAACAGATCCATATGCAATAACTGGAGACAAGAAGAAATTGAGTTTATCTCTTTGGTCTTATGAGAAGTTTTGTGCTGTTTGCCTTTAAGACATGCAACACAATGATCATCACATGAAAATACTTTTGAAGGTAAACCTCTTACAAGGTTGTTTTTAACAAGTTTGTTCATAGTTTTAAAGTTCATGTGACACATCCTTCTATGCCAAAGAGAGGATTCATCCACAGAAGCTTTTGAGACAAGACAATTTAGGGATGAATCACTAACAACATTATCCATATCTAGACAATACACATTGTCCTTTCTTGGAGTTCTAAGTAGTATCATGCTTTCATCAACTACCTTGAATCTTGCGGCAAGGATCATACACTCAGTATTTGTAAATAATATACTATGTTGTTTGTCACAAACCTGTGATACACTTAACAGGTTGTACTTCAACTGATCAACATAGTAGACATCCTCAAATGTCATCTTACCTTTGGTGACATTACCTTTTCCACTTATTTTACCACCAGTAAGATTATGTCCAAATGCAACATGTCCTCCATTGATATGCTTGAAATCCTGAAGGCATGACATGTTGCCTGTCATGTGCCTAGAGCAACCACTATCAACATGCCATATGCTCTTACCCTTGAGCTGTTGGTTGCCCTGCACATTAGATAGATCAATTAGTATGAATTAGGAACCCAAGCCAAGGTGGTCTTGGGTATCCCTTTCTCATCAAAATACTTGCATTCTTTCTTGACAAGATTTTTGAACTTTAACTCCTCATTCTTGGAGTACTTTGTCACAATAATAGGCTTGGAAACATTTTTGCTAGAAGCAGTACTGTTTTTAGAAGTACTAACTGCCTTAGCAGCACTTGCATGCTTAGCAGTACTAACCTTGTTAGAAGTAGTAACTGTGTTAGCAGCAGTAACTGTGTTGGCAGTATTAACCTTTGAAGAGGTACTAACAGTATTAGCAGCATTAATATTGTCAGCAGTACTAACACTAGTAGCAGCAGTAATACTTCTAGCAGCACTATCCCTGTCAGCAGTACTAACATTTTTAGTGCTTCTAGGCACCCACATTTTAATACTTTCTTTTAAAACCTTTTTCTTCATGGGGCCTTTACTTTCAACAGATTTCTTCATCACATGTTTCTTTCCAGCCTTCCTATAACCAACAGGTTTTTGCACAAATCTTTGAAAGTTCATCTGTTGATTAATAGGGTTAAAGAAGCAATATTTAGCCAAATGATTTAACTTGCCACATATGAAACAAGGTTTTGGTCTATTGATTTTATTCAGATCAACTCCTTGTTTCTGAACCCATTGATTATTCCAGTTTCTTTGATTACCTCTTTTTATACCAGAATTTAGGCTCTTGGCTTTATTGCAAGCACACTGTTTACAAGATCCAGGATTCACAACCGTGGTTTGTTTGTAATGGACCTTGTTATTCTCTCCTTTGGTCTTCTCTATCTCCTTGGACTTGACCCAGATCTTCCCACATCCCTCATTGGTGATAATGGTGTTTTCTAATGGTATCTCTTTACCCACAGCATTATCTCTATTCTCACTGGCTTCTTTCTCAGTCAAATCCTTAACTACTACCTCATCCAAAGGATCTATCTTAAAAGCTTCCTCAGACAAGTCCTTTTTCTCCTTGGTTTCTAACAAGTCTGAAGTAGGAGAGATATAGTTGTTGTTGTAAGGAGGAGGTGTATTGTTGTATCCAATACCAGGATTCATCTTATCATGAATCTGAGCCTTTAGAAGAGAATCCATTGCTTTTGAAGCATATGAAAACTTTTCTATGTCAAGCTTAACTTTAGACAGTTCCTCTTTCAGCCTATCATTCTCTTCTAAGGATTTAGACAGTTTGGTTTCTAACTCATTCTTTTCCCAATTCCAATAGTTTGTGTCATAAGAGTGTTGAAGTTCATTAGCTTGAAAGCCTTTGATTTGCTCTTCAAATCTCTCTACTATTAACACATAATCTCTTCTGTCCTTTTCTAATCTTTTGAGGTCATCACACATACTTTGATTGTGATCCCTGTATCTTTTGACAGTGTTTATGCAAGATTGAGTGCAAAGATTAGAAATTACCTCAGAGGGAAGATCAGAGACTTCTGCCATAAGAGCTTGATTCTGAATGGCTTCCTCAGCTTGATCACTCCAGTCAAATCCCATTCCTTGTTGAGAAACAAGGGCTTGAGCAGGATTCTTGTTTTGATTGTAGCCTCCATTCTGAACTTGTTGGCCTCCATTCTAAGCTTGTTGGCCTCCATTCTGAGCTTGTTGGTGGTTGTTGTTTGGACCAACACTCCTGCACTCTCTAGCAAAGTGTCCTTTCATGTGACACTTATAACACTCCACCTTAGTCTTGTCAAAACCAGCTCCATCTTCTCTTCTTTGAGAGAAGTTGTTCCTTCCTGTTCTTTTAATAAACTTCTTCACCCTCATATATAACATGGCCATCTGCCATTTAATGTCCATCTCCTCCAGGTCATCAGGGTGAAGTTGATCCAGATCATCATTAATCAATGCATTGTTGCTATGACTGGACAAAAAGGCTTCAAAGATAGTTCCAGTGCCTTTCTCTGAATTTACTCCACTGGCAGTACTAACTGCTTCAGGGTTGGCAGTAGTATCAGTAGATGTTGAAAGCAGTGCAGCATTGTGGATATAACCAGTGGGCTTCTTCTTGGATTCTACCTCTGTTTCAAAAACTCTTAGATCATTATATAGATCATCAAGTTCCTTCTCTTCCAGATTGTCACTCTGTCTATATGAGACAGTGTACATAGTCCACTCATCCCCAAGAGATCTGAGAAACTTTCTGTTGATATCATCTTGTTCCATCTTCACCCCTACAGTAGCCAGTTAACCAATGAGCTTGTTGAACCTATCAAAAGTTTGAGTCATAGACTCATTCTTTGAAGAAGTGAAGTTCTCATACTGCTACTTTAGAACATCTCTTTGATTCCTTTTGATGCTTTTAGTTCCAGCAAATCTTTTCTCTAGAGCATTCCAGAGAATCTGAGCATCAGTGCAGTTGCAAAATTGATGCTGATATTCATTGGGGATGGCCAAGAGCAGAGTGCTCAAGGCCTTCATCTCTGTCTGTCTGATCTTCCTCTCACCATCTGTCTTTGGTGGAGGTCTTTTCCCATCTGGTCCTATCCTTCCAGCTTCAAAAGGACCATTCTCAATGATATCCCACATTGAGTAGTC
The DNA here is from genome assembly GCA_023525745.1 of Arctium lappa. Lineage (NCBI taxonomy): Eukaryota > Viridiplantae > Streptophyta > Magnoliopsida > Asterales > Asteraceae > Arctium > Arctium lappa. The sequence continues at coordinate 54,921,674 of CM042059.1, read as the reverse complement.
AGTGAGAAGGATGTATTGTCTGATTCTGATCTTCCACATGTCAAACTCACTGGGTTTGAGCATTGGAACCTTAGAGACCAGAGTACTGTTTGATTCTGCAAGGTTTTCCATGATGAATGAATAGATGTTTCTGAGGGAATTAGGCTCTGATACCACTTGTCAGGATCGAATTTTTGTCAGAGTACTTGTCAGGATCGAATTCTTAACAAGAATAAATACTCAGAAACAATATCAAAGAAGTTTGCGGAATAACACTTTGATATTCAATGTAACTGTAATCAAACAGTGTATATGATCAATAACTTGTAAACTTGTATTGAATACTTGAAGTTACAAGATTAAACACACAACCTCAATATTGATGAACAGGCTCACCAATACGAATTCTACTTCTCTAGAATTAGGATCTATGCCTTGAGGTTGATTTCTCTCTTGAACAAAACTTAGAATTAATTTCTTTCTAAACTATTCTATATATTCTATTCATCTACTGAATCAAAAGATAATTACAATAAATAAACATATCTTCAGTATATCTTCCATCATTATCTTCAAGCCTTCCATGAATATCTTTATTCTTTCCAGCTGTCATTTGGATCTTCAAGTCATAAGCAGCACTAACTATGTCCAGCAGCATTAATTTCTTCAAGCAGCATTAACTTGGTCTTAGCAGCATTAACTACTAAGCAGCACTAACCACTAGCAGTACTAACTAGTTAAGCAGTACTAACTTTGTTCAAGCAACACTAACTTTGACTAGCAGTATTAATTCTACTAGCAGTAGTAATACTCAGTAGTATTATCCTTGAATTCTTCTAGCAGTAGTAACTCTGAACCAGCAGCATTAACCATACTTAAGCTTTTCTTCAGTTCCCAACAATGTACACATGATTTCTTTCCTTTCAGCTCATCTTTCTTCCCATCATTCTTCTCATCGTCAACTGGTTTCTTTCTCCAGACCAATTCTTCTTCTTTGGATCTCCTTCTTCTTAGATGTGTACCTGAACCATCTATATTTCTATCATAGAAAATGTTAGTACTTTGAATTTGATCAGAAGATTTAACTGACCACTTAGAAGAAACAGTTTTCTGATTTGAACTTGATGCTGTCTTTTCAAGCTCTTTAATCTTTGAAGCAAGATTGCCTCTTTCTTTGTCAAGAAGGTCAATCTTCGCCTCGCATTCAGACTTCGTTTTCTTCTCTTTCAGCACACTTTCAATTAGTTCAGATAACTTGACAGTAAGCTTTTTGATCTCGGCCTCAAACATGCTTCTTTCTTCTTCAAAACCCTTTTCAGAATCCTTTCTCTAACCTGATATTTCCTTAAAGAGTTCAACGTTCTTTTGTTCAATTTTCTTCTTCTCCTTGACAAACTTTTCTCTTTCCAAGATTATTACTTTCTCAAAATCAGAAACTTTCTGAGAAAGCTTGATACATTTCAGCTCAACTTCTTTCTTTTCTTCACAACTATTTCTGGAAAAAGCTGAGAACTTCTTTGCAAATGATTTCTCTTTAGTCTCAAAATCGGATTTGTCTTTTGCAATCTTCTGCTCCAAATCAGATATTTTCTTTTGAAGCTTAGCATTAGTATCCTCCAGACTTTTAGTCTTCTCATCATACTTTTCAACAGATACTGCTTGCTGGATTTGCACAATCTGATACTCAACATCAGAGATCTTTCTTTTCAGCTCAGAGTTCTCAGATTCCAATTCTCTTCCTTTTAAAATCACATTTGGCCCTAACATCAACCATTCAGTACAATCCCACAACTCTTTTCCTGTCATTTTGTAAGTATTTATTTGACCAGAAACTTCACTAAAAACGTCACGGAAAAGGTCACAAGAAATACTATTTGTCATAAAATATCGAGCTATATTATTAGCCCTCTGTCTTTTCTCCTGTTCCTTAGAAGAAGCTTATGTTGGAATTTGGGATTGCATCTCTCCTTCAGTCAATGATAACCTGATATAATAACCCACCTCATGTTTATCCACAAAATTCAAAAAATTAACTTTCCACTCTTCATATTTTTCTTTGAACAGCAGCCTTGGTGGGTTCATCCCTTTTGATTGTATCGAATAGAATTAATTCGATCCAGCTCTGAAAAGCTTGATATCCAGGGACTGAACTTGTCAAGAGATGAAACTTGAACGGGTTTAAACTTTAGTCTTAATTGCACTGTAGCGATCGTGAGACAAACAAAATGATCCAAAAACAATAAATAAACAGGACAGGGACAAGGACCCGGTCGAGCAAGGACTCGGTCGAACAAAGACCCGGTCGAGCAAATGCCCGGTCGAACAAGGATCCGGTCGAAAAATCAGAAGAGAAAGACAAAAATTGCCAAGTAAAGTTTGCGCTATGTACAGGTGGCGCAAAGTGAACTTTGCGTTACTTGTGTGTGGCGCAAAAACTAGGTTTGTGCTTCGTACAAGTGGGGCAAAGTGAACTTTGCGTTACTTGTGTGTGGCGCAAAAACTAGGTTTGCGCTTCGTACAGGTGGCGCAAAGTAAACTTTGTGTTACGAGAGTGTGGCGCAAAAACTAGGTATGCGCTATTCACTTGAGACGCAAATTACACTTGAAAAAAAACGCAAGACACCGGTCAGAAGGGGTCCGGTCGAAGAAGTAAGCCAGACACCGGTCCTTTACAAGGCACCAGTCGAAAGTACCGGTCGCAAGGGGTACCGGTTGCCGCACGGACCCGGTCGCAGGGGCCGGTCGAGATGAGTTCGGTCGCAGGGAGTCAGGTCAATAGGGCCGATCGATATCAAGATAATCACTTTTCACAGATAAACAATTCGATAAATACAAATCGATAACAGATAATTACCGAAAAAATCGATGAATATGAAAATCGATCGTAATCAAACAATCAACCCATAACATCAAACCCAGAAAATCAATTAATTGATAAAACAGCAAATTGAACACAGATATAGCAGAACTCAAATCAAACAAATAAATCCAATGGATTCTTAAACAAAATCAATTTGCAGCTATGATTCTTAAAAAAATTCGATTTGCATCGATTTGCAGAAACTTAATTACCCAAATAATCAATATCACAGAAAACTCAGTAACTCCACTTCTTAGATCAAATCGATAAGCAGATATCAATCCAGAAAACAATTAATCGACAGAAACCAAAAACTCAAATATATCAGAATAACGATTAAGAGTTTTAGACAAATCTTTTTGGATCAAAAACTTCTGTCTCTTTGCTCTGATACCAATTGTAGATCCCAGTACAGTGCAATCACGAACAATAGTAATCAATCAATGAAGAACAAAAATGCCACAACTTCTAGTCATATGATTAATATTCAATAAAGGGTTTAGGTTTACAGAGAGAATATCTGATAAGCAAATGTAAACCTATTGACTAGAAGAATTATGAATGAGATCTAAAAACTGAACTAAACCCAATTCTTAATATCAAACGCCTTATATATGTGGCGATAAGGCCTCATGGGCTTTAGGCCCATTAACAAACAACTATCAATTAACTACAATTTGAACCCTTATAAATGCTTTATACAACTTTCAACACACAGGACTTTCAGTCCTAACAGTCTTTGACTTCTTCAAATATTTATTCTTCATGTTTATTTGTGTTCCTTTGTGCTTTCATGTACAAAAGGCTATTGAACAACACATTCTTTTAAGAAAATACATGGGATTTGATGTGTGAGCTTAACTGAACTTCCATGGATTCACGATAACCAGTGTTTTCTACCCAGGAAGTATTCCCTGAGTGATTGAGGGGAGAGGGGTCAAAAGATTTGAGTGTTGGTGTGTGAAGAGGTAAAATGGAAAAGAGAGATTGGTTAGAAGTGAGATTTAAAAGATTAAAAGAAAGGGGTGAGAGAACAGAGTAAAAAATATCAAACTGTGCACCAAATTCTTTCTGAGCCGGGCAGCCACATTATCTGATTGGTTCACATTCCTTGGTGACCATCATTGAAAAAAGGCACCTAGCACATGCCATCTCTTGCATACAACCCCACCAGCTACTCATTCTTTTCTCAAAAAGAGAATGTTTCATATTTTCTGGGGACGCAGCACATACGCTATTGTCTTCACATGGAAGATACTAATATTGAAAAAAGAAGGAAAGTTGCCCCATCTTCGACCCTTTCTCATGCACATTGAGTCTTGTATAATTTGTTGTTGTCTCAACAAGTTTACATACTTTGAGCCTACGCTGAAAAAGCAATCATCGGTGCTTAATTTCTCTTCATACACATGCACGAGCACACAGAAATCTGTTTTCTGTCAGAATGTTCATAGATAACCATGTGTTATTCGATGATTGAATGGAAGTCCTGGGGAGCCTACATCAAAACCAGCTCCTTATATAGTAACTTTGTGTTACTCAGTAACTGTGTGTTACTGACAGGCATTTCGAACTGAGTCATTTGTTGATTCAGGGTTACCACTTATTATTATTTGAATCTGCAAAGATTGAAATAATCACTCTCTCTATCTGGGGAGATTGCTCTTATTTCCACACAGGGATCTATACATGAAGACTGCGCTTAATTGTTGATCTGGGGGAGAAAATTCCTGGATTATTTTTGCTATGTTTTGATGATGCTGATTCTCACCACTCATCAAAAAGGGGGAGAATACAAGATAAGAATTTTAGTGAAGACTGCTGAAGAATTCAAAGATATCAAAGTGTCTGAGCTCATTTGATCTTCATTTAAATAAAGAGGAAGATGAAGACTGTGTAAAGCTACAAGCTTTGAAGCTGTAAACGTCATATCAAATAAAGTTTTCAAGAGAAGTGAAGACCTGAAGATAATTGAATTTTTTTTTAATCTTGAATCCAAAGAGGGAGATTGTTGGATCAATAATTGTATTCAAGATTAAATTGTAAAAGGGGTCCAGTTTGTAATAGTGTTTAATACCTTAGGGGGTATTTTAGCTAATATCTAATACTGATTAGGTCATGTTGACCTACGTATAAAAGGTATTATATACTAGTTTTCGGTAGCTCTTGTGAAGATTAAGGAGGCCGTATTCTCTGATTTACACGCACAAGAGGTATTTGTACACCAATAACACACACACGTATTTATGTGATTAAACAAGAGATCATTGGTATATTGTTTGATTTATTCTTCTCTTGTTCTTTATTGTATTGTGATTGTTTATCAACTATAACCTGGGTTTAATAAACACGTTTATATCGGTGTTTCCATCACCTAAAATGCACGTCATTGGAAAACGGGCCGTTTTCATGTTTAAAGTAAATTATTTTGAAAATCATGATTTAAGTTTCACTTGTTCCTTTTAACGATTTATATAAGCATGATGAAAACTCTTGACCTCATTAGGCGTTAGCCTAACCTTTTTATTTGTCGGCATGTACATCAGGTTCGGTTGGGGAATGGTACTAGTGATATTGTGAAAAGATGACTGCGAGTTATAGTCACCGGAAGAGATTAGCTATTAGATGAAGCTATCCGCACTTTGGGAATAGCAACTAGTATTGGGTTTAGTAACACCCGACCTATTTATTTGATCTTTGTATAAGACTTAAAGTTAGTAATTGTTGAGGTTAAATATAGGATTTATCTTGAGTGTTAGTGTATTATTGTATTCAAGATTTAAGTGTAAAAGTCTTTGTAATAGAAAAGTGAAAGAAAGTCAAAGTAACGTTTGTAAAAGTCAAAGTAGTTTACTTTGTTTAGTAAATATGTTTGTAATTAGTGTTAGGTATATTAGAGTTTTCTTAGAGATTAAGCAATTGAGGATTTTGTCATATTTGTAGAGAGAGAAAGTTAGAGAGAGTTTAGAGAGAGAAACCTCCAAATCTTGTAATTCATCAAAGATTAATGAAATACAATGTCATTTACCTAATAGATCTAGTGTTAACTGTTAGAATATGAATATGGTTGAAGGAGACGATGAATATGCTGAAGGTTTGAAACCTCGATATATTGATTGAGAGAAAACGTACAATACGAGAAGTAAACAAATAAATAATAATGCCTAGACTACAAGATACAACATATATATATATATATATATATATATACGTAGGCTAAATGGGCTTGGGCCCTATACTGACATGGGCCTGGGCCCTCTATATACATTAACATCCCCCCTCAAACTCAATCGGGAGAAGAATGAGCCAGATAGAGTTTGGAAACTAGATCACGAAACCTTCCTGGTAAATGAGCTTTAGTGAAAATACCATCCGGTTGATCAAGAGTCGAAATAGGAAGAAGCTGAATAGTCTTAGGAGTCACATGTTGACGAACAAAGTGACAGTCAATTTCAATATGCTTCGTTCGTTCGTGGAGGACATCATTGTGAGCAATCTAAATGGCACTGTTGTTGTCACACCACAATGGAGTTGGAGACTGTTGAGGAGCCCCCATGTTAGAGAGTAGCCAGTGTAACCACACAAGTTCTTGAGTCGTGTCAGCTAGTGATCGATATTTAGCTTCAGTACTGGATCGAGCTGTGAGAGATTGTTTCTTGCTTCGCCAGGATATAAGAAAGTCGCCAAGAAAGAAACAGTAGCCGGTAGTAGAGCGACGATCAGTCATGTCACTGTCCCAATCAGCATCAGAAAAACCTCGCAAAGTCAACGATGAGGTGGATGGAAAATGAAGACCATGAAACATGGTCCCTTTTAAATATCGAAAAATGCGCAGGACAGCAGCATAGTGATCAGAACAGGGTGTAGACATGAACTGACTGACAGTATGAACAACATAGGCAATATTAGGTCGAGTCACTGTCAGATAGACAAGTGACCCCACTAACTGGCGATATAAAGTAGGATCACGCAGAGGAGGTCCAGCATTTGGAGCTAAATGAAGGTTGTGCTCAAGAGGAGTGGATGTTGTTTTGTTGTCAGTAATCCCAGCTTTTGACAAAAGATCTGAGGTGTATTTGGCTTGACACAGATAAAGTCCCAATGGATCAGAGAGCACCTCAAGACCAAGAAAATAGTGTAAAGAACCGAGATCCTTCATCTCAAAACAGGAGCTGAGAGATGACTTCAGATTGGCTATGCTTGTAGAGTCACTGCCAGTAATAATCATATCATCCACATACAGGAGAAGTAAGATTGTGCCAGCCTCAGTGGTCCGAGTAAACAGTCTTGAATCATAGTTATTGGGTGAGAAGCCCAGAGAGGTGACTGTGGAACTGAATTTCTCAAACCAAGCTCGCAGAGCTTGCTTGAGGCCATAAAGAGCCTTCCGAAGACGACAAACATGAACTTGTGGAAGTCGAACGCCTGGAGGAGGTGTCATGTAGACCTCCTCAGATAAGTCACCGTTCAAAAAGGCATTCTTAACATCCATCTGAAAGAGATGCCATTATTTGGTAGCTGCGATGGCAAGAAGACCGCGAACAGAAGTGACTCGAGCAACAGGTGCAAAAGTCTCCTCATAATCAATATCGTACTCTTGATTGAAGCTATATCAGAATTGATAACTGAAGAAACCCGTCTTCACATGCGATCACCGATGCCCGCTACTGATAGCGTTCTCTACACGTCTCATCCCAAGTCCAAAGGCAAATGGACCAACAACAATCATTCAAAATATGGGAGAAAGACGAACACATCCGAGTGTGCCTTTTTCCATTCTCCTGCTCATCTTCTTCTTGACTGTCATCCGAGTGACTCGAGCAACAGGTGCAAAAGTCTCCTCATAATCAATACCGTACTCTTGATTGAAGCCCTTGGCCATAAGACGAGCTTTGTACCGATCAATAGAGCCATCAGATTTGGTTTTGATTTTGAACACCCATTTGGAGCCAATAGGTGACTTGCCTGGTGGAAGAGGGACAGATTCCCATGTCTAAGCTTTGTCAAGTGCCTAAAGTTCCTCATCCATAGATTTTTGCCAATCAGAGTTAGAGGAGGCTTCCTTGTAGGAAGTAGGTTCGTGATTTGACAGCAGAGTAGCATAAACATGATAATCACGAAGATGAGAAGGAACTTGTCTTACCCGTTCTGATCGTCTAACATTATGAGATTGAGAAGTTCCAGGAGCCAAAGACTCAACAGGCACCTCAGATGTTGGCTGTACGGATGGAGCAGATGATTGATGTTGATCAGGAAAACTAGGAGAGGCAGGCTCATAAGGAGTTGGAACAACAGGTGGAGGTGATATGATGTCAGATTGGAGTGAGTCCAATGAGACAGAAGCACCAGTGAAAAACGGAGTGGTGAGGTTAGGAGACTCACGAAACTTGGATATAGAAGAGAAAGGAACATGTTCCCAGAAGGTAACATGACGAGATATACAAAGACGCTGGGAGATAGGATCCCAGCAGCGATAACCCTTGTGCTCAATAGCATATCCAAGGAAGCAGCACAGTCTGGAGCGAGATTCAAGTTTGGTATTTTCATGAGTTTGTAGTTGAACAAAACAAGCACTACCCTAAACTTTTAGAAGTTCATAGGCAGGAGTGACCTCATAAAGAGCCTCATAAGGAGACTTATTATTAAGGATGGGAGTAGAGTGACGATTGATAGTATAAACTGCAGTGAAAGCAGCTTCACCCCCAAAAACGTTCTGGACATTTAGCGGAGATGAGAAGAGTGCGAACCGTATCAAGAATATGACGGTGTTTGCGTTCGGCACGACCATTTTGAGGAGATGTGCCGGGACAGGAGTACTGAGAGAGACTCCCCTGAGATTGAAGAAAGGAGAGAAGGGATGACTATTTGTATTCCATAGCATTGTCAGCTCTAAGAATCTTTATAGATTTTGAGAACTGGATGTGAATCATCCGGGCAAACATAATATAGATTTGGGGTAATTCCGAACGATGTTTCATGAGATATATCCATGTGAAACGTGTATGATCATCAATAAAAATAACAAAATATTGAGCACCCCTCATGGATAGATGTGGTGCTGGTCCCCATACATCAGAATGAATAAGATCAAAAGAAGAAGTAGAATTAAACTCATTCATTTCAAAAGGTAAAGCATGATGTTTGCCAAGTTTGCAAGATAAACATGAAATATTGTCAGTTGATACACAATTTCCTAACACCCCTAAATGATCTAATGATTTTATTTTGGCTAGAGATAAGTGACCCAACCGGGCATGCCACAACTCAAAGAAAGAAGTGCTGGAAACTGAGGCAACAAGCCTTGACAAGGGTAATGGAAGACATAGGTAGACCACTTCAATCATCCGTCCAACTTTACAGCTGAGTCCAAGGATCTGCTTGGTCTTTGGATCCTGTACAACACAACCAGAAGAATGAAATAAAATGATCAAATTAGATTCAAGAAGCTGCGCAATCGAAACTAAGCTCAGAGATAACTTCAGAACATTTAGAACATCCGGTAATTGAATATGAGGAGTGGAAACATTTCCACTAAAGGATACCGGTAGACCAGTGTTGTCAGCAGTTCTTACTGACGTAAATTGTTGAGGTGGTTTCTTAGAAACGAAACCATCAGGGCAAGATGTCATATGATTGCAACACCAAGAGTCAAAAAGCCATATGTTACCTGATGCAGCTGCACCAGACATGATCTGCTCCATGAGTTCCTGATTGCGACGCATCAATTCCATTAGGTCAGGTGAGGAGGCTGTAGAAGCCTCAGTATCAGCAATGATAGACCCAGCAACAGCGTGAGTCCGGTTCTGAGAACCAGTGTGCTTTGATTTCTTCGGGCAGTCAGACTCATAATGACGCGGATGAGTGATGCCACACCTACGACACTTACGAATAGGACAGTTAAGAAGAAGATGAGCAGGAGAATGGCAAAAGGCACACTCGGATGTGTTCGTCTTTCCCCCATACTTTGAATGATTGTTGTTGGTTCATTTGCCTTTGGACTTGGGATGAGACGTGTAGAGAACACTATTAGTAGCGGTCATCGGTGATCGCATGTGAAGACGGGTTTCTTCACTTATCAATTCTGATATAGCTTCTTCAAGAGTAGGTAATGGCTACCAATGAAGAAGAGAAGCACGAACATTCTCAAAATTATCAGTAAGACCCATCAGAATAGTAATCAAATGTAATTGGTTGAAGTAGGCAGTGAATTGTTGAGTTGTGTCATCAAAAATTTGTGGTGCTCCAAGACTTATATGATCTCTGAGAGACTGCATTTCAGAGATATTTGAGTTTATGGATTGATCAGGAAGCTGACGTTTGCTCTGAAAAGTGGTCCACGGTTGATACTGATGAGATAGACCCGATGACGTGTACTGCTTGGCGAGAAAATCCCAGAGACTTTTGGCGGTAAGGTAACCAAGAAACTGTTGGTTGATCTCAGGAGTAGTGGAGGCATTAATGAAGCCCAGAATACGAGCATTATTGATGTCCCACTCATTCATGCGTTTTGCAAAATCAACAGCATTCTCAGTTGATTCCTGAACTGGAACTTTGGATGCACCAGTAACATAGGTGTAAAGGCCATGGGATTTTAGCAGAATTGTCATATGATGATGCCAAATAATGTAGTTGCTCCCATTGAAAACAACTGAGATGGGATTTGAGTGACTGAAATTGGTAGCCATGAAGTGAGAAACAGATACTGAGAAACAATATTAATGACAGGTAGGGTTATGTTCGACCGGTAAGGTTCGACCGGGAGGGTTCGACCGGGAGGTGATGTTCGACCGGGAGGTGGATTAGACCGATAGAAGGAATAGACCGGGAGGTGATATTCGACCGAGAGGTTCGACCGGGAGGTGATGTTCGACCGAGAGGTGAATTAGACCGATAGAAGGATTCGACCGGGAGGTGATGTTCGACCGATAGAAAAACAATTCGACCGGCAAGGGTTCAGAAAACAAGCAGCAGCGGCGGCAATACAAAACTCACAGATAGATCGATTCTAAACAACAATCGATTCCAAGGTGATGACAGAATATCGATTCAAAGAATATCGATTCGATGAATAGTGATGAACAGTAAAATCGATTCGGATGAATAGTGATGACGAACAATAAAATCGAAGAATAAACCTACAACTCTGATACCATGTTAGAATATGAATATGGTTGAAGGAGACGATGAATATGCTGAAGGTTTAAAACCTCGATATATTGATTGAGAGAAAACGTACAATACGAGAAGTAAACAAATGAGTAATAATGCCTAGACTACAAGATACAACATATATATATATACGTATATATATATACGTAGGCTAAATGGGCTTGGGCCCTATATTGACATGGGTCTGGGCCCTCTATATACATTAACATTAACAATTGGTATCAGAGCTTTGGGAGATAAAGTGTGCACAAATTGATCAAAATTCGTCCAAGATTTGAAGAGATTTTGAAGAATTCTCCATTTTTAAAGATTTGAAGATCACAAATGGGTCATGCGATTTTTATGTGTTTTTTATTTTGATTTTGATTGCAAAAGGTTCAGTCATTGTTATAAATCTGTTTTGCAACGTTTTCTACTCAAATTTGCATCATGATTTGTTGAATTTGATGATTTTGTAAAATTTTGGGTTCTTGAAGAAAAAGTTGTCTGTGAATTTTTTTTGAAGAGTGATTTCGAAATTTGTTGTTGGTTTGATTAATGTTTGTGCAAATTTGTGTTCAAAAAGTGTTTTTAGACATGAATTGATCAATGATTATGAGTTTTAATCCATAAATCTCATTTTTGAAATTTTTTGATGTTCATATGTGTTATTGAGTGTTCTTGAGCAAAAATTTTCAAATTTGATTTTTTGATCCCAAATAATTGATGAGATGTTTCAAAATGGTGTTTTTGAATGTTTTTTATTCATAATTCAATTGTTTAATGTGTTTTTGTGAGTTTGTAATTGTGCATGAAACTTTGATCATCATTTGAAGAACTCGAAATCTTCAACCACCAAGAACTCGCAAGCACTATAGCAAGAACTCGCAAACCTCTTACCGAGAACTCGCAGACTTCATAAGTTTCCTCTACTACTGATGCAACTCACATGTTTTCAACTTGATGCAAGTCAAGAACTTCTCATCTTGCAACAACTACAAATTGTATCTCCATAACTGCATCATCAACTTGAAGCCAAAGTTGACATAATCGCAAGTTGTTACATCAATCTGGACTTCATAAAAGAACTCATATGTTTCTTTGCAGTTTGTTGTGAGCTACTGTTTTATTATTTGTTTGTTGTTGCAGATTGGAAAAGTTTGTATATTGCATTCTTGAGGATGAACTCACAACCTTCAAAGGATGAACTCGCAAGCTTCAAACTTAGAAGTCGTAAGGTTCATTCAGAAATTACAAGGTTCATCGTTGCTGCAATCTAATTGATTCATCCTGCGTCAATCTGAGTTTCTCGTGAACTCCTTTGCATCAACAAGCACTTCTCGTGAGCTTTGATCTGCGTCAAATTGTACTTCTCGATTCACTGCATGTTACGACTTCCTACAACTCGTAAGCTTCATAAATGGAAGAACTCGTAGGTTGCATAAATCGTGAACTCGCATAACACTGTTGAAGGACTTGTAAGCTTGGTCTGCGTCTTCCACAGAACTCGTATAAGTCTATCTGCATCAACCTCTACTTCTCGCAAGCAGCCTCCTGCGACTTCTTACTTCACGCAAAACTTGATCTACGACACCCTCACTTGAAGCAAGCCTCATCCTGCGACTTCCCATACTTAGTTTGTTTTTGGCTCCTAAATTTGTCACAATCACTCTGCGACTTCTCTGACTTAGTTTTTTTTTTTTGAATTTTTTTCCAGGCATGGTCAAGTGGGTCTACATATTCTTTGTTTTTAATCGTTACAATCATTTCTAATCTCTTATACTTGTGTTTTAGAACACATATCCGCTTACAGAATCGATTTTCATCGAGTATTTGTTGAGATATCATCGTTTGAGGTTTCGCCGGAGTAGTCGCCAGAAAAACGGGTTCGCCGGAATTTGATTATTTACAATTGATTTTTATCTTGAAACTACATAATCATGTTGTTTTCGTGTTTACAATTGATTTACAGGTTGTATCAGTCCTTAACAAACCAAAGGAAGTTCGCCGGAAAATCGAGTCTCACCGGAGTTTCTTCACGTCGATATACAGCTCCGTGTTCGTTGCATGGTCGAAATTTTTTTGTTGGAATCGATTATAAGTTGTTCAAGGATTATTTTGCAACAAATTTCGTTGATTTTGGTGAAGAAATGAATGAGATATCGATGATTAAAGTTCATAGATCGTTTGAGAAGAAGATGAACATTAAACTAACGGAATTTCATTAGTTCCGTTAGTTTTCTAACAAATTTGGTCCTTTTTCGTTAGATCGTTAGATTTTCTTATTTTGAGTCCAAATTTCGTTAGATTTTGTTATCTTAGTTAAGTGTCTTTTAGCCGTTTGTCAATTTTGGTCCCTATTAATTAGTTTGTTAAATTTTTCGTTAAATTTGTTACATTTAGGTCCTAATTCTGTTAGTCCCGTTAGTCTAGTTAAATAGCTTTAGCGGTTAACAGTTTTAGTCCCTGCAGTTTAAGTTTCGTTGTTTGGCAGATTTAGTCCCTGCAGTTTACATCTTTTAGCTTTTTACAATTTTAGTCCCTATAGTTAGTAGTTTTATAATTTGTCATTTTTAGTTCTTCTAGTTTATAAGTTTTGTGTTTTACACTTTTTGTCCCTAGACTTTATATTTTTGAGTTTTGTCGTTTTTAGTCCTCGTTTGTCGTCGAGATTTAGTATTTTTCATTTTTCGTCTTCGTTTTTTGTCTTAGTTTTACATTTTGTCGTTTTTAGTCCCTATTTTCGTATTTTTTTTATTTTAGTCGTTTTTGTTCGTTTTTTAGTCATTTTTTTTAAGTTTTTTCTTTTGTGTCGTGTTTAGTCCTTGTTTTTCATTTATTTTTCGTTTTTAATTTTTTTAGTGTTGTTTTTGCTGTTTTATCTGCATTTGAGCTTATCTGATATATTTTTCATATTTTTGCAGATTGAAGATTACAAGTTAATTCCGTGCTGATTTTTCAGATTTAAATTTTGGAAGACAAATTTACAATTTGTTTTTCAGATTTTAATTTTCTAATTACATTTCTGACTTTAATCTTTTTGTTCATAAATTTTTAAGAGTGTGCACATAACTCAACTTCTAATCAAAGTTTCTTTTGACGATCATTCCATTAGGTAATATTTTTTTGATATTTTTTTATCTGATTTATGTGTTTCATTTTTTTTATTATATCTTCAAGTACATCAAGATGTCTAATGTAATGTCAAGGAGAGACTGCGCTATAGCATACACGCTAGAAATACTTTATATTGAAGTTGAACGAGACAAACTGAAGATTCAAAATTCAAGTCTTCAAAATCAGATCGAGGAGTTGAAAGAAAAAGTTGTATTTTCAGAGAAAAATTTTGAATGTTCAAAATGCACTAATGATTCTAAATCTGATTTTGCAGGTATTATTGAGACAAGAGAGAAAGAAATTAAATCAAAAGAGAGTGAAAATACAGAGCTGAAAAAGAAGATTTCGGAACTGGAAGCTCAAATTAACAAAGACAGAGCAGGGTTTGAAAAGGAAAAGAAAGGATTTGAGAATGAAAGAAAAGGATTTGCACATAAGTTTTCTGACTTTTCAAGAAAATCATTCGACGAAAAGAAAGTTGTTGAACTTAAATGTATAAAACTTTCACAACAAGTGTCAGACTTTGAGAAAGTTGTTATTCTTGAAAGAAACAAGTTTGAGAAAGAAAAGAAAATGTCTTAACAGAAGCATATTGGATTATTCAAAGAAATATCTGACAAGCCGAAAAATGTAGAAAAAGATTTTGAGGAAGAAAGAAAGATATTTGAAACAGAGATTAAAAAGCTTTCAAGGAAGTTATCTGAACTATCAGCAACTGCACTGAAAGAACAGAATACGAAGCCTGAGTTACAGAAGAAGATTGATCTACTCACTGAAGAAAGAAACAATTTGTCTACTAAGATCACTGAACTTGAAGGGATCATCTCCAAGATAGAATTGAGTGAACAAAAGAGTCCCGATACAATTGCTCAATCACCTCTGAATGATTCAGCTGACTCAACATGTTCATTCAAGACAACCTCAAGTTCATTTCATACAAACGTTTCTTTAAACAGTTCAGTCAATCCTAAAGATCAGATTTGTTTCTTTAAATCTATTGATGGTTCAAGAAACTTTAGAAAGAATAACTCTCAACAAAAGATGTTTTGGAGAGTTAAAGGTGTTTATGATGAAAAGAAGATTGATAAATCATCTGCATCCACATCAAACGCCAAGAAGAACAATGCAGTTAAAGATAAGTCTTTTGGCAAACCTGATACAATTTATTCTGCTAATCATCTTATCAAGCTAGCTCA
This sequence comes from Arctium lappa, assembly GCA_023525745.1. Classification (NCBI taxonomy): domain Eukaryota; kingdom Viridiplantae; phylum Streptophyta; class Magnoliopsida; order Asterales; family Asteraceae; genus Arctium; species Arctium lappa. The sequence goes on along the minus strand of CM042059.1, from coordinate 54,906,374 downwards.
AAAGAAGATTTGTTGTTCTTACTGTGGAGCAAATGATTTTGTAAGTAATAATTTTGTTAATTACTAGTATGGCTCATATTATATTACTCCTAAAAGAACTGCATTTAACATATCTGGAACCAAATACCAGTGGGTACGAAAAGCGACTAAATATGTATTGCAGGCACCACAAGTAAAGGGGGAGTAAGAGCAATGGCTTTTGAACAAATCTTTTCAAGACCCGGTCTTCAATGATAAATAATATAGACTTCTAAACACATCAGTTTAGAACTCGTACTTCAAAGAAGAGTTTGTTCTGATAAGGATATTTTGCAAATATCAAGGGGGAGCTTATCTGAATGTACCAGATTACCATCATTTAAGGGGGAGCTCAAATGTTTGTAAGTATCTTCTGATTTAGATCTCTGATTGTTTGAAAGAAGAACAACTTTCGAGCATGAAAAATGTTTTCTGAAATGTTCAAACCACTTCTGGTTCTCAAAAGATTTCATGAATTTAGAAGTGTGATTTTAAATGTTTTTCATAATTAAGCGTTAATGTTTAACTGATCGTGTGTTTCCAAAGATCAATACTTGTGTATTATCTTTTCTATATAATGTCAAGTATTCATACACACCGGTTCAGTACTTCATTTGAAATTGTTATTACCATGTCTCAAAATGAAACAATTTTTCGATGGTAATACCCTCGTTTGATTTCACTGTTGTTGAGCATCAGTCATCATTTCAATCTTTGTGCATTAATTGATAAATTGTTTATATTCGTTCATATAAACAAAATATCAAGTTCTTTGATACCCCAACCATTTCATGTCCATACTCATGATATTTGATCTGATTATTACATTGTCATATTTTCAAAACAATTCTCTTGATTTCATTTCATTCATTCAATTTCCTTCTTTTGAGAGATCTTCAATGTTCAAATGCTCAAATTTCATTCATATCCTTGATAAGTATACATTTGATTGACAATGTTATCATATTTTGAGCTTTATTTGTTCAAACTAAACTGTTGAACATCACATCTTTTTAGGATATATTTTCATGGGATCAGTGTGAGAGCTTAAAAAGAACTTCCATTAATTCACGTTAACCTGTGTTTCCTACCTCGGAAGTTATCCTAGAGTGATTGAGGGGTCTTAAATCAAAGAGTGGGGGAGATAACTCATCCGGTTGAGTTTTTGTCATTGTGCTGAGCGGAAAAATGTAAAAGAGAGTTTAGTTAGAAGTGAGCATATTGATAAAAAGAAAGAGGGTGTGAGAAAAGAGTTAAAAGAATATGACAACTTTGCACCAACTTTTTCTGAGTCGGGCAGCCACATCTTCTGATTGGATCACATTCTTTGGTGACCATCATTGAAAAAGGTAGTGAGTCCATGCCAACTCTTGCATAAACCCCACCAACCACTCATTTCTTTCTTGAAAAAGAAATGTTTCAATTTCTTTGGGGACGCAACATATCTGCTATCTGGTCTTCACTCAGAAGATTTAGATATTGAAAAAGAAGGAAAGTTGATCCACCTTCGCACCTCTTTCATGCACATTGAGTTCGTGTAATACTTGTTGTTGTCTCAACAGTTTATACAATTTAAGCCTGAAAAAGCACAAGTTGCTTCAATCATTCCTTCACTTTCACGTACACACAAGGAATATGTTTTCTTGTCATAACATTCATAGAAAATTCCTTTGTGGTTTTTCGATGATTGAATGGAAGCCCTGGGGGAGTGAACATCACAAACGCTCATATCCAATGTACATCCATTGTACAAAGTGACTCTGTGCTACTTACAGGCATTCCTAACCGTATCATTTGTTGATTCAGGGTTACAATTCTTATTTTGTCTGAATTTGAAAAGATTCGGATGAATACATTTTATGAATTGATGGATACTCAGATCAAAAGGGCAGAGATTGCTATTTTATCATAAAGGGGGAGATTGTTTTTCAGAGACAATGATGAAATTGAAAAGTTTTGATGATTATGATGCTCACAATCATCAAAAAGGGGGAGAAATATAATACAGAAGAAAAAGAGAGATAATTCAATTTTCAAAGTGAAAAGATTTGTCAACGTCAAGATATTTGTTCCGAGAAGATTCAAGATGATTCATTGTTCAAAGACAGACAATTCATAGATCAAAGAGATGAAGATACAAATATTGAAAGATTCCTCAAAGTTCAAAGCCGAAAAGATCAAAGTTTCAAAGATTCCAAGTTCATGTTCAAGACTTAATGACTTTTCAAAGCAAAAGAGAATGACTTTTCAAAGAGAAAGTGAAAGACTTTTCAAGTATGTCTGAAGATTCTTCTAAACCCGAATGTTTGAAGATTGTCAAAGCTTCAAAGTTCAAATTTGTCAGAGTTAAAGTTTTGAAGATTAAGAGTTGAAGAATGTTGTCAATTTTTTTTAAATCTTGAATCCAAAGGGGGAGATTGTTAGTGTATTATTGTATTCAAGATTTTAAGTGTAAAAGTCTTTGTAATAGAAAAGTCAAAGTTGTCAAAAGTCAAAGTAATGTTTGTAAAAGTCAAAGTTGTTTACTTTGTTTAGTCAATATGTTTGTAATTAGGATATATTAGAGTTTGCTTAGAGATTAAGCAATTGAGGATTTTGTCATTGTCATATTTGTAGAGAGAGAAAGCTTCAAATCTTGTAATTCATCAAAGATCAATGAAATACAATGTCATTTACCTAATAGATCTAGTGTTAACATTGAGGTATTTCCAGGTATTGATATGTAGAGAGGGATTTTATCCTTTATTTGATGTAATAATGAGATTTTAAATTAGTTGATGTTTCCAAATTTGAGGGTGTAACACCCTAAAAATAGGGATAACAAAATTTCCAAAAATGGAAATACGTATATAAATTTGCCATAGCAAGAGCCTCCCAAAAATGGGGAAATATTTAAACCTATTTAATTACAGTTGTAATATAACGGGAAATAGACAATAACCAACTAATCTAGTTTCTAAACTAGAAAGAAGATTACAAAATGGGTGTCATCTATAGACCCAAACGTCTTCACAAAAAGTGTGTCCAAGTGTACCTTTCCCAAGCTCTCACCCATGGGCAACTATACCTGCTTAGAAGCGACATCACTAGAACCTGAGATACACATTGACACCAAACAAGTGTTAGGTCAAAAAGCCTTGTGAATTTGTACAAGAAATAGCATGTAAATCCAATTACAATTCTTATCAGCAGTTAACCAAAGTTTATTAAATGTGGAGTCAATAGGGGAGACCCATAACACCAATCAAGTTCCACCCAAAGAGTCGATATACCTTGATGCCAACTACCACGAGTGACATCCGAAAGGCCCGACACATCCGAGGACTACAACCATGGCATTACCCCGAATGGCGGAGGTCTAGGTACATACCATTACGGTGGCACCCAAGACTACATCCTTCTAGTGTCTACTGACTTGGTCTGTCCAACATAATTTATAGTAAGTCAATATTACTATCCCAATTAAGGCACATTCTGAACAAGAATATTCTCAATACCAACCATGGGTACAATATTACTATCCCAATTAATATAATGCCCATAACAAGACTAGTAAGACCACCATTTTACCCATGTAGT